>CM069441.1:122474911-123163062 GCA_035610835.1 Ophiura sarsii | reverse complement strand
CTTGAGACAATGCAACAGATCAGAAATTGTGCCATTTACCAATTTGTATACAGAAAAAAAAGTGGCACTAAGTGGCACCGGCTATGGCTAGATTGTCCATACAGCAATAAGCAGATCATAATTAATAGCAGATCATAATCTTGTTTGTTAAATATTATGGACAAAACCAGCCATAGCCAGTGAGATTTAGTGCCACTTTTTTTTCTGTATAAAAATTGGTAAATGGCACAATTTCTTATCGTTGCATTGTCTCCAAAGTGTGACGAAAGCGGTGCACAGCTTCGCCGGGAGCTTCGCGCTAGCGCGGACAGGGGTGGGGGGGGGGGGGGGGGGGAGTATGAAGGGGGATGTGGCCCCTCACAATCGGAATTTTTTTCATTTGTTTGACCCATTTGGTGCGATCTCGGTGTATACTTTTGACCCATATTTTATTGAATAGCTACCTTCTTTTTCCAATCAATATTTTGATTTTTATCAATGCAAGAAAGAAGTTGAACATAATACTGATATTTTCCTTGATTTAAGTATAGATAGATGGTTAAAAAGTTCGGACAGGGGGAGTATGAGGGGGAATGTGCTCCCCCCCCCCCCCACCCCCCCCACCCATAACAATTGGAAATTGTTTCATTTGTTTGACCCATTTGGTGCTATCTGGTGTATACTTTTGACCAATATTTTTTGAAAAGCCACCTCTTCTTCGCGTATTTTGGGGCAAAATGCGCGTAGCTCGAGAAATGTTACTGCGTTTCCTAATTTGACCAATGCCATCTGGCCCAATGGTAAATTTAGCCTTGAAAGGGGTGCACAGAGCTAGCGCGGACAGGGGAGGGGGTGATTTGTCGTCCCCCTTCCCTCACCAGTAGATTGTTTTAAATTTTCTAACCCATTTGGTGCGATCTGGTGTATACTTTTGGATAATGTTAGCGTACGACTTTCTAATAAATGTAGATAATATCATTTACCAATTTTTATACAGAAAAAAAAGTGGCACTAAGTGGCACCGGCTATGGCTAGATTGTCCATACAGCAATAAGCAGATCATAATTAATAAGCAGATCATAATCTTGTTTGTTAAATTTATGGACAAAACCAGCCATAGCCAGTGAGATTTAGTGCCACTTTTTTTTCTGTATAAAAATTGGTAAATGGCACAATTTCTTATCGTTGCATTGTCTCCAGCCAACAAATTTGGTATCAAAATGTGCCTAACAATTGGGTGCATCTTTTTAGCTGACAATTATTTAAATCATCAAATATTTTTGGAAATATTCTAGTATATGCTAGGGGGAGAACTTACATATTTTGATGGGTGTATTTTAAGAGTTACTGGGACGTACAAATTGCCGATGTGACGTCCCTGCTACAGTCGTGTACGGTCCGCGCAGGGCGGGGCACCACTTTTTGTACGCCCCCGCTACAGTCCCGGCCCCCCATGGCTGGGACAAAGTGTATGCCGGCGTACGGTCCTGGCCCCCATAGCCTGGACGAAGTGTACGACGGCGTACGGTCCCGGCCCCCATAGCCGGGGCATAGTGTACGCCCCGGCTACGCCCGGCCTCAGACAGGCGAATCGTTATCATGTTACACGGTTCACTGCGAGCATGTTAGGCCCCTTGCAATTAAATGTGAGTTTACTGTTGCGTTTTTGAAAAGCAGGACGAGGTGACTATCTAATATTAATATTGTAATATTTTGGGGTAAAGTCACCTGATTTAATATTGTCGGCATTGTTAACTATTATCCAAGGTACGAATACAATTCAAATGATGTTAATTATGTCTTACTAACACCTACTGCCTTGGCTTTTGCATTTTGTTTCTTTTATAAAGGAGTCCTACTCATATTTGCATACCTATTTTGATATTAATGAGATACTCGATCGATGTTTGTAAAAAAAAATCGTTACGCTAGCTCGGAGAATTTTAAAGATTGCGATCGTAAACAAACCTGAAATATTACACAGAATGCACTAGAAAACTCAAAAAAAGTTCGGCGGTTTTGATGTGACGTCATGCGCTGAAGCGATTGCGCAGTAATCAATTGCCGTGCCTACGAATATGCTTCAAATGCACACATTTCAATACAAAGCGACAATTGCAAGTTTCCAGAGGCCTAAAACTAAAAATACTATAATGTTGGCATGATCTATCTCAGTCTGTTGTCAACCAGAAATGAATCGAGTCAAAAAATAACTTTATGAACATCATATTGTGTAGCTTTATTTTTGATAGATCATGCGTACCCACCGGCAACATTGGAAAGTTTTGATCCAATTTATTTATCATGAACAAACAGTATTTAAGTTTTAAAAATGGACCGAAAACATGATGATTGATCTAATTGACTTGGGAGGGGGATTTTGGACCTTCTTGGGGACTTGGGTTGGGGGGGGGGGGGGGGGGGGGAAATTGAGGTGTGTGTGGGGGGGGGGGGGGGGGGGTGGGCTCCCCCTCCCTGACTTACGGGCCTGCAAGTAGGTGTTGTCTATCTATCCGGGCCCTACCGTGCCGTGTACATTATTCCAGGCAAAAGCACTATATGGTCAAATTGTACTAAGTTTACCGTAGTCATGGTAGAAAATCCAGGCATTGATCAATCGCGGTGATTAATTTTAAAGTTTAATATAGTGCATGTCTGTATTTTATATCTCTATGCCCCGGTGTGGATGATATGTACCTTAGCATACATCCATGTGTGCGTACACCCCAGCTACACCCCGGGTGTACATTCTTTGTACCTTAGGCGTACGTCCCCGCTATGTATGTGTACGCCCCGGCTACGCCCCGGCTACGCCCCGGCTACGCCCCGGCTACGCCCCGGCTACGCCCCGGCTACGCCCGGCTACGCCCCGGCTACGCCCCGGCTACGCCCCGGCTATGCCCCGGCTATGCCCCGTGTGAGATATGTACTCATAACTAATCTAGGTTTACTTCTGATTAATAAGAAGGACACATTACGAAGGTAGCCATTTCTAATAAGTGTATTGATTGATTAATAACTATCGATCATATGATGTTCGTGCAGATAAGTAGTCCGGTTAACTACTCCAGTAAGTAATCATACATCACATTTCCTCCTCACTTAATTGAGAGTACTACTTGTACATACTGATGAGTATAACGATCAATAAACATGCATATTAATAAACAGAGAATGACCTTTGACTTTACATTCAAATGATGTGTGAGGTTTTTCATAATCACAAAATTTGGAGATGCATGAGACTTATCATGCTGAATACAAAAACATGATTTATAAATAAAGTAATCTACTGTTGATTGTGATTTAACATCAATGGCTTTATGATATATCAATAACAAAACAATGAACAATAAGAGTCTTTATCTCCAACATAGTGTTAGGTTAACATTGACCCAATGTAAACATTCAAACACTGCAGTCATAATCCTGGTACTTAGGATTTGGTTTAATGTTACGACCACTCCTGGTGGTTCTTGGAGGTTCATGTTCAGCAACTGCTGGAGGATGCAGAGCTGGTGGATTGTTAATGACTGGTGCGTCATTGTGCGGTCGTGTTGGAAACCAATCACCGGGAGGTTTACATGGCTGTTCAAACTGAATATCCTGACCTGTGTCAGCGTCCAGCAGCTGGTCAATATGGCGACGCCAAATCATTTGTGGACCAACTTTGACCTGATATGACACTGGTCCTGTCTGTTTATGTATCACCCCCTTGACCCATTTCTGTTTGCCACGATAGTCCCTTGCAGATACTGTTTGACCAATCGCGAATTGACGAGTTTTGCGTGTTGCTGCTTGGTCAGCCTGCTTGTTGTTGACAGTCGCCTCAATTTTTGGTTTCAGAAGATCTAATCGAGAGCGTAGACTGTGACCGCGAAATAGCATTGCTGGCGAGACTCCTGTAGTAGCGTGAGGTGCATTTCTGTATGCGAGTAAGAAGTTCGCGAGTTTATAATCTGCGCTTCCCTTCTTTGCTGCTTTAAAGCCTTGCTTGAATGTCTGAACGAAGCGCTCTGCTAAGCCGTTGGTTGAGGGATGATATGGTGCTGATCTGATGTGTTTCACCCCATTGCGTTTGAGAAATAGTGCAAATTCCTCAGAGGTAAATTGAGGTCCGTTATCGCTAACGAGCTGAAGTGGAATCCCTTCACTTGCGAAGATTGACCGTAGAATGTTGATTGTTTGTTCAGAAGTGGTAGACTTGGTGGGAATAACAAATGGCCATTTAGAGTATGCATCAACAATGATGAGGTACATAACTCCATCAACTAGGCCTGCATAGTCCACATGTATTCTCTCCCACACAGAAGCTGGCCACTCCCACACGTGTAGTGGTGCTGCGGGTGGATTATGTTGCACCTTCTGGCAACCAGAGCAGCTTTTAGCTAATGTCTCTATGTCCTGGTCAATGCCTGGCCACCAGACAAGTGAGCGTGCAACCGATTTCATTTTAACCACCCCGAGGTGTCCGTCATGCAGTTCAGCTAGAACCTGCTCGCGTAGCTTTGTGGGAATAACGATCTTGGCTCCCCACATAAGACACCCAGCCGTTATCGAGAGCTCGTTGCGACGACTCCGAAACGGCTTGAATTGCTCTTCTGGCAATGACTGATTTGTCCAACCAGACTGCGTAGCTTCATAGACTTTGCTGATGATTGCATCTCTCTGAGTGTGAAGTTGGACTTTCTGTGCAGTCACTGGAAGAGGGTCTATTTGAGATTGTTCAATGTCAACGTACATGAGATCCATTTTAGCTGACTCGCGTGACTTCAATGGCAAGCGCGAGAGGCCATCAGCGTTGCAGTGTTCTTTCGTATTGCGGTATTCAATGTCGTATGTGAATCCTGCGAGAAATATCGCGTATCGCTGAAGTCGTGCTGCTGATGTTGCTGAAATTTGCTTACTAGGGCTGAAGATTGATGTCAGCGGTCGATGATCCGTGATCAAGGTGAAGTGGCGTCCCCACAAATACATGTAAAACTTTTTGACGCCCCACACCAAAGCTAAAGCCTCTTTATCTATTTGAGCATAGTTGGTTTCAGCAGAGTTTAATGACCTTGAAGCAAAAGCAATGGGTCGCTCTGTGCCGTCACGCATTACATGAGACATAACTGCCCCAATGCCGTAGGGACTAGCGTCACAAGCAACGCGTACTGGTAACGCTTCATTATAATGGGTCAGTACTTGGTCTGATGTGATTAGCCGCTTGGCACTATCAAAGGATTCCTGACATTGATCTGTCCACTGCCATTTCTGATCCTTTTTGAGCATTTGATGCAGTGGGTACAGAACTGTGGACAAATTAGGCAAGAATCTATGGTAGTAGTTTATCAAGCCTAGGAAAGCTCTCAGCTGTGTTACATTAATAGGAGCCGGAGCGTCATTCACACCATTTACTTTGTCTTCTGTCATGTGTAATCCATTCTGGTCAATTTTGTAACCACAGAAAATAATTTCTGATTTCACGAACTCACATTTGCTTTTGTTTACGCGCAGTCCACGTTCGTCTAGTCTTTCGAGAACGCGCGTCAAATTCTCTAAGTGTTCTGTCATAGTTTTGCCTGTAACAATCATGTCGTCTAATATTACTTGAGTACCAGGAATGTCGGCCAGTACCATCTCCATCGTGCGCTGCCAAATAGCTGGCGCTGAAGCTATACCATACACTAATCTGTTGTACCGAAACAAGCCTCTGTGAGTGTTAATTGTAAGCAACTCACGAGATGCTTCATCCATTTGCCACGATAGTCCCTTGCAGATACTGTTTGACCAATCGCGAATTGACGAGTTTTGCGTGTTGCTGCTTGGTCAGCCTGCTTGTTGTTGACAGTCGCCTCAATTTTTGGTTTCAGAAGATCTAATCGAGAGCGTAGACTGTGACCGCGAAATAGCATTGCTGGCGAGACTCCTGTAGTAGCGTGAGGTGCATTTCTGTATGCGAGTAAGAAGTTCGCGAGTTTATAATCTGCGCTTCCCTTCTTTGCTGCTTTAAAGCCTTGCTTGAATGTCTGAACGAAGCGCTCTGCTAAGCCGTTGGTTGAGGGATGATATGGTGCTGATCTGATGTGTTTCACCCCATTGCGTTTGAGAAATAGTGCAAATTCCTCAGAGGTAAATTGAGGTCCGTTATCGCTAACGAGCTGAAGTGGAATCCCTTCACTTGCGAAGATTGACCGTAGAATGTTGATTGTTTGTTCAGAAGTGGTAGACTTGGTGGGAATAACAAATGGCCATTTAGAGTATGCATCAACAATGATGAGGTACATAACTCCATCAACTAGGCCTGCATAGTCCACATGTATTCTCTCCCACGCAGAAGCTGGCCACTCCCACACGTGTAGTGGTGCTGCGGGTGGATTATGTTGCACCTTCTGGCAACCAGAGCAGCTTTTAGCTAATGTCTCTATGTCCTGGTCAATGCCTGGCCACCAGACAAGTGAGCGTGCAACCGATTTCATTTTAACCACCCCGAGGTGTCCGTCATGCAGTTCAGCTAGAACCTGCTCGCGTAGCTTTGTGGGAATAACGATCTTGGCTCCCCACATAAGACACCCAGCCGTTATCGAGAGCTCGTTGCGACGACTCCGAAACGGCTTGAATTGCTCTTCTGGCAATGACTGATTTGTCCAACCAGACTGCGTAGCTTCATAGACTTTGCTGATGATTGCATCTCTCTGAGTGTGAAGTTGGACTTTCTGTGCAGTCACTGGAAGAGGGTCTATTTGAGATTGTTCAATGTCAACGTACATGAGATCCATTTTAGCTGACTCGCGTGACTTCAATGGCAAGCGCGAGAGGCCATCAGCGTTGCAGTGTTCTTTCGTATTGCGGTATTCAATGTCGTATGTGAATCCTGCGAGAAATATCGCGTATCGCTGAAGTCGTGCTGCTGATGTTGCTGAAATTTGCTTACTAGGGCTGAAGATTGATGTCAGCGGTCGATGATCCGTGATCAAGGTGAAGTGGCGTCCCCACAAATACATGTAAAACTTTTTGACGCCCCACACCAAAGCTAAAGCCTCTTTATCTATTTGAGCATAGTTGGTTTCAGCAGAGTTTAATGACCTTGAAGCAAAAGCAATGGGTCGCTCTGTGCCGTCACGCATTACATGAGACATAACTGCCCCAATGCCGTAGGGACTAGCGTCACAAGCAACGCGTACTGGTAACGCTTCATTATAATGGGTCAGTACTTGGTCTGATGTGATTAGCCGCTTGGCACTATCAAAGGATTCCTGACATTGATCTGTCCACTGCCATTTCTGATCCTTTTTGAGCATTTGATGCAGTGGGTACAGAACTGTGGACAAATTAGGCAAGAATCTATGGTAGTAGTTTATCAAGCCTAGGAAAGCTCTCAGCTGTGTTACATTAATAGGAGCCGGAGCGTCATTCACACCATTTACTTTGTCTTCTGTCATGTGTAATCCATTCTGGTCAATTTTGTAACCACAGAAAATAATTTCTGATTTCACGAACTCACATTTGCTTTTGTTTACGCGCAGTCCACGTTCGTCTAGTCTTTCGAGAACGCGCGTCAAATTCTCTAAGTGTTCTGTCATAGTTTTGCCTGTAACAATCATGTCGTCTAATATTACTTGAGTACCAGGAATGTCGGCCAGTACCATCTCCATCGTGCGCTGCCAAATAGCTGGCGCTGAAGCTATACCATACACTAATCTGTTGTACCGAAACAAGCCTCTGTGAGTGTTAATTGTAAGCAACTCACGAGATGCTTCATCCATTTCAAGATGCAAATATGCTTGTGTCAAATCAAGTTTGGTAAAGTGTTGGCCTCCAGCTAAGTTACTAAAAATATCATCAACACGAGGTAGTGGGTACTGGTCAACATTGAGTGCGGGATTTACAGTAGATTTAAAATCTCCACAAATACGGACTGTTCCGTCTTTCTTTAATACTGGTACGATAGGCGTGGCCCATTCACTAGTGTTAACAGGTGACAAAATATCTGCATCTTGCAGACGTTTCAATTCTTGATCAACCTTAGGTCTCATTGCATAAGGTAATTGTCTTGCCCTCAGATATTTTGGTTGTGCACCATCCTTTACATTTAACTTGGCTTTAACACCATCCAGTTTCCCAATACCATCTTGGAATATTGTTTGGTGTTTGTTCAATAACTCATTCACTTGTGTGTGCATGGTTTCACTAAATACATTTGTGTTTTTAGACACATCAACTTTATACACACTGAACAACTTATGCCAATCCAACCTGATAGAGTGAAGCCATTCACGTCCAAATAGTGCTGGTCCACACTCAAGCACATACAGTTTACCAGTAATCTGTTGGTTATCAATTTCTATACCGATTTGCATCACCCCTAGTGGCGCAACAGATTCACCAGTATATGTAGTGAGCTTGATGTTTGTGTGTGACAGCGGTACATCACTGAACATCTCTTGATATACCTGTTTAGATATCACAGATACTGCAGATCCAGTATCCAGCTCCATTGTAAGCTCCCTATTCTCTATCAGTGGATTAACATAAATTATGTCAGACATAGCCCCTCTATTTATACCAAGTGTATACACAGACTGGAAGTCATCATCATTTTCTTCCTCACTTGAACTACTGCTCGACGCAGTGCGATCCATTGCTTTTATTGCCCCTTTCTTTTTGTACTTTTCTTGGTACGAAGATTTAGGCCCAGGTGCGCGAGCAGAAAGACACACAGTTTTGATGTGTCCTATTTTACCACAATTATGGCACTTAGTTTCCTTAAAATAACAGTCATCCGACTTGTGGTTACCTTTGCCGCAGCGGAAGCAGGGTTTTCGCTTAGGCTTACTAGCCTTACTAGTATAAGGCTTACTCATTCTATGAACACCTGGTTCTTGTCGCAGTTCCGTAGCGTCTTTGGCAGCCATTTCCATGGCCAAAGAAATTTCTAGAGCCGATTTTAGGGTCAATTTTGCCTCGCTAAGTAATCGCTTTTGAATATTCTCTGCCGACATGCCGCAAACAAGCCTGTCTCGAAGTGCTTCCTCGACGAAAGCTTGGAAATCACACGTAGCCGCAAGCTTCCTTAACTCGGACAAAAAACCCGATATGCTCTCATTTGAGCGTTGATACCTATTATAAAACCGGTATCGTTCCGCGATGACAAGCGGTTTAGGACTGAAGTGCTCATTTAGCGTTTCAGTTATTTTTGCGTACGATTGTGTCGCTGGTTTGTCCGGGAAAAGTAAGTTCCTTAGTATTGTGTATACCCCCTCGCTAAGGTATGATAGCAAAAGTCCTGCCTTAGCTTCCTCCTTTATATCATTTACAGCAAAAACTATCTCCAAACGTTCCAAGTAGGTATCCCAAATACCTGTTTCTGCATATTGTTCAATTCTACCAACGAGAGCCTTTGCCATGTTTACGTTTTGGTTTTGCACTCGTTACTACAACATGTACTGCAGCTGACGATTTATTTGTTTACGTTTTAAAAGTGTCCGCATGTGACACGATTTTGTTTCACTTTTATTCACCTACTGAGACGAACGATGGTCCGATTTACACGCAGATATAGAGCTTGACTCTTCCTAGTTCTTCATAATCCCATTCTCGTCGCCAGTGTGAGATATGTACTCATAACTAATCTAGGTTTACTTCTGATTAATAAGAAGGACACATTACGAAGGTAGCCATTTGGGAGCCATTTCTAATAAGTGTATTGATTGATTAATAACTATCGATCATATGATGTTCGTGCAGATAAGTAGTCCGGTTAACTACTCCAGTAAGTAATCATACATCACACCCCGGCTATGCCCCGGCTATGCCCCGGCTATGCCCCGGCTATGCCCCGGCTATGCCCCGGCTATGCCCCGGCTATGCCCCGGCTATGCCCCGGCTATGCCCCGGCTATGCCCCGGCTATGCCCCGGCTATGCCCCGGCTATGCCCCGGCTATGCCCCGGCTATGCCCCGGCTATGCCCCGGCTATGCCCCGGCTATGCCCCGGCTATGCCCCGGCTATGCCCCGGCTATGCCCCGGCTATGCCCCGGCTATGCCCCGGCTATGCCCCGGCTATGCCCCGGCTATGCCCCGGCTATGCCCCGGCTATGCCCCGGCTATGCCCCGGCTATGCCCCGGCTATGCCCCGGCTATGCCCCGGCTATGCCCCGGCTATGCCCCGGCTATGCCCCGGCTATGCCCCGGCTATGCCCCGGCTATGCCCCGGCTATGCCCCGGCTATGCCCCGGCTATGCCCCGGCTATGCCCCGGCTATGCCCCGGCTATGCCCCGGCTATGCCCCGGCTATGCCCCGGCTATGCCCCGGCTATGCCCCGGCTATGCCCCGGCTATGCCCCGGCTATGCCCCGGCTATGCCCCGGCTATGCCCCGGCTATGCCCCGGCTATGCCCCGGCTATGCCCCGGCTATGCCCCGGCTATGCCCCGGCTATGCCCCGGCTATGCCCCGGCTATGCCCCGGCTATGCCCCGGCTATGCCCCGGCTATGCCCCGGCTATGCCCCGGCTATGCCCCGGCTATGCCCCGGCTATGCCCCGGCTATGCCCCGGCTATGCCCCGGCTATGCCCCGGCTATGCCCCGGCTATGCCCCGGCTATGCCCCGGCTATGCCCCGGCTATGCCCCGGCTATGCCCCGGCTATGCCCCGGCTATGCCCCGTGTACCCTAGCGTACGCCCCCGCTACAATGCCCGGCCTATTTTTTCAGTAATGTACGTCCCCGCTATGCCCCGGCTACACGCCCCAGCTATATAAACGGGGGCACGTTTTGTACGCCCCGGGTACACGCCCCCGCCTAGCCGGGCTATGTTTTTTGTACGTTTGCGTGCGGTCCCCGCATAGTCCCCGCCATGCCCCGGGTCCCCCGGGGCCGGGACTGCAATTGATAAGTGCATTACACAAACAACAATTTGATGGTCCAATGCACACATCAAGGTCAAATGGCCGTTTCAATAATCCGTGCACAATTTTGTTGATTCACCCTGTATTATGTTATCCAAGTAAAGTACAGAGTGTCCCATAAAAATGGTGCACGTGTTCAAACGTCATTATTCTGATCAAATATTCAGTATTTGGTATTAATGTTTATATAAGCTAGAAGATAGTTTAGTTGGCTTTCAAATGCCGTTGGTTTGACTTTATAATTGCTCTTCCAAATCTACGATATGTTTGATTAATCACGTGAAAAAACACGTGATGCTCGTGGAAAGAGTCATTTTGCTCATTTTTAATGATGAGTATTTACTAATTGACGTTGATGTAAATTTTAAGATGACTAAGTTATCTTTCAAATGACGTTTTAACGATCTCATTTGCTTTATCCTATCAAAAAATATGCTTGATTAAAGTTGACCAAACAATGTAAAATTGGTGCTATTTTTATGAAGAAATGCTTCAAGGCGTTATACATAATCATAATTACCACGATAACAGCAATTTTACACATTGATAATTTTATGAAAGGATATTTAGTTATCTTGAAGCTCGTACAAATATCAAATCCAAATACGAAATGTTTAATGATGAAAATGACAATTTCCACACAAAAACCTTTTCAAATAATGGCACAAGCCCGATTTTTAGTGCTCGTTGTTGATCAAACACTCTGTAGATTGAGATAAGTAATTACAATCAAATAAACGGCATTTGAAAGCCAATTAAATTATCTTTCAGATTATACAAAGATTACAGCCAAATACCGAGTAATCAATGAGGCCAATGACGCCAAGGGCGTATCCAGGACTGTTTTGATGGGGGGGGGGGGGGGGAGCGGCCAAATGTTTTATTATTATGAGCGGAGTGAGCGAACCGAGTGGAGCTACCGGCGGATGGGGTCCAGGGGCCGCCTTAGGGCCCATGGTGAGGTCCAGGGACGAAGGACGAAGCCCCTGGAAGCTCATGGGTTTTCGGCATTTTAAAGGCAAAGATTCAGCATTCTGAAGCAGCCTATAGTACTGTGGCATTTTCTCACATGTCTACTATTACTATTTTTTTATTCCTGCATAGGTATTACTATTAGGCTAGGTAACAGGAATAAAATCCAATCACAAAATGTGCACATTCAAATTCAAACTTAAACATCATCCACATCAAGTGTGTGGGGTCCAGGGCCCGCGTTGGCCCCTTTACCTCCTGTGTTTAAGCCATTTTAAAGCAAAGATTCAGCATTTTTACCCCCAATTTTGTCCTCAATTTTGCCCAAAAAAAGGGATTAAATTGTTGAAAAATCCTTGCAAAGGGGGTACATCGAAAAAATTAAGAACAGTCATTGTTACCAACTTTTGTGTTCAGTGGGGGCGGGACTTGGTGTGGTTCAAAACCCATTATAATATGTTGAAACCTGTAGGAAAAAAATGCACGCGAAGGGCGTAAATATTTTCAGTTTTTAAACTAAAATGGTTATGGAAAATTTCCTGAAGCCATCTTGTTCAGATTGAATAATAACACATTGAAACTAATACGCACAAAGCGCGCAAGGATTGTTTTTAACACTTATGGTCCAGTATGATGTTTTTAACGCCCCCACATAATATTTACGGGGGGGGGGGGGGGGGGGGGGGGGGGTTCGAGACCCATTATAATGGTGAAACCTGCAGGAAAAATGAGTGCGAATCAAGCAAAAAAAAATCAGTTCTTGTACTAAAATGGTCAAGAAAAAACGTTCCTGAAACCATCTTGTTAAGCTTGAATAATGAAACATTGAAACTATAATACATACATGCAAAGCGCGCAAAAATTGGCATTTAACACTAAAAAGGTCCAGTATACGTTTTAAACGTCCCCCACATTAACATTATGAGGTTCGGACCCCGTAACCCCCTTCCACACCATTTGCGCTGCCTATCCAGCCCCTACCCTTCTCCTCTTCCCTACCTCCCCTCTTCCTTCTTCTTCTCCTCTCCTTCTCCTCTAATATCCTTTTCTTCCGTCTTCTCCTCTTCCTCCTGTTTTAAAACTCTAGTGTCAATGGGTACGCCACTGAATACGCCACTGAATGACGCGGAACACGTGCACCCTTTTTATGGACACCCTATCCTGTACGTATGTGTACAAGATATCGTAATTTGGGCTTAAGATTCAGAGTACTCTATTCTTCCTCTAGTCATTATTTTTTTTAGAAAGTTGATTTTCATGCAGATTTACATTTCTGATCATAAATCAAGAATATATTCTGAGTTACACAGCGATTTGATTCCTATTTCCAAATCATGGTTAAAAGAGTGAAAATAAACAGAACTGTCAGATGTGCGCGACAAATTTTTCAGGCTGTTCACTCTAAAACCAGGATTTTGAAGTAATTAGGAATTGAATCGCTCGGTAACTCGGAATATATTTATGATTTATGATCAGAAATGTAAAATCTGCAAGAAAATTGATTATAAAAATAATCATGAATGAAGCGCGCCTCCTGGAAAAGATCACATAACATGCCTTTAATTGATCTCCTGCATTTTGCCCCGGGATTCCATTTTCGCAAGGAATGTAATTCGTGATAACGTTAAAAAGCACTAAATTTATAGGGAAACATGTCTAGCATAGCATCCTCTGGTTACTTTACTTTGGCAATGCTAGAGCGCCACCTAGACCAGTTGCGACCAACTAGGTCAATGGAAATGGGATTTTGTCAAGGGGATTACTTTTCCTATGATTATAGACTCCCTGTTCATACGCATTTATTTTCGTATTTGCCGCGCAGCTCAGGTTTTTTGTTGACATGCATGTTATGTGCATGACATGTGACATGTGGAATGGCTACTTCCGACCTCAGTAATAAACTCTCAGAATTGCATTCTGAGCTGATTTCAACATCAAATGTTGGACAGCGGGGTGACAAGGCTCGAGAATTGGTTTGCGATGTCGGCGATATTTGCCTCAATAAAGAATTAACAGAAATAGAGCTTGGTAAGCTTACGTTACTTTACTTTAGTAAGCTTACTTATACTTGGTATAGACAGCCCGTAACCTTCAGCTAGGGTGGATTTTTAGGGCCAATGCCATTGGCAAATGGCCACTTAATTGGTACTATGAATTTCCATTTTATAACCATCATATTGTATAGGTCACCCCGGTCATCCGTTTATTTTTGTCATTTACCGTTTTGACAAGGTGGAGGGGCATGATCATATTATATAACATTTTGAAAATAAAAATGTTTCTTTTTTGAAATTGGAATACATGGGAACAAAATATTTTACAATAAAAATGATGATTCAACCATGTCTGCAGGCTGAATAATTACAAAGTTATAACCAAAAGTAGTTTGCCTTATTATAATATTGCTATAAAAACTTCAAACCAAGGAGTTCATGTAGTTAACTCCTTGCTTATTAAACTGGTCAAGTCAAATTTTAAACCATCTCCGCGTAAATCGGCTTTACTTTCATGTTGTCCAGTTGCTTGTGTGTGGTTAGACATCAGTGAATACATTCCAGACTGTTTCTTCCTTTTTCGCTGGATTTAAAAGAGGTATTAAACATGGAGTTTTCCACATATTTTGGCTATCAAATTTTCAAAAAATGTCGCCCTCTGTAGTCAATGATATGAACATCCCTAACAAGGGAGTATCCAGGACTGTTTTGACGGGGGTGGCGCCAGCGGGGCCAAATGTTGTATCCTTGTGAGCGAACCTAGAGGAGCTACCAGCGGGTGGGGTCCAGGGGCCTGCCTTAGGGCCCCTGGTGGGAAGCTCATGGGTTTTAACCCTAACACTACCACCCATAGCAAAATATAGCCATTTACCCGGAGAGCTCCCGGAGAGCTCCCGGAGAGCTCCCGGTATTTTCACATGCAAATTAGGTCCCCAGAACCAGTGGTTCCGGGGACTGCTCCCCGAAACTGATGGTTCCGGGAACTGCTCCCGAAACTGATGGTTCCGGGGACTGCTCCCCGAAGCTGATGGTTCCGGGGACTGCTCCCCGAAAATGATGGTTCCGGGGACTGCTCTTCGAAACTGATGGTTCCGGGGACTGCTCCCCGAAAGAGGTTGTTCCGGGGAACTCTTCCCAAAGGTCATTGACATTTCATTGGTACGTTTTAGCCTTTAGGAATTATTGATGACCGATTGAGATGATGGCTATATACAACTAATGTTCCAACAAAGTAAAGCTTATATAATTGTATTACAAAAGTATATGATGCTTTTATTTAAAATTGTCAACATATGCTTACCATATATATGCATAAAGCTTTGCTCTTCTTAACAACAAATTCAATTTGTGTTTCAATAAAGGTTCTGAATTCTGCTCTATGTGTAGATCAATTGCCATATAAGTATAAGTGAGCCTCTTCATTCTCCACACTTCTTGGTTTTCCTGCTGTTCCTAAATCAGTTGCTGTCATTCAAAGTATTATCTAGATATAGAAAATCACTTTTGAGGTGTGCTTCATCCATATTCAACTGTATTTTCTTGTCATTTTACTGGTCATTTGCAGACAGTTACTGTGTGCATGTGCTTCAAATACTAGTAGCTGTTGTTCATGCACTGGTTGGTTCCCTAGGTATTCATACACACAGAGAGACAGTGCATAGTTGCTCATTGGAGCATAGGGCACAGGGAACCTGGTTGTTAAGGACATCTCCCCCGCTAACGGGGACTCTTCCCCGCTAACGGGGACTTATGCAACACTTTCATAACAAGTTCCCCGCTAGTGGGGACTAGATCCTCTATCCTCTTCCCCGCTAGCGGAGGAACATTTGCTTGCTAATAGGACTTCTCCGTTAGCGGGGACCAGTTCCCCGCTAGCGGAGCCTCATGTATGATTTACTTCTGCTTGTTATAGAGTGCTCCGCTAGCGGGCAATAGCTCCCTGTTACCGGGGAACTCCCCGCTTGTGGAGACTAGATCCCCGTACGTTCTCCAGTAGTGGGGACTATCGGAGAACACTTGAATTAAGTCCAAACAGGTTTCGGGAGAGCTCCCGGAGAGCTCCTTGAGCTCTCCCGAAACTAATAGTTTTTGCTATGGGCATATACCCCAAAATACCACGACTGGGCACGTTGGTACCACCCAGCGTGGAAGTTTTTTGATGAAAAAATGGACCCAATACATACAGTCTGGGCAATACACTGCCCAGAACTGTGCTTGACAGCCGTGGTGAAGTGTGGAATCCCTCGACTGTGGTGCGAGAGGTCTCTGGATCAAATCCTGGGGGGATCGGGGGGATATTCTGGTCGATTTTCCGCGTTGAAGAAAAAATTCTGAAAAAAGTGTGGGGAATTGTTAGGGTTAACAAGCAATTTTTTGAATTTTTTTTTTTCTTCACAAATTTTCTAAGTTTTGTTAATATAACCCTAACACTACCATATACCCCAAAATACCACGACTGGGCACGTTGGTACCACCCGGCGTGGAAGTTTTTTGATGAAAAAATGGACCCAATACATACAGTCTGGGCAATACACTGCCCAGAACTGTGCTTGACAGCCGTGGTGAAGTGTGGAATCCCTCGCCTGTGGTGCGAGAGGTCCCTGGATCAAATCCCGGGGATATCGGGGGGGGGGGGGGGGGGGGGGGGGGGGGGGGGGGGGTATTCTGGTCGATTTTCCGCGTTGAAGAAAAAGATTCAGCATTCGGAAGCAGTCATTTTGGCATTTTCTCACATGCCTACTAACTAAAAAAACAATTATTCGGGTGGTTCGAGATCTGAAACCAGGTATAAAAAATGTGCGCGAAATGCGCAAACATTTCCTGAAGCCAACTTGTTAAACTGAAATATTGAAATATTGAAACTAATACGTGCAAAGTGCGTAAGTGGGGGGGGGGGGGGGGGGTGGGTAAGGTCAAAAATTTCGCACAGTCCAAAAAAAAAATCGCACAGTCCAAAAAAAAAACGCACAGTAAATGTACTACATGAACAATTTCTCGTCCCCATGTCTCTTCTCTTTCCCCTCTCCTTCCCCTTTCCCTTCTCTTTCTCCCTCTCCTTTCCCTTCTCTTTCTCCCTCTCCTCCCCCTTTCTCTTCTCTTTCTCCCTCTCCTTCCCCCTTCTTTCTCTCTTTTCTCCCCTTCTTCTCGTCCCCATTTTCCCGCTTCGCTGTCCCCATTTTAGGTGTGGGGGGGGGGGGGGGGGGGGGGGGGGGGAGGGGGGAGCAGTCTGCCCCCACTGGCTACGCTACTGTTTTTAACACTTACAGGCATATTATGTGATTTTTTCCAAGTAGCGCCCTCTATCATTGATTTTTACTATGAAAGCAGATTTTCACTATGAAAGCAGATTTTCACTATGAAAGCAGATTTTCTTGCAGATTTGCATTTTTGATCATACATCATAAAGATATTCTAAGCTACAGATCGATACGATTCCTAATTACTTCAAAATCATGGTTTGAAAATGGATTGTACCGCTCGGTACAATCTATTTGTTCAAATTTTACCCTAAATTCACTCTAAAACCATGATTTTGAGGTTATTAGGAATCGTATCGCTCTGTAAACTTGGAATATATTTATGATTTATGATCAGAAAAGTAAATCTACAAGGAAATCTGCTTTCGATTTTTTTCTCTCGAGGATTGAGGGCTTCCCCTGGAAAAGATCACATAATATACCTTTAAAAGGTAAGTATGAAGTTTTAATTTACTGACGGCAAACAGAATAAGTGTTGCGAACGAAGTGCAGTGGATCATGGCATGGGGTCTAGAGGCCTTCTTAATGTTTTTTAGGGGTTATTAATGCACTTTGAGGGTTCCTATCACATAATTTCTTGTTTTTATGAGGCAGTTTAATGATTTTAGGCCTCGCCAACTTGATTTTTTGTTTCCCGTAACCCGCACATGCTTCATTTTCATGCCCGCATTTGAATTCATTATTGAAATTTTGGATAAAAAATACAGTTTTTGCAATGAAAACGTCCAAATTCATGCATTTTGTGTGATGAAATTGTGATATGTTTATTCATTTCGACCAGAATAACCTTGCACATGCTTCATTTTCATGCCCGCATTTGAATTCATTATTGAAATTTTGGATAAAAAATACAGTTTTTGCAATGAAAACGTCCAAATTCATGCATTTTGTGTGATGAAATTGTGATATGTTTATTCATTTCGACCAGAATAACCTTTCTGTAACTTACAATACATACAGGCTGAGTCAAAAAGACTGCAATAGTGGAAAGAAGCCATTTTGTTTTCAAAACCAAAATGAATTTTAAAACTTTTTAAACGTTGCAAGAATGCTGTATTTAATCCTAACTTTGTGTGAAAAAATGAAGTCGATGGCATTTTTCGTTTGTATTTGGTGACCCTCTTTGCTGCACAACCAAATTTACCTGTTTGTCCACGAGCACAGTGATTTTCATTTGAAATGGCACACATTGCATTTTCATATTTGAATATCCTGCCAACAAAAAAATGGAAAATGTCAGTTTTTTATTAAAATTTAGAACATTATATTTTCATTGCATGGGTACGATTATAATTAATTATGCTAACTCACATGTAAACAAGAATGGATGCATCAAATTCCAATAACATCACAAATGAACTCAAGTTTCCAAATTTGAATGAGAGACACATTTTGCTATCTGATGCATATTTTGGGTATCTCGTGGACAAACGTGTAAAATGGGTGCACTGGTCAAAAGGTTCACCAAAGACAAACGGAAAGTACGATCGACTTCATTTTTTCATCATTCTTGCAACGTTTAAAAAGTTTTTAAAATTCATTTTGGTTTTGAAAACAAAATGGCTTCTTTCCACTATTGCAGTCTTTTTGACTCACCCTGTATATGGTCATGTGTTTTAAGCTCGCCTCCTTTCGCGTTACACACAGATTTTGGCTTTCGCAACTTGATTTTAACTTTAAACATTTATATTTGCTTGTATACCCCCTAAGGTTGTAAAAGTATACATGTGATCTTTTCCAAGTAGCGCCCTCTATCATTAATTTTTATTATGAAAGCAGATTTTCTTGCAGATTTGCATTTTTGATCATAAATCATAAAGATCCTCTTAGTTACGGATTCGATACGATTCCTAATTACTTCAAAATCATGGTTTGAAAAAAGATTGTACCGCTCTCCGGTACAATCTATTTTTCAAATTTTACTCTAAATTCACTCTAAGATCATGATTTTGAGGTTATTAGGAATCATATCGCTCTGTAACTTAGAGGATCTTTATGATTTATGATCAAAAATGCAAATCTGCAAGAAAATCTGCTTTCATAGTAAAAATAAATGATAGAGGGCACTACTTGGAAAAGATCACATAATATGCCTTTAAGTGCATTAATTAGCCTCATTTTGTATTTATTCATTTTTTCAGAAAAGTAAATCATCAAGAAAATCTGCTTCCAATTTTTTTCGAGGATTGAGGGCGTCCCTGGAAAAGATCACATAATATACCTTTAATTAATTTTTTCAAGTTCATGCACTTTCCTAAATTGCCACTTGGTGTATATGTTGGTTATACAACTCTCCTTATTTCCTGTGCTGCAGGAATCTACTAATACAAATTTAGAGCAAAAACAAAAAACTAAATTTTCATAAAATATTTTACCTAGGGAGTCAAAAAAACAATAAAAAACGAAAGAAAATAGACTGCCCTCTGTTGGCCAAAAAACCCAGAATTCAAAATGACTTCAAAGGTTATATCTGGTGAACCGTGCACCCGATTCACCTCCAGTAAAGACTTTGTTGTTGTATTCAACCAGCTCTACCTTATACTTGAATATCAAGATTTATTTGCTAGCCATATGAACACCCTTAAAAGGTCCAGACTGTCCAGTATTATGGTTTTAACGCCCCCCCCACCCCACATAATATTTATGGTGGTTCGAGACCTATTATAATGTTGAAACCTGTAGAAAAATGAGTGCGAATCGAGCAAAACAATTCAGTTTTTGAACTGAAATGGTCCAGAAAAAAGTTCCTGAGGCCATCTTAATAAGCTTGAATAATGAAACATTGAAACTAATATGTGCAAAGCGCACAACAATGGGTATTTTTAACACTAAAAAGGTCCAGTATAACGTTTGAACGTCCCCCACATTAACATGACCCCGTAACCTCCCCCACCATTTGCGCCGCTTACGCCCCTACCCTTCCTCCTCCTTCTCTTCCTCCTCTTCCTCCTTCTCCTTTTCCTCCTTTATTTTTTAAACTCTTTTGTCAAGGGGGGGGGGGGGGGGGGGGGTGGCATGGCCTGCTGGGTCCCCCTGGATACGCCACTGGCCGTTGACAACAAAGTAAAACATTTTAATTTAAGACATCAGTTTCTACGCTCTACTCAACCATACACAAATCGTGCCTAGCGATCGCACAAAGCTGTGTAAGCGATTGTTGTTTACATCAGCAAACGGCACGTTTGTCATCACTCGGGGCGTACTATATAGCACGTCAGAATCAGGCCTAATTCAAAAAGGTTACAAAATTCAACTGTGATACAAATAAATACAAAAATGTAAATCAGCAGCAGCCGTGTCCTTCTGATTCTGCTGTATTCATTCGCTGTTGTGAGGAGGCTTCGCCAATTTGGAACTGATGAAACTATTTAGTATTAGGCAGGATCATAAAATGTTGAAGTTTATAATATATCTCGTTTAAAATGCAATAAAGACAGACATGACAAGTTTCTATAAACATTATGTTTAACCATGTCTGCATTCTAAATAATCACAAAGTTATGACCATGAAGTATGTTGCCATATATTACGCCAAAAATTGTGCAGAATAGGTTTGTTGAGCCATGGCCCGTAAGAGTGTTAGATATTCTCCCATAGAAACATGTGCTCATTTTAAACCATTTTAGCTTAAAGGTATATTATGTGATCTTTTCCAGGAGACGCCCTCAATCCTCGAAAAAAAGTTGGAAGCAGATTTTCTTGCAGATTTACTTTTATGATCATAAATCATAAATGTATTCCAAGTTACAGAGCAATATGATTCCTAATAACCTCAAAAATCATAGTTTTAGAGTGAATTCAGAGTAAAATTGGAAAAAATAGATTGTACCGCTCGGTACAATCTATTTTCAAACCATGATTTTGAAGTAATTAGGAATCCTATTGAACTGTAACTTAGAAGATCTTTATGATTTATGATCAAAAATGCAAATCTGCCAGAAAGTCTGCTTTCATAGTAAAAATCAATGATAGAGGGGGCTACTTGGAAAAGATCACATAATATGCCTTTAAAAGATCTTTACTTTCATGATATCCAGTTGCTTGTGTGTGGTTTTTAATCCTTTAGGCAATCAGTGAATACACCCCAGATCTCGAATCTTTACAAGGTATAAACATGGACTTTTCATTTCCCCCATAGGCTTACAGAGTAAAGTACCCTGCCAAATTCTGCACGTACATGTAACGTGTCACGATATTTGTGCACAACTTTTGTTATAAAGTACGCCCTCTATGATCAATAATGCAAACAACCCTAGCCCTTATTGCCAATATTAAAGAGGTTATAATATTGAGTTATTGGTGAAACGTATTTTTTTATTTGTTTTTTATTTGTAGCATTCTGTTGCTCGGAACTGTTCAATGAAGAAACTGGTATTTTAAAATTCCTGCAGAAGACAGTCACAAAAGCTGAGGTAAATGATTTTTTATTTTTTATTAATGACATCAACCCTTTTATAATGCCTCGGGGTAATAATAAGATCAGGAAGAAGTATCGGTTTAACTTTGGTATAAGACAGCACAGAATTAATCTAGCACAAAATACACAGCTTTATTCCGTAATGGGGTCTTGACACTAGTCTAACATATGAATGTCTTACACCAAGGATATACCCAAGTATTGGGTAGTATGGTGGGTAAAAAAAGGGTTCACCAGGATGTGAACAGGTGCCCTAGTCCACAACTTTTCACACCGCATACGAGGGGTTATC
Organism: Ophiura sarsii; assembly: GCA_035610835.1. NCBI lineage: Eukaryota > Metazoa > Echinodermata > Ophiuroidea > Amphilepidida > Ophiuridae > Ophiura > Ophiura sarsii. The sequence goes on along the minus strand of CM069441.1, from coordinate 123,141,261 downwards.
AAAAAGATCTTGACATCACCAAGAAGTGAAGGAGCTATATCGATGAAATTTTGTCAGTGTAATCACTGGTCCTTAAAAACATTATGGTGCAAAAATGGTCTCATAAATATGTTTACTTTTTATACAGGTGGCGCTAGATGCCAAGGCCATGTAAATCAATGACGTCTTCCAACGGTGATGTGTACATGGTAAATTATAATGGTCCAATAACTGATTCTTGTAGGATGCCTTCCAGAAGAATATTAGGCTCAGATTTTTTTTTTAACATTTTGTCATTTGTCACTCGTAGACGTCATTGATTTACATGGCCTTGGCATCTAGCGCCACCTGTATAAAAAGTAAACATACTTATGAGACCATTTTTGCACCATAATGTTTTTAAGGACCAGTGATTACACAGACAAAATTTCATCGATATAGCTCCTTCACGTCTGGGTGATGTCAAGAACTTTTTGATACCCCCTCGTACATTGCTCATGGAGACGAATGGGGTTTCGTTGTCAGAGTCTTGAAGGATTAACTTAACTGATGTAATTTATGTTTTGTATCTTATTTATTGGTTAATTTAATCATATATTTAAATAAGGTCTTGGGTCAGAAATCTTTCAGTATAGCTGGTCCACAGTCATGGAACAATCTCCCTCGTACCATAAGAGAAACTGACAATATCTCTCATTTTCGTTGTAGTATTAAGACTCACCTTTTTCCATGCTACATGTAATTTGTGTTCTGATGTGTTACATGCGCTATGATCTGGATGGTATAGCGCCATACAAATATTGATTGTTGTGTTATGTTATTTACGCATTCATTCTTTCACTTGGGTTTACTATAGTATAATGCAGGCAAAGAGCAGACTCTTGAGATCCTCTACGGTTTCATCCTCAAGGCAGGGTCTCTTCTTCTACCACAGGCTGTAGAGATCAAAAATGTTTGCGTTTCACTGTTTACCAGAGAGGATAAGGCCGCCAAGGTCAAGACCAAGACGTTTGATGTGCTAATAGAGGTAATAAAACTATTTCAAGATATTTGTTCTGCTACATAACATACACCGAGTCAAGATTTTGTCATTTTCATGATTGATAATTCATCAATTGTGACCATCACATCACAAAGAGGGTTGTATGGTCTAATCACATTCAAAATAATATAACATCCATATTTCTTTTAAAAAGATAGAGTGGAGAATTTATCTTTGTTTCTAATGTTTATTAAATGTTTTGATGACCATAAAGGCCTAACTATTAAAACTTGTTTTCCCAACTTCATGACCCCTTTGTGTTCCTTAGTCACAGTTGATAAGGAAAACTTTATTAAAAATACTGTAAATGCAGAATTAACAAGTTTGAGAAATTTATCTTTTTCAAAAATTTGGCATATTTTTGGGAATTTAAATTTTTTCATAAGTTTAATCTGTTTCACACCATTGCTTTATCCAGAAAAGATGTCTAAATTCAATCAGAGCAGGGTACAATTTACCCTGTGTGTGTGTCGCATCGTTAAATGCTACACACTTTGCAGAATTTGCTATGCAATCTGAAATGTGTATACTTTTGTAGTAGTTTTATACTATGCATTTCAATGTAACAGTTTATCATTTTTAACGAACAGTTGCAATTTGACAACAATTTGCTATCACACACATTTTTTCACAAAAATCAATCACTGAATTGAATAAATGTCTCACTTCAGACCAATGCCATTTCTATGTTTTGAGTGTACATGTATTATGTAATTTACTTTGTTGTTGCTATTTCCAGTTAATCAAACTAACAGCCACCTCGCCCATGGCAGATGAGTTAGGCATTAAGAAACTGATTGAGAAGTATTTCATAGCGCTGACACAACCCAGCAAACTGTCACAACTTGGTAAGTAGAAAATAGTAACACTGTTGGTCAATGTTGAAACTTGAATGTTAAACCTACCAACCAACTGTCTCAACTTATTCCATTTCATCTATTACATTTTGAATGTTTCTGATCTCATTGTTGCAAGCAATCCAGAGAGCTTGTGATACCATTTTGTACCAATTTGCTCTTCTGCAATGTTGTGACCAAGTCACTAAACCTCGAGTCACTGAGTGAGGTGACTTGAGTCAAGTCTTTCTAAATTGTCGTCAAAGAATAAAATCTATTTATTGTATTGGGGACAAAATGCGTGTAGCGCACCGCCCCCCCCCCCCCAAAAAAAAGCTATCTTAATACTTATTTGAATTCGGATTCCCCCAAAGTGGTTGAAATAAAATTCAGACCCCTCAAGTTTCAGATTCCCCCCTTAGAATGCCCACCCCCCCCCCCCCCCTGCCGTATTAAATGATCGCTCCCTAATATTGAATGGTATAGAATCTGCTAAGTATGCCTCTATACTTTGTCTTACAGTGAAGCATGGGATCTATTGGTTGCTAGGGGTGATAGCAGAAGTTTACCCAGAGGTCATGATGCCATACTCAGAGAAGCTGCTCAATGTCTATCTCAATATGCTGAAAAAACAGGTGGGTGTGTGTATAGTGAAAGAAGGTTGTAACTGACATTTTGGGGAAAACTGAGTATATTACTTGTTGAAGTAAAGGGAATTTCAAAACAATAGAAGACAAAATAAATTTGAGAAAAAAATGCAATGCCGCTATGAATATAACGATGAAATTAATATTGTAAAAATAGTTGTTCCGTTAACTTAATCAGGAAAAGGAGCAGGAAAACCTTTTTATAATTAGAGAATAAAGGTATCGTTTTTAGACCGTACCCGTGTTATATTGTCTGACATAAATGCGGACGACAGTATTATTTTAAGTAGAACACGTCAAAGAATAAAATCTATTTATTGTATTGGGGACAAAATGCGTAGCGCACCCCCCCCCCCCCCACCCCCAAAAAATCTTAATACTTATTTGAATTCGGATTCCCCCAAAGTGGTTGAAATAAAATTCAGATTCCCCCCTCAAGTTTGTGAGAAAAATTCGGATTCCCCCTTAGAATGCCCACCCCCCCCCTGCCATATTAAATGATCGCTCCCTAATATTGAATGGTATAGAATTTGCCTCTATACTTTGTCTTACAGTGACAGTATTATTTTAAGTGGCGTCGTTGTGGCGTCGTTGTTCTACGCAAAGAAATAAGTACATTTTATTGTCCACATTTGACAACTTTTACACCTGCTAGGATCGAATAACCCACAAACATTCCAACCAATCCCATGCGATGAGTACACCATGCGTAAGCGTCGCGACGCCGGCATAAACGCAGGAAAGGCGCTAAAGACACACTGCAGAAGTGCGCGTTATGGAGCAAACCATGCATTGTGAAGGGCGGACGCACTGTAAAAACGTAAGCCCCACCTCCCCGTGTTCAATTGTCTCATCTAGATGTCGCTGTTTTCTCTGAGAACCAATGAGATTGCTTAAACTTTCTTAGCTGTTTAAGAATTAGTATTAAATGCTGTATAACCATGATTACATCTTAACAAAATGGTCTATAAGGTTTTTAACTTGATTGTTTACAAATATATTTGGATGGCCAGCAGACAGTAAGAAGGTTAATCAACTGATTTACTTGTTACCAAGCTGTTGGCTGTATCCAAGGAAGAACTCGGAAACGTCTGATCAATTTTAAATTACTGCTACTTGGCTCAAAAGTGATTCATCAATCAATATGAGAATGAACAATCTTTGAGTTAGCAATGAAAGTTCATCTGTGTTGGAATAATTAAAATTCAGCATATTGAACTTTTGATCTCACACAAATAGGAAAAAGTGTACTTTAGGTCCCAGATTCTGGACTGTACTAGTATCGTCCAATACTGGTATACCAGTATCTGGGACCTAAAGTACACCTTTTCCCACAAATATAAGAAAAGTGATTTATCAATATAAGAATGAATAACCTTTGAGTCGTTTGATTGTAATCAAAATCTGTATTTTATCTCCTTGAATATCTGTCCATTTTGTCCTATCTATAGATGACCTCCAAAACAGGAAAACCTGAGATGACGGTCATAGCAGGATGCATGCTGGGAATGAAACACTATTTAGTCAACTTTACACATTCAGTGGAAGAAGGTAATGGACGAACGTCTCATGAGGTTGACCTCGCGTAAAGTCTGCAAGGTCAACCTCACCCAAAAAAATGGTGCAACGGACATCCATGGTGCGCAATACGTAAGCTCGACCTCATGGCTCTGATTGGTTAGCGGCATTTCGTGAGTTTTCAAGCATGCACGCTCAACTTATCGAAGCGCGCCCACGTATGTCAGACTGTGGCCAGGAGAATATGTGCCGTAGGTCCATTGTTGAAAATCAAGTTGTTGATATCCATGTAACGTCCACATAAAAGTCTTGACATAGAAAATGGGTAATGCACTGGGAAAATGAGTGCAGAACTTATAATTCATATTCAGGACTCTCATGTAAAGTCTCATAGAGACAACCAAAGTAGCCGCACAGTAACAGATTTATTGGTACTGTGCAGCTACTTTGGTAGTACGTTACAGTACCCATACAGGAACTGGGCATACAGTACCCATACAGGTACTGGCAGCTGAGTAATACACCTATCAGTTGTAAGACGCACTATACGGCCCCCGGGAATGGTGCCTCACTTTACTGAGGTGCGTCAACTTCTCATGTGCCATGACGCACCCTGTGTCAAAAAAGTGACGGACCTTTGTCATACAATATACGCACCCTCAGTCAATTTTGTGCCGCACCATTGGTTGATTCTGACGGACCATATGATGCACCCCCGTTGTCAGATATCGTTGACTGAACTGGATAAAACATGTGACTACTGAAAATGAAACTACTTTTGATTCACGGGGGATCTGCCCCTATTCGATGTTGTCAACCCTGGCCCCTCGAATATCAGCATGAAACGGAGTTGTTTATTACTCATGACTATTTGAAATAATATTATATATTATATTTATATTATACTTAATATAATTCATAAACTCTTGCACACTTGCAATGGCGATCGAGTGATTTCAGGCATTTTAGAACATGCGGTATATCGGGAAAAGTGATGTTTGCCGTAAAGTAAAGCCTGGTTGGTGGTATAGTGTGGCATATATTTAAATTATAAAGTTTATATTTTGTTGTTCGTAAAAATGATGTACACTGTGACGCACCATGTAAAGTGACGGACGTTGACGCACCCTTCGTCAATTTCGTGACGGACCAAAGGCTGCCACTGACGTACCCTCCGTCAAGAATGTGGTGGAAAACAACGCACCCATGACGCACCTCTCCCGGGGATCGTATATTGCGTCTTACAACTGATAGGTGTATAACCATGATCCCAGGCATAATGAAATGCTTGTTAAATCGCACAAAAGGTTATGTCACTTTGTTGGTTTTCTCCAAGGGTGTATTCCATAATACACATTGATTCATTTTATTGTCAATATTTTCTTCCTCTTCCACCCAACAGAAAGTGAGTACACAAAAGATATATATCGATTTGCCCGTATGTCCATCGACCCTGCCGTGAAGAATACACGCTATAGTCTTAACAGAGTGGCCCTGGAGCTTTTTGCCCTACATGCCGGTCAATTCAACCAGCTCCTATATGATGACTATCAGGTAAGAAAAAGAGATTAACACCATGTGTGACCCGTCACATCAAAATTGTCATGTTGGAGGAGCGGGTCAAATCTGAGTTGTTGTTATGACTTGAAAGAGCACATTTTAAGCTTTGAAATGATACCATGTTGAAGGTAATCGGACTTTGTAAACACAAGCTATGATTTGAAGAAGAATGTTTTTTTCTATTAAACCAAATATATTGGCCTCTATCTCAAAACTGCGTTTGCCGAACGACATGTCCTTTTGACGCGACTGGTCACATATGGCCATTCAGAGCTTCTGCCTCAACATCTTTATTTGATGTGCACAGAAAAAGAAAGTTGTTACAATAAGCCCAGGTTCTTAAATCCTGCCTGTCCGTACCATCAGCCTGTGCAGTTTCCCCCGACTTAGGACGGGAGGTGATGGTTAAAGCGCTTTGGCCCTAGGGACACATATTATCCAGCTGCATTGCTGCAGACACATCAGGATCAGGTCTCTCTAACTCACTCTCTAACACACTAACTCCCATATTCACAGAAGAATTGAGTCCTGACTTAAGGGGGGACTTAAGGAAGTTTTTGATTTGATTTTTTGAATTTTGTGAGTGCTGTAATTATTGAACTATTAATCAAATGTATATAAAAGTATACATTTTTGGAAAGGAAATGGATCAGAGAATCCAAATTTGGCGTCAATTTTGACCAAAAAAGTAGATTTTTTGAGAAAATCACAAAATTGACTTTTTTGACCCCAATTTTTTTGAACAAAGCTAAAAAAAAAAAAATGAGTAAAAAATGGCCAAATCACTTTATAATGATGTTAAGACACTAATAAAGGGACATTTTTTTTTTAAACCTAATCTAATATTTTGACCAAAAATTTTGACCAAAAAGTGCCAAAAAACGTGAAAAAATGGCTTTTAATTTTTGTTTTACACTTTTTTGTCAAAATTTCAAAAAAATATTGGATTAGATTTAAAAAAAAAAAAAATGGTCCCTCCAGTAGTGTCTTAACATCATCTTCAAGTTATTTGGGCATTTTTAACTCAAAATTATGTTTGTTAGCTTTGTTAAAAAAAATTGGGTCAAAAAAAGTCAAAATTGATGCCAAATTTGGATTCTCTGATCCATTTCCTTTCCAAAAAAGTATACTTTTATACACATTTGAGTCATGGTTCAATAATTACAGCACTAACAAAATTCAACAAAAAACTTCCTTAAGTCCCCCCTTAACCTTAAGTCTTGGCCTAAGTCACATTATAGATAGGTTTATTGAAAAATACAAAATTGTGGCTTACAAGCCAAATTGCATTGCATTTACAATATTATAAAAACATTAAATATATTCGAAGAGATACATTAAAATTTAAATATAAATTACAAAGACACATTTATATAAAACATGTGATACCAAAAACACTCACGAGATGAACATACACATACCCTCAAACAGCCTTACCCACACGCACCCCCCCCCCCCCCACACACCAGACATCTCCCACACACTTTCATAAATTGACATTAACTAGCGGCGTACCCCCGCGTATGTCGGGTCCCCGCTAGATGCTTATGCCACATTACCTACCTCTGAAACCACACAAACACCCTACTAACCCTCAAAAAACCAGGTTGAGTTATAACCATATTCCTCCTTAAGGCATTATGAACCCCCTACAACCCCCAAATCAGGTTGATTTATAACCATATCCCTCCTAAACCATTTACCATGGCTACATTAACCACTACCTCTCAAACCGCATCAAGTCAACCCGTACTTTTAAAACCGCATAACCCCCTAACAACCCCCCACCGCAACTACACCAACCAGGTGGATTTATAATCATAACCCTCCTAACCATTTCCTGTGGCTAGCTACTTCATTAACTCTTAACCCTAATCCTAAAACATTTCCCATGGTTTAACCCCCCCCCCTACACACACCCACCCAAACCAGGTTGATTTATAATCACAACCCTCCCTAAACCATTTCCCGTGGCTACTTCATTAACCATCGGTCCCTTAGATTGTTTGGCATGCCAACTTAAAGTAAAGAAATCAGGTTGCATCATTAACCCCTGCAAAACGCTTATCCAAAACGCTTATCCTAAACTATTTCTCGTGGTTTTACACCCACCCCCAACATGACACCAAATACCCTACCAACAGGCCTATATCCATTTCCTGTGTGGCTTCTGCGCCATGTGTAGGAAGTGCGTGTGCCACGGCAGTGAGCCCATGCGCAAACATGCACGCGACACGTTACCACGGTATGATTACGCGGTAGTACGCGCAACTCACAATGTTGTTCAATTCTAGTGGCATTTATGAGCCAAATCTGAGAGGTTTTTTTGCTGTTTTTGGAGCCAATTGTTAACCATTTTCAGTGAAATAAACTTTAACACCCTTCCCGTTATTTCCTCTATCTTTCATGTAAATTAGGCGCCACTTTGATCACAACTAACGGAGAAATAAGGATAACAAACAAACAAACAGACACACAAACAAACACACACCGTTTCCAGATTTATAGTAAGATAAGATACATTTATTTAGATTACGGATTACCCATAAACATCACATTATAATATACAGTTAAGCCCACAATTATTCATACTCCTTGGAAAATAAATATGAGTTTTTTGCGTTTTTCTCATACATGTACCAGCTGGAGTGGTGGAACTTTTGCTTTACACTAAAGACAATTAGTTTGCAAGTATAAATCAATATATTTGGGCTCAACATTTTTTGCATAACAGTAGAATTGAACAAGAATTGCGTTTTTATGACTGTCCAAATTATTCATACCCCATACCAGGTCTCAGGATTGAGGCCACTTTTTGTGATAATACACATGTTTTTGACATTCCAAACATTCATTTTATTGTGTGATAGGCTTTTATACTGTTAAGTAATTATTCCATGATGTGTGCATACAATGTGGATGCATCACAAATGTGTCCTATTGAATGTACAATGAGGGATATTACAGGACAACACTCTAGCTCTTTGACAGCATGGCAAGAAGATCAAATACATTTTTTGTGCTTATTGTGAATGCTCACAAAGAGGGGAAAGGCTACAGAGCTATTTCGAAACAATTCCAAGTGCAAGAATTCACCATACAAAGCATAATTAGGGAGAACAAGACGTTCAACTCACTAAAAAACATTGAAGGATGCTGTCGGAAGCCAGCGGTGTCCCCTTGTTTGGCAAGAAAAGTATTGCGAAAGGCCAACAACAATCCACAGATCACCATCAATGTCCTTCCTGAACAACCTTGGTAATTATTGGACCAAGATATCAAGGCAGACACTCCAGCATAATTCATAGACATAGATAACTAAGCATGCAGAACACAAACAACCCACCCCCTACTCGGACGTACAGATCTATAATGTTTGATTTAAGAGTTTGACCATGTATGGAATTGAGCTTGGTGCATAACGCATGGTACGTGTTTTAGATACAGTTAATTTGTGAGCAATGTGGAGAGTCATATGCGCTTGTTCATTTCTAGATTTTGGACGGTCCTTGAGTTGAGGAATAGCACATATTATTAAAGCATTTTGATAGCCTGTGTAGTTAAAACCCAAGATGATTCTACACGCCCTCTTCTGGATACGCTCCAAATCATAGTGGAGATTTTCTGTGAGACCAGGATGCCATACTGGTAGCGCATACTCAAGAAGGGGGTGAATAAAACCAACATAGATTGGCACCACGTCTTTAACATTGAGCCCATGTCGCTTTAGGATGTTAAGCATAAATAGGCTAAAATAGCCATCCACTTGCACGTTTCGGAATGTCACCAATGTGGGTGTTCCACTTCGGATCTTTAGCAATTTTAACGCCCGGAATCTTCACCATGTCAGTGCAATGAAAGTTTTGATCATACAAACGGAGGGGAGTAAGCACTGGTGGGTCCATCGCAAAGGTAACATCCATAAACATGCATTTGGTCGGGTTTAAATTCATAATTATGATTCTCTGTAGCCCATTGTTCAAACTTATCTAGATCATGTTGAATGGTGGAAATTTGTTTTACAAACACATTTTCTACAATAGTTATTATTTCTAGCTTAACAAGATAGGTTCAGGAATGTTTTTCTGGCCCATTTTAGTTCAAAAGCTGAATTTTTTTGGGTGCCTTGCGCGCATTTTTCTTCAGGTTTCAAGTATTATAATGGGTCTCGAACCACACCAAATATTCTAAATATTATGGAGGGTGTTAAAACGTCTTGCTGAATCTTTTCAGTGTTAAAAATTCAATTGTTTGCGCGCTTCGCGCATATTAGTTTCAATGTTACAATATATAAGCTTAAAACAAGGTGGCTTCAGGCAAGTTTTCTGGACCATTTTAGTTTAGAAACTGAAAATTGTTGCGTTTTTCTACAGGTTTCAACAATATATTGGGTCTCGAACCACCCTAAATCTTCTTGCTTCAGAATGCTGAATCTTTGCCTTGATAAATGGCGAACCTGTTTTTCAACATAACCATTAGGGGAACCTGTTTGTCAACATAACAATTTCAACCATCTATACTTAATTAAATCAAGAAAATATCGGTATACGCATAAATTCTTTCTTACATAACAAAATAGCTATCTAGCATTTTGACATGATTGATAAAAACTAAAATATTGATTGGAAATCATGAAGGGGACGTGGTGGTTTTCAGATCAAAACAATGTACCAGATAGCACCAAATGGGTTCGAAAATTGAAAATGTTTCCACTTGTGAGGGGGAACATCCCCCAACATACTCCCCCTGTCTGCGCTAGCGCGATGCTGCGCACCGATTTAGTTACATTATGGCTAACATTCAAGTATTGGGCTCTCAAAACATTGATGGATCTGCGCCTTTGGTGCCCCCCAAATCACAACTACCACGCTATGCCCCTGGGCCCACCACTGAGAAGACAAGATATTATATTAAACGCTTTTAGAATTTTCCCATTACAAAAATCTTGTCTTACTCTTCAATTAGAAACACCAAGGTTTATTATCTCTTGAAATGTTATACCACCGCAAAGATTGTTTATAGGGAAGAAGCAAAATAAATGGAAATGTTAATATTGAAATTTGTCTCCGGTATGTGTCATTTCATGCTCTTTCTTATGGCATCCGACTGAAGCACTTGTCCCAATTCACCTCTATGCATCAGTTCATGTTGTTTCTTGCTACCAGCCAGGCTAAAGAACTTGTCACAATATTGTCGTAAGCCCCGGAAAAAAACGCACGAACTTTTGGTAAAAAACGCACGAACTTTTAAGCAAAAGCGAGATATACCGAGATTTCATCAGATTCACTAAAAACCCGAGAAAAAAATTGAAACGGATACAGATTTATCGCAGAGCACTTTTTTGTTGTTTTTCGTTGTTTCAACATTTCTTCATAAAACACGCGATTCCGAGCGAAAAACACACAATTCACGGGCAATTTTTCTGAAAGCGAGAATTGATATAAAAAGCGAGAATCACGCCGTAAATACCGAGATTGCGTTATCTTCCGGGCCTTAAATATTGACATCTGTGCATTTTATTATGTATCTCCTTTGTGTGTCATTTCATGTTGGTTCTTGTTACCAACCTGGCTGGATAACTTGTCACAATATTGACATCTGTAAGTTTTATACTTTTTCTCCCGTGTGTGTCATTTCATGTCGTCTCTTGTTACCAGCCAGGCTAAAGAATTTGTCACAATATTGACATCTGTGTGGTTTATCACCTGTGTGTGTCTTTTCATGTTGGTTCTTATGACCAGCCAGGCTGAAGAACTTGTCACAATATTGACATTTGTGTGGTTTGGCTCCTATGTGCACCATTTCATGTCGTTTCTTGCTACTAGTGCATCTAAAAAACTTGTCACAATATTGACATTTGTGTGGTTTCTCACCTGTGTGTGTCATTTCATGTCGTTTTTTGTCACTAGAGTGGCAGAAACACTTGTCACAATATTGACATTTGTGTGGTTTGTCTCCTGTGTGTGTCATTTCATGTTGTTTCTTGTCACCAGCCCTGCTGAAGCACTTGTCACAATATTGACATTTGTGTGATTTGCCTTCAGTATGTGTTTTTTCATGTTGTTTCTTGCTACTAACCCAGCTGAAAAACTTGTCACAATATTGACATTTGTATGGTTTCTCAGCGTGTGTTTTCTCGTGCAGTGTCTTGCTACCAACATGGCTGAAAAACTTGTCACAATATTGACATTTGTGTGGTTTGTCTCTTGTGTGCATCATTTCATGTCGTTTCTTGTTATTAGCCAGGCTGAAGAACTTGTTACAATATTGGCATTTGTGTGGTTTGTCTCCTGTGTGCGTCATTTCATGTCGTTTCTTGTCACAAGCCCGTCTGAAGATCTGGTTGCAATATTGACATTTGTGAGGTTTGTCTCCTGTATGCACCATTTCATGTTCTTTCTTGTCACCAGCTTGGCTAAAGCACTTGTCACAATATTTACATTTGTGTGGTTTGTCACCTGTATGCATCATTTCATGTTGTTTCTTGTTACCAGCCAGGCTGAAGCACTTGTCACAATATTGACATTTGTGTGGTTTATCTCCTGTATGCATCATTTCATGTTCTTTCTTGCTACTGGCCTGGCTGAAGCACTTGTCACAATATTGACATTTGTGTGGTTTATCTCCTGTATGCATCATTTCATGTTCTTTCTTGTTACCAGCCTGGCTGAAGCACTTGTCACAATATTGGCATTTGTGTGGTTTTTCACCTGTGTGTGTCATTTCATGTCGTTTTTTGTCACTAGCCTGGCTGAAGCACTTGTCACAATATTGGCATTTGTGTGGTTTCTCACCTGTGTGTGTCATTTCATGTCGTTTTTTGTCACTAGCCTGGCTGAAGCACTTGTCACAATATTGACATTTGTGTGGTTTATCTCCCGTATGGGTCTTTTCATGTTGGTTCTTGTATTGCTCCTGGCTGAAGCACTTGTCACAATATTGACATTTGTGTGGTTTATCACCTGTCCATGTATGTGTCACTTCATGTCGGTTCTTGTTACCAGCCTGGCTGAATAACTTGTCACAATATTGACATTTGTGTGGTTTATCTCCCGTATGGGTCATTTCATGTTGGTTCTTGTATTGCTCCTGGCTGAAGCACTTTTCGCAAAACTGACATTTGTGTCGTTTCTCACCTGTATGTGTCATCTCGTGCCTCGTCTTGCGACTACCATGGCTGAAAAACTTGTCACAATATTGACATTTGTGTGGTTTTTCACCTGTGTAGGTCTTTTCATGCTGGTTCTTGTGACCAGCCTGGGTGAAGCACTGATTGACCAAAGTTGTTTGAAGTGTTGGTGGTCGTGTCTTTGACTCGTACTGCCCGTTGTGTCTTATTCTCTTCAACTGAACACATCCTGCCTTTGGTGGTAGCCTTGGGTTCGTATACCAGTAGGGTGTGATGCACAGCTCATGGTGACGTAGGTGTGATAGATAACAAGGTACATTCCCAATAAATCTCCGTTTGCAGTATTTGCACAACAGTGGTTGAATTTGTCTGATCCCCATACCTGCAAAATAAACAGCATGTCCAATTAGTGAACTTGATATTCAGGATTCAAGGCACACACAAGGGAGGACCGCTCATAAATAAATGTAAGCACATATTGTAAATAAGCATACAAAATGCATGTACCCTTTTTTGAATTTTGTGAGTGCTGTAATTATTGAACTATTAATCATTAAAAAGTATACATTTTTGGAAAGAAAATGGATTAGAGAATCGAAATTTGGCATACATTTTGACCAAAAATGTTGATTTTTGAGAAAATCACAAAATTCACTTTTTTGACCCAATTTCTTTTGGGTATTTTTTTAAATTTTTACCAAAATGTGCCAAAAAAATGTGTAAAAAAAACTACTTCCTTGAGTCCCTCCTTAAATAATCAGACAGTAGGAAACTTATTAGCATTGCTGGTTTTATTTATCTTGGAATGGTTGTTTACCAGTAAGTGTATCACCTGCAAGTTATACTGTAGCTGTATGATGGTACATGTATACACTCAAAGTTCCTTTTTGACAAACTATCAGGTGAGAAAAGCGGGTCAAATGTTTTGGGAAAGATCACTCTTCGCAAGCTTGGAAGTCAGATTGGGACTGATTAGGTCAACTGGGGAGCCTGAAAAAGTGATTCATTTTTCCAATTTTACCAGCTTTTTGGCACTTATTAGTCAAAATTTAAAAAAATATTAAATTAGGTTAAAAAAAGAGAAATTCGTCCCTAAGTAAGTATCTTATAACCAAGCGATTTGGGCATTTTTTACACAAAATTATTTTTGTAAGTGTAGCAGTGGCTTGCTACGGGGGAAAACACTCCAAACGACCGTAGGGGCGTTAAGTCACTTTAGTCTAATAACACAACATCACTAGCTGATCATGTATGGTGATTCTACATGTAGTTTCTACTTGTTTATTCATTCCTGTACAATGGGAGATATGGAAAAGAGGGAAAGTTTGTCTCAGAAAAGCAAAAGAAATAGATTGGCATGCAAACACAAATGATCAAATGATTAATTTTGAGAATTTGCATAATATGATAAAAGGTTTGCAAAGTATATCAAAAGGAACTATAACTATGCTTAGGGATTTCCCGTGAATTTTTTAGGTGAAAACCGTGGGCAATTTTTGTGAAAAGCGTGATTTACCGTGATTATTGAGATTTCAAGAAAAAACCGCGCCGAAATTCTGTGATTTACAGAGCGCAGGTCGTATTTTTAGGCATTTACCAATTCCCGGCGGCCTAGGCGGCATTTTTGCCAGTTACTAAAGACAGCCCGTACCTGCGTTGATGTACACTGTACACGTGTTGTTAGAAATCCCGCATGAAAGTAGTAATAAAATCTATATTTTTCGTACTAAATGCAGACCAAATGTTTTGTACATTATTGAAATTAATAATAAAGCTGTTTTGCGCAACCATTTGTACAAATATAGCCCCAAAAAACATTTTAAAAATATTGTTCATGTTACGTTTTTTAAGTTACTGTATGTAAATTATTTTGTTTTTCCTTGCGAGGTCATGATGTGACCTGAAAACATGTAAACATTTATAACAAATCTCTACCAATCACAGAGCTCAATTGTAATTTATTCATCATCACATGACTTTTTATGAATGAATTATGTTGAATATTCATTAATGTTGTCGTCGTCAAAAGAAACGGGAACCATCGGAGTTCGTAATGACGGTGCTCTAAAATACTCTTTGAATTGCCACATGTATTTTCAATACGATTTACATCTGGGTGACCCCCGGCGTCGTAGGCTCACTGCCTTTGCCATTGAAAGCTATTGTAAGCACCTTGTAATGCAATGTAATGCAATACAATACAATGCAATGCAATGCAATGCAATATGAATGATGACAATACGATGTTGTTTGATGTCGTTTTATAGCTTTTTATGACATCGAAACATGTGGTGAGTCATGCTCTTAAAGGGTCTTGAATCAATAATCACCCATTGAACACGCTGGATTATCTTTTGTATCGACTAACAACGTTTCTGAAGAGGGTGGCGTATGTAAACAATCTCTATGTTCTTTTGAAGTTGGGTTTGATTGAAGTAGGCCTACTTATTTCTTTAGAAGACGACGGTCTTTTGTTTATCTCATTCAAATAAATTTGATATTATAAATCATCTGTCAATTGAATTTCAATCAGTCGTGTCAAGTAGGCCTAGAGATGAATGCACTGTACACAATAATTGCGCGTCGATATCGTCTTGAAAGGAAATATTTCAATAGGAATTCGGAAAAATTGATTTTTGTTATTAAATAAAACTGTAAAATCGGCTTGTCGGACAATTATGGCGGCTGAAATAACAATTCCGCGATTTCACGGAACTGTTTACAAAATCCCGTGATTTTGATGATTTTATCATGAAAAGCGTGATTTGCGGCGTGAATACCGTGATCACGGGAAACGCCTAAGCTTAACTATAACATAATCGAGTTATCAGGTATGCATGTTGAAACAGCTCAAATGTGATGACTCCAGTTTGGGGAAGACATCCTAATAACTTATAAGTGTGGCCAAGTCTGAGTCAAATACTTAGCAAGTGAAATAAATTCCTTAATCAGACATTTGCATAATGACAATTAAGCTACAGCCACGGACGAGATGATTTTTAAAGAATAAAGAAATACACCAAATACATTTTGCAATCAAAACAACTAATTCTAAACAATGAATAAACACATGAACTACTTCAACATGCTTTTATGGCAATTAAACAAAAGTGGACCATTGAAATAATAATCAAAAGAAAGCATGAGTTGCCTGATCCAACATTTTGTGAGATATCATTTGAAGTTTGATCAAATTGTTTTGGTATGTTTTGAACATTATTCGATCACACAAGCAATATGTCATTTAACTAGAAACTTTGCTTTAAAATGTTTCTACTAATGATTGAGTATATAAACATAAAACATGTAACATAATAATAAAAGATATATATAGACTCGGACAAACTGGCGAGAATTAAATTAACAAAGACCTTAAAAATACACAGCCTAATAATAAAAGTGTAACATAATTTGTGAGTCTAATGTTTTGACATAGTTAGGTCAAAATCAGTATTCAACTGTTCTAACAAGTTATAGTCAAAACTTTTGTAGAATATGTTTAAATCTACAAGTATGTAGGTATCACAAAATGTGTTTTAAAACAAACAAAATATTAAAAGTAAATATTGCAATGATCATGTTTTGATAATAGACATGTTGATATCAATATGGACTAATTGTTTTGTATAAGTCCACATGTCTAAATCTTTACTAGTTTAAAACAATAAGGTAAAAGTTTCATGAACCTCAAATGATCATCAATAAATATTTCACTGGACATTATTCCCCGGGGTGCTCAGTGGTCATTACAAGGGGGTATCATGCGCGTCCAAGGACTTTCAAAAAGTACTCTAAATACGTAATTGTGTTAATGTGAAAAAGCACCCCTAAACAAGTATGGCACAGTATTTTACATACCCTAAGCAAGAAATATCAGTATTTCCAATAGGCCCTACCCTTAACAAGTCTCAAACATATTTTGATACCCTAAACAAGTACTCAAAATATTTTGATACCCTAAACAAGTACTCAAAATATTTTGATACCCTAAACAAGTACTCAAAATATTTTGAACCCTTACCCTGTATGACACATTTCTAACTGTAACAGGCGTTTACTTTGGGGTATAATATATAAATATGAATGATATTTTGAATGATCTCTAAATAACCGTGGGGGCGTTGCTCGCTTTAATTGCACTTTTAAAGTTAGGTAGTATAGGCCGGGTAGTAGGCTACACTGGGCGAAGAACACGGGGCGTAGTACACACTTGGGAGACTTGAAGTAAATAGACAGGAGACGTTGCGTAATTGGTGGTATTCTATTTATTTGCGGGGTTTGGTGTTGGGAATTACAGCTAGCCAATCTGTAATAGTCACAATGAAAAATGAAGAGTCGTGGATGAGCTGTGGGTCCATGGCCATTGTAGGCGAATGTGAATGTGTGTTTTGAATTTTAATTATTAAAAACAAATTCAAAACAAATAATCAATGGACTCTTAATGTAAAACATGAAATGTAAATTAGCCTAAGTCCATGATTGGACATGCATGCTAGCTCAATAGTTTGAAGTGCACTAAGTTGTAGCAGTCACTCTAATCAGAAATAAACTACTTAGTAATTCCAAAAGTTCCAAGTAAAGAGATAATCAATATCTGCTACAACAATCAAACAATCACTGGACCATAGATTTATATGGTCGCTGACTCTATCTGAATGAGACTGTAAACTTCTAAGTCCCATCAATAGAAAATTACAACTAAATCTAATTCTAAATCTATCTATACAAAAACTTAAACAAAAGAACTAAGCGCAGTAATTCCAAAAGTTCCAAGTAAAGAGATAATCAATATCTGCTACAACAATCAAACAATCACTGGACCATAGATTTATATGGTCGCTGACTCTATCTGAATGAGACTGTAAACTTCTAAGTCCCATCAATAGAAAATTACAACTAAATCTAATTCTAAATCTATCTATACAAAAACTTAAACAAAAGAACTAAGCGCACACCTGTGTGAGGTAAACACTTAATTGAGTAGCATGCATGTCATTATAAATAATATGATCACCAAAAGCAAATAACTTGTGCAAATCAAATGTTAACTGAAACATGTTTAAATACCAAAAACCAAACACAGATCAACTTTATAGATCTGACAAATTATATCTTGGAAAGACATATCCAAACATTTTGTTAAAATGAACAAAATTAAGCAAACCATTTGAATTCAAAATGGTAACTACAAATGTAAAAGAATAATCTTATGGTTGGGTTTTTTGAGAAAGAACCATTTCGAAACAAAACAAAACTTTCCTATGGACATGGTTTTGAAGTTCACTCATCCTAATAAACAATATACACCTAGCACATAAAGTCCCTGCTCAGGTGCTTTGAGGTTGACTAATTCAAAATATATAATCGGTACCAAAAATCTGAGATATACATAAAATGAGCACATTTCTTCTCCGCAGTTTGATACCTCATTCAACAAAATCGAATGGATACTTTTAAAGTTATGTCGATTTCAATGACCACGCATGCAACAGAAAAGTGGCACTAGGTATAGGAAATCATTGATTTGTGTGTGATTTACCATAGACGGTAAAAATCAATGTTTTACCCGTCTATGGATTTACGCACTGAAAAACTCACAGCTTATCCGCTAAAGACTTGTATTCTTCACAGCCAGATACACCCTTTGTCCCGCACATTGCGGTTATCACTAAAGACCCAATCATCTGTCACGTTCAGATAGCACACAGTTATCACACACAAATCAATGATTCCTATACCTAGTGCCATTTTTCTGTTGCATGCGCGGTCATTGAAATCGACATAACTTTAAAAGTATCCATTCGATTTTGTTGAATGAGGTATCAAACTGCGGAGAAGAAATTTGCTCATTTAATGTATATCTCAGATTTTTGGTACCGATTATATATTTTGAATTAGTCAACCTCAAAGCACCTGAGCAGGGACTTTATGTGCTAGGTGTAGGTCCTAATTTGAGGAACCCATGCCAACCAAAGATTTCTAAACATCAATAAACAAATTAGCACTTCACTAAAGGAAAAGAAAGTCACACAATCTCAAACCATGGAATTATTAGAAATAATTCCATGCTCAAACACAATGACTTTCAAACTACGTCATAGCAACTAGGACTCAGAGTGGTGGTGCTGATTCACTTGTTATGCAAATCAATAAACCCAAATCAATAAAGCATCAAACTTCATTGTAAACCTCTTTAAAGTGTAAGGCCTTCTTAATTGAAAATGACCCAAGTTTACTCAATGTGGGTTTGCTCCAACTTAATAATATTTGAAATAATTATATCAACATGGAATGAACTATAAAACACCAAATGCATATAAATAATAACTCTTTTAACACAAAATGCATAATAATAATAATAATAATAAATTACATTTGTTAAGCGCATAATACAAAAAGTTTCGATGCGCTGTACAATAAAAACATAAAAAGCATTTTTTAAAAAGCACACACAAAATATACAAGTGTGCTCATAGGAATAAAAAGTACAATGAGATATATATAAAACTAAAACCAAAAATGAGCATAATATACATTAAAAAGCAAACACATGTCGGTATAGACCATAATAAACTATTATATAAAACAAATAATGACTCTTTTATACCAGAAAGAAAGCAATAAACTCCACACCACAAGCCTATCTAGTTTACTGCTACCACTAGATTTTGTTCTGTATGGTGCCTCCACATATTATAACAAATTCTCTCAATAAAAGTGTCACACATAGGACACGAATCAATTATATAATAATAATACACAACACAAATCACAAGTTCACATTTTAGGGATAAAGCATGAAAGTTTAATCCTAAATTTGGTAATCTCAAGCATGGACTTATGACTCAAGCATGTAGAGAAATTGAACAATATCAAAATATAGAAAACAATGTTTATCTCAATTCTCAACATAAGTATTTTGATCAGGTTAGAATAAAAGGTCCAAAAGATATCCAAAAAGATAACATTGTGTATTGAATTAACAAATCAAATAAAGCCAAAAGTAAATTGATTAAATGAAAGTTGTAAGAAGTTTTAAAAACTTTCCAAACATGTCAATGAACTAAATTAAAGTTCTCAAAACTTTCAAACAAAACCAATACTAACTATGCAACCATAATTAGCAAAATTAACATTAATAAGCAACCAGCATCATTATAAGATGAAATTCAATAAGTATGATGAGCAAAATAAGGAAAAGATCTGGCATACCTGTAATAATCACAATGGAAAATGAAGAGTCGTGGATGACTTGTGGGTTAAGTCCATGGCCATTGAAGGTGAATGTGAATGTGTGGAGTGTCTTTGTTGTTATCGGTTGTCTTGGTATGCCAGTCTGGACCAGTCCATTATTTTGGGAGGGGTGTTTCTGAGGTTGCTACATAACCCTTTTTTCCTTCCCTAATAAGCTAAACGTATTGTGAAACAAATGCCGAGCTGATCTATCAGATCACTTGCGAAGGATTCAATTTGAGAAATATATCTCGCCCATGTATCGTGGCTATAATCCTCATGGAGCAAATAAGGACCCTAATTAGTAATACGAAAGCCAATGATGTAAAAAGTAAACCCTTTTTCTTAATTTGGCTTGTTTTGATACCCTATTCACGTTACATACGTAACGTGCCCCAGCTTCAAAAACTACACAATACGTGATTTCTTGGACACGCATGATACCCCTCTTGTAATGACCACTGAGCATCCCGGGCATTATCCACATGTAAACAAACAAATTTGGTTTCTTCCAAAATAAAGGGTTCAACAAAAGAAAGTATACCACTTTGTTTATGTCATTTTGAGTAACTTTCAATTTGTTTTTGTCAAAACAGGCTAGATAGGCATTTAGATGAATCTTTTAGGCATAATTTGATACCAAATTTGCCCCCTAACAACAAAGATAAACCATGATTAGCCCCATTTAAAGGAAAATATCCCATTTTCAAAAGTCGCATTTCCAATACACAGCACGAGAAGAAAGGGCCAATTGTTAACACACACATATGCCGTATTTATCCCGTACTGATCACGGCGCGCATATCCCTCAATGCGCGGGCTAATTCAAATGTAAACTGATGCATGGGTGAAGGATTTGAATGTAAAGGAATGTTATGGATGGGTAGAACATGGACAGATTAACCAAGTCTTCTCGTGCTTGTGTATTGGAAATGCGACTTTTGAAAATGGGATATTTTCCTTTAAATGTTGCTAATCATGGTTTATCTTTGTTGTTAGGGGGAAAATTTGGTATCAAATTATGCCTAAAAGATTCATCTAAATAGCATGATAAGAAGTAGAATTGGCATAAATAGTGTGCGCATTCATGTTACTTTACTGTTACTGTGTGAATAACCATTGTACAAACTACAAAATAGATTGCCTTGCCTAATACTATAGGTCACAATTTCCTTAATTAATAATGGATTTTTCTCATCTCTTCAGGATTTTATCTTTATTGGTTTGGGTCTTAGTTTTTGGGTCTTAGTTATTGGGTCTTAGGTCTTAGGTCTTAGGTCTTAGGTTAGTAGACACCCATAACAATTGGTCATGCTTCAGTGATTTAACAAGGATTTAAACCATCATCAAAAAGTGTCCTAATTTTTTTGATACACCCTGTAGTTCAACCATGTCAACGCTACCACTTTTGTTTTGTTGTGTTGAAGTGATGACGGTTCTCCTTCATTCACATTTTTTGTACCATTTTTGTTTTGCAATGTTTGTGTCGATGCGTCTGGAGCAACAGTTTTGTTGAATGTTGGCGCATTATAAGCTGTCATTATTATTATTATTATTAATTAACTTAATTTAGTAAGAAAATGTGCGCACAGCGCGGATAAAAATTGCCTTTTTATGCTTAAAGTGTCAATTTTTTTCTCATTTTGAAAAAATTTAAAAAAAATTGGGTGGGGGCAAGATTTTTTTTTTTGGGGGGGGGGGGGGGGGGATAGGGGGCATTTGCCCCTATGCCCCCACATGTTTTTGGTGAATTTCAACAATTTGTGACATTTTCAAATACTGTAAAAGCTGAAATTTTTGCGGTGGTTTTATTTTCGCGCAAAAGATTTTTCTGCGAAAATAATGTTTTCAACATTCATGCAGTGCAGCCAGAAGGTCGCCCGCGAAAAAAACAATTCGCAAACTATCCATGATATCAAAATGCGCGAAAATATCTTTACGCAAAAATATTGGCTTCTACAGAATTTCATTTTATTTTTAAATTTTCAATCCAAAAATATGTTAAATGTTTCAAAACTAATTTGAAAGAAATGTTGTAACAAACAATGGGTCGGTCCTCGCGTATGTAAGGCATACGGGGACGTGCCTTTCCAGTGGGTCGTTTTTTCATGAGACATCCTTAGCCATGGGTAGGCATTTCAGTGAAAAATCCTTAGACATGGGTCCTGTTTTCGCGATTTTCGCGAACATTTGCCACAATTAGGTATATTTTCGCAAAAAATCACCCTTAAAAATGGGTATGGGTTTTGAATCTCCAGCGGCACACCCACGACCAAACCAAATCCGAGTACCCCCCCGGGGGGTCGGTCAGTCCCGTAGAACAGAGATTATTTTCTAGTTGCCTAATCATGCTCCCTAATTATTATTGCCATTTAAAGCTGGCCTACCACTTTGGTAGTTCACCACAGACGGACTTGTCATACACCTGTTCACTAGTCTTGGTGACAGACAGTACAGAGTTAACATGAATACATTTTAACCTTGTCAAATTCCCATTGAGAACTGGAGGTGGCTAGCAACCCAAAGTGGTAGGATGCCTTTAAAATACAGGGACAAATTTGGTTTTATCAAAAATTCAAAAAACTAAAACCAGGCTACCTTGATTTTTTTATGAGAAAATGATCCCTAGTGACCTCTTCTTGACCTTTGACCTGGTTATGATGATTGACTTTTTTTCTTGGCTTATCAATGCCCACAAGAAGAAACAAGTCCGGTTAAAATTGGAGAATGTCTTCAATTTTACCCCTGTATAGGTCAATGACCCCTAGTGACCCCCTGTGACTTGTCACTTTTAGTGCAGGAGCAACCTATATGAACATTGATACGAGGAATCCTTTTACCAATTCTGACAATCATCAGTCATTTCCTCTCGGACAAGTATCATTTTGAATAAATGGAGTGAAAACTTACATTTTGACCTCAAACATTTTTCGATTTTAAAAACTGGAGTAATGTTTATGGGGATGGTTATCGTGAATATGTTGACCGATTCTTAAGTTCCTGTGTGGTTTCATTAAAATGCAAGAGCGTTTTAAATGAAAATCACATTTTGACCCCTAGTGATCCCTTATTGACCTTTGACCTGATTAAAATGATTGACGTATTTTCTTGGCTCATCAATCCAATCAAGATGCAACAAACACGGTCCAAATCGGATCATGTCTTAACTTTTACCCCTGTAAAGTTCAATGACCCCTATTGACCCCTTCTTGACCTTTGACCTGGACAATATGATTGACTTATTTTCTTGGCTTATCAAACCAAACAAGATACAACAAACCCGGTCCAAATCGGAGCATGTCTTAACTTTTACCCCTTTAAAGTTCAATGACCCCTATTGACCCCTTCTTGACCTTTGACCTGGTTATTATGATTGACTTATTTTCTTGGCTTATCAATCTAAACAAAATGCAATAAAACCCGGTCCAAATCGGAGTATGTCTTACTTTTTACCCCTGTAAAGTTCAATGACCCCTAGTGACCCGTATGATATGTCACTTTTAATCGCTGAACACCCTAAATGTGCATCGACCCAAGGAATCTTTTGACCCTATATGAAGGTCATAAGTAATTTCCTCTGAGACAAGATGCATTTTAAGTGATCGAATTGAAAATTTACATTTTGACCCCTAGTGACCCCAAATAATTTTTCATTTTAAAAACCTAACTATTATATGCGCTCGATGATAAGGAATATGTTGACCGATTTTGACGATCCTAGGTCATTTCACTAAATTGGAAATGCGTTTTAAGGGAAAATCACATCTTGACCCCGTGTGACCCCTGTGTGACCTTTGACCCCAACCGGTGAACACCCTATATGAAGGTTAGGTGAGGGGTTCTACTGACCAAGTCTGGTGATTGTAGCATGTAAGATGTAGGAGGAGATGCATTTTGTAGGTGGGTTTGAGGAAAGAAAGAAAGAAGAGGAGGAGGAAGAAAGAAACGGCAGAGATACAATACCTCGATTTTTTTTTAAAAATCAAGGTAATGAGCAGGTACAGACAACAATTGGTCTTATAAATTAAAAATGATTGAAATAACTTCCTTTCATGCACACACTTCAACAGTTTATGCCATTTTTAGGATAAATTTGCAAATGGAAAACCAGAATCTCAACAGTGTTATACTACGCACAAGTATGCACATTATTCAAGTTTGCTTGTCTCGTTTGGCTCAATATTAATTTGATCTCTTAAAAGCTCCTTGTTATTTTTGCAATGATTCTCAACATTCCTGTTATGTTATTACCTTTCTTGTACACTACAAAATGACGGCACATGAGAGGTCTCCATGGAGGCCGACCTTAAAAGAGACACAGAGAAACTTGTCTTGCATCTTAAACAACCCCAACACTGAAGACCAAAAACTTGGATCTTTGTCCAGAAGTGCTAGATGAGTTTCTCATTGTCTCTTTTCAGGAGTAGAGTCTTTCTTGGTCGGAGTCTATGGAGAACTCTGTTGTACTATGTCTTCTGGAATGTCTGCCTTAATATCTTGGTCCAAGACTCACCAAGGTTGTTCAGGAGAGCATTGACGGTGATATGTTGATTGTTGTTGGCCTTTCACCATAATTTTCTTGTCAAACAAGGGGACACTGTTGGCTTTCGACCGTGTTCTCCAGGGTTTTTAACGGATTTGAACAGATTTGAACTGTCTTGTTCTTCCTAATTATGCTTTATATGGTGGAATTTGGCAATTGAAATTGCTTCGAAATAGCTTTGTAGCCTTTCCCCTCTTTGTGAGCAGTCACAATGCACAAAAAAGGTCCTCACTGAGTTATTTGATCTCCTTCGCCATGCTGTCAAGAGCTAGAATGTTGTCCTATAATATCCCTCACTGTACATTCAGTACATGTAGGACATATTTTTGTCAATATCCTGGGATATTGACATTTGAATTCAGATTCAGGCCTTGTGGTAGAGTCTATGAATTGCTTTCATGTATCTTGAATCAGTATTTGTACACAGATGTCTTTCAAATGTATATTAGATCTGGATATGAAAATATGAACACATATGTTGTTACAATTGTGGAGAAATGGTTTAAATAATATAAAACAAATGATAGAGTTTTGCAAAATCTGCGACATTCGTCGTGTTTACTATATTCTGTTTGGTATATAAATGTAACGGTCAGATCAATAAACCCCCATACAAATTGCTAAAATGTCGCCCCCTATAATTTTTATTAACTTGTGTGGTCATACTTATTGACTATAGAGATAACGTATGGGTGAGTCATCTCATCATGATCCCTGTTTCCATCTTAACCCTGGGCCACAAAGGTAAATAAACACTTTGTGATTATGCCTACAGCTAAGATGCACACGGGTGTCCTGCAGTACGTGTGATAACGCGAACCATATTTGCATATAGGGCGTTTTTAAATAAATAGCGATGATATTGTTTTAATCAAGTTTTGCTGCAGTGTTTAAACAACCATAATGACAATTTTTAATGTTCATCTTGAATTCTGAAGTAAATTTTTAAACATTTAACATTTTCAACACCACTTAAATAAATGTAACTACCGGGGTCCAAGGGTGATTATTATGGGATAACAACGTGGTGGAAAGTCGCGATTACTATGGGATGGTTGGATATATCTTGGAAGCTGCTATATTTTCCGAAGCTGGCGATGTTTATAAAATGTAACATAACTTATATTTTTATTCCTAGTTCAAAAAATGTTACTTATTATTTGAAGTTTTGATGTTCCTGTTTTAATTTTTAAAAATATGTGCTTACTCTTATTTATCTGTAGGGCCTATCCTCTCTCCATTTTTTCTCCAACTTTTACCAGTTTTTATCCTCCCAAACTTGTTTATTTAATATTCATAACCTTAAAACATTCTTAGTTTTTTTAGTCGGGTTAATTTTCAACCCGACCTCATCAAATGTTGAGATACACAGGTGGGGCCTCGTGGGATAGAATAATGAGTCAGACGATGGAGGGTTTCAGAGAGAAAAGTGAGCCCAGCATTAAAACAAAGAGTTTTTGTTAAAATACATCATACACTGTCTAAATCTTCTTTTTCATATTTCCTTTGTGTCGTCTGTTAATTTCATTTTAGGATGTTGACCAGTTTTTTGTAAATACCTTGTTTTATTTGTAATGCATCCACATTGTATGCACACATCATGGAATAATTGCATAACAATATAAAAGCCTATCACACAATATAAAGAATGCTTGGAATGTCAAAAACATGTGTATTATGTGAACCCAGCCTAACAGGGGTTTCCAGCTCTAAGTGTACGTTTGAATTGTAACATAATCTCAAGGACTAAACTCTGGAGGTCTAGCAATTTTTATGATAATTCATGCCTGTATAAATTTTAGATTGGAATCAAAAATTACTTTAAATATGGATGTTATGACAAATCACTGACACTCTCTATACTAGACCTTGTAAAGAGAAGAGTTATTTCACATGTTTGTTATAAACCACACATCTTCCACAAAAAGATGATTTACTATCTTCTGTACAGTAACATCATGATGCATTCCAGAAATATAAATTAATCAAGTAGTTATTACTAATGATGACCATGTGTGGCGTAGTGGGTAGAGCACTGGACTTATAATCCAAAGGTTGAGTCCCGCTGTGGTCAACATGTTGTGCTCTTGAGTAAGGCACTATACCGCAATTACTCCTCCCTACCCAGGTGTATTTAAAACCCAGGGTGCTCAGTGGTCATTACAAGGGGGGTATCATGCGCGTCCAAGGACTTTCAAAAAGTACCCTAAATAAGTAATTGCATAAATGTGAAAAAGTACCCCCTAAACAAGTAAGGACCGATTTTGCATACCCTAAGCAAGTCATTTCGGTATTTTCATGCCCTAAACAAGTAATCAAAATACCTTGATACCCTAACATACCCTAAGCACGTAATTTGTATATTTTGAATCCTAAGCTTAATAGTCTTTAGCAAGCCCCAGGAGAAAGCCCGTATTCTACTTTAAACATACGCACACGATACCCCTTTTGTTGCCGTTGAATACTATAAATGTCAAGACTTGCTAAAAGTCTATGTGGATTCTATGAATTACGGTCATTTTTTACACAACACGAAGAACGGGACGAAGAGGCGCCTATTGAAAAATCGCCAGAACAGGGCCGATGCCAGGATGAAATGCGACGGGAACAGATTGAGGAATATAACGCGGCTATTAAAAAATGTCATAGATAAAAGAAAATAAGGACCCTAAATACGTAAGACCATTGTATTAAAGTATACCCTTTTTCCTGATTTTCCTTGTTTTGATACCCTAAACACGTTACGTACGTAACGTGCCCTGGCTTCAAAAACCACCCTAATTACGTGATTTCTTGGACGCGCATGATACCCTCTTGTAATGACCACTGAGCACCCCGGGATTTAAAAATAGGTACTGATATTTTTCAGTGCTGGGAAGGTAACAGACTCGCTGTGGAGGAGGTGTAGCGAGCCCCACACAGCAATATTATAAAAAGGAGGGAGTCTGGCCCTATCGCTTTGATAGAGACCGCCTTTACCTTTACTTTTTTACCAATGATTAAAAAGATAAAGAAAATCTAAAACAGCATAAAGTATTTGACTATCAGAAGCTTGTTCTCAGGTAGATAAGAAATGCACGAATACATGATATTGAATAGGATTTCATCACAACATTTGAAAGAAGTGTACATTAGGTCCCAGGTATTCATCAATGAGTACTATAGAACTACCAGGAGGGATCTGGCTTTACAATCATGGGAAAACAGAAGATAACAAAAAAGCCAAAGGTATTGGATTCTTAATACATCAGAAGTTCAAAAACTACATTGAAGAGATAAAGTCCTATTCTAACAGGGTAATCGCACTGAAAGTAAGACTTACAGGGGGACAATTTCTCTGCATAGTACAAATATACGCACCTACAGGAGACTATGATGATGAAGCTGTAGAAGAGGTATATGAAGACGTGAGTAAGGCATTTTCAGAAAGCAAAGCAAAATACCGAATAGTGATGGGCGACTTAAATGCCAAAATAGGAAAACGTCAAGCAGGAGAGGAATCCCTCGTAGGGAAACATGGAATTGGTGTAAGAAATAAAAGGGGCGAAATGCTACTAGAATTTGCTTCACAACAGAAACTAGTTGTTGCCAATACTTTCTTCAAAAAGAAAGAAAGCAGGTACTGGACATGGGAAAGTCCAAATGGAAAAACCAGAAACCAAATCGACTTTATATTGAGTAGCCAACGTGGTATACTAAGGAACTGTGAAGTGATCACGAAAGTAGATATTGGGAGTGACCATAGAATGGTTAGAGCCAAGATAGTACTAAATAAGAAACTGGCAAGGCTGAATTTCATCAACAATAAGAGAAAGAGCAAGCTGGATGCTGTGAAACTGGCAGAAAGAAAACAAGCATTTCAAATAGAGCTGAAAAACAGATTTGCAGCACTAAGCATCAGTGATGTAGTACTCGAGTCCGGACTCGGACTCGAGACCGGTCTCGAGTCCCTATTTTGAAGGACTCGGACTCGGACTCGGACTCGGAGGTAAAGGACTCGGTCTCGGACTCGGACTCGGGCGCTAGGGACTCGGGAATTGTGCCCGAGTCCTGTCCGAGTCCATTTAATATTGGCTTATTTTGTTTGCAGTAATTAAATACTTATTTAGTCATCCGATCTTCAACAGTTTAGAAATATTGTCATAAATCTTCACAAATACATTTGAACAATTTACAATATGCTGTTGAAAATACCTATTGATAACCATTACAACTACAAGCATTAAAACAAATTTGAGGGAACCTATAAATATTTATTAAAGTGATAATAATCATGAGCAATCGAAGGATGTTGGTACGATGTAAATGGTCTTTAGGTGTTTTTGTGTTAGTATTTATACTGTTTAACAAAATGATAACATGTTTTACAAAGAGGATATTTCATTGGCAATTTTCAGCTTCCTGGAAACAAATTGATGGCATATTAGGGATAAAATGTTCAGGGAAAAGAAATAGGTGAAACGGCAGGGGAAGGGTTAATTTACAGAATATCACACCTTTAATCAAGTTTGTAATTTCTCAATCTATGAACTTCTGGACACTTTTTGAATCAATTCTTATGTCTATAATTCAAAATGGTATCAACATTTGTCCATGTATGGGCATAAGAAGGTTAAAAATGCATCATTATGTTGACATCACTGATATGTTGGCCTATTATAGATAGCAAAATGAATGACATGTGATCAGAACTTAAATACATATAAGGACTCGTGACTCGGACTCGGACTCGGACATGAAGGACTCGGACTCGGTCTCGGACTCGGACAGTAAGGACTCGGTCTCGGACTCGGACTCGAGGGGTAAGGACTCGGACTCGGACTCGGACTCGGGTAGGGTGGACTCGACTACAACACTGCTAAGCATTGAAGACTCTGATGTGGATACCAAGTATTCACTCATCTCCGACACAGTAAAGGAGGTTGCTGAGAAAATAGCACCAAAAGAAAAACAAGCCAAACAGAAATCAGACGAAGACAAGGAAATTGATGAGCTTGATACCAAAAGGAAGAAACTCAAGATAACCGCCAACAAGACAACACAACAAAACAAAGACTACCAGGACACAGTAAAATTGGTAAGGAAGAAGAGAAGGCAGAGGAGCAGGAGAAAGGAAAGAGAACAAATTGAATCCATCTTAGAAAGCGGTAGAGGACCAAAACAGATACTAAAACTAAATAGCAAGAAAACCAGAATAAGACAGATGAAAAAGAAAGATGGAACATCAACAACAAATAGGGGAGAAGTGCTCAACGTCTGCGCAGAGTTCTACCAGGAACTGTACAGCTCCAGGTCTAATCAAGTTAAAGAAAACTTCTTGTCACCCGACCAAATGGACATACCTACCATCACAGTTGAAGAAATTGAACTTGCAGTAAAGCAGATGAAGAAAAACAAAGCACCCGGTTTAGACGAGATAACCAGTGATATCATCAAGATCGGAGGTGAGCAAATATACACCCAGCTGGCAAGTCTATACAATCAGATACTTACTGAAAGGAAAATCCCCAAGGAATGGAAGGAAGCAAAGGTCATACTTCTACACAAGAAGGGAGACAAAGAGGACATCAAAAACTACAGGCCAATAAGTCTGCTCTCCCACCCATACAAAATATTTACAAGAATCCCTCAAACCAGAATGAAGAGAGTGCTTGATGAAAACCAACCAAGGGAACAAGCAGGATTCAGACAAGGTTTCTCAACCACTGACCATCTTCAGGCTTTAAGCCAGCTAATTGAAAAGGCCAATGAGTACCAAATAAAGCTCTGCGTCGGATTCATCGACTATGAAAAGGGGTTCGACTCAGTGGAGCATAGTGACCTCTTCCTAGCATTAAGGAAAATAGGAATAAATGAAGGATATGTTCAAATCCTAGAGGATATATACACTGACGCTCAGCGAGTATCCATATCGACGAGGACATCTCAAAACCTTTCAAAATCAGCAGAGGTGTGCGACAAGGCGACACAATCTCTCCAAAGATTTTCACTGCTGCAATGGAAGAGGTGTTCAAGAAGGTAGACATGAAAGAAAGAGGGATACTCATCGATGGAGAGCGGCTAACAGACCTCAGGTTTGCAGATGATGTGGCTTTACTAGCTAACTCAGTGAAGGAATTGGAGGCCCAACTAAACTGTCTGAATACGGAAAGCAGAAAAGTTGGTCTGAAAATGCACAAAGGAAAAACAAAATTCATGACAAATTTCCAAACAAAGGAGTCCATCGAAATTGACAAGGAACCGATAGAAAAGGTAGAAAGTAACAAATATCTTGGCAAGGAAATAAAAATGGAGAACAATACGAGAGAGGAAGTCTTGATAAAAATCAAGGCAGGCTGGAGCTGCTTCGGCAGAAACAAAACCATTCTCTGTGATAAAACCATACTAATAACATTAAGGACAAGGGTTTTCAATCAATGTGTGCTACCTACCATGACATACGGTGCCGAAACTTGGTCAACAACCAAAGAAACTGAACAGAAACTTCTAGTAGCACAGCGAGCCATGGAAAGGAGGATGTTAAACATAACAATACGAGACAAACAAAAGAACACAACCATTCGTAATAAAACTAAAGTAAAAGACATCATTGAAAAAATCAAGGAAATGAAATGGAGATGGGCAGGACATATCGCGAGACAGAAAGATAATCGGTGGACAATAAGAACAACCGAGTGGCAACCCCGTACAGGCAAAAGGAGAAGAGGCAGGCAGAAACAAAGATGGAGAGACGAATTAACCGAATACAGAGGAACGACATGGACAAGAGAAGCACAAGACAGACACAGATGGAAGATGCTGAAAGAGGGCTTCACCCTACAGAGGCTGAAAAAGCCTAGGTAAAGGTAAAGGTAAATTCATCAATTAGTAGTCAGTTTCATAATGATTTAGACAAAATTCAGCCAAACCTAGTGCCCTAGTGATTGAATTTCAGTGCGTACTTAGTTAGAAGGACTATTTGTTACATGTGGGATATCACTTGCAGGTTTACATAGCATATTTTTACCTTATTTGGAATTATGACCAAAGGATTATGATGGCAACTATACACTGTAGTAAGTAGACTCAAGTGTCACATTGCAGCCATATGATGCTGTTCATTCCATCAAATATGTGATGCGATCTGTGAAAACCCGCCACATGGTGGCATTTTTCATATTGGAGATATTTATATCATAAGAAAGCTAAAACTGTGCTGATTGCGGAACTGTTTTCGATCATTTTTCTACGATCACTACAAAAAAAGTTATGAGTGAATGATGATAATTGTGATGTCATAAAAAGCTACAAAACAAGAAATCATGAAAACAGGCCAAAAAAGATACATAATTCAATAGAATAACATTATAAGGTTAATAATAAAAGTGACTTAAGTAAGTTTTTGAAGGTGAAATTTCATGAAAGATGATGACACAAAGTATTGGAATTAAATTGTCTTTAAAAAAATCTTAAAAAAGATTTTTTTATTTTAATTTAAAAAAATAAAATTACCCATAATCCCTAGTTCACATTTGCGACATCCGACGGGTTTCACAGATCTCATCACATGTGTCGTGTCTGGACGTAAAGCAAATATGCATATCTCAAAAAGGCATTTCAAACACAACACTTAATATTTTTTTTGTTTCTTTCGTTTTTGTACCCGTTACAGGACATGTACGATGCCTTTTTATTTTGGAGCGAACACAACAACCGGGAAGTGCGTCTCGCTGGTTTCCAGGCACTCAACGCATTCCTGCAGCAAATATCTGATATGCTAGTACAAAGGATCCACAAGAAACATTCCACAGACAAGGCCGTCTTCAAGGTTGGCAAGAAACATAATGTGTCATCGCTGTTCTGTCAAAACCTTGTATCTCAATTTGGCCCTTCGGCATGTATAAAGGAATACTTTTATGCATAACCTTTGGGCAGTCTGCTCTAAATATGTTATGTTCAAGGCCCAAATCACATCTATTAAAACCTGCAAGTGCTATAAAGCTACACTTCATATGCATAACTGTTGGGCAGTTATACTTTATAAAGTGCTCAACAAAAGAAAGTCATACACTTTGTTTATATCATAGAGTGACTTCCAATCATTTTTGACCAAACAGGCTAGATAGACATTTGGATGAATCTTTTTGGCACAATTTGGTACCACATTTGCCACAAAAGAACAAAGATTAGCCATGATTAGCACCAGTTAATGAAAAGCTGTGTCGTTTCCAAATGTGCATATTCAATACACTACACGGGAGAAAAGACCGAAGGTTACCAAGCACATATCCCATACTTGTCCCGTATTGATCACTGCACATGTCCCCATGCTCCGGGCTAATTCAAATTCAAACTGTCATGCATTGGTAGTGTAACACAGTTGCAATGTTTGATCGATATCCACAGCGGTCATCCAGGCCATGTAATACATATGCAGCATTTTCTCTCCGCATAGTGTGCTGAAAATGCAAATTTGGAAACGTCACAGATTTTCTTTAAATTGGGCTAATCATGGCTTATCATTGTTGTTTAGTGGCAAGTTTGGTACCAATGTGCCTAACAGATTCATCCAAATGTCTATCTAGCCTGTTTGGTCAAAACATAATTAAAAGTCACTCTATAGGACATAAACAAAGTGTATGACTTTCTTTTATTTAGCACTTTACATGTTAAAGGGCCGGAAAAACACAAGGTTTTGACAGAACAGCAACGGTTATACAATGATATTAATGTCAAACAATATAGATACACAGAATGTGCTGTATTGTAGATAGAAGACACATATTTCGAAACATCCTTTCAATGACATAGAACTTGAATCTCATTTCTACATGGATGGTAATCAAATAATCAGACATCATAATTCTACTTCTTTTTATTCAAATTAGAATCCGTGTTCATTTTTTTTGAAGAAACCTTAATACTGAGATGACTATTAAAAATGTTTAGGATTCCTTAGAGTGAACCAAAAGTTATTATATTTTTTTGAATTTCAAATCTTTAAAAAGCAAATTTAAATTTAAAATGACGACATTTTACGATTTGAAAATACTTTTTAGAAAATGTAACATTGATTATTGTTAACTCGTCCTATCACTGTATTTTATCATTGTAGTATTTCATCAAGAAGTTCCGTGACATCATTGACAATCCAGACAGTGACAACAAGGCATTATCGTCTGCTATCAAAGGCTATGGATTCTTTGCAGCGGTATGTTGCTGAATTTAAACGTAGTGATGGAAATTGTTTAGTTAATTTGATTTTGAGGGAAATATTCATTTTGAATCAATATTTTTTAAAACTTTATTGACACAAATAGAAGTCATTGCATTCAAATGCGTAAGTTGGCACAATATATCCATTAAGAGTTGTTTTGCGTGATTTTGTAAGCAGGCTTTGGAGCTATAGTGTTACATTAGGCACATAACCAGTAGCGCAACTTATGGTCTTCAATTTGGGGGGCATGAAGGGGGGAGGGCGGGAACAGGCCTATGATCAGGGGGGTGGCATAATGGACTATTTTTGTATATATTACATAGAGTTTGTCATTTCATTTGGGGGAAACAGGGGGGCAAGCCATCTGGCAGGGGTGGGGAATGCCTCCCCTGCCCCTCCCCTCTAGTTACGCCACTGCATATAACAATCATATATATTTCCTGTATCAGTTCTGCAATATTATTCATAACAGTTGATATTGGTAGTATGAGAAATGCAATTTAATTATTTTGGTCGCTGATATTTATATAATAAGCATATGAAGACCCGTACAAAATCTAATAAAACTGTTATAAACGCAACTTTAATGGAAACAAAATGGCCCACATCAGAAACAAGCTTTCAAGGATCCATGAGGTTCAAGGTTCAGCAACCTCATCACCCTTGAGTGTGTTTTGTGGTATTGTTGTAGGTTGAGCTTAATGGATGTATCTTTTCTCTTCCGTATCTGACAGCCATGCAAATTATTCATGACAGAAGATGACGTCAAATTCATGTTTACAGAGATGATTCAGAGAAGTGAACAACTCTATTTGCAGTAAGTGTTGAAAAAAAAAAATGTAAAGTGGATGATTTATGCTCATTAGAGAATTTGAATTCAGACCTGTCTATCTATAATCTATATCCTGTTCATCTGTCTACGTTTGTGTAGTTACGTTAGAGCCTAGGGCCCTAGTCCAACAAGGGAAGCTTAAGATTTGACATGATTTTAAAATTGTACATCCCTTAATAATTTTCTTAACCGAAATGGCACTAAATGCTAAATAATACTTCTCTATTAGGTCCGGACTTGACACGACAGGCTATCATATGCAGATGAGAATCTTAAGATTTTGTAAGCTGACCCCTTGGCTCAATTACATTGGGCTAGAACTGCCAAGCAGGTGGCCCAGGTTCGATTCCTGGCACAGCAGTGCCTGTTCCCCCCTGTAATCTGACCCTTTTTTTTCTTCCCTAATACTAATAGTTTTATTCCCAAAATCATGCTGCCAGGGTTAGGGCTATTTTAAAAAGTTTTTTTTCTAGAATAAGGAGTAAGTGCCATAAATAAATTTAGTGGACTAAGCTAAAATTTGTTTAAGACATGAACGATTTCCATTTGACATTTTTTGTCTCTCAGGCAAGATGAAATGTCTGAAGATGCTCTCAACCAGTTACCAGACTTCTTAGATGCCTTGGCCAGTATTGTACAACACCTTAATGAGGTAAGACTATACTTTGCTATCTACCAATAAAACATGTCTCAGGTGCTATGCCTGGGGTTGGGGGTTATTTGTGTACAAAGGTGTATATAATTTTGGGTATGGACTTGAGAATGGACCCAAATCAATTACTCATTTTATAAAAAAAGAGATGGGTAAATAGGTTGGAACCTTCTTTCAATCTCGAAAGAAAGATCAATGTTGATCTTTTGAGATCGAATGAAGGTTCCATAGGTTCCAACCTATTTACCCAAATTACTACTAATTACTAATTTTACAGTTGCAAAGAAATGCTTGTAACAGGGTATTTTGACAAGACAAGACAAGACGTTCAAACCTGGCTGAACGTCCCATTGATATTACAATAGATACAATAGACGCCGATCATCCTTTGTT
This sequence comes from Ophiura sarsii, assembly GCA_035610835.1. Lineage (NCBI taxonomy): Eukaryota > Metazoa > Echinodermata > Ophiuroidea > Amphilepidida > Ophiuridae > Ophiura > Ophiura sarsii. The sequence goes on along the minus strand of CM069441.1, from coordinate 123,105,701 downwards.
GTCGCACAAACACCTTGAACAATCTGATCGTTAAACTTCCACTTCAACTCCCTGGCAAACCGATCATCTATTAAAGCTATCGATTACCAGCGGTCGACATAGTGCATGTTACTATATAATGAGGTCATTTACAACTCAGGGAGGGCTGGATTCGCCATTGTTTGTCCGCTGTAGTTTATTATTTGTGTCATGGGCCGTGGATTTCAAAGTTTTAAAAATCATTACTTTTCCAACGGACTTTAAATTAAATCATCACTTAAATAATTATTTGTTAATCGATGGGATTTTTTATAATCAATTTGAGTTCGTTATTAGATAATTTAATAAGATATGCATATAATAATTAACTGGACTAGACTATTTATTATCGTAAGGATTTTCTTTTCTTATAATTGTTATAAAATGATCTAAGGTAAGTTAAAAGTTTAAACGGGTTTGCCGTCGGACGAGTTTTAATCTGTCAAGCTTTCGTCAGGATTAGCTCTGACTTCTTCAGGACCAAATTATTATAATATTAAACAAAACATAGAGATTGTTATCATCATTTGGGCTGCCCCTTGCCCGATGACTTGAGAGTAGGTGCCCTTTCCTACTTGTGAAAGAATTGGTGGCTCTGAAAAGAGCCGTTCAGATGGATTGCCGCTTCCACTGAACACGTAGGTTCATGAAATGATCTGTTTGACGTCATATTTGAAACGTGCCATGGGCTGCACGTCCAGCAATTATTAGCTTTGTGCAATTTGGACACCAATGTAATGTAAATTCTCATTCCTGTGTGAAAGTCGTGGGGGAACTCGGTCTAAACCTAACTCGATATTGATATCACGTGCCTCAACTCTGCTCATTGAAAACCAGATTATAAAGTTGTTGATAAAATAGTTAGCAATTTAGAATATAGATTTGACAATAAATAGGTCCTGTCACTTCTGCGATCTAACGGTAATGACTCATAGATCACTCTAGTCAATAGACTAACTCGTAATAAACCATAACAATATCACATGCTCACTATTGAGACGTTGACCGTTGTGTCAAGTAGCAGCGGATTATATTGCATTTAAAAAACATCAAACAAAGGGTGATCGATGTCTATTGTATCCATTGTAATATATTACAATGGGACGTTTAGCCAGGATTGAACATCTTGTTTGACAAGTGGGTTTAGAAGTATTCCAAAATATTCTTTAGGTCCCAGGCATGTATTGATTCTTTTGAACAAATAAAGTGTATTACATGATTGTCATCGGACACTCCATTCTACAATTGATGCATACTTTGTACCTGAAGAACACTAAACTGTTGTTTTATTAGGAAATTCATCGGTAATACCCTTACATCAGTATCTCTCTATAAGATTTGATGAATAATACACCCTCCCCTTTGTACTTATCCTTCAAGGTGTCAGATTCTTTTCTGGGATCCTTGGAGCGTCTTGTCGTCATGCAGTTCAGCAATTATCCTCGAATATCTCGGTATAAGCTATACCAATGTCATGGAGCGAATCTGAGGGTCCTTATTGCGTTGTCTGATAAGGGAACCACGCTCAAGAACTTCTTATCAAGAGTGGGTAAGTGCCATGAGAAATATTTAAAGAAATATTCATATTGCATTTATGGTGGCCATTTTTTTAATTGAAAGTCATCACCATCAATTTGATTTAAAGAAAGGCCAATTAACTCAAGTTGTTGATTATAAAACACATTATGTTCCAACATTGTGGCACAAACACTGACCTCCTGAAATGAAACCATAATTATGCCAGACTTCTTTAGGTTTAGTCAATTTAATTCGACAGTATATTTTTATACATTTTTTATCCATAAAGACCCGCTACCCATGGGTTGTATGGTTGGATGGGTTTAGGTTGGGTGGCCTGGTTTTAAAAATAAAACCATAGATAGGTTAAGATTTGTCCAAAATATGAAGAAAAACCCCTAGATAAATAGATTCAATTTGATAAAACATTAATATATCACGGTTGTAGTTTTCGAATTTCCAAATATCTTGATATAAATTAGAGGTAAAGATTGGATCGGGGTCTTACATATAGATAGGCTGATTACTTGGTAAAGTATACTATTTTTGCTGAATTTGTATTAAACTATTTCAAATTAAGACATTTCTTTTAGTGTCTGATAGGAAAATTTGTTTTGGTGAATCCCTGCCAGTGGCTAAACTAGCAAAATTGTCATGCATGTGAACATTTTACGCTTTATCCAAACAAATGATGGTCAAAGAAATTTGCCTGATTTTGCAGTCATTTATTCTGCATAATTATGACTGTGATTATTATTTTTTCATGACAGTCTATCAAGCTCTTGTCAGGACCTGCTCTCACCCTGTGCTGACCGAGACGGTAAGTAAATCAGGCAAAAAGTCTTAAAATTAGTTTCATTCTGTTAATTTTTCTGTGGTCCGTGGTGGCCTAATGATGTAGAATACCAATACTAAGGCTATATTAAAAAAATCATTTGTCTCAAAGCTCCTGCACGCGTTAGTTAATTGGCGCGCGTTAGAAAGAAGAAAAAAAGTTTCACAGATTTTTCAGATTTTCATTGATCACATCATTTTAAATACAAAAGGTCACTTTTACAAGGATTTCAATATTTTATATTTATAAAAAAATAAAATAAAAAAACCTAAAAAAAAACGCATTCCGCATTTGGTTTTGAAAAACTGAAGAACTTTGAGACAAAAGATTTTCCCCCCATTTTTGGCAGTTGCCTCGCTTAAATTGTCAGAAGTAAACTAATGTTTAGTAGGTTTATTACGTGGCTGTACTCAATATTTCTCTCAGAAGGAAGTTCTGATAGGTGGACAAATCAGCATTTAGAAAAATTCGTTTAGAAATGGTTATCAATTAATGCTGTTTAAGAATTATCAAAAGGCCTGTATATAATGTGCTAATGAAATGTTTAACTGTAACCATCATTGGAATAATAGTTTACAGGTATTGGGAAGTGTCAAAATTGTGCTAGAGAAAAGTCTTGAATTTGAAGAAGAAAAAAAGGGTCAGTATAATTTTGTACAGGACAACTGAAATTTAAACATAATTTTCACAGTCTTCAACATTTTGAAGGGTAGTGAAGGAAAACCAAGTAATTTTCTTTAAGTAAAATCTAGATAAATACAATAAGCGAAATGGTTCACCTCTCCTGTCGCATGACCATCTCTGTGAAGGGCACATGACAGCAATCATCGTGGTATCCAGGATATCTGTTTAACCCCCTGAGAACTTCCAGACGATTGGTCAAAAAGATGGATATGTCATTTGTTGCTCCAATTAGAAACATTGTTTATAGAATAATTGTATCTCTAATAAAGATTGAAATGAAATATTATAGAAGCTGTATTTTAATTGGCTATTCAAATTATTATTATTATTATAAGGATTTATATAGCGTATTTCCAAAAGACCAATGCGCTGTACAATATGTATACATTAGATAAAAATATGTTGAACAAAAACCAGCAGTAAAATAAGAATTATACATACATATTACATGATAAAATACACAAATGAATACATTTGGTAATCCATTCAGAAACACTGTTAAATAGGCAGGTAGTGCTCATGGGGTTAAAGTTGGCTTAACATCTTGACCTCAATGTCTCGTCTTATCTTGCACTAATTTTATCTTGTGCCAATATCTTGAGGGCCTTATCTTAACAACTTAAGAAAAAGTTCCGTCTTAACTTAAGAAGAGGTCAGAGGGTATTTTAAGTTACTAAGGAATTCTTCTTAAAGGAGAACAGTGCTATTCATGAAACCAAGCATTATATGGTAGGAAAATAATTATCTAAGGTATATTGACCAGTTTAATTGAACACAGAACTATAATATTCAATAAAACGAATTTAAACGGCACATCCCCAACCCAGTTTGAAATTTGCGCCCGGTTGTCCATGTCGAAAGTGCTGATGGGATAGCCATACCCAATATTGTGATGTCATCGTTACTAAAACCGCCTCATCAACAGCAGGTCCCTGCACGTAATCACACAGGGATTCAATGTATCAATAAAAATATCAATACATGAAACAGAGATGTGGAAATCTCATAACTGATCAATATGATGACGTCCATTATACAGGTGATACAGGTTTCTTTCTAAAGCCGATTTTGTCTTAACACTGCACTTTTGAAAACTTAAACCTACGGATGTGGTCTGTATGATAATAATGCTACATATCTGAGCGATAAAGTTCCATGGCAAGGATTTCCTTTTTTAAATACAAAATTAATATCATTCTTATCTCAAGAAGAGTTTTTAGTCTTTACTTATAAGAAGAATGTAATAGGAACTCTTCTTAACTTGCACACTTCTGTCAACTTATAAAGATTAATCTAAAGTTGACCTTTATGAAATAGGACCCAGCTGGTGTTTTCGGCGACAGCCAAGAAAGTGGTTATTTTTAAAGATTTTCCTTTAAATATTGTGGTGATTATTTTGCATGTATTGTCAATGTCATTTGTTGTTATAAATCACACCGCATTTGTTGCTGTTGGGGTTGCAGTTGGGGGTCTTGTACCTTTCAGATGTACAAAAACTAATCAAATGGTGTTGATGAAGATGCCAATTGTCAGAAACTTTCTTGATGTTCACATTCCTCTCTAAGTTTATCTACCTCATTACAAGGATGTCAGAGCCTATTTGAAAGATTATTATATTGCCCTCAACTTTATAACGTGCTGGCATCAAATATACCCATGCGATCAAAGACAAATCCCTGCACTCCAGTGTACATGTTGTCTGAAGTGTCCTTAGTGTTCAAAGCATGTATGGTTTTTTTTAAAAACTTTGTACATCTATATGCTTTATAGTCAATTGTCAGTATAGATTTGACATGGTTACTTTCAAGTTGCTTGTTTTCACAAGTTTGTCACCTCTGTCTACAAACATTCTAATTTCTAACCATAAGCCTCAAAAGATTACCCAAATGGAAGTACGCCCTCTTCTTTTGTGCCTCCTATATTTCAAAAAGGCGTATTGACCATTATGTTCCAGATGTAGCCATAGATTGTTTGGTGTGCATCGATTAAAGATAGATAGCGAACGGAAAAGCATAAGCATGACTATTATGAATAAATCTTTAAATTGATTAAAAGGCATACAATTGTATTTAAGGCTCATACAAATGAACAACTCCTGATTACATAAGCCTGGCTCATACAAATGAACAACTCCTGATTACATAAGCCTGGCTCATACAAATGAACAACTCCTGATTACAGTGTGAAATAGACCACACAGATGATGCAATACTCTCCATTATTCATATGGGATAAACCAATGCTAAAACATGATGGAATACCTGAAGTTGTATTTAAAGATGGATTTTATGATAATAAAGAAGAATCCCACAGAAAACATATTTATCATCGTGTAATGTATTCTTATAAAATGGGTGTGGTTTTATATGTCAACAAGCAATCTGATCGATTTCAGTTTATTTTCCATTGTAGCGCACTATTTAGTATGAGACAACAGTGTATAGATTTGGGCAGGGCTTAATTTATACCTTTAGTGCAGATGGTCGTTGTGTTACGATGTTTAAGCACATCCTACACAAAGTTGCCGTGGTATGCATTGTGTTCATAATATACCGGTTTGCCAAGTGTGTAAGTGCAAAAAACTGGGTTATTTGAAACAGCCAAGTTAGTAAAAAAAAGACTTGCTGATTTTAAGGGACATTTGTTGTTGAGTAAAATAAGTATAATAAAAAAGAATTTAAAAATGACCAATAAACTAAGTTGCAATTAGAATGAAATACAGCTCATAGCTGTTTTGCTATACTGTGATCGCATAACATATAGGATTTCCCATGCTTGTGTCATCAGGAAGCCAGCCATTCATAACTTCAAATGTCACCAGTCACATCAAAAAGGACATGTTGTCAGCAGACACAGTTTTGAGATAGAGACCAATATATTTGGAAAATAATAGAAAGAATCATATCTTGTGATTACAAAGTCTGATTACCTTCACATTGGTATCATTTGAAAGCTTAAAATGTGCTCTTTTCAGTCATACCAATAACTCAGATTTGACTCAGGCCTCCAATATGTCCATTTTGACACGACTGGTCACAAATATGGTACAGCCTATACATTATGAAACCACTGTATGTAGCAAAACAGCTATGCATGTATATATTTTTAACTTGGTGGACAAATTCTTTAAAGACAGGATCTGTATATTTCAAGGTGGCCGTAAACAGACTGGAAGATCAATAAACAACATTGATGTCATAAGACAAGCAGTAGTTAAAAGTCCAACCCAATCTTTTTGCTAACTTTCAGTAGAGAACAGAGTTCCGAGGTCAACTGTGCACCATATTTTGCGAAGAGACGTGAAGAAGTTCCCGTACAAGATACAGATTAAGCAGAACGTTGCCTTATAAATTTTATTAGTCTATATTTTAACTGATGGAAATTGTTCAAGTGTTCTAAACTTCATACAAAATAATCATACAAAATATTATTTTGATCTGAGATTTTTAAAAATTTGCATTGGAAAAAACTTCCTTATTCCCCATATCCCTCCCTCGCTCTATCTAATTCATTACATAAGTCCACATTGTAGTACGCATTTTGACAGGTTGGGAAATCTTCTTTTGGCGACGAAAAAAATAACCCCTGCTTTACTGGCGGACGGACCTGTCAAGTAGGGTCGGTCGGTCGTTTTTTTAAAATTTATTTATTTGTATAATTTTTACCTAAAATGTCACCAAAATCTGCAGAAATCTGGATTTTTTTGAAAAATGTGTGAAAAAAAATCTAAAAATAAAAAGGAATCATGAAAAACGGAATAAGTGGGTCAGTCGGGCCATAAAACAGGGTGTTTTTTCCTCACATAAGGTAAAAGTATATATAATTGTAAAAATATGTCAAAGTCTTTGGGTGAGAGCAATGAATAGGAGTGCCCCAAGGGGAGGGGTGGGTGGACACTTGTCCTTTGGGTGGGGTAGACTTTCAATCAAGCGGACGCCTTGGTTTGTATTTGGAGTGCTATACTTCTCCCAAATCTTTCTTTATTCATTCACAATAAATACACATTGTCTTCATATTTATAGGTCAATAAGTGTTGTTTTGAGAGAAATTAGACAAATCAATGCACGCGCGCTGTTCATGTGTGAATGCTATTGTGAGCATATCAACATTAGCGCAAGTGCATTGGTTTGTCTTATTTTCTAGAAACAAAATATATGCATGTATTGTCCTAATTCATACAAGACACTATACAGGGTGTCTAAAAAACCCTGTGCACGTGTTTACCCAACTTATTGACCATGAACTTCTAGAATTTGGTGTAACAATTGTATACATATTGATAGACTAAACGCTGAGCTTTCATATTCCGTTTATTTCATCTAATTTGGTTTTGTCAAGCCTGAGATATGATCAATTAAATAAAGCTACCTAAAATAGACATTGTGCCACTTTTACAGAAAGAATGCTTAAGATAAGCATTAAACCCTCGTCCTCCTAAGGGAGGGTGGTCGCTGATTGCGCTAAAAAGGCAAAGAACAGTGACCTAGGGCATCTAGGTGATCGCATTTACATCCCCTGCGCTCATTTTGACGAAAACAAATTTAGGGTGCCACCTTACCCGGGGGTAGGGTGAGCCATCTAGGCCCGATAGTAGGGGGGGTTGCCACCTTACCATTTTTTTAAATCACCATTTTTTTTATTTTTTAATTGTATGGTCCTGAATATTATAGCATAGGCCTATGTTCGAAACATCATTTCCCTCACTTATAAGCAAAATACCGGGTGAAATTCCGATATTTGGAACTTTTGGGGCGAAGATTTCTATTTTGGCCTATATTTCACTGTCCAGCAAATACGGCGGAATTTTGAAGTCGACCATGTTTGGTGACATCATGCGTGGGATGTTTGTACTTGTTTTGGTATGTATGGATAGAGGGAATCACTATCTATACCATGGTACCCAAATAAGCATACTCTGCATTTCGGATTGGATTTTTTGTAGAGGGTAGTAACCCCCCCCCCCCCCCTCTCCGGAGTAACCCTTTCTATTTGTTGCAAACTGTAAAGTGGCACAACATCAATTTTAGGTAGCTTTAGTTCAAAACCAAATCAGATGAAATTAATGGCATATGAAAGCTAAGCGTTAATTAGTCTATCAATATGTATACAAACCGAATTCTAGAAGTTCATGGTCAATAAGTTGGGTTAACATGTGCACATGTTTTTTGGAGACACCCTGTACAATTCAAAATTCGTTATTACATAATTTTGTTCTATTTAATAATAAAATAAAGACATGATAACAAGATTGCTAACACCAGCAGTGAAAATCCGCAAATCCATGATGCCTGAACTGCGAATCAAAACAAAGTGTATGGTGCGCGAGGACACTTTCAACACCCTCTTCATATTTTAGTTTCTTGCTTTCTGATTGTTTCGACACTACTAAGAGTGTATGAAATACTGTTATTTGTATGTTTACATTTTCACATTACTAGTACAGGGTGTATCATAAAATGCAAGACTTTGTCTTTTATACATATCTACAGAGGATTAGTAAAGGAAATCACCTATTACTTTAAATATTGGTGTTTTGTTAGAGCTATGATACACCCTGTACTTTAATATCTTTAAGATACATTTGAATGTATTACTAGTTACAACATGTTTATCTTTACAAATGTTCACATTTGAAATCGCCACTTGAAATGTTTCATATCGATATAGCTGAATCATTTTGTTCCAAAGCATCATGAAATGGAAAAGATATAGCTATTTTTTGACATTAAATATGCAGTAATTGTTACGTTCTAAATATTTGTTTCTTTCTTTTGTTTGTTTCCCCAAAAGCTGTCCCTTTTTGTAAATTATGCTTTTGACTTTAACTTCATACAATACAAAATTAGAAAAGCGAATAGTGGTTTGATGCCTTGAGATGTATTTGTCTTGATATGGGAGTGGCACCATTACACAACACTGTGTTACATTGATAATTCCTCATACTGAGTAATTAAGTAGTACTTTGCACAAATATAATCAGAATAGGTATGATACACTACTGCATTTGTGTATACATCTTTAGAGTTTTGATTTGCCATTCAACGACCAATCATTTGTAACCTTGAAATCAATTGGAATGTTCACTTGGATACTCGTTTTGGAGACTCGTTGTCTTCCAACTTGACAATTTGCATCATGTAGAAAAAAAGTATATCAATATTTCCAATTTTATTTAAGAGAAGGTTATAAAAGGTAATCAATCAATTTTCAGAATTTTTTGGGCAACGATCTTCGGATAATCTTTTTTCATCTGTGCTCGCCCGGCAGTCTTGTAATCGTATGTGCACTGATGTTTTTCGCTATGGCGGTGATCTCTGCAAAAGGATTTGTTGCAGCGACACATCCACCACTTTTCTGTTGGTTAAGAAAATAAAACATAATAATTATTCCAAATGATTGATGATGATGATAAAGGAAATATAAGTAAAATATAAACTTTATTTAATTTAATAAATATAAGAGGACCTGACGTTTCGATTCTAACAGAATCTTTATCGAAGGTAAAATGACAGAATACAACATACACAACATATATATCGACAGAGGAACAATGGGCAGGAAGTGACAGTGAAATTGTGCGTATGCTTGCTTCGTAATAAGGGTAAAAGTTATGATAATGAAGTTAAAATTATCCTTATTGGAAAAGAGAACAATGAGATTTATTCAGTTGTTTGATGTTTAGGCAAACATTCAAACAAAGTATGTTTGCCTGAAGGTCTGATTTAGCATGATCGTAATAACTGATAATATCACGACAACAATAACAATGACAACATCAACAACAACAGCAATGATAGTAATAATGGTAATTAAATTAACAAAATATTAGTTTACCCTGTATTTTATTGACCTTCTTGTTACAAAAGGCGCATCTGTATCTCTCTTTCTTGTGTGTTTTTGCCGCTTTATTTTTTGTTTCAGAACAAGGGGACATTCTATCCATATAAAATGCAGCAAAGTCTGTCACCCCCAAAGGGGTTGAGCCTTCTGATGACTCTGAAGGAATGTTGACTGGGTTATGCTCTTTCGATGAGTTTGACATTTCTTCTCTGTTCTGCTGTGGTTTTGCTTGGTTGGAGGCATCTGCAATATTAACAGCAAGAAAAGATTCAGTCATCCAATTGGTGAATTGTCTGTAACTTAAAAATGTGACCTAGCCAATCACAATTATGCAGAATTGGGCAAGAGGGAAAAATTAGAAATAGCAGTGAATAATCCCCAGAGTGGTTTACAAGTTTGTAAAATGTTGCTTCTACTTACATCTTTTACTGTAAAAACGTTTTTGTGCATGTGAATTTTTGCGTTTCACACTTTTTGAACAATTTTGCTTGATTTTATTTTTCGCAATTTTGAGCTACATAGACCTACATACAAAAGGAATGATTAGCGCATTTTAATTTTCGTGCTTGCTGATTTTAGCGCGAAAAGCGCGAAAATAATTGTAATGCAAAAATTTCCACTTTTACTTTTACAGTAGTAATCATGATTTCCTATAAGGCCACATGTGTTTTGAACTCGCCAACCTTCGCGTTGTATTTCCAGATTTGTACATTTTACACCAGCTGAGATTTTAATTAGCATATCCCCATTTGGTGTACCCCATAAAAATATATATATTTTCTGAACAGAAGTCTCACAAGGATTCACAATATGCTATTTGAATTAAGATAGGCCCTAATGCTAACATGTTATGATTAAAGATGTTAAAAATTATCGAAATGTTCATATTTTGATTAAAGCTCAATAATATTTTTATACCTTATCCCGATCATAATTTACTGTGCATATTTGAGTGCCTCATGAAATTACCCATCGGAACATAAATGTTGTCAAGGGTTAATTTGTTGAGATGTACTGTATCGGTTAGTGAATGCGCCTGAATGTTCAAGTTTCATTAAGAACATTTTCCATATTCCCCATAGAGTTTGTACATAACGCCACCGCCGCCGCCACCCTTTACTTTTGACATATAATCAACCATATCTCAGCCAAACAGTGACAGAAAAACTTGATTCATTCACATAATGTAGCTAGATGTATAGGCTTTCTAATGACACCTTAACCATAGCCCTACCACATTTAGTTGTTGAATAGAGCAAGATGGATGATTCTTCACTGAAAATGCAACGCCGCCACCCTATTTGGGTGGTGAGTTCAAAACACATGGCCATAAATAAAATCAAGTAGTAGTCTCTTATTTTTATGATCTTCCAACTAATTTTTATTTTGTAAAATATATATAAGCCATGTTAATTTTGTATAGGCCTATCCATAATACAAATCTCATCATCCTAAAATGAATTGTGGTGCGGCCATATTTGGACAAAACATAAACTGTAGGCCTATATTAAATACTTCAATTTTGAAATCATGGCCTGACAAATGGAATTGCAGTTTGTTTGTCTGCCTGTCTGTCTGTCTGCATGCTTGCTTGTATGGTTGTTTATCTCTGTGTATGATTGTTTTTTGCTTGCTTGTTTGTTTGATTGTGTGTTTTTTCTTTCAGCAAGGAGTTGCTACTTTGTTAAATAAATAAGTCCTGGGTTTAGTATAATATTTTGATTTATATTTAGTTTCTCACCATATCTCTTGGTAGACACATTAAATAACAATATCTGCCACATGATATGTTAGTGAAACATGGCTCTGTATTTTTTCAGTGTATAAATAAATCTGATTTGCAAATTTACATGTAAATGAAGCAACTATTTCAATTGTTAGTTGCAGGTGTCATGAACTATAAATTGTCTTGTACCTTGGTGGGGTTTTCTTGTGGTTTCTTGTCTTGCAAGAGCAGTTGCCTCATTGTCTTCTAGTGTCTCTTCCCTTATCTGTTCTTCAAGACACTTTCCACAATGTATGACCTGTTCCATACTGCCAATCCTGACACCACAACCTCTACAACATGGCCATCTCTCCTGTGAAAATGAAAAGAAGGTGCATTATTGTTAGGCTGAGTTGATAGATAATATAGGTTAACAGGTTTGCCGACATGTAAACAAAAATATTCAAAGGCAAACCTGGCTCTTAACTTTATGAATACAAGTCGTAAAAGCCCATCTCACAATTTTAAATAAACAACTTGTATCCCAATCAGCTTTGTAACTAGAAAAAGTAGGTTCTTTACTTGTTTTGTTTTTCAAATAACCACTACAGTTGACAACTGTCCTTGGTCTTGCATCCAATGTTGCCTCATAAAGGGTTTCAAAAAAAGTAAGTCCCCCCTAAAATTCGATCACATTTGTTTTCGTAACTCTACACACAATTAGTCGTTTTGAGAGATTGAAACACTTATGAAAAGAAAAACACTTGGCTACCCATAGAAAGTTTCTCCATTTCAATATCATTATTACTTTTCCCAAAATAGTCACATTTCACAAAAATGATGTTTTAAAAAAAGTGGCGCTTTTCAAGAGTCTATATGAGTTTGTGTGCATAAATCTACACACAATTAGGCGTTTTGAGAGATTGAAACATTTACGAAAAGTTAAAACCCTTGGCTACCCACACAAAGTTTCCCCTTTTCAATACCATTTTTACTTTTCCCAAACCAGTCACATTTCCCCAAAACTGATGTTTTCCGAAAATTGGCACTTTTCAACGATACAGCGAAGTTATTGACGTGAATGGTGGACACTATTGGCTAGTCATGCATGTACGGTAATAAAATAATTTAATTTTTAATTTTGAATAAGGGCCAGCTAAAGAAAGAAAAGACTTTCTTTTAATTGAAAAATAAAGACAATTGAAAATAATTTCAAACAGCACTATGAAGACATTTTGTAACTTTCTTGCATAAGATTTTGAAAATGCCACTTTTCTGAAAACATCATTTTGATCTACCACAATGTGCTCATTTATTTTCATTCGCTCGTCGGCTGTTTTGCTGAGAGGACATATTTATGAATTCCGTTATCTGAGAGTAATGATAGAGTTTTTTTAGAGAAACCTGTGTGTCAACTCCCAATTGAGTTATAAACAACACACATTTATTTAATTGTTGATGTTTCTTTATATATTATCTTATAATCCAAATTAAATCAAGTTTAATCCATTTACACTACATATATTATCTTACATGGTTGTATAGGACTAAAGAAATAAATTTTACATTAGATCTTTCCCAATTACCTTTTTTATTACAATAATTGTATTTTTGATGTGGATGGTACAAATTTGATATTAGCTAGTCCTATAATGTTATTTCTTTGCACTTTCTTTCTAAATTCTTCACATTGGAATGCTAATTATATCTAGAAGCTTGTCCCTCATTATGGAAGTGTGGTTGTTAAGTTCGAGGGTATGATTTTAAACAAATCACTTTTGTAAACACAATGGGTGTACGTCACATGAGGTTGACCCTGCGTAAAGTATGCAAGGTCAAACTAAAAAAACAGTGCAACGGACACCCATGGTGCGCATTACGTAAGCTCGACCTCACAGCTCTGATTGGTTAGCTGCATTTTGTGAGTTTTCAAACATGCGCCCGCAGCTGATCGAAGCAGCGCCCGCGTATGTCGGACTGTGGCCAGGAGAATATGTGCCGTAGGTCCATTGTAATTTTGATATCAAAGTGTTTCTAGAAGTGTTTCCATATAGTTATGTTTGTATTTTGAAATTGCAATTTCTTTACTGAAGATAAGTTTGTTTTAAAAGGTGAGTAGCTTTTAGGACGCCCTGTATAAATACCTGTATCTGCGGTGGAGACCATTTATTAGTAGGTGGACCTTGCAATGGTTGTGGGTCTGTTGCGGATCTGGGTTATGAAAAGATAAAATATCACAATGGCTTGTTAAATACACTGGACGATGATTCAACCCATCATATAATATTAAACCCAAAAAAATGTTGGATTGCCCTGCTTCACATTGCACTGCCTCGCACTCATTTTGGTCCCTGTCCGGTGTGCCTGTGAAAAAGGTGTGTGTGTGGCCATAGTCACATGCGTACGCTTGGATTACGGAGAGATAAAAACAGAATATTTCTCACCAATTTGGAACTGATTAAACTATAGACATGTACAAGCTGCTCTGCCAGACATAGTGCCCTGCTTTGCATACATAAACAAATTGCAAATCTAAAATGTAATTGCAATTTTGGCATTGTTTAATATAATCCACTTATTTTTTCAATCAATCAATCGATCGAATCAATCAATCGATCGAATCAATCAATCGATCGAATCAATCAATCGATCGATCAATCAATCAATCGATCAATCAATCAATCAATCAATCAATCAATCAATCAATCTTACCCAGTGCATTGCTGTTCAGCTGAACTGAATAATTCACTTTGCAGTTCCTGTACTTCATTTCTCATCTTCCAAATTTCTTGAGCATGGTCCATGTAATCTACAGGGTGAGCCAAAGAAATATACAGGGTAAGTCAGAAAAAATGTTTGGGGTGTTTGCACACTATATCGGAATGTTATGAGTTTCGCCTCTCTTATCCGTAATATTCCAGAAATGGTTCTCAATTATAGGAACGCGCTACATGATGCCATCATTGCAGTTTTGAGCGGGGTACTGTGCTTTGCCCATTTTGAACAATTTGGCTTGTTTTTATTTGTTGCAATTTTGAGCATCCTTACACGCTTGGTAGTTAGTTATGTTGGGTATTTCCATTACTGCATATTGTGTTACATATCAATGAAAAGCTGATATGTTCATCTTTCCAACAATACCTATTTTGTATCGAACAATGAAGTGTTACATATCACAATTTGTTTTTTGAGGCGTCAATATAATTTTATTCGTACCTTGGTTATCTTTTGGCTGATGTCCTGTTCTTGGTTCTTGTGTTTGATAACTACTGATTGAGAATTCATCATTTGATTCTTCTGGTAGCGTTGAGTTTCGTATACATTCTCCATACTCTTGATCTGTTTGTTGTTTGTTAACTGTTGACTTAACGAAGTTCATACATTTCCTTAGGAAATCCTTGTTACACTTTGAACACCTTCCATTTCCCCCCTCTTTATCTATGTAAGAACTGCACACATTGCAGATGCAGTACATCACCTGTGTAGTACAAGGTACATTTTATAACATTGATTTATTGGGGTATTGTTGGTAGTAATGCGATTAGAAATTTAACTATTGTTTTTTACAACAACAAAAAAAAATTGCCAGGCTATATGATCCTTTGTTGTTCATAATATTATGAATTTTAACAGTACTAGCTAAACAACTGTCACACAGTCATTCATATCTAACTAGCTATATTTGATTTTTATTCTTAATTTTGAATTTTTAACCTTAACTGCCCCGTATGCTACAAACTACTACTTCCAAGCCTATCTACAAGTGCATGTGAGGACGGTTTTTGAAGATGTAATCAACCGAGCCTATATATTAATATAGTGAGCTCTGTGTACTGTGCGAACGAGTTGCTGAGAGTCATGGCTTGCCTATGCTGACCAGGGTTTTTAGTCCTGATGGTCACGGGTTCGATTACAGGTCGAAAGCGGACATTTTATTTGTTGATTTTTCTTTCAAAATTGTGAGCTAGGTTAATAGCCTGGTTAGGGTTATGATCACATATCTTTCTAATTTGTTCTTTCTAATTTGTGAAGTATAATGATAATAATCAGGGATGTGAAAGTTCATCTTTTTAGCTGATTTCCTCTTTTTAAAATTTATCTTGTGCCAAAATGTTAGCCCATATTTGGCATATTTATCCTAATTTTAAGCTGTCTTGCTTGTTTTTGTCTGTTTCCTCTTTTATTTGTGGTCTATCACACCCCTGACTAATGCAAAGCATTTATGTAGCGCACAGCGCTTTTACATAAAAGCAAGGAAACTAAATTACAAAAATGATTTTGGAAACAAATCAGTTTTAAGTGCGCGTCTGAAGGCAGGCAAGGAAACAGATTCCCTCAGATGTACCGGGAGCTCATTCCATAATTTGGCAGCAGCGACCAGGAAGTAAGAATCACCAGCTCTCTTCTTTGAGCGTGATACCAGGGAGGTGTCAAATATGTGACACCTCCCTGGTGATACATAGAGCTCGATAGAATCTGAGGTAGATCTGAGAAGTCACCTGTATTCAGATAGCCAATAAATTTAGTTTGATTCAGAAATCTAATCATTACAATAATTACCAATGCAGAGTCATCCCAATTGGGTGGTGGTGGTGGTGCTGGTGTGCAATGGTATGCATGGTTTCTTGCAATGTATTGTCTCCTACATGTAGGGATAAAATAAAAATATAAACATGATCTCCCGTGAATCTTGTAATATGTGCATTGCATTGACTTTATAATGGGTATAAAACTAATGTGTCTCTAAATCAATGGTTCTCTTGTTTGATTGGATGGATTGAGTAAAAAGGGTTCATATTTCAGCTCGAAAAAGAATGTGTTTGCGCTTAGTAAAAGGTTTTTATTTTTAATTTACGAAATGCTGTTAATAGTAAAGCTATATAATCATTCCTCTAACTCTGTGCAGTGACATTAGAGTGTATTTAAATGATTGAATCAATGATTGCACCTTTGATATAAGTGTACATATCAGCTTTACCTATACAAAGAGAGCAATGCAAGATATAAATTTGACAGTTTTAATGGAATACCTGAATGGTAATGTGTTATCCTGAAATAATGATAAACATGCTTTTCATTATTTTAATGATGCTGTGTTTGAATACTAGCAGTTATTGAAGCGGGTGAAGATACAAAGGTACCCGTCCGACTGGCGGGTAACATTTTTAAAGCTCAAAGTGTAAGTAACAGTAAGTTCAGGGTAATTTCATCATCAGATGTGTCATGATATAAGAGGAGATCAGGTTGATAAGAGATTAAAGAGAGTATTGGATTGATGAACATGATGAATACGAGGAGCTGTTACGGACTAGGGTTACAGTGGAACATACAATAAAGACAAAAACATGTAATTGTAGTTTAAAAGTAGTCTTGCTCTTAATTGTTTGCTGCAAAATATTATGAAAAAATCTTGGGCTGGTGGAATTTTTGTCGGGCAGGTAAATTCTGTGAGTTACCTGCCCAACTGGCTAGTTGAAAAAAATCTGAAGTTCCACCACTGGTTATTACCCATGCCATTGTTGATAATTTGGTGTTTTTGTTATAATTCAATGTAAAGCTACTGCAGTTAATACTGTATATTTTTATTCAGAGGGAGTGGTTCAATATGTTAATTATCAAAAAGACGGCTTTTAATAGACACCGTGAATCGGTCGTAATATGAGAATATGGACCTACCCATCCATTATCACGTATTCACACCATCGCCCGGTATCCTAACTACAATGTCCATCTTTTATGCTCTTTCTTGTGCATGTCATGTATCATTATATATCTCTTATTAAAGACCATATGGTCTCAATAAAGAATTATTTTGAATATCTACGTAAACCTTACCGTCCCTTGTTGTCATCACCCACTCCCCTATTTTCGCTACATGTAGCTTCCTGAATAGAATCCAACTCGTTACTGTGTCCTGTTTCACTCTTATCGTCCCCGTCCGTTGGGCTGTGGAAAAGGTATCAAGTGATGCTGAACTTAATATCATCTGATATAGTTTGATCAGTTCCAAATTGTTGAAGCCCTCCTTACAGCAGCGAATGAATACAGACCGATGCGGGCACACATAAAAAGGCAACAAGCGCACTGTGCATCATATATGAGACACAAAATATTTCTTGCTGATTTGGAACTGATTTAACTATAAAAGAAATGTTTAGTCAGAAAATAAGAATGGGATAAGACCAACTCAATTAAATCTATACAGGTTTGTACAACAAATCTGTTGTCTTTTGCTTTGTGATTGTTCGACAACCAGCTAGTGTTTTATGGCTGCTTTTTGATGGAAATAAAGACCTTATTTGCAAAAGGATGTCATAAATGTGACTTTGGAGGCCCTCATCACAATTTATTCATCTATTTATTGATAAAAGTGTACCCTGGGTAGACATGTTCAAGCTGTTCTGACATAGTGCCCTGCTTTGAATACATAAACTTGTCACATATAAAAAATGTAATTGCAGTTTTTGGCATTGTTTAATATTTCTGATTATAATTATAGATCTACATAATGTTGTTAAAGAATCAATCAATCAATCAATCAATCAATCAATCAATCAATTAATTAAATCAATCAATCAATCAATCAATCAATCAATCAATCAATCAATCAATCAATCAATCAATCAATCAATCAATCAATCAATCAATCAATCAATCAATCAATCAATCAATCAATCTCAATCAATCTCAATCAATCAATCAATCAATCAATCAATCAATCAATCAATCAATCAATCAATCAATCAATCAATCAATCAATCAATCAATCAATCAATCAATCAATCAATCAATCAATCAATCAATCAATCAATCAATCAATCTTACCATGTGTATTGTTGTTTAGCTTTCATCCTCCAAAGTTCCTGTAATTCATTTCTCAACCTTCGAAGAACTAGAACCAGGTCTATGTAATCAATACGCTCATTACTTGATGTCTCCAACGTTTCACTCTCAGGACTTGTTGGAGTCGATACATTTAGGTCCTCATTAACAGGGGATGGTTGGATATTTGACAAATTATCTGGGCTATCTTCATCCACTGGTTTTCCACCACCATATTCAGCTTCATCAGACATGGCAACTGGTGATGAGAAGGGTTTATTTCCAGCAAGCGACTGTAATTCAAAAAGATCAAATCCATTAATGTTCATGCAATCTCCATCTAAACATATTTCATATTTAAGTCATAAGTCCAAGCCCATTATTATAAACATAATTGAGAGTAATCTTCAACACAAAATAACACATTTTCTGTCAATTTTGCCGGTTATAATATGTTAATATAGCATAGATGTAGTGCTGTTATCGAGATCTTTTTTTCATGTCGACATGTTGCTATTCTAGAATCTCGATATCGACATGATGTCGACATATTATGATCCAAATACCAAGCCGATTGTCCCCGCAAATAATGTCCGCGATAGTATAGAATATTACCGCAGATCGAAAATATTGCTAAGTCAATGTACACAAGTTAAAAATCCTTTAGGAAAATACGCCACGATCATTAATTCACAGATTTTCTACATTCTTTTATTACAAAATCATTTTGAAACAATGTCAAACATTACGGACGGTTTAATGTCAATTATATCGACATCCCAGAGTTGATATCGACATGTCGGGATAATAGCCGATATCAACATAATGTCGACATCGTCCATGTCGATGACAGCTCTACATAGATGTATATTTTATTAAAAGAATTATATATCCAAAAGGTAAATAAACAACCGTTTGCCCATTCAGCAACCTTATACTGCCGGCTTCATTATTTCTAACTATAATGCCCTTGTAAAAATATGGGTGCTTATTATTGAGTGTTTCAAAAGAATATGGTCAATAGTATTACTGTTTTCTGAGTTAGTATCATATGGACATCGATTGTGTGGTAACTGCAATTACAAGCCGCCGATTCTTTAACCCTAACCCGACCCTCAGGTTTTTAAGCAAACCGGGGAGAGTGGACAAGATGAACCAATAAATCTCTGCTTATCGATCCGGGGACCCTCCGGACATCAACCCGATTGCTTGCATAGGCAAGCCACAACTATGAGCTTCATGTTTGCGCAGTATACTGCGCTCTATATAGGCTCAGTTGATTGCGTCGTGGAAAACCATGCATGCGCGTGGTAGTTGATATGATTAGGGTTAACCTTCGTTTGTTTAAATTGTTTAAATTATATTAAACCTATCACAAGGACCAATTCACAAAACAAGATTTTGACAATGAAAATGAGCTATAGACAGTGATTTATTTTCTCAATCCTGTCATAAAAGTTGCCTAATTTTATGACCTATAAATAGATGACATTGAAAAATTGTAAATGCCAAACACATTTTCACACCAAAATGCCATGATCAATTTTCTGACAGTAATTGTCTTGACTGAGGTTTGTACATGTACCCAGCCATATACATGTTGAAAAAATAACATACCATAGGTATAGGGGATATATATGTCCATACAACCGCAATGCAAAATTTCTCTTCAGCCATGGAAGGGCGGCATTACATATTTAGGAATTTATTTTTTATTATCTATTGTTATTGTGTAGTTACCATAAACAGTTGCCATGCAAACCACTGATACCCCAGATAACACATAGTTTATAGGGCATAACAAAGCACATGACCATACTTATGTACTTACCGAGGGTTCAACAATATTATCTCAATCTTGTTCACAGAATTTTTTTATTGTGCATACGTACTTGTATGACCGTCAATATGTTTATATACTTCCATGTTATACACAAATAAGTAGGATGGGTCTTAAGTTTTCCAGAAGGTTAACTTAAATATTATCATGAAAAGTGGAAACTAGGATTAAATCATGAGACAACTTTGCTAATAAACTTACCAAGTATTCTTGTCAGAAAAGGGTTTACTCCACGAAGAATACAATCAATGAACTACGACTGCGCAATCTGAGTGTTGCTGTTTCATGATATCACTGTACCCTAGATTTCAGTTATTGAAATCTCTCATATTTTGTTAGTGTTTACTAAACTGCAGCACATTGTTTGGGTGATTTCATTTTTTTTAAAAAGGTTGTTTATATATTTTGTTATTTTGCTATAATTATATATATTTTTAAGGGTTTTTTTGGGTTTTGTGGGTTTATTTAAAGGGGGGGGGGGGGGGGGGGGGGAGGGGAAGTCCTCATTTTTCTTTTATTTATTTATTTATTGTATTATTTATTTTTTAGGGTGTTTGTTTAGTTTAGTTTAGTTTAGTTTAGTTTAGTTTAGTTTAGTTTAGTTTAGTTTAGTTTAGTTTAGTTTAGTTTAGTTTAGTTTAGTTTAGTTTAGTTTAGTTTAGTTTTATTATGGTGGTAAAATGAGGGGGGGGGGGGAGGGGAAGTCCTCATTTTTCTTTTATTTATTTATTTATTGTATTATTTATTTTTTAGGGTGTTTGTTTAGTTTAGTTTAGTTTAGTTTAGTTTAGTTTAGTTTAGTTTAGTTTAGTTTAGTTTAGTTTAGTTTAGTTTAGTTTAGTTTAGTTTAGTTTAGTTTAGTTTAGTTTAGTTTTATTATGGTGGTAAAATGAGATTAATCTAAAGTTGATTTGAGAAGAGTGATTATTTTTTTACTCTTCTAAAGCCAAGTCAACAGGAAAATGTCTATCAATTCTTCCTAAGTTGATCTAAACTGCTCAAAAAAAGTTTGGATTTTTTTTCTCAATCGCAATTTGTTCAAATATCGCGGGATATGTTCATTAAGTTGGCTGAGCACTGGAACAAGGGATTGCTTCAAATTGGATATCATTGTAAAGATGAACACATCAGCTTTTAAATGATATATTACACTAAATGAACATATACCGAGATATTTGAACAAATTGTGATTGAAAAAAATGTCCAAACTTTTTTTGAGCAGTTTATATGTATATAGTAGGATCTAAATTACAACTTGGAGCGCGTTCCCACTCTGTTTGGTACCAGGACATGGATTCAATGCTATATCAAGTCCACTTTAAAGTCTAATGGGAACACAAAATAAGTGGTCCCGATACTACATCCAGGATGTAGCATCAAGAACATCTCAATATTGTGAACTCGTTTAATATGATGCATAAATAAGTTGACTCAGACCCACATGCAATGCATAACTGTTCGGTCACGACCTTTCAACCTCAATTGCATCGTGCGTGGAATTATTAAATCGCCACTCACTCTTGATTATCCATTTTTTATAAATTTTGTTCTACACTCTTCCCGTCCAGCATGTGACCCAGAAATAACCTTACTCATTCAACACACAGTTACTATTTCATACATATATACACCCCTACATACAACATTACGCAAATTATAGTAGTAAGATTATGAACCATCAAAAATTCACTAAATATCATCATGATCATTCATAGGCAATTAGACAAATAGCCTGTATGTGCAGCGATGGAAATACCCAGATGAATTTCCACCCGGGGTTGACTAGGAACTGCACACTTTGTGGACTTAGAATATTTCTAACCATAGATGGTTACCGTCTATGTTCTTATCCAACTTTTACAAAATAAATCAGTTGAAAAAGTGGTCCTAATGGGAATCGAACCATGGACCTCTGCATTGTAAAGCATGTAAGTCAACCACTAGACTAGCGAGGGGTGAACTGGCCAAGTCATGGTTTTAATCACTCTTATTATTACGGAATAAAGCTATACAGATTACTACTGTTATGATCAGCTAGAACACACAATATTATTAATAGAGCTGCGACACACATGATCGTCAACCCCGGTTGACAGTCATGTGGGTATTTCCACTACTGCGTATGTATGTATGTATGTATCCTGAAAAGGCTCTCTCATTTTTCATCTAAAAGCCGTGAACGTTGCACTGATATATATGATGACCTGAGATTGGATAGAAGCTGTAAATGACCGAAAACCATACAGAATTGACCAAGATATGAGCAAAAACACAGCACAAATCCAGGCCTTTTCAGACTATTTCTACGGGCCATGTTTGTTTATCTCTATGCGTACTGTAACCAAGCTGTCAGCGCGCGTAACACATAACGCTTTGTAGCACGCCATGCAAAATAAACGCACGCACACTCACTACACCCACGCACCCCTACACACACAAGCAGGCAAATATCGGAGACATGCGCCGCGCTACGGGTACGGGAGATGGTTTAGGCCTTGCGGTTGAGATAAGCCACAGCATCTAAAAGCCGCGAACCTTGCACTCTCAACCTGGGTTCAATCACTTTGCTCTCGACATTCCTCATCGGAAATGCTGGTCACACTAATTTCCCATTGCCCCGTATAACACTAATATCTCAGTACCTCTATCATGTCTATTGTACAAATTTATACTTTACCACATGCCAAAAATAAAGGGAATCACATTAGGTCTAGACATTTGCAGGTAAACGAACAACGAACATTGAGCACAAGGGACGATCGCCTATAATAGCTGTGTGCACTCTTTTTCCTGGTCAATGGACCACGAATGCCTAAACATATCATGTGAGGGCGGGTTTTTTTCAGGATGATCGCGTCCCCAGTGACTTCATCAAGCTCTCTATGTTGGTTGATAAATGCATTAAATACCTGAGGATCGAGGTTATCTGTGTTTTTATTTATAGTTTCAATTTGTTCTAATATTTAACCAATAAATATCGAAAAAAGTAACAAAATCTGATGTAATTTGGGGGAGATATACCTTTTCATAAATGAGGTGATTTTACGGACAAAATACTACATTTTCTTGATATTTCGAGCTCAAAATCATTTTATGACCAACAATGCCCAAAAATGTTATTGATGGAATCACAAGTTTCCATGTTGCTCTACAATAAAATAGTAATACTGGATGGGACAAACACGGGGAAAATAGTGTAATTTGACATTTCATGTATCTCTGACGGAGATTCTATAGAGAGTTGCATAGGCTTTGTATGTAAAAGATCAAATTCAATCTCAAATCACTAACAGCCGATTTGTGTTTCAATAATTAAATGTCTTTTTCTTTAAGTTTCTTTTGGTTAATAAAAGAAATATAACAAATTATCATGATAGAAATTTACGAAAATATTATAAAGGCGAAGTTATAAGCGTGGCATACTGTTTGTGCAATGCCTATGCAGTCACACACAGTAGCTGATTTTCACGTGTCAAGTAGTATCGATTTCCTACATACAAAGGAAATGCATGTTCAAGTGATTGCGTAGGGCCTCTCAGAATCGATAGTTAATTTGGTGAATAAGTTGTTGAGTGTGAGTAACTTTGTTGATAATACAAAACTGTCAAATGAGGGCGTAGCGAACAAGATTCCCAATCCGTTCCTCGTTTGAGGTCTCACAGACGCACTGGTGGTCGGTCTAGTGGTATTACGGTGGTGGTGTCTATGGTGAGGGGAGGGAAGGAGGGTTGGAGGAAATCAGCAGGTAAATAATAATGATCCTCAAATTATCAAAATGTGATCTATACAGTATGTTCATGGAGACAAATGGCTGATCTATAAGCAGTATTTCATGGGTTGTATATATGGTGAGCGGAGGGACAGAGAGAGAGGGGGGAAATCCTGGGGGTAAATAATGCATTATATATCCATGACTTACCAAATTATGATCTACAGTACTGTTGTGTCGGGTGCTCTGGCTGACAGCTATATGATAAACATTGCCTGACTCCTAGTATTGCCAATAAGGTACATGCCAATATGATACTCTTTATTTTCGCTGATAATAGTGTCCAAGTTGAACAAAACAGTCTATCAAAATATTATAAAGTCCTGAAGTTCCACAGAGAGAGAGAGGGTGTTTAAAGATTCACTGTCCCAGTCTGTTTGTTTCTTCCGACTCAGTGCTTATGTTCATTATGCTGAACTTACTCCAAGTGCTGACTGCTTTTATGCATTTTAGCTACACAGTATTGTAGTAAATGGCTGTTGACTCTTATCTTCTTCCCCCCTCTGTAATCTTGTGGATTTAGACTTCCAACCACTCATCCGATACTAACTGTATGAACACTTCCTGGCTTCCTGCTATTTTGTTTTGCATTTTTTGTGCTCTTATGCTCGCTAAAATGTGATTTTTCGCCGCTTATTTTCATTTTCGTAACGTACGTAAGCTCATGGTATCAATGAACTCACGAGAATCGTACATATTGAATTCATGGTGTCAATTTTCGTACAGCGAAACCTCACGCAAATACATCCAAATTGATGCTGTATTATTATTATTATTTATTATTATTTACCGGTGCTTATAGAGCGCATTTCCAAAAGATCAATGCGCTGTACAAATAACAGACATCAAAAAATGGCATACAATTATATAACAACAAAATAACATCAACAACTTTTAAAAATATGATTTAAAAGATGCATTACAGCATCTGTAACTGGTATACTGGTATAGGACGCATCTCAACCAACCGTGTGTCTACTGAGCTAGCTTGAGCTGTGTATAACGTATGAATGCCATACCGGTTTCCACATAAAGCTAAAGTAATTTTCTTTCTTAAAATCTACATTGTATATTTTTAAAAATATATATGCCCGCGTCATTTAATATTTTACTTATGCCATCCTATTATTTCATGATTCTCCACACAGTAAAGAGACTTGTCCATGTTAAATATATTTTGATTGGTTGAGAAAAACCCACGTCATTTGTACTTTTCCGAATTGACGAATCACAGAATCAGTACCAAAAGCTTACGGTCGAGCTTAAACCCATTGACGACACACGAAAACACGAATGCGATCAGTGAGTTCATCACTCTTCGTTCTATTGATAAAATTTCACGGTTTTCATCTATTTTTGAACAGTATGACTTAACATGAAGTTTATTAACAATATAAAGAAAGGGAGTTAAATCGAGATATTATCGGGGCATTTCATGACTTCGAAAAATCAAAATCTTACGTGTAGGAATCTAGGTGCAGCTAATCGATATCCCCACAGACAGCCCGTAATATTTGTTTACACTAGGGCAAATAGGAAATAGCTGGTGATTTGCGTGTATTTAAAAGGCTCTGTTAGGTGCGCTTTCAGCCAAATAAATCCATATGGACGTCTATGCGATTTCCTTGAATTATAATTGACTATAACTATCGGGCCATCGGCATTCATCAACGTAGGCAAATAACCTTATAAATAGTATATAAATTACACAAAACACCAACATATTATGCCAGTGAGAAGAATGAGAGGAAAATGATTGCCCCGGGAATGATTGATGAAATACAATAAATCAGAGGAAAACCAATCACAAACCACATTTTAATTCCATATCCTTCTGGATCTTTTTCTTTATGCGTAGGGAATATCGTAGGGGCGCACCACTGTACATTGTAACACCTTGCTTAATCGCACGCAAAAGATTCTGGCTTTCAATTATGCTCATGAAACATATGTACACAATATCGAATGTGAAAATAATATAGCCCTAGGCGCATAACATAAGGCCTAGATTTCTATACCACCATGGCTTAGAATGAGACCTAATGTGAATCAGAGACGTGACATAAGCAAAATATTCTGGCCTTCTATTATTATTGTCTCTATTCTTTCAAAACCTTGTATGTTTTTCTGTCTCTTCAGCATGTATAAAGTAAAACTGCCAACGGTTATGCATAGGAAGAGTTGCTTTATACATGTTAAGGGACAAGAGAACTTACAAGGTTTTGATAGATGTGATTTTGTCACTTACAAATGTTTAGAGCAGACCGCCTAGGTCATACATAAGAAGTATTACTTTATACATGCTGTAGGGCTGGATGAAGATACAAGGTTTTGAAAGAATAGCGCCGTTATGCTCCTGGGACACATTACGCAATATCAAATGCGATATAATAATAGCCCTATGAGCATATCATACATGTAGGGCCTAAATGTCTATATCGCCATGGCTTAGTGTGAGACCTAATGTGAATCAGAAACGTGTCTTGGTTACAAAACCAAAACACCTTAGTAACGCTAGTTCTAAAATATTTAGACCAGAAAAATATGCCCATGCAGTAGGTATGAATATAATACACAACATATCCAATTTTCGCCTAACCAACTCCCTTACTTTTCAAAATTTGGGCTATACAAACGAACCACGTAATAAAGCAGTAAACCCACTTAAAATGGACCTGGCAGAATCATGCTACTAAAAACAGTATTCGAGGCTACGAAGTAGTCATCTCTTAACCCTAAGGCCTAAAAAAAAAAAGAAGTTTGATTGGCGTCACATGACCAAAACAAATAGGGTAGGTCGGTCGGGATTTTTTTTTTTTTATTATTATTTTTTTCTTCTTTTTCAAATCACCTACTTTTGAACACTGAAAGACAGCAGTACACACAAATCATAGCTCTAGCGTATTTAATTGCCGGGCAAAAATGTATCGATGTGTTCAAGAATATATCATTTCGATGGGGACTTAAAATAGCCGAAATTGAAAGCAAACAGTCAAAAACTTAAATACTTTGTTCAATTTTTATAAATATATATATATATATATATATTTTTCCCCCTCAAAATAATAAAAAATATTCAGGGTCGGCGATGTATTTAGGGTCGGTCGGGTTACGCCAATCAAACTTCTTCTTTTTTTAGGCCTAACCTAGAGGCAACTTTTACAAAGACATTTTTTTCGAGACCAAATAGCGAGGGGGGAAAAGTGCCCCCACTCCCCCGGGACTCGAACCCCGGACCTCTGGGTTCAGAGGCAGACGATCTACCGCTAGGCCACGGGGGTAAACCATGCATGGCGGAGTATATTCCGCCGTGCATATACCTTGGGGCCGTTATTTCATCGAAAAACTGCCGAGCCGGGTGACACAAGCACATCGCATCGTAGTGATTCGTAGGACTCAAGAGTGTTAGGGTTAATAAGACAATTCAAAAATGAATTATAGAAAGTCTCTCAAGACAAACACCAGAATATGAACAGTAGCCTCATGTATTACATACCAAAAAATGCTAGATAATAATAACATTTCTAATCAGTGATCAATATATTTTTGTTTTTGTGTTATTGATGTTTATAAATTAAATAGGGTGTATTCTATGTATGTTATTCTGCTTTACTTATTTGTTGAAATATCATAATATAATTTCGTTTGAAAATATTGTCAATACAGGTTTAAATTGCATGCAATTTATGAGGTTAATTTGTAGGGTGTTATAGTTTGATCAGCTCCAAATTGGTGAAATCTCCTGTACAGCAGCGAATGAATACAGAAAAACTTGCTCACCTCAGCTGGATGAAGTTGGCGCAAAACAAGTTGTTTTCCCCTTGCATAGCTGCGATTAAAAAAAAACTGTGACGAGGGTGAATTCCCTCATAAATTAAATTTTGTAATTAATTTTATTATTATTATTTATATCATGATGCCTTTCAGTTTCTACAGGGTGCACTACACTAAATGGTGTATCCCCTACCCTTAAGGACGGTGATTAAAACTAGAATCGGAAAGTATGCAGGACAAAATCCTCAATTAAAAAGACTTGACAGTAATACAATTGTGTAAATGCCTATGATTTTTGATTAATTATGATTAATTGGACATCACCTACATGCACCCTGACTATATAAACTGTGAATATCATCTAGATAAATTTTGAGAGATTTTTCAAATTTGTGTTTTTTACTGGAAACATTGACGATTACGGCGGCATTTCCAAGCTCGTCAGAGAGGAAGTCAACTCCATGGGCGTATTTTGAAAAATCGAGCAGGTTCACCTACCTAATTTTTTCACTTTTTGGTGAGAAAATGTGATCATCTTTCAGAAAAAATCACTCTACAAGGTCCAATTTTGCAATTTAGTGGTCTAAAACAGAGTTTTATATCAGTGTTTTTGTACATATCCCTATGGAGCTCTATTTAGTAGTGTGACCCCTACATCAGTAATAATATTGCAGCACAATTTAGTCCTACATGTGTATTAGAGTGACGAATACCAATATGTGATGCGATCTGTGAAAACCCGCCACATGTCGGGATATTTCATATTGGAGATATTTATATCATAAGAAAGCTGAATCTGTGCTGATTACAGAACTGTTTTGATCATTTTTCTACGATCACTACAAAGAAAGTTACAAGTGAATGATGATTGTGATGTCATAAAAAGCTACAAAACAAGAAATCATGAAAACAGGCCATAAAAGATACATAGTTTAATAGAATAACATTATAAGGCTAATTAGAAAAGTGACTTCAGTAAGTTTTTGAAGGTGAAATTTCATAAAGGGTGATGACACAAAGTATTAGAAATTATAATTTTCTAAAAAAAATCTTTAAAAAAAATAAAAAAGTTTTTATTTTTTTATTTTCTTATTTTACCCATAATCCCTATTTCACATTTTGCCACATCCGACGGGTTTTCACAGATCGCATCACATATGTATAAGGGGTGAACGCATGCGCCATTGCATGATCATGTTGATAATATGTCCTATTCAATTATAAAGGCACTGTACTGTAGTCAGTGACCTAATCACAATGTTCAATGGTCATGCCTTAGCTCCTCCCATACTAGATGTTGTTGATAGTTGGTAAATAACACTAAATCCAATTTATCACACATGTGTATAATAACTGGCAACACTCTTCTATGGACATAACAGCTGATCTGCTATAAAAATGACAGAGGGAGTAAGAGCGATAATGGTAATAAAGGCCTAATAATATTGCCACAGGGATAGGATTTCCTGAATTCAGCCAATATTCATTCGGCATAGGGGTTACGCTTTCCTTTCTTCCTTGTTTTTCATGTCACATCATCGGAGCTATAGACTTGTTGTGGTATGGAATAGGTATTAGGCTGCTGCATTCCATCATGATTACGTTATCCAATCATGTGATACATGTGATAGATGTGATTTTTGATATTGTGCAATTAAGGGGACTGTCAAGTGTCAGAAATAGCTTCCGTAAAACTGCCGTAACTACGTAATTATTCATATATTCCATATACAAGTATACATTTTTTTGAAGGAAAGGGTTCAATAAATCTAACCATGAACATAAAATTGCTCTAAAAAGAACCATTTTGGAGAAAATCATAAAAAACGAGAATTTTGACCAGTCTTCAATTCGGACAAGGTAACCAAAAAAGTATTTTCTGAAAATCTGTCCTTATACGATTTTTGTAATCTTAAGAAAATTACCCGGGTTCCATTTTTTTTGTTTTTTGATATCTGAGATATTTTTTTATTTATTGACCAAATAAGGCAACAAAATGGGATTTTTAAATACAACAAACGTGAATTTCCACAAAATGATCCGAAAAATCGGGAAATAGGCCTAAAACAAAAAACAAAAAAATGGAACCTGGGGAAGATCATGGTTGTTGCGTTAAACTTACTTGCTGTCCATCAGATGCAGTTTGTATTGAGTTATCGTGTCTGTAAATCGTATTTTTACTCAAAAATGAACATAAAGAAATCAACCGATGAATGTGAAAAGTGACAATACCACCGTTTGATCATGGTTTACGGGGAAATACACGTATTTCAAATCCTGTTCTTTAGATATTGTGGGAAACATATAAATCCCCAACTTCGTGCAAAGTTTCATTACAAACCGTTCTTTTCTTGATATCAAAATAACCTCAAATGTGTGTTAAAAAACACCTTTTTCATGATGTCGAGTTTGAAAAAGAAGCCATACCATTTTATACGCATTCGAAGTGCGTTCACAATTTCCGGGAAGCGTAACGCATTCAAGCGCGTGCGTTAATCGACAATGAGCGCAGACGCGCGCGGAATGTTTTGAGTTGGCAAAATAAATGGTGACGCGTGCGCGTTGAACCGGTTGACAAAGATTTAGACGCTCGTGTATTAATTTCTGTGCGCAACACTCTGCGGCTAATCATCAGAGTTTATCATTATAGGCCAGTGTAGTCGAGTCTTTATCAATGTGATCATTTAAAAATGCACCGTGGCGGGATTAGTGAGTAGTCTGGGTGTAAAAATCAACACCTATCCTAGATAAAGGACTTAGTAAAGGAGAGAGAAAAATTGGAAACAGAGAGAAAGCAAGAAATGGGATGAAGATTTAATTTAAGACCTGTCGTTTGGTAGGCTCTAGGCCTACATGTTTTCTCTTATTCTACCTCAGATATTTGAAGAGACGGAATCGGGTAAGCTTCTGATTAACATGATTAATATGAGTCACGTCACGAATTGTAATTTCATCATAAATAGTAAAAGGCCACAATATACAACATGCCACCTGAACTTGATCCTCGTTATGCCAGCGCCACCGAAAAAGAAACTGAAATATATGTCCGATAGGTCTAATGTTTAATGAAGCAGGAAAATAAATTTAACGGTTTGTAAAATGACTATATGAATTGTCTATGGGTAAACTGTCAAGCGAACGAGTAACAGTAGCGTATCAGCAGAGTGTCCCCCCTCGACGGATTTGACCGGGTAGAACAGCTCAAACTACCGGGCTAAAAGGTTTTATTTTCTGTAAATACAGTGGGTTGGGGGAGCAAGGGCCCCAATTTGAATCGGATGGGGTGGATTTTGAGAACACCCCCACCCTCCCCGTTTTCAAATGTCGGACTCGGCGGCGGCGGCAATCCTCAGCCTGTAAAGTTAAAGCCTACAGGGAAGATACCATTTCCCCCTCTGACAAGCGATCACATCAGATACGCCACTGGCGGGTAATGGAGCACATTTCAAGTTAAATGATGAGTATTTTCCATTAGAATGGACTTGGATCCTTTTAAATTTGATTTGAATTGCTATCTACCAAAGATAATTATTAAATAGTGATTGTTCAGTGTTATAACAATAGCTCTATTAAGCATTTCGGTTGGATCTCTTATACAAGTAGTTTGCTATCTACTGAAGATAACAATGATAACGTTGAAAACACGGTCATTATTTAACAATTAACTCTAGTGCTAGGCCTATATACAGTATTCGGTATTTCCATTACTGCATGGTTTTATTATTTATTGGCTATCCCTATGAATTGCCTTGTCACCTATACCTAGATTGAATTTTTTTTATTGAGAGGACACAAAAGTACAAGGATATCAAAGGTGCAACCACACATTTAATTAATCAGGCCTATTGTTTACATCTCATAACTTCGTGATAAACCAGGGTGGGTCCGAGGGGCAGAAATATAGAGCATCCTCTCCCACCATAATCCCATCCCTTCCACCTTTGCTTTCAGTCTAGAACATTCGGACGTTTCATTGATTCAAAATATGAATGATGGGCATTTAGCGATCGAAATGGGAAGATCTCTGTTCTTTGTTCAGTCCGAATTTCATTTGGAATGTTCCAGAATTTTATATTATTCAATTTAACTATGACATTTTAGGAGGATTTTATAGAAACATGACTTGTTTGGCCGTATAGGCCTACTTCTGGTTATCTTGGAACTTATTTTGTCTTATATGGCATGTCACCAACCAAACCGTAGGCCTAACAGCGGGGCCTTAGACCCGAACGCAACTGAATAAATGAGCTTATAATGGATAGTAGGCCTATATTAAAATACATGCCAGGAGAGGCTGTCCATCCCTGCTCTCCATGGCCCTATACACCCCACCCCCCCCCCCCCCCCCAACTCCACATGTCGTGTGTTTGATTGCCGCGTGTGCAAATACATGTACTATACAAAGTTAGACTATTATGAGATAACCATGTGAACCATTTGGCCCATTCTCCGTTAAAGTGTTCAACTTAGCCATTTTCATGTCGCCAGCAGTCGCTCACTCCGTCTAGGCCTATTTCGTCAGTTAGAACCGGTCTTAATGACTTAAGTTATGCCGAGGACTTACACTTATAAAATGTGTGGGGCTAGAGGATATCAGCATGCGTAGAAAGTATAAAAAAAAAGAGCTGAATATGTAACGTATCTGGTTTTTCCCCATGTCGCCAGCCAATGATCTGTTATATAATGTGTCAATGATCGTTACTCAGGCGTGCTCAGACAATATTATACTTTTTAATAGCTTTTATCATTGCCTACGTCCCTCTGCTAAAATGCCGCGATAAATGAAGTCGAATGCCATACCAGGCATTAATGTGTTGGGTGATAACTAACCAAGCATGGACATTTAATCGGTAAGTTTATCATCCTACTAGTCGGAATTGCCCGATTAAGAAAAAGGCCGACAAGATACGTTACCCCAGATACGTTACCCCAGATACGTTACTGGTTTCAAATAAACAGGATTTAGAGCATAATTGAGATGTAATTCAATGCATAAAAGCTTGTCAACATGCCAATGAATAGTTTGCATAGAAAATGTATGGTTTAATATGTCAACGTATGAGCTACTTATATTCAACCAGTCCAGTAACGTATCTGGCCAGCTTGGTAACGTATCTGTTACAACTTTGTGCTGTCACTTGCAGTACATTTGTATGATAATAGGACTTCAGAGAAGCATCATGTGATTTCAATATTTAAATTCAAAGTAGCAGGTATGATTACATGCGGGTTATGGGTGCGGGGAAACATTTTCAGCACCTTTGAGCCAGGAAATTGTGTAGTAACGTATCTGTTAGTTCGTTAAAAGTGCTAACTTCAAGTGGTTTTCCCCAAAAAAGAGGTATTTTTAAGAATCACCCATGCATTGTTCTATGTTCTAAAACTATTTAAGTTTACGATTCTAACAGATTTGAATGAATTCTGGTTGGATGATATTTGGTCTTTTTGGAGACTCAACTTGAACACTTTAACGGAGAATGGACCATTTGATAGCATCGGCTCATCGGCCCGAGGATGCTTCTCCGATCATGCCCATGTAGGCCTAGGTAAAACGGCACTTATAATTGATATTATGTTTGATATAACTGAATGACAAATTAGTACACCGAGTTGAACTAACTGAGAACTAGCTAACTTAACAACGATACAAAGTAATAGGCCTACCATATTCAGTAATGACAATAAATAGATAAACAGGTAGGCCTATTGGATGGACGGGCGGGTGGAACGGACTTGTACAACATCGAAAGGCCAAACAAAAACAAAACATTAACGTCTTCGGATAAAACCCGGTGTAAGTCTTTTTGATCTCCTTACAATGTTTCACTCCGATCATGGATTCAAAATCTTTCTCTGTCCTTTATTTTTTATCTTTTTTCCTTCTCTCTTTCCAAACTCCTTGACACTAACGCTTGTGCTAAAGCCTTGTTTTACTAATAGGCCTACTTGCTTTCAGGCTCAGCCACACCCCGGCAAAAATGACGGTTTGATAAGTCGGGCCTCCGATGCGTAAACAATGCGTATGAACAAGCCCTCAAACGCGGCAAAAACATAGCGGGTAACGCAGCACGCACTGACGGCTTTCGAAATAACAGCGTCGCGTATTTTAAGCGAACTGGCGCGTGCCAATTTGCGTGAAAAACAAAACACGGGATACGCGGCGCATGGGAATTTCGCTGATCCCCTGCGGGCAGACTTTTCCATTCTACTTTGTCAATGATCACAATAAGGGATTTAAATCCTTCTAAATAGGCTTTTGGAATTTCAAAATTGAAAATTTCTTTGCATGTACTGATAGATAACACTCTGAAGTTTTGAAAAATGAAGAAAAGTGAAATTCCTGGAAAATACGAAATGACACTTGACAGCCCCCCTTAAGTAATTTGAGTACTGAATAAATGTGAATGAATGAATCAATGCAGAGACTAGTTATGGTTTGATGAAATCATGATGCAAGGAAGCATTCTATAATTGAAACGAGGTTGAGTGCAGAAGCTTTATTAGGCCTTGAAATAAAAGCTGCCTTATTGGAAATTCTTGGAATAAAAGTTACAATCTGTATGCTGAACAAGCGCGGTGGAGCGTATTTGAAGCTGGGGGGGGGGGGGCATGTAAATTACGATCATGTATAAAGTGAAATGAGCGGAGCGAGTGGAGGGCCTTGCGGCGTGGGGTCCGGGGCCCGCTTAAGGGGCCGTGAAATTTTGGGTTTTGATATGCGCTCAGAGGCCATTTCATGGTGTATTTTGTTATAATTAACACATTCATGACATTGTAAAGGCCCAGGAAGTTGTACTTTATACAGCAATAATTAAACCTAAATCCGCAACCCAATGAAAAGATTTTCAAAAAGTGACCAGGTATACAATTTTGTAAATTGACCTGTATATGAACTATATCGTAAAATGAAACGAAACGAAAACATTTTGAATTTTATCAATGAACATTTTATGATTACCACCGTTACCTGGCCTCGGAAAATTTTGTTCTGCTGCATCGAGGCCATTTCTTGTCTATTTTGTAAGAAAAATGGCAATTTAATTTGAATTGAACATTTTGTATAATAATTATTATCCTGGAAAGCGGAGCGGAGCTTCTTACAGCGTGGGTTCCGTGGAGCTTAATTTGCGGTCCATTTTGAAATGGAGAATGGCTGAATGTTATCACTAATATTTTGAAAGATTAATGAACATTTGTATTTTAGAGGCGATGCGCAACTCAAATTTAATTTCAACACCGAATGTATTATTTGCAAAAATATAGGCTACCGTTAACAATCTTCTCAATAACTTAGATGTCCACAAGACTATCACTACCACCATACTAACTGATTCTTGTTGAAAATGCGACTCTCATACTTTTGGACAAAAAAATTACTATGGACTGAGACGAATTCGTCTCAGCTACTATAACATAATAAGGAAATTGATACTCTCAATCAGTGGCAGCACCACCAACACGAAAAATGGGGCCAAAGGGTGTTTCGTGAAATTGTTTTTGGCAAGGAAAAACGTTTGTTTAAAAATATGCCCCCCCCTGTTTCCGCCGCCCTTGATGCTGAAATGTTCTCAGTAAATAGGTTAGATATTAGTGAAATTTAGAACAGGTTGTCAAAGATGCCTCTTATTAGGTCTAGTTACAAACTCACTAACGTAATATATATATTTAAAACGGTTTGTTGAAATATACACAGGGCATCAAAGCAGCCATGTCACATTTGGATACTTGACATTTTGTTGAATTTATCAAGTTCATGGTCTGTAGACCTTTGTGGCATGGCCTACATGGGAGCACTGCACCAAATCAATGCGCAATTCGTGTAACCCTGTAGTAGTTCCGGAAAAGCATGAAGACTAGGCTTGTATATGTGAGGTTTTCGGGCAATTTCATTCTCCGGGGATGGTATTTTTGTATTTAAATGAACGAATGGGACCTATCCGTTGCACCTACAATGATAAAATACAATGTTTGTAATTTATCGACCTAAATAGTGCTCAGGGCGTAAGCACATGCCTTATGGTGAACAGACATACCAGAAAACGTGAAAAAGTGAGGGCGCTGTGTGCAGGTCTGTAGTGGAAAATTTATGTTGATAACCCCTAATGAAACAAGGCTTAAATTAAAGTTGATATGTTACTGCAAATGGTCATAGGTGAAAAGTATGCAATAAATGTAACCGGAGGGTAGAAAAGGTGTCTTGAAATATGGCACTTTTACACATATTTCAATGAGAAAGTTTTTTGGTGTGGTGCGCCCTTACATGTGAGAGCACCACACCAAATCAATGCGCAATTCGTGTAATCCTGTAGTAGTTCCGGAAAAGCATGAAGACTAGGCTTGTAAATGTGAGGTTTTCGGGCAATTTGTTTCTCCGGGGATGGTATGTTTGTATTAAATGAACGAGTAGGACCTATCCGTTGCACCTACAATGATAAAATACGATATTTTTAATTTATCGACCTAAATAGTGCCTAAATGGTGACCAGGCATGCCAGAAAACGTGAAAAAAGTGAGGGCGCTGTGTGCAGGTCCGTAGCGGAAAATTTAGCTTAATAACCCCTCATGAAACAAGGCTTAAATCAAAGTTGAGATGTTACTGAAAATGGTCATAGGTGACAAGTATGCAATAAATGTAACAGGAGGGTAGAAAAGGTGTCTTGAAATATGGCACTTTTACACGTATTTCAATGAGAAAGATATTTGGTGTGGTGCGCCCTTTAACGCACAATGGCCATTTCCAATAAAACCGAGTTTTGAAGTGGAAGATGGGTTTAAATTGCTTAAATACGCCTTGATTTACATTCAAAACACCATTTATATCAATGTTGGACGTTAATATCAAGATATTGACATGATTTTCTCGAGAAATATCCAAGAAAATGGCTTTAAAGCTCCAAATTTAAGTTCAAATGGCAATGGGTTTAATTTGCTATTTTATAGATAGAGGGTCACGTTACCCTTGGCTAGAAGTCCCTCACGTGTAAGAATACTCCCTCTTAGGTCTATATCAAGTAACTTGCCTCTCAGTTAAAGAGTAAATTATATCATTTTCAAGTTCAAAGCTTTATTTAGAGTTAAACACTTTCATGTAGGTCAGCGAGTTGTCAAAATTCATATTTGGCCCCACATTGGCTCAGAAAAGAGCAACAAATCGTTAAAATTGTACATTCAATCCTTAAGACAATACCCTAGGGGTAATATCGTGACAAAAATGTAATTGTGCGTTTGCCTACTAGGTAATTATGATACTCTAAGTAAACAAATGGCTTTTGGAAGCGTATTGTCCTATAAATACGGGAGTCTTTTACCCTCCCCCCACATATAATTTAGCCATTAATGGCATTAGGTATCTCCTCAATCAATACGGCTTGATATAGTGATTATATGTTTAAGTTATCATGTTTAGCGATAATTAAATGTGTCATATATGGTATTAACATATAATTTATACAATGTAAACAATGAAAAATCTAAAAATACACGTTTTGGTCATGAAAGCAAACAAGTAACATTTTTGGGCAAAAAATGGCAAAAAATTGAGAAAAATGGGGTATTTTGGGTATAGAGTAAAATCTATTTTGTGACATAATTCCAGTTAGGAGTAGAATTTGAATTTTTTGAGTGACACTTTTTCATGATGCTATGATGATTCCAAAAATGCAAACAATTTTTTTAAGATTTTTGTTAAAGAGAGCACCACACCAAATCAATGCGCAATTCGTGTAATCCTGTAGTAGTTCCAGAAAAGCACGAAGACTAGGCTTGTAAATGTGAGGTTTTCAGGCAATTTGTTTCTCCGGGGATGGTATGTTTGTAATTTGCCCCATTTTTTATTCAACTCCCTCCCCCTGTTCTTCGTTCCATCACCACTGCCACCTTCTAGGGTTAGGGTTAATATGACACAACACAGTGCATTTCTATAACCCTAACCCTTCTACGTATCACAGAATACGTTTTTGCGACGATCCATTCCACTGTTGCAAATAATGTCTGTTCAAATTCCATGAGGCAAGCTAATCCATTTGAGAAAAGAACAAGTGGTATAACCCAAGACTATAGTGTGATTAACTCATTAAAACTGTGTTATAGTGTATTCAACAACTCCCCCATCGTTGTCAATTTGTGTTAACCATACGTATCAGAAGAAGAAGGCAGTCACTTGTACAGCGCATGTATGTCATACAATTGGCGTTCCACATCCCTTCATCAAGAGTCCCTTTCAAGTTTATGAATTTTAATATGACAAGGTTGGCACTTTCAAACATTGAAGAAATTGTGGCAGCAATAAACCACTGGATTAAAAACTAGTTTCAACAGAAGGAAGAACGATTTGACCGGAACAAATATTTCCAACTCGTAATACCCCAAATAAATTTCAAACGCCCATGTGTAGTGACCATCTGCATTGGAGATAGTGGTCATACCAGGGGAAGGGCGTGATAGTCCAAATAATAAACGTAAGAGTGCTCCTGGCTGACACCAGTCACACTCTTACCCTTACCACTACTGAGAGAATATTGATTTCTCATAAGAAACCTAAATATGGAGTGAGTAGAAGCTTCACTAATAGGAAATATTACAATATCTCAATTTTTTTAAATTGATGGCTAGATATCATAAGAACCATTTTATATATTTGTAAAGACATTCAGCGTGTTTTACTGAAGTAAAAAAGACGGAATTCCCCAATAAAAACACACCTCCACCGGTATTTGCCCGCTCATACCGGTTTTATTCCCCTCGATTTTAGCCGCCTTTTATCCTTCAAAACTAAGGAAATTAGCTGTTGAAACCGACTAAGAAAAGCCGTCTTTCGTCAGTATAAACACACACGGTTCCAGCTCATCGCGTTTGCCGGTGGAAAAGCGGATGCAGGCACGATGCACGATCACCTGACAATTAAATGACCTTTGCGTAGCAAGTTTGTAAATCCATCACAAACACGTACGCCGCCATTATACCCAGAAATACAATACAACACATTTTTCAGCAAATTTTCAATCAGCTGGCGTATTTATATTAGGCTCGTTCGAAGAGATGGTGAACTTATTTATTTTGTTTCTTTATATAATAATGATAATTTCATTTTAAAATGCAATCAAAATACAATTATCAATTTTTGAATATTTTAAAATATAATTTTAACCTTAACTCTTTCCCTGACAAATTAATTTTTGAAGAAATTGTGAATTTGCACATGCATGTAAATATCAACTTATAATTTGAATATGAGACTCTGTAAGGTAGTAAAACTATATATATTCTGAAAGCTTATGAGTAGCCGGACACTTCTGTGAACATTTCAACGATACCGGACGATCGTGGTGGTTGCCATGGTAACCGTTACCCAGCATGCAATTTTTGTAACATATTTTTTTACAAATATTTAGTAGTCCTGTATGAAAACTATACTACTTGAGCCCTTCAAAATGCTTTCAAGAGATGGGCATTATAATTCTGAACATTTTGATACCAAATTTGCTGTAGTGGGTTATTCGGTTATGGCGCAACGACTAGAATCGTGTACGACCAGCACGACAAATATAATCCAAAATCCAAATCCAAAATGGCCGCCATACAGGGGCACAAAAATTCAAATGCCTTTAATTACACTAAAAGGCATACCACATTGTTCGGCTGAGCACAAGGATTCCAAAAAGGTATAGTTTGCCATACTTCCAATGTTTGGTTAACGAGTTATAGGGTAAAACGTAAAAAAGGTTGTGTTGACGCATTAATGCGTCTATGTCAGGTAAAGAGTTAAAGAAGAATTATCAAGGTTGGAATTTGTGTTTCAAAACAAAATATTTATGACAAAAGTATGCGCAGACGAAATTTCCAGGCATTTTCCAGGCATTTATTATAATGAGGTCAACGCCAGCCGGCAAGTTTGGCCGTCGGATCGCAATAAAAACACTTTGCTCACGCGGTCAACCGGTTGTTAACCGCCTTTTTGTAAAGTGGATAAAAGCTGATTAGCTTAATAAAAACACGCTGATTGTTGAAAAACATATAAATGGTCTCTAAAGACAAGATGTAATGCTGCATCATCCTAACCCAACTAATTCAGGGGTGGAATCAGGGGTAAAACTATCAGGGGAAAGAAACAGCAACATTTAGGGAGAAAAACCAGCCCTACCGGCAGTGGGATTCGAACCCGAGTCCATCAGCATGTAAGTCTGTACC
The DNA here is from genome assembly GCA_035610835.1 of Ophiura sarsii. Lineage (NCBI taxonomy): Eukaryota > Metazoa > Echinodermata > Ophiuroidea > Amphilepidida > Ophiuridae > Ophiura > Ophiura sarsii. The sequence goes on along the minus strand of CM069441.1, from coordinate 123,065,710 downwards.
TTAGTCCACTTCGCCAAGGGGTTGAACTCCCAAAATCAGCAATTCCATCCGCATTTATCACCCGCCGTGATTGCCAGGGAAGATAGACTGAGGGATCCAGTTCTGCCAGCATAGTTTTCAAATGCAATTTTGTTGGGTTCAGGCGTGTAAGGGTTTAAGTAACATTTTGCTGACCAGTCTTATTTTGAAATATGAAAGCCCAACTATACATGTAGCGTGAAAAGGAAACACTATGATATCTTTATTTCAACAGTTTTATTTTAATATAAATAAATAAATAAGGTACTGTTAAAAGTTAGACTGATATAATGTCAGATATGGTGTAAATGTTGTGATGTGTGCAGACCTGCAAATTTCCCCTATCGCATCGCAATTTGCACCTTAAAAATCATCAATTGCGATACAACTTTCAAAGGCTGGTGCAAAATTGCGATACAAGATTTTGCTGCCCTTAATAAAGTTGCTATCGTGATTCATTAAATGTAAGCATTCAATGTAAACACTGAATTTCCATAAAACATTGACTATCTTTCTTTTGACAACTTAGAAGTGGTAGTTGAAGTTTTCATCATTTTGATGCCCAAACATAGCATCTGAAATGCAGAGACACAAAATGCAATACACCTTTCAAGCAGAAATTGTGCTTAAAGTATAATGACCCATATTCTCATACTTATTTTAAAACGGTTTTAACCTAAACACGCATTTAACTTTGACTTTACACATCGTTTAACAAAACGCAATTCTCGAAAATGTATTTAACTTAACACGCGTCTAACTCACTGAAACTTTAAACATGGGTTTTGGGGAAGTTTAACGTGTGTTTAAACTAAACTCATACACCAACTGTATGTCTTGAATGATTATTCAAAAGTGCCCTGTGCAAGCTGACGTGCAGATCGTGTAATTTTAAAAATACATGCATTTGAGGAATCAATATATATATTGTAACCCATTTGGGCCACAATAAATTGTATTCCTGTTGGGAACGAGATTCACAGAGTTTTAAAATGCGGGTTTTGTTAAACACGTTGTTTGGAAGTTAAACTCACGTTTAATTTAGACATTAGTTTAGTCATGGTTTTAAGTTAAAACAGCATTTAGTACAAGAATACGGCCCATGTTTAATGTTTTGTTAGCTAGTGGCAATACATACTTGCCAATATTTTGTTTCTTCTGTTAATAAACTCAGCCTTTGGAAAACCTCAGTATAAAGACTGAAGAAAGGATTAACACCATGGGCCATATTCTTGTACGTATTTAAACGCATTGTTTAACTAAACTCAATTCATGAAAATGTGTTGAACTTAAATATGGGTATGGGGTTAGTTTAAATGCACGTTTAACTAAACTTGTGCACCAATTGTACGTCTTGAATGATTACTTATAACCAGATCGTGTAGTCTTTTAGAAATACATGTGCATATGAGGAATTTGATCGATAGCTATTGTAACCCATTTGGGCCATACAAAATTGAATACCTGCATAACCACTCTGGGACGAGATTTGAGGAGTTTAAAATCAGGTTTTGTTAAACACATTGTTTAAAAGATAAACTTGCATTTAATTTAGATATTTTGTTAGATATGGGTTCAAGCTAAACCGTGTTTAGTACGAGAATATGGTCTGATAAAATGTTCAGACAGTTTAAATAAAATAGATGTTTCATAGATATCATTTTTCATTGTCAATAGCCTTAATCATGGGCCTATTATTTATTAATGCCTATCAGGCAGTCATACGAAAACAGATTATATACAAGCTATGGTATAAGAAAGCCATGCCTTGAGACTATTCTTATTGTTAAACTGATCTTGGTGAAATAACTTGTTCATACATGATTTTGTCTTGTACATTTATCATAAGATGGCACAGCACAAACATTATTATGGACTGTGTTTGCATTGTAGGTATAAATAAGTAAATCATATCCATGTCCCAAATTACGATGAATGGACTATACCTTAACACCAACTATAAAAATGTTTTTCTTCAAAGCAATCAATAAAATTCAGTAATGAGCCTATATCGAGGGTTGACCGCCAGAAGGCCGTAACTCAAGAAATGTTGTTTTGAGATAATCGACTTTCAAATATTTGGGACTCATTACAATACACTGCAGAACCCAATTTATAACTCTAATTTTAGTCAAATTAAGAGTGGTTTATGAGTTATCTCTTTATAGTTCTGAAAATCTAGGTTATATGGATTATTTTTGTACCAAAATATCAATTTGCCCAAAAATTGAGTTACGGCCTCAAGCTCAACCCTTGATATATGCTATTCGTCCATAAATTAGTGTAATACAAGATTGCTTGTCAGATAGTTGTAAAGGAAGATATAATACGTCACAACGCTATTGCAATTCACGCTGCATGTTACAACGAATCTCATTTATTTTGTATACCACCAGATGAGAAGTCCTTTATACTCGCATATAATTAACATAATGTATTGTTACAAAATATTATTAGACTTGTATATAAACTGAGTGTCACACGCTGTTACCCATAACAGCGAATATATTCTATTCAGGCAATAGGCCTAACTAGAGCGCAACAACATGGAATCTGAAGATGCGCCTGTGACGATGTTGGCTTATCTGTTAAAAGCCACCAAATTTCCATGTGCGATAAGCACATGGAATTGGGCAAACGGAATAATTGATGCCGAAGCCTTGCGTACAGATCTTATGCGACCTTGAATGGTGATATTTCTTGTAAGAGTCTTTTTATAAGATTTCTTACTTATACGAGTCAATAGTCCGTAAGATAATTGTTTATTATCTTGGAAATTAGGCACAAGCTTACGTGCACCCGGATAGATAGATAGATGTTTTATATATAACTTTGATATATTTATATTCATTAATTTATGTCATTTTGTTTGACACAAAGGATGATTCAACTCAAAACCTCCAATTTCAATTGGATTGATATTTTTGCTATACAAATTCTGCCCAGCGAGAAGGAAACCTGTCATACTGGAATGCGAAAAGCAAGTGACAAAATAAAACACCACACGGGATGCCAAGGAACCCCCGAACCGCAGAGGAACCCCCGTGGAAATAAAAATAAAAGATCACCACCAGAAGCCCAATTGGAGGAAGCTACTGGGAACCGCACAGACGGCCACAGCCAAAAGTGGACACCCATGGAAAAAATTGACCGCCACCGGGATGTTCAATAGAACAAACCGAGAACCAGAAAGGGGGGAATATAGCCTCAGAACCACCAAGACACCCCCCCCCCCAGAAAAATCCCGATATGCACCCAAAATAAAAAAGGGTTGGGTGGGTGGGAATTTCAGACTTCTGTATTCGTTGTAACAAAATAGCGTTGTGAATATATAGGACCAGCCAACGACACACAAACCACGCGCACTCATTATGCAATAGAGGACAAAGACAATCTCGCGACTCAGCTATCAACATGCATCTTTAAGAGTCAAGTACTTGACAACAAAAGGGTGGTTTACAACTTCCTGAAGCAAAGTTGGTTTTAATCATACGAGATGATTAAAACGTCATTGCTTGTCAGATAGTTGTAAAGGAAGATATAATACGTCACAACGCTATTGCAATTCACGCTGCATGTTACAACGAATCTCATTTATTTTGTATACCACCAGATGAGAAGTCCTTTATACTCGCATATAATTAACATAATGTATTGTTACAAAATATTATTAGACTTGTATATAAACTGAGTGTCACACGCTGTTACCCATAACAGCGAATATATTCTATTCAGGCAATAGGCCTAACTAGAGCGCAACAACATGGAATCTGAAGATGCGCCTGTGACGATGTTGGCTTATCTGTTAAAAGCCACCAAATTTCCATGTGCGATAAGCACATGGAATTGGGCAAACGGAATAATTGATGCCGAAGCCTTGCGTACAGATCTTATGCGACCTTGAATGGTGATATTTCTTGTAAGAGTCTTTTTATAAGATTTCTTACTTATACGAGTCAATAGTCCGTAAGATAATTGTTTATTATCTTGGAAATTAGGCACAAGCTTACGTGCACCCGGATAGATAGATAGATGTTTTATATATAACTTTGATATATTTATATTCATTAATTTATGTCATTTTGTTTGACACAAAGGATGATTCAACTCAAAACCTCCAATTTCAATTGGATTGATATTTTTGCTATACAAATTCTGCCCAGCGAGAAGGAAACCTGTCATACTGGAATGCGAAAAGCAAGTGACAAAATAAAACACCACACGGGATGCCAAGGAACCCCCGAACCGCAGAGGAACCCCCGTGGAAATAAAAATAAAAGATCACCACCAGAAGCCCAATTGGAGGAAGCTACTGGGAACCGCACAGACGGCCACAGCCAAAAGTGGACACCCATGGAAAAAATTGACCGCCACCGGGATGTTCAATAGAACAAACCGAGAACCAGAAAGGGGGGAATATAGCCTCAGAACCACCAAGACACCCCCCCCCAGAAAAATCCCGATATGCACCCAAAATAAAAAAGGGTTGGGTGGGTGGGAATTTCAGACTTCTGTATTCGTTGTAACAAAATAGCGTTGTGAATATATAGGACCAGCCAACGACACACAAACCACGCGCACTCATTATGCAATAGAGGACAAAGACAATCTCGCGACTCAGCTATCAACATGCATCTTTAAGAGTCAAGTACTTGACAACAAAAGGGTGGTTTACAACTTCCTGAAGCAAAGTTGGTTTTAATCATACGAGATGATTAAAACGTCATTGCTTGTCAGATAGTTGTAAAGGAAGATATAATACGTCACAACGCTATTGCAATTCACGCTGCATGTTACAACGAATCTCATTTATTTTGTATACCACCAGATGAGAAGTCCTTTATACTCGCATATAATTAACATAATGTATTGTTACAAAATATTATTAGACTTGTATATAAACTGAGTGTCACACGCTGTTACCCATAACAGCGAATATATTCTATTCAGGCAATAGGCCTAACTAGAGCGCAACAACATGGAATCTGAAGATGCGCCTGTGACGATGTTGGCTTATCTGTTAAAAGCCACCAAATTTCCATGTGCGATAAGCACATGGAATTGGGCAAACGGAATAATTGATGCCGAAGCCTTGCGTACAGATCTTATGCGACCTTGAATGGTGATATTTCTTGTAAGAGTCTTTTTATAAGATTTCTTACTTATACGAGTCAATAGTCCGTAAGATAATTGTTTATTATCTTGGAAATTAGGCACAAGCTTACGTGCACCCGGATAGATAGATAGATGTTTTATATATAACTTTGATATATTTATATTCATTAATTTATGTCATTTTGTTTGACACAAAGGATGATTCAACTCAAAACCTCCAATTTCAATTGGATTGATATTTTTGCTATACAAATTCTGCCACAAAAGTCACGAACACAGGGACTTTAAACACCCCCCCCCCCCCCCATTTGTATTAGCAAACGATGGGAATCAGCCTAGGGCGGTGGGAAGGCCGAACAAGTAATCTATTGTGATAATAACGATTCCTTAGAATTGACCTTTACTACCTTTACTTAGGTTTAGGAATTAACGCATTCCCAATAATGTAGTCATGATAGGGGGATGCCGTCTTCACACTCAGCGTAAGACTCTCTAACACACCTCACCGCCACCTTCTCGTCTGGACACGTTCAGATTAGGCTGATCAACAAAACCGACTGCGAGCTACCACTAACCCTGTATAGAAGATAAAAACAGAAAAGGGCAAGCAAAACAGAAGACAAAAGGAGAACAGGGGTTTGTAACCCCAACATGTTGCATATAGGGGATATCGTTAAGGCCGATTGAAGGCCAAGAAATATGGAGGACCACATATGCCTTGTGTAGGGATTAATGGTTGTGTAATATACTGCCAATTACGTACTTCCAACGTAGTACTTCCAACGTAGTACTGCCAACGTCCGCAACACATGATCGGATCGGATGCAGTAGAAGTAGCAGCCTCTATCCTAAAGCTCCACTCCACCGGAAATAGAATTATGGCCTTGATTATTTTCATTATTTATTTATTTATTTATTAAATAGTAATTTCAACAAATTAATCCGAGCCAAGGAACTTTAGTGCTCAGATATTCAGCATAATTATTATACCGAGACCGATCCTGTTTTTTTTTATTTTTAATTTTTTAATTTTTTTTTTTAAAATTATTTATTTCATTTTGAAATACCGCGTAAAACTAAAATCGACATTAGAGAGAAAAAACAATGTATCGACATCGCATATTGGTCAAAGCTATGACGAAAAACCTACAAGATGTCCGCATCTCTCCTTCCATGTAATGACATTATCAATTTATGCATTACATTCCTGTGTGATACCGTCCAGCGACATGTTTGCTGATGAGGCGGTATAGTTACAATACAATATATGGTTATCCCATCAACACTAGCTAGCGCGAATTCAAATAATCCCAGGTTGGGGTGTGCATTTTAATTCGCTTAATTGGACATATAAATCTGTGCACAATTAAAATGGTCAATATACATTAGATAAATATTTTCCTACCATATAATGCATGGTTAATCCACATATATCAAACGGATCGAGATATTAGAACAATTTTGTATCTCGCCGTATGACATTATCGATGACATAATGACATTATCGATTTATGCATTACATTCCTGCGTGATACCGTCCAGCGACATGTTGCTGATGAGGCGGCTTTTTATTTACAACGACATCACAGTATTGGGTATGGTTATCCCATCAGCACTAGCGACATAGATACCCGGGCGCGAATTTCAAATAATCCCAGGAGGGGTGTGCATTTTAAAACCAAGTAATTGGACATTATAATTCTGTGTACAATTAAAATGATCAATATACATTAGATAATTATCTCCCTGGTTAATCCACATTTACAAAACAGTTCGAGATATTAGAACAATTTTGTACAGCCTATCTCGCCGAATATCAAAGAGGGTTGACCTGCGTGGCCCTATTTTAATATTGATGTTGGTGACCACTGTGATTGGTACCAAATGGACCGAAAATAACCGGTTCTCCCGTTTTATTTGAGATCACAGAGGGACTAATGATGCACTGTCCCCCGCTGACACAGAGCCTAATGCCTATTATTCGCCAAACATGAACCGACCAAGATTTTTTCTTCTTTTTTCTTCAGAGACGGCCTGCATACAATTGACGAACAAACGTTTATTGTATATTGATTCCAGCACACGCAATCGAAACACTGACCAATTATAAACACAATAATTGCACTCCTAATCCCGATCCAAATCACGCCATACACATAGACACAGACATCATCATATCAACACACCATCATAACCATAAACGCAGACAATAGCCATGCATAGTCATAGTTTCAACATTATGTAGCTATATTAAAACATTATCAAAAACAGTCATAATCGCCATCAATAAAATAAGCTGAGATATCTGGGCATTATTTTGTATTTATTTCTCGAACAATACCAACATAGACAGAATTGTCAACGAATAGCGAACGCCTTATTGTTAAACAAGGACGCCGATTGACAACAAGGAAACAACCACGATGCCTCGCGGATTACCTATACTATCATGCATGAACAATATGACATTAACGTTGGATCCATCGCAAGCCGAACACCAACTAGTTCCCCCTGGCACCCGCAATTATCCGGGGGTGAGGGGGGGGGGGGGGGGGGGGGCTGTATCGCAGAGTAGACAAACACTTTGAGACCACACAAACACCTATTATAGACAGTGGGAGCACCAAGTCGCAGCCAAAAACACAAACAATCCAAAACCATGAACATGAAACCATAACGACCTTCTGCGAAAACTCCTCAATTTACCACCGGAAACCGTTCCACCGCAATCATAATTGCAAACTAACGACAGTCATGACATAAACCATAATTGTTTATGAAATTAATCACGCCTCCAATCGCCACCATATATTCGCCTCCAATCGCCACCATATATTCGCGAACATATCGCCTATACTCACACGGAAACATAATCAAACGACGACTAAAAGAACACAAGCGAAATCACAAACAAATTACAAATTCAATATCGTACACATATGCCTTGCGCCTACGCGCTACGCGTGTAAAACCGCATAAGAACTCGAACTTAATCTCAGTCGGACAATCGACGCCAAAACAGAAAACTGACCAACATACATTAAACCGTATCATTTAATCACAAGCATGGACCACACAGATTTGATCCCAAACAAAATTGTAACCAACCGCATAAGCATACACATCGCAGCAGATTTAGTACACTCACAAGCGCCCTCAATATAAACATACCCGGCCGAAAATCCGACCTACACGTAACCATTTACCAGCTCATTCCGGCAAATGTTTTTCACATTACCGTAATTTTCAAGTTTGATGACAGTAGCAAACACAAATCACACCGGAGAAGATAAATTGGAAATAAAATACAAGCAATATAGATTTTAAAGCGTAGGCCCCGGGAGTAGGCCTATATTCTGTAATCATTTTCCGAGATAGAGAGTTTGAAATTACTATAACAGATCAAATGCCCACTCATCTTAAACTTCCAAGTGAGTATATACCGGGGTATATACCGTATCGCATCGGTTGTGTTCCTTTTATAAACATACTAAGAAACATTTAGCCTCTACAGATGATTATCTAGTGTCAAGCTATTAAATGAATGTATCCATCGATAACCGATTCAACAATATGGGAAAGTAGTTGCCGCATTAGAAAAAATAAAATAAAATGAACAAAAACAACGTATCGATTCCCAATACCAGGATCAAACTCGTGGGGGTGCGTATATATACATACATGTACATACATACAAGTGTATAGTAACTGTTGTATGCAATCGTCACAAAAACTTTATTATCAGTAGCGATACCATGGCCAATAAACAGATATTGATGTTGGACAACAATACAAATACGATAAAGAACCGCGTATTGTATGAGATCAAGAGTTATTATAAATTGAACGAATGAAGCGTGTAAATGGAGAGCAAGGCATTACGTAACATATACAAACAATTGTGCACGCGTACGGGAAGTATGGATGTGCCCAAACACAAAACCCAGATTACCGCATTGAATTAAATAGAGTCCGAGGTCAACATATTGTACTTTGGCTGCACTCCAACACGACTAGTGTTTACGTAGAGTTAAATCCTTTTTAATACGAGGAGCAGTGTTACCCCACTTATGAAATATTGACATTGAGATAGAGCTATAAAGTGACCCATTTAACTGGGTATCAAGTATATTCTACAATGTTTATCAGCGACTTGACTGATTTTATCGCCAATTATTATGTTAAGTTGTATGAAGAGGTATGGTTAATTAGCACTTGAACACGACTGGTATTTACGTAGATTTAAATCCTTTTCATACGAGGAGCATAATTGTTGCCCCATTGATCTCAATTGTCAGAAATATAGAGCTACAAAGAGCTACAAAGTGAACCCATTTACCTGAGCATCAAATATAAACTGCAAAGTGTATACTATAAGCGACCTAACTGATTCGCCATATATTATATTTTAAAGTTGTATGAAGAGGAATGATTAATTAGCACAAACCGCAATTTTCAAAACTGTCAAATGATATAGAAATTTGAAAGCGATATATTACCTATCCAGAACAAGAATCTTCAAAAAAGTAGAACACGAGGAGTGGAATTTTTCTATTCTGAATTATTTGGGATTCACCAAAGAATCGAACCCAAACTGACCCTTGAAGCATGACTACACACTAATTTGAACTTGACAAAATAGCATACATAATCCTCACCTATATAACTGTATTCACCATACCATGTTCCCTCGCCGTAACAAACTGGCTCAATGTTATGCATTTTCTCCGCTAGAGTAACCATAAAACGGCACAGACGTCTACATGGATCCCTGTTGATATGGTTCAAATGTTCGCTTCAATTTCTCGCCATCATGGCCAACCAGCTAGCTGCTTCATATAGCCAAAATTCACCAACACAATCGCCGTCAACTGGCTGTTGATATTGTTCTAATGCTCACTTGAATCCTGCACCATCGACCAATCATCACACCGCCGTCATTCTAGTACTGCGACATATAGCCAAAATCCGCCTTCGTCTGACTGTCGAAGATCGATGTTAAACATTCTGGACTTGAGTTTTCCGTGAATATTTTTGTTATTAATTTATTAACCGTACTCACTCACTGTATAATTGTATTGCTATGCACTTTACTCCGTCAGGTATCAAATGTTGTTTACGGTAATAAAGATCACCTCCGGGGAGCCGCTGAATCAACGATTCAAAGTTCGCGCTTAGTTTCACGGCCACTGGCGTCTGCGGGCCATGGCAATTTCGCATCGGCGACCATCCGTGCTTATAGACTTGTAGGGCACGAGATTTAACAGAAATAACATTTTTTGTCGGAAAGAGCCTCCATTTGCTAGCGTTGATAAGCTTATTAAAAGTTTCTCAGTTGCAATACCTTGACCGATCATAATCATGATCAAGACAGGCGTTGCATGTAATAGTTCACTGATATGCATAATACAGCCGACATACACGCGTAGCTAATTCATGTCCGAAGAGCTAAAATTTCCGACTTCTGTATTCGTTGTAACAAAATAGCGTTGTGAATATATAGGACCAGCCAACGACACACAAACCACGCGCACTCATTATGCAATAGAGGACAAAGACAATCTCGCGACTCAGCTATCAACATGCATCTTTAAGAGTCAAGTACTTGACAACAAAAGGGTGGTTTACAACTTCCTGAAGCAAAGTTGGTTTTAATCATACGAGATGATTAAAACGTCAATATGCTTATGGGCAAACATACATCGCCAACAAAAGAGGTACAGTAGTTTATATTAGCCAGGCTTTTGAATTTATGTGATACAGTTGACATTAGCCCATACCAAATTTTAGCCCTAAAAACTGCACCTAAAATTGCACCTTGACTTGAAGGAATTGCACCTTGGCCTCAAAGGTAAGGTGCAATGTTTTGCATTATAAAAACTAATTTTATTTTTATTAGTAAACTTTATAGGCTGTACATAGCTTGGAATTGAACCTATAGCAAAACTGTATTAGAATGGAAGGGAGTGGAATTGAATTGATTGATTGAAAGGGAATGGAATGGAAGAGAATAGAATAGAATGGAAGAGAATAGAATGGAATGGAAGATAAGATAGAGAATGTTTAATCATGTGTATATGTTTGTTATGTGACAGGTATATAATATAATAATATAACACAGAGTTTTAATCCTTGTATAAATGAGGATCAAAATAGAAAGAAAATCAATTTGGACGACAGCATGAGAGAACTTTGTCACTATTCTGGATATGAACTACCTACAATGTGAATTAAGAAGGTGTTTGCACTACAATCAGTAAATCATGCAGTGACGGTACTGTCTTGTATAAATAGTGAAAGTTGGCATCATTGCCTTAATGCACTTATCAACTGCAACACCTGCCCTGGAGAGACCCAAGACTTGGCGGGGACCATGCCAGGACATACAAAAAAACATTGCCTGGCTCTGCCTGGGACATAACAAAGTATACCGCACCAGCCAGGGTATGTAGCGCAGACTAGGGATGTTACTGGATCCCAGAGATAGCCCGGACCCTGTTGAGGGTACACAAAATAATGCCTTACCCAGCTGGATATGAAAAAGATTGTAGTGGAGACACTACACTGGTGATTGTACGCCTTGGCCCAAGTCCCCAATAGTCCCAGATCCCCCAGGACTGGGGTTGCAATGGATATGTGCATTATTATTCAAGGTGTTACTTTCTCTATTTTTTCTCCAAGAGAGGGACTATTTATCACATTTGTTTACATCTTAGGTCTATACAGGGTGTCCCAGAATTATCTATACTGAGGTAATACAATTTTTTCGGTATAAACTTTATATTGTCCAAACTATATATATCTTGCGCAAACGCCCAGCTTTCATAGGAATTATAGATTTTGAAAATTAGACATTTCTGGTGGAAAATACAGACCTTTTGGTAACGATAGTAGATTTCAAGTTTTTGTCGAAATGATCCATTATAAAAATCTTACAAGTCCTCAACTCTTTTAAACATTAAATTATCTCGAAATGTTATTCGCATTATTATTGCACCCTCTTCTTATTGACACTAGCTTGACACAAATACCCTTTGCCTCCTGACAAAGACCCCAGATACGCCACTGTTGGAATGGTCGTGGCAACTGTTTACAACGACTTTTGAAATTGAAAGGAACATGATTATTATTTTAATTTGGTCATTTCAGTTTTATGGTTTTTTTTCTGAAAATTAATGCAATTGTTAATACTGAAGTACAATAATAAACTATGTTCTAATTTGCATTGTCTATTTATGAAATGGCGTTCAAATCCCTGGTCGTTGTTGAAAGGGATTAAATCATGTTTCATCGTATGTGCATCACCAATCGACAGCTTGCATTCTGCGCATGCTGCATGTTTATTTCACGAGGGCAACACTCGGGCGTTGCCCTCGTGAAATAAACCGTTGTCGATTGGTGATGCACACACGCTGAAACATGATTTAATCCCTAAATAGATTAAGATGCTGCAATTCAGATGCTGCAATATAGACGCTGCAATATTGATCAATGCAGCTCATGCACATACCTGTCACACTATGATGCGTGTTCAAAACCCAAGTGTTAAAATGAAAATTGCACTTTTGTCTCATTTTGTTTGGTGCGGCGTTCATAATTGTTAACAGATACAGAATGTACATTATCATTGTTACAGGAATTTACTATAGAAGTGCCAGGTTATAGGATATTTTCCCCCAGCAATGAGTCTAAACAAATCACAGGACTTACAGCGTGGGGAATTCAAACGTTGATATGTTTGGCCTGTGATTTGTGTGGACCTATTGTTGAGGCAACAAAGGGTGTTATGCACGGTTACATCATTAATTCTACAGTGAATGTTATTGCATAAATTGCCTTATAATAATATAATTATTACAGAAGGTAAATTTCATAGTTTTATATGAAATATATGATCAAATAAAAAACACACCACGATATCGATGTAAATATCTTGTCTTTTGTTTTAACTAAGAAAACCTAGACCCGACTGCTGAATGCAATCCTAGACTATACTTTATTTGGCTTCCTCTGGACAATGACTTAACAGGCGCAGCTTTTACGCACGCGTATGTATCTTCCGTTTTTCAAAGCTCGTGTATACGTCAGCCATTCAAGTAGGCGCTCACGTTGTGTGCTGCGATTTGTAGAATACGCAGTTACGTCACTGTCTCGTGATGGCCAAATAGACTAAAGATTCATGTCTTGCTTAAACAGTGTTGTTACGTTTTATTCAGTTGTGAGCTTGTTTTTGAAAATTTGGGGGAGAAATTGGGTCACCGAGGGTTGACAACCAGACCTTAACTCACTTTTTGGTCAAAAAATCATTGTTGTCCGAAGATTCTATGTACCAAAAGGACTTCCCAATACTCAGAAATAACTCAATTGGAGTTAAAAGCACAGTTCCTTTTTTCACACAACTTAACCAAATAACAAAATATTAAAACTCATTGTTCTCAGAATGCCTTTATTTGAGTTAAGGCGTTCTGGTTGTCAAGCCTTGATGCAATCATGATGTTAATGATTGTTACATTCACCCGGCTAATGTCTTCTTTGGTTCAATATTGAAACATGCATGATTTTTATAATCAAGTGATGCTGGGAGGACTCAACATTGCCAAGTTGATTTGAGTGAGTAATAAAGTGCAACCAAAAGGCTTCACGCTTTCTGTCAACGATCTCCATTCTTTTATAGCGCCTATTTTCCCTTTTCCAGCATTGATATCCACACAGCTTTGTAATCGTAGGAACAATTGTGGTCTTCACTCAGTCTATGTATTGGGCAGAACAAATGTCCACAATAACATTTGCAATATGTTTCTGTTGGTTGAAAATCAAAGGGAATTAAAAAAGTTAATAATATAGGTATAATTAATATACAAATTAATGACAAAAATAAATACAAAATTCCGGGTACACGTCATCTGTCAATTAATTCAAAATTGATTTATTTTATGGCATTAAAATTGATTACCATTTCATTTTCAAACCAAAATGTCAATTTAACCTTTTACAGTTATTGCAAACATTGCACGATCTTTGTTTCATTACATGAATTTAGTTTATTAAAGATAATAACAGTTTGTCTCATTTAAAGGCATATTATATGATCTTTTCCAGGGAGCGTCCTCTATTCATGATTTTTTTTAGAAGGTAGATTTTCTTGCAGATTTACATTTCGGATCATAAATCATGAATATAGTCCGAGTTACAGAGCGATACGATTCCTAATTACCTCAAAATCATGGTTTTAGAGTGAATTTAGAGTAAACATAAGTAATTAAGAATTGTATCGCCTTGTAACTTGGAATGTATGTACGATTTATGATTAGAAATGTAAATCTGCAAGAAAATCTGCAATATCTACAATAGCTGCCACATGTGATATATTATGGGTGCTTTTAAAGATATGCCATTGTGGAATTGCACAATCTTAAAAATGGCAGCCATTGCAAATAGGGCTTTATTGAACTCGGCTACCAAAATATGGTAAGGGGGCACTTAGGCCAACAAAAAAAAAGGTTTGTCTCAGAAACATTTTGCAAACGCTAAGTGCTGTGCAATTTTATTTTTTTAGTGAATAAGCTATGACGTATGCGATTCTTTAAAAATATTTTTTTAATTGGCCATGTTTAATTTGACCTTTCTATAGAACAGAAATACATCGCCACATAGAACTATGTGCCAAAGCTTATTTTACATACCTATGCGCTCAGGTTTCTGAGACAAACTTCTTCTTTTTTGCCTTATCAATGAAAAACATCTGAAAATGTGAAATTTTGACTATGCGAACGAACGGTTTGAGGCTGTACTTGGGGTCATAGTGAGGCTAGTGAGCAGGCGAGGTGTGAAAGTATACCTTACAGAGAACTGAATCAAGGACATGAAAGGGGCGGTCTAAAGCATCGCACATCTCAATGTAAGCGTCATCCACAGGAAATATCCAAATGTTACAAGGATCCAATGGCAAATGTTTGAGTGCTTCATGTATCACTCTCAGTTATGGGATGAATTAAGTCATATATCCAGCGACAAATTGGTGTTTAAGTTAAGTTCTTGGACACTTGTATAGAATAAATTGACATGCTTTTCAGTGCAGCAGTGATCAAGAGACACAGTTTTTGGACTTCATAGTGATAGTGGGATTGCTAAGCTATTAGACTGAACCTTAATGTTTATAGTTACCTGTAATAAAGTTGATCCGCTTGCCACAAACTGCACATCTTTTTCTCTTACGTTTCTTTGATGTAACAACTACATGTACCGTTGGCACAGTTTCCATTAAAGGTGACATATCCAAGAAGTAAGAAGCCAGGGAATTAATTTTTTTCGTCAATGTGTTTGATGAATCTATAATGTGCAAAACAACAAGAAAACAGTTTGATCATCCAAACTTTTCAATTGCACAATTTTCATATGGATTCATCAAAATGTGGATAACATAACTTGTAAAGAAATTAATAAAATGTCATCCATGTTATATTATTTCAACACATCAAATAAAAAAACTTCCTCCTATTTTCTAAATCTAAAGTGTATTTTTTTCTTTCAGAAAAATGATATTTTTTTAAACTCAGAATTTAATATTTTTTAATTATTTCTTTTGTACCATAGTAAGTTACATCCCTCCTCCAATGTGAATATGTTTTGATTCTTCACTGTAACCTTTTTATGGTTCATCCCATTCTGATTATCTTAAATTCTAAAGGTAAAACATGTATGCTGTGCATACTCTCTGTAGCTGAGTATATCAAATCAAAGACATGAATAAATTCAGTGAACAACTAAAATTGTAACTTTAACCAGTGGTCTTCACAACTTGGTAATGATTGAATCTGAGTTTTGATGTCTCATCTGTGTGAGAGATGGCCATGATTGCAGTTGAGATTGGGTTACTCTGCCTGCATGCAAATCACTTCTACGACTCCTCTTTCAAAACTCTGGATTTGGTATCAGAGGAAGATGTCAAAGCGAAGGTATATACCCACTGCCACATTACATACAAGGGCACACCTTTGATCAGGTTGTGTCCTCAAAAATAGAGAAGTCTGAACGACGAATGTGTCATCTAAAATGTTTCATTCATCTAGATCTTATGACATACTTGTCAACAAAAATATTTGTGCCTAGTTTACAAATGAAAATTAAGACAGATGGTCTTGTCATTAATTCTAATGATTTTAAACTCCACAAATACGATTGGTATATTTGTTCATTCACCATTTTGTTGTTGATATTTAGTGATATATTAATATTGCATCGTTGCATCTCAAAGGAAAGCTGATATGTTCATCTTTCCAACATTTGTAGATGTAAATGTTGGGAGGTCTCAATTGCAATTTTCCAAATTCGCAAGTAATTTGTGCTCGAAAGAACAAATCTGTCATCTTCAATGAACCACAGTGACGTTCTATTGACTTTTGAGGATAAAATAGTGATGATTTTGGCACATTCAGATTGGGATCTCTCCATATTCTCAAATGAGTGGCTGAGCACTGAAACAAGTGATTGCTACAAATTTGTTATCATTGCATTGGAAAGATGAAAATCCACTTTTCATTGATAATGCAACACATTAGGAACATATAAGGAAAATCTTGTCGTGGGAATGCAAGAACGCGTAGGTGAAATTTTTGTAATTTTGCAGGAGAATCATTACGGTCTGTTCATACTTCCCTTTTTGCGCATCGGCCGATGTCGACGGATACCGGTGCACAAGTTGAAGCAATGTCAACTTTTATCCGCCGACATCGCACAATGCGCAACGATGTGAGTATGACCTTTATTGTGTTCAATTTTGTTACCTTATAATATATTGTTCTAACAATTAAGCTTTATTATTTGATTAAAAATTATTGAATCCCTAATTTAAAGACTGCTAAAGTAGCTTAACATGTGTTGATTTCCCTTTATTTTCATCAATAACCATAAAAACACAATTTCACAGAAAATGTCACTTACAACATTCTTGCATCCCCATGATGAAATATAATTTTAAAAACAAATTCAAAACTTGCTTAGGCCAAACAAAGAAGGTCTGTCTCAGAAGCCCGCCGGCATTGGTATGTGAAATGAGCTACGGTTCGTAGGTCTATGCGCCGAGGGCTAAAAAACTTCTTATTTTTTTCGTTTTTTTCCCCCCGTTTTTTTTTTTTTTTGGATTTAAAAAAAAAAGGTTAAAAAAGTTCTTTGTAAGCTTGGATTAGCAACAACAACAACAACAACAAAAAATTACATACCTCATAGCCTATTTTCTAAAAAAAATAAAAATTGCACAGACTTTCTTCTTTGTTTGGCCTTATAGAGGAGTCCGTATTATTTTATCCTACCGTAATCTGTTGCTAGTTCATTTGGCTGAGGTTGTGTAGGCCTACTTGCTAGTTCTTGCCCTGGTGGGAATGCCTCATAGGATTCATCTTGGATGGTTGAGTCTCGTATCAGCTCTTCGTTCTCCCTATCTGTAGGTTGATCTGTGACAAAGTGCATACATCTCCTTCGGAAAACCTTGTTGCAATTGTCACACATCTCCATGTCCCGCTCTATTTCTGCACCACACATATTGCAGTACCCCTTCACCTGTGTAGTACAAGATATTATTAGTTACCGTCTGTTTGTTCATGCAATACGAAAAGATATTAATGTTTTGGGTTCGTATCACATGAGGCCGAAGGCCGAAAGTATTACAAACATTAATATTTTTCGTATTGCATGAGAACAAACGGGATAACGAATTTATCATTCAGTCAGTAGGCATGAATTTAGTTCAATCCCCCCCTGCTTTTACATTTGCCCGCCCGCTGTGTATTTTTGTTTTCGGTTTCGCCATCTTGATTGTTTGCGATTGTTTACAATGTTGTTGATTTGTTCTGAATTAAGACATTTCTTATTACGGTGAGCATTTCATCATGCATAACACCCCCCCCCCCCTTCCCCATGGTGAAATATTTGGGGGGGGGGGGTATATCCACCCCCCACCCCCCCTGGTATTTATGCTTATGTGCAGACTTAAAGATATGAGTCTTGAGACATTTATAAAATTGTCCAAGAGATGACATTGAGCGAATATGTGATGGTTAATTGTTCCATAGCTTAGGTCCATGATTGCAAAAGTTCTGTTGCTGTAAAAGTTTGTGTTTCCGGGATGGGAAAAGATTTTGAGAAGAGCGTAGAGTTCTCCCAAGAGTGTGGTTAGGAGTTCTGTAATATTATGTTGGTGTCATATTGTTCAATGCCTTGAATGTGAGAAGAGCAATCTTATTTTGTAAACGTTGCTGAACAGGGAGCCAATGTAGTTCACAAAGAACTGGCTTCATATGGTCACGCTTTAAACACTGTGACACGAGTCAAGCAGCGTAGTTTAGCACGTTGTGACTTGGCAATTTGGTAATCAGGAAAACTTACTGGAGACTGTTACAACTGTCTAATCTTGATGAAACAAAAGCATGGATAAGAGGCTCTGTTGACTCACAGTCTAGGTATTTACTCAGCCTGCCGATCTTATGAATGGGAAATGAAGCAACGTGAACAACGTTCTTTCATTTCAAGAGTCTTGTCGATAGTCACCCCGAGATTTTTGGCTGCACTAGAGATTTCATTATCAAATTCTCCAATCATAATTCCGTCTTAGAGTCATTCAGCATCAATTTATTCTGTATTGACCATGCTTTGAAATCATGAACATAATGCTCCAGTTTGCAACAGTTGATCTATATTGATTGTGAAGGTTCAATTTCAATTTCAAATAGCCAATAGATTTAGTTTGATGCAGAAATGTAGGCCTAATCATAATACCTACCAATGCAGGATCGTCCGGGGGATCGTCTTTGGTTGGTGGTGGTGGTGGTGTGTATTGGTCCTCATCAGTATTTCTTAATCCATGGTTCGTATATTTCAATGTACTGTCTTGTCTCCTGTATGTAGGGATATAAATAATAAATATAAATTTGACAGTTTTAATGGAATACCTGAAAGATTATGAGAAATATTGAAATATGTTTTATCTTGAAGTAATGATGTTATGCATTTCAGTTTTCTAATGATGCTGTGGGTAGCTCGTGTTTTGAATACTAGTATTTGTCACATGCCATTGTTGATAATTTGGTAATTTATAGTTGTTATAATTCTCAAAGCTACTGCAGTCGATACTGACTATTCTTATGCAGAGGGAGAGGTTTAAAATATGTACATTAAATTATCAAAAATTATTATTTATTAAAATTATTTATGCTCTGAATTCTTTGCTGCCTAGTATTACTACATGTAGTCTGTAATGGATAGTAATTACATCATTAATGATGATGTCTCATGCATGATTGCATGCATTCTGTATTCACTTTAAAGCACCATGGGTGCATATGCACGCTCGAAAGTAGGCTGAAAAGAAAAGAAAATTTTCCAGATTTGTTTATTTTATCAGTGGGTAAGATTTCTGTTTTTATTGTAGATATAAAGAAATTACATCAAATTTATATTAATAATGATTTGGAATTTTATTTTATGAATTAATAAAGTTGCATTGCATGGACTTAATAATGGGTATAAATTATGTGTCACTAATTACATGCTTCTTTTGTTTGATTGGATTGATTTAAATCTGGTTCTTATATGTAGTAAAGCCAGTACACAGTAGAGTGCCAAAAATGTGATTTTCATGATTTTGGCACTTTTTGGTCGATGATTCAAAAAATAATAAAGATTTTCAAACAAAAACACCTATACCTAGGGAATTGTATTAGGAATATAATAATAATGGTGGAACTTGAAACATTTTTTAAAAGAGGCAGTACTACTACAAGTTCAATAGCTCATTAATGTATAATCCATGTGGTCAACTTATAAGAAATATGTTTAATGATAATAATATTAGGCCCTCCAATCGCACCTAGATCGCAAATTGGGTAGTTGCATTACCAATTAGGCAAGGCAATTGCCACGTACAAAGAGAGCAATGCATGCATGCATTTGGCAGTTTTAATGGAATACCTGAATGATAATGAGATATAAAGGCTCCAGACCTGGAGCTTTAATGTTGGTTGGTTGGTTGGTTCATTGACCCTAGGGTCACTGGTTCGTTCCTGTCATGACTGACACATCTTGTGACCTCACTGCGCCACAAATGACGATTTTCAGCAAAGTAATAACAATCACGGAGAGGGCTCCAGTAATCGATCTTTATATTAATGATAGCTAATTTAAAATCAGTAACCATAATCAAATAACTGAGATATACATTAAACAAGGTAGCTCCTCTTCACAATATGACACCTTATTCATAATCATTGACTGGATAATAATAATAGCGGTGCTTACATAGCGCTGTTCCAAGAATGATCACAGCGCTTAACAAAAGAAGAAAACATATGAACAATACAATTGTAAACGAATAAAATATGGAAATGTGTAGTTTATTTGCCGGACTATAGACTAGTGTAGTACTCAAAATATGGACCTGCACATCCAATTTCACACCATTACAGCAACCAAACTACAATGTCCATCTTTTATTCTCTCTCTTGTGCATGTATCATTATTTATGTCTAATTAGGCCAAAAAATGTAATACTTTGTTTTCGGCACCTTTTGGCTAAAAAGTTATGTGCTGTGCTTTTAAAAAAAAGAAAGAGCTATGTCCTATATGCGATTTTTGTTTTTCTACATAATAATATTAGCCATGTCCTATAATTATGTGATTTTTAAAAATATCTGTATGGATTTTACGTACGTGGCCTTTTCATACCTACGAACGGCTGTATAAAATACTAGCATTTTGGGTAACAAGTTTTGCGATACTTCGCTGATTCCAAATTCCAAATTCATTATTTATAATAAGAGTATCGCCGAAACAAACTAGTTTTAAAAAAAATTGCTGCAGCGCATAGCGCTATGCGCTAAATCTCATTTAAAAAGCAATGTGTCTTAAAGACCTTTGTTTGGTCTCAATAAAGAATTATTTTGAATACCATCGTAAACCTTACCGTCCCTCGCTGTCGTCAGGTTCGCTAGCTTCCCTAGTGGAAGCCGACTCGTTTGGCTCTCCGTCTTGTGGGCTATGGAAAAGGTATTAAAATGATACATAACTTAAGGGGGACTCAAGGAAGTTTTTTACTTGATTTTTGGAATTTTGTGAGTGCTGTAATTATTGAACTATTAATCAAATGCATATAAAAGTATACATTTTTGGAAAGAAAATGGATCAGAGAATCCAAATTTTGCGTCAATTTTGACCAAAAATGTTGATTTTTGTTGTTGTTGAGAAAATCACAAAAAATCACTTTTTTGACCCCAAAAAATTCAACAAATCTAACAAAAATAATTTTGAGTAAAAAATTCCCAAATTGATAGATTATGATGTAAAGACACTAACTTAGGGACGATTTTTTTTAAAGCCTAATTTAATATTTTTTGAAATTTTGACCAAAAATCATTTTTTCCTACTTTTTTTGTCAATATTACAAAAAATATTAAAATAGGTTTTAAAAAAATAAAAATCGTCCCTAAGTTAGTGTCTTTACATCATAATCTAGTAATTTTAGAATTTGTACTCAATATTATTTTTGTTAGCTTTGTTGAACTTTTTGGGGTCAAAATTGATGCCAAATTTGGATTATCTGATCCATTTCCTTTACAAAAATGTATACTTTTGTATACATTTGAGTCATAGTTCAATAATTACAGCACTCACAAAATTCCAAAAAAACTTCCTTAAGTCCCCCCTTATCATTTGACAGAATCTTATTGTCAGAAAGTTGGAATGAAAGAGACCAACTCAATTAAATACATAGTGACCTACTTTGCATATTACATAAACACATTGCAGATCAAAAATGTTATTGCAATTTTAGGTATCGATATTGATAAAAAGGATTTAAATAAGCACATTTTGTTTAACCCTAACCATAAAATCCAACAGAAACACTGTGCAGGTAGACCCTCATTCCCCAGTCATTGCGCAATCATGCAAAGGTACATAGGCTCTGAAAAAGTTATTTTTTTGGAGCCTAACCCCTGTGATACACAATCACCTGGACTCTAACTGCGGTGGCTTGGGTTTGATTCCCGGGGGTGTTACACACCATTTTTCTGTCATGTTTTGTCCGTATTTCCCCCTGTTAGCTTTATTGCTACAAACCCCGAATGGGTTAGGATTATATGATTAGGAACCTTTAGATTCATTATATGTTCATTTGTAGAATAGTTGTCCCCAACAAAAATAAATAATTAAATACAAGTAAATGACATGACATGACATGACGACATGACATGACATGACGACATGGCATGACGACATGACATGACGACATGACATGACGACATGACATGAAATGAAATGTGTAATTCAATCAATAAATAGTAAATCTTACCTAGAACATCGCTGCTTAGCTGAATTGATTAGTTTGTTTGTCGCCCTCCGATGTTCCTGCATGTAAAGGTCCCTGTAATATATATAATTTAAATGGAGAGTTAAAAAAAATAGTCTACCTAGGGAATTTATTTGTGAAAATCTGTACTATATATATTTTATCTGTATCTAAATTAATCTATTGGACCAGAGGGTCCATTTCATTCGCTTGGTTGAGGAAACACGTTTTGCGCAGATTGCGCTCACTTTTTAAAGAAAATATTTTTAAAAACGAATAAGGTACAGGATCTTACTTACAAAACCCTTATTCAATTTCAATATTCATCATTGTTCATAACAGATCACAGCCTAGTTGAAGAGCTTAGAAGATAATAGCACAGGCTACTATCTTATCTTTTGATTGATATAATCACAAATGGTAACATTATTTTATCTTTATCTTTGTTTCAAATGAAATTTATGTAGAGAATATCTGAAAAAAGGAAATATGTATTCATTGATTCAATTGACTAATTAAGGTGCATTCATACTCACGTCGTTGCGCGTCGGCCGACGGATATCGGTGCGCGAGTTGAAGCAATGTCAACTTTTGTCCATCGATGTCGACCGATACGCAACGACGCGAGTATGAACGCACCTTTAGTGTGTTCCATACATGAATGTCATGCACATATACTTAATATGAACTGACAAGATATAAGTCACACCTTTGTTTGGTTTAAAAAACACAGTAGTGTGGTTCCAAACAGGCCTGGACATTGCGCAGGTTTTGCGTTGTGCGTGAAGATACATTTCGAACTCACAGTGAATTGTGTTAAACTCTGGATGGTGGAATTTCTGTTGGGAAGGTATTTGTGGTATAAAGTTACCTGCCCGACTGGCTGGTTGAAAGAAATCTGAAGTTCCAGCATTGTTTCCAAATAGTTGTATCTATCTACTGAAGGAAAACATAATATCATGCGATTGTTTTTGTTGATAATAGTAAACAAATACTCCTATTACTCTTGGCATTGCTGTTCCTTCTATCTAATTTTGATTAAAGGTTTTTTGACTCACCCTGTTTAGGATTAGTTTCATTATTTGATATCTCTAACGCTTCCATCTCGGGTCTTGGTGGAGCTAAAGCATTTATCTCCCTGTTGAGATTATCACAATTCTCATCATCTGATGGGTCTTCCTCATCATCAGGTGGTAGTTGGATATTCGTGTCGTCGCCATCGTCCCTATGATCAGACATGGCTACCGGTAATCTGAAGTAACTAAATAGACAAAATGCAGCAAATCAATTAGAATGTACTTAACACAGGCCAACTAAAACATTGTAACTGTGCTCTCTAGTTCCGGGTAGTTGCATTTTCAAAAGGTTAAATAGGCGCATAATTGCGATTAATCTTCAATATAAAATAACACGTTTTCTGATGATTTTACTGGGTATTAGGCCTATATGTTAATATAGCATACATTTTAGGGATTGTACCGCAAAAAGTTAACAAACTACTGTTTGCCCATTCAGCAAGTTACTGTTCCGATCATAAACTTAATTTTGACCAATGCGCTTAAGTGTACGCTCATTTCATTGAAAAAATATGGGTGTTTATTATTAGGTGGCTTAAAAGAATATGGTTAACAGTAAATGTTGTCATCTTATATGAAGAGAGCTCAGGGAAGGTGCTGAGTGCTGGCTTGTAATGTGGTTGTCATGATCAGTTATAGGCTTTCACAAAGGACCCTAAACAAGAATTGCTTTTGTGACTCTTATGACCCCCAGATACTCAAAACAAATACTTCAACAAACATGACTTCTGGTTTTTTTATTTTACGTTAAACTGACCTTTTTTTCTCTACATTTCACTGTTCTCCAAACTTTATAAACAATGCACACACATACAATTCTTTAGAAATTATAAAATTCAATACACATGCTGATATTGATGTGTTGATAATGTCCACTACTTACATACAATTTGTTGAGGCAGAAGACAATGTGTTGATGACTAATTTGTTATTTGTGCAGCAGATTGCTTGGCAAGTCTTTTATCCCAGAAATGGCAAAGCTAGCTTCCTGACGTAAGCTTACATTTACATATGACTGTGGGATGTCTTCAGTATACAGTTCTTAGTAGTATGTCTCCATGAAAAATTATGATGATAGTCCTTGGAGATTGCATTAAGAGTTTGTACCATGTAAAATGCCCAGGTTGCTCAAATTATTTGTAGAATGAGCGATGCAAGTAAATAATTCAGCACTGCAGCATGATTGTTTGAACCGATACTGAACTATGATGTTATGATGCCGTAGTGTTAAAGTTCCTTTACTGGCGCGGCACACATCCTTTGTATATAGAATTATATTTCATACAAAGTAAATCCATTATTCAGTGAAATAAAATAGTATGTAAACCCATAAAATATTTTTCTCTAAATAGCTGAAATATACTGAAATAAAATCATATCATTGCTTAGCTGGAAAACAAACTTTACCGTAACAAAATTCACTCTTGAAATATGGCACTGTGCCATATAACCTTTGAACCAGTTGTGCAATGTCAGGTTGTCTCTGCAAAACTGCTCATTCGAAACCGATGCGCACATGGTAGTAGATTTGTAACCAGTCTTTTGTTTTTGTTTTTATGTTTAAACACATCAAGTGCCATATCTAGTATCAATTATCTCTTAACTTTATCACAATAGTATTCATAGATATTCTATTTGGGGTCACAAATTTACTGCTATAACTTCTTTCCCTGTTTTTCCTTGTATATTGACATTGTATCGTTATTTAGGTAATATAGACTTAGGCTAAGTCTTCTGCCTTTAAGGGACGGCATCATAGGCATGGTGGGAAATTTAAAAAGTAATTTAAAAGGGGAAGGGCTCAACTCAAACTAGGATTATAATGTTTACAAATTAAACCACTCTGATTATTATATTATAATACACAATTATCAGGTCTAAATGAGGAATCACAGGTTGCAAAAAATAGTTTTAAAAAAAGTTAAGAAAAAATAAAGAAATAATAAAAAGGAGAAACAATCCTACATCTGATAACCAGATTTTAAAATTGTGGCCAACTGTGACTTGATATAAGTTTTATTTAAATGGTCACATATTTGCAGGTTGGTGAGGATGAATATCTTTGATTTGGTCTAACTTCCATGTGAGGCTAGTTGAACTGGTTTTAACTGAGTTCAACAGAAACCAGTTGATTTCCAGTAGATAATCCAGTTAAAAACAGTTTTAACCCAGTTGGTTAAATATTGAAAATGCCATATGTGCAGGGTGCCCCTAAAAAAGGGTGCACATGTTTACCCAACTTGTTGACCATGAAATTCTAACATTTGGTGTAAGATGTTTACACATACAGGCTGTCCCAAAATGATTAGTACCCATCGATGCCCAAAGTTCAATAATTGTTGTCATCATCAAAATCGATGAGATTAGGTCCGTTGTTTTGCATCATCTTTGTCATACTGTACTATTTCATTAGAATTTTAGATCATGAATATCGGATTTTTCAAACTCAAGATACACTCCATTATTATAAAACATGGTGATTTTACCTTTTTGACAAAGTGCTAAAAAAATGTGTGTGCTATTACAGCTTGTTTGAAAGAAACTTGTGTATTCTTATAATCTCTTGTCTAATCAATATAGTCAGGTGTCTTTCTGTTGTAACTGTTAATAGTTATGGGTGTTCAAATAATTCTTCTCCTTAATTCAATTTAACAGGTAAAAAAAGTTTGTCACACTTGAGTGACCCCGTGCATTGTTTTATTTGACAAGTGTTTAGGGACTTCTAAATGAAGTGGTATTTGGTGAATCACCAGTGGCTTTGTTTCATTTTCACATTGGAGAATGGATTTCGTGAGGTTAAACACTAAGGAACTATATCAATTTCAGCAAGTTTGTGGGAAATTGCATTCCAAATATGAAAAAGAAGTCTACGCCACTGCTAATTACCCATGACCACGTCTTTACCTGTTTAAATGACCCTCAAGTTTAGCCTCAACACTAGCTCATTATAGAAACAAAGCTTGGGGTCGCTCATGCGTGACGATACATTTTTACTCTTCAAATTGAATCAAAATGAAGAAGTATTAATGGTTTGAACAACAATATGATACAACAGCAGTTTAAAATAGAAAGTAATCAATGATATTAGCAGACAAGAGATTAAGAGAATGTATTAGTTTCTTTCAAACAAGCTGTTTAAAAACACTTTTTTTTGCACTTTGCCAAAAAGGTGAAATCACCATGTCTTACACAATGGAGTGTAACTTCATTAAAATAAGTCCGATATTCATGATCTAAAATTCTAATGAAAAGGTACAGTATAGCAAATATGATAGAAAAACAACGGATCTAATCTTATTGATTTTGATGATGAAAAAATGTATTGAACTTTGGGCATCGATGGGTACTAATCATTTTGGGACAGCCTGTATTGAAAGACTAAACACCTGCTGCTTATTTCATCTGATTCGGATTTGTCAATTCTGAGATATGGACAATTAACTAGAGCTACCCAGAATCGATGTTGTGCCACTTTACATTTTCAAAGGTTTACTCCTAAGATACAACTTCCACTTGTATGATTGCCCTTCACCAGCCAGTGTTATGTAAAATTACATTTTTTGTATTGAGATTGAATAGGTTTAAATAATAGAATGAGTGCCTGTGTATCCAAGCAGAACTGAATATAAAGATGTTTGTTACAATGATTCGAACCAGTCTTTTTGACGAGGTTTCACAAAATGTTTATTGGGCCTACATTTTCAAAACAAGACAGACTTCCATATGACTGGGGTGCTGCCTCAATTTTCATTAGAAGAGAGTGTGTTCATGGTATTAAAATATCCCCAAACTAGAATTCCAGCAGAAGTCACCAGAGAGTTTGCCATTCATTTCCCAAACACTCACGTACCATCTAGGTATACACCTACAAAAAAGGAGTATTTGAAATACTTGGTAGATGGTACAAGCACCAATATGAATAAAGAATATTCTGGAGGACTAAGATATGAAAAGTGGCAGGACACAGTAACACATGCTGTGTGCACTTCAGAGGGATCTCAGAATAACTGCTCGTAGAAATCTCTTACCACATATCCCAAGGACATCATTTTTGTTCCTCAGCCTATTTTAAATAATTCTGGTCAAATGTCCAATGTTTCAAGACGATTGATGCCCATGGATAGACCAATTTTAGTATTGTTTTGACGCTTATAATCATTTTGTGAAAAATGATTAAAATATGGGTGCTTTTGGAATTTATGTCCATGGTAGAACACAATAAGGGTACGTCATGTCTACACGTCTCATTTTAGGTGGTTGCTTTTCTCCTTTTTGCTACCCATTGAGGATCAATATAAGTTGTTCTTAAAAATAGTATTGTGTTTTTGTCCTCAGATAGTTTTACTTCTTTCTGGCATAGGCCTATATAAAAAGCCAATATTGATCGGAAATAAAGTGATTTACAATAAAATATTGCTCAAAAGTACATACCAAATCGCACCAAATGGGTTCGAAAATTGAAAAAAAAATCCACACTTTTGGTAAGAGTCCTTAAAAGGATGAACATTTTGTTTTCTTCCTGTAAAATGCCCATGATTTGGCACAAGACCGGGTTTGTCCGAGAATTTGTTTGTTGTTGCTTTTTTGTCATAACTTGTTTTTTAATTTTAAATTTTACATACCAACCCATAATACCTAAGAAAACTTTCCTTTTTTACAAACCTATAATACCTATGATAACTTTCCTTTTTCGGTAGGGTGTGTCATCTTCAGTGTTTTTTTAGAACAAACCCCAGCTTAAGAAACCCCTTTTCGTAAAAGGGCCCCCACCCCCACCATCCATGAATGGAACTAAAGTTGCTAACAAAACCCTCCAATGACACATGCAAATGTTCAGCTTCCAACCTCATTATGAGATCGATTTTCAGGCTGTGAATTTGATACCAATTTCAATTTGTATTTGAGCATAATCTCAGCAAATGTTTGTAATCTGTATCTTTCAGAGTGAGTTACCAGAAGGTGCTGCGAATGTTGAGGGCGCTTCAGACTCGGATGATATGAAAGGTGATGCCAGGAGGGTGTCGTACAAGAGCTACATAAGCATGTGGAAACATCTACTGGACAGTGCTTATCTGAAGGTAGGGAAGATAGTCATAATA
Organism: Ophiura sarsii; assembly: GCA_035610835.1. Lineage (NCBI taxonomy): Eukaryota > Metazoa > Echinodermata > Ophiuroidea > Amphilepidida > Ophiuridae > Ophiura > Ophiura sarsii. The sequence goes on along the minus strand of CM069441.1, from coordinate 123,037,067 downwards.
TTATATAGTCACATTTGTTAACATTGCCACCCAAAAAGGTGGTTTTTGTTACATTTTAGTTTTTGTTGTTGTCTTTAAGCTATTGTATTTGTGTAACTCTCTATCATATTGATTGTGTTTGGCCTTATATTAAAGGCAATGTAATACCCTTTAATAATCTGTAGAGAGACCAAATCCATAACTTTTTGATTGATTTTCTGTAATAGAACTTTCTTATACTTTATGCAGGGATCAAAGAGCAGCTTGAACTCACCCTCCTCAAGTCTTCACCTCTCGTTCACCTTGTCAAAAAAATCGTAGGGTCAAGATTCACCATTGATTCACCTCTTGAAAACAAAAATTAGGTCAAGATTCACCACCCCGAAGAAATAGCTATGTGAAGATTCACCATGCTGTATTTATTCATTAGGTCAAGATTCACCTCATATACAAAAAAAAGGGGGTCAAGATTCACCATCGGTTCATTATTGTAATTATAGTCGCACTGTGTATCCCTGGAACCTAGGAAAACATATGAATGGGACTCGTGCGGGCTGGTGGGACTTGTCTATAGTTTGCCACTACTATATTCACTAATTTACGAAAATTGATTATTGGCTGATTCGAATGATAACAAATCATTGGGTTTTTTCACAAATATGCACCTAATTTAATATGCGCATATGAATTTGTTGGTACTTAAGGGGGATGTGCACCTTCGTACAGCCTCCGTAAAACTGCCGTAACTTCTTCATTATTCATTTAATCTAGATGAAAGTATACATTTTTTTGCAGGAAAAGGTTCAATGAATCCAACCATGATCATGAAATTGACCATTTTGGAAAAAATTATAAAAAATAAAAAACACGTTTTTGGAAAAGATAACTCAAAATATATTTTGTCAAATTTTGTCATACTAGTTTTATTATATTCCTCATACAATTCCCTAGGAATCGTTTTTTTGGTTTTTTGAAAACATTTATTATTTTTTGAATTAGAGACCAAAAAGTGCTAAAAATCGTGAAAATCACAATTTTTGGTAAAAATCACATTTTTTGGCACATTTTGGTCTCTAATTCAAAAAATAATAAATATTTTCAAAAAAAAAATAAACGATTCCTAGGGAATTGTATGAGGAATATAATAAAACTAGTATGACAAAATCTTACAAAATATTTTTTGAGTTATCTTTTCCAAACCTAAAATGGGGCAAAAAACCGTGTTTTTTATAATTTTTTCCAAAATGGTCAATTTCATGATCATGGTCGGATTCATTGAACCCTTTCCTGCAAAAAAATGTATACTTTCATATGGATTAAATGAATAATGAAGAAGTTACGGCAGTTTTACGGAGGCTGTACCTGGAGGTGCACAGCCCCCTTAAACAGGTGTTACGAGTCAAAATTTGATATGATCAAAACAAACATTGAAATATTGTCAGTTTTCGATGGAAAATGCCATCAGACGGCGGAGCTATCTACAAATTTTCAGCAGTCAACTTTAGAAAACAAACATAAATATTGACGTCAGACGGCGGAGCTATCGACAAATTTACAGACATGCTGAAAATTTGTCGATAGCTCCGCCGTCTGATGGCATTTTTCTGGAAAATGCCATCAGACGGCGGAGCTATCGACAAATTTTCAGCAGTCAACTTTAGAAAACAAACATAAATATTGACGTCAGACGGTGGAGCTATCAACAAATTTACAGACATGCTGAAATTTGTCGATAGCTCCGCCGTCTGATGGCATTTTTCAGAAAAATGCCATCGAAAACTCGAGTTTAGAAAACAAACATTAAAATATAACAGTTTTCGATGGCATTTTTCTGGAAAATGCCATCAGACGGCGGAACTATCGACAAATTTTCAGCTGTCAACTTTAGAAAACAAACATAAATATTGACGTCAGACGGCGGAGCTATCGACAAATTTACAGACATGCTGAAAATTTGTCGATAGCTCCGCCGTCTGATGGCATTTTTCAGAAAAATGCCATCGAAAACTTGAGTTTAGAAAACAAACATTAAAATATATTGACAGTTTTCGATGGCATTTTTCTAGAAAACAAACATTAAAATATATTGACAGTTTTCGATGGCATTTTTCTGGAAAATGCCATCAGACGGCGAAGCTATCGACAAATTTTCAGCAGTCAACTTTAGAAAACAAACATAAATATTGACGTCAGACGGTGGAGCTATTGACAAATTTGTCGATATCTCCGCCCTTTTTTTCGTCAGAAAAATGCTATCAAAAACTCAAACATAATAGGCTTGATGAATATTTTTGAAAAACACCTGCAAATCAACATAATAATTAAATAATAATGTGTTAGAAAATAAAAATATCCCTGATGAAATCGTATTATTACTTTAGTTACTAAATAATTAAAATCAATTTTCTTCCAACTTTTATTTAGAGCTAGTTCCCTCACTGAGTTTGAATAGCGCCCAAATTGGGTGCTTGATATCCAGCAATGATGTCCTCAAGCACGCTCCGCCCGTGTATTGGGCGCGTGCGTGTTGGGAGGAAAATACATAACCACTGTTTAAAAATGCCATGTGCGAAAAAGATGGCGGCCAACTTATTCGTAAACACAACAGCTTGTTATAGTTAAAATAATAAGTATATCATTCCGTAAGTCTGTTAATATCTTAAAGTATTTGATAAAATGTTAAACAAGCGATCTACTGTCCATCTTTACGGAAGATACATTGGAATTTTGTTTTATCGGCAACATTCACCGCGTGATCTTTAGCCAGTTGTCGAATTTGCCGTGCGTCCATGTCAACAACAACACTACGGTCCCACAGTGCGTTTGAATAACAATGGAAAGTAAAAGATAGCGGGTTTTGATCGGCTTTTAGTTACTGGAAATTCAGTTCAAATGATTAAAACTTTAGCATAAACATGATGAGTAGACATTATTTCGACGGATCATGCAAGTGTTGGAGTGAAAAAAGAATGATTTTCGGCAAATCGGCGAGGTTTTCTTGACAAATCTCGGGTCGTATCTTCACCTCTGGGAGTGAAGATACGACGCGTATTCGACATTGCCGATTTTTTGTGTTCGACACGGTTTCACTCGGTAAAAAGAAACGTGCGTTCAAGATTCACCATGCTTCAAATAAAACTAGATGAAGATTCACTATGTCGGAAAATAAAGACGGTAAAGATTCACCTTTCCCAAAATATTTGTATCTAAAGATTCGACGTCGAGATGGCGTCGAATCTTTGACGACCCTTGAGGAGGGTGAGTTCAAGCTGCTCTTTGATCCCTGCATTAGTCTTATGCCATTTTGGTTCTAAATTATATCTAACCTAATGTACATATATCAAGAGCTTGGAAAACAAGGCCTCATCTCCATAACACAACCCTTTCAAAGTTATAGCCAGTATCACACAGCCTCATTTCCATCTCCCCAATGTGTTTACAAATCTTCAATAGTCTTTTTCTCAATATGGTCAAAATGGAGATAAGGCCTTGTGGTTCTGAGCCCTCGATATATAGGTCCTACATTTAGACGGTAGAAGACAAAAAGTAATTATGATTTTGTATGAAATTCAAATTGTAACACCCTGTATAATGTTAAGGGCACCCTGTATATTTGATTTTTTTTTAGTTACCATATTTATAATCCGTAGATCATAAGTTTTCCCATTTTGTTTTCTTTTTACTACCCTTTATATGAACATTTTGATATATTCTACTGAAACTTCAAAATGAGATATATTTCAAGAAATAGACCCATTTATGAGGAAAAAACATGACCATATGGGGGATGTGTCACAATCAAAAGGGACATGTTCTTTGCATAATTGCTTTTGATGCACGGCTTGAATTGAGAAATTAACAACCAGGAGCTACTTTTATACAAATTTGCTCAGGACCAGGGCCAATTTGTCACATTTAAAGGGTAAAACCCCATGTCATTCTAAAGATGATTACAAAAAGCATCACAGTATTAAAAGGGAAGTCCTTAATTCTAGTCTCAGATGAGTATGCTTAAAATTGTTATTATTAAAATCGTACATTATTGTGCCCCTTTCCCATTTTTTGATCATCTTGGAAAGATGCATTTTAGCCACAATCTGCCTTATGATGGACTTAATTTGCTAAAGTAAAGTGTGGCTTTGTGATGGCTTTACGCATTTAGACCCAAATATCTCAAGATCTTTTAATTAGGCAATTTTTGTTTTGTTTGTTTGTCCACGTCCGACCGACCGTGTACCTTGGTGCCGACCGTATTATCTTTTATTTTCTATTATTTTTTTAAAACAACTTTTTGAGCAATCTAAATGGCCAAACGGACCGTTTTATTCCTGATTTCGTCAGTTTAATAAATCTGGTCTTTATAAACACCATCCCCAATGCGCAGTCCCTTTTGTAACATGATGTTTAAGCCTGACAAATCCCGCAAGTATCAAAATAATTCATAACAACCCCATCGGGAATGCCAGTCGTATATTGGTATTAATAAATAATCATAAAAAACAAACATGATTTTCAGAGAGCGCAGTTGGTCAATCAGAGGCTTAATCCACATCTGTGGAACTGTGCCTTTCGAGATGAGTTGCGAGCACATGTTATTGGCATTACGTCACTCGTACCGTTCCAGAAAATTGAAGTAAAATTTGTGATTGGACAAATTGTCACACGCATGCGTAAGGATAATTTTCGTAGCAATACGTCATTCGTATCAGGTTTCGGAAGAGGCCGAAGGGGATATCGAATAAAGCTGAAGCATGATGTGTCACACGTATGCATAAAGGATTTTCATCAATTAAAAGAAGGCGACCGTATCGGCCAGCTACTTCGGAATTTGTTCAATTAGTCTTCATTTAACGTTTTTAAATGACTTTTTCGGCATATTTTCCAAGTTATTTATTGGTGGGGTACATCATTGATATGAATATTTCCCCTGTTCTCGATCTGATCAGGTTTTATCTGATGTTTTTGATTGGTGACGATAGTTGCAGAATTCGGAAACCAATTATATTTTATCGATAATATATCGACATGTCGAAGTTTTCTTTTACGACATATCGATACAAAATTTTGTATCCGATAACAGCACTACTTTTTTCACGTATATATTTCTAACATAATTTCAACACTGCGCTACGTTATTTCACTTTCTGCAAATTTTCAATCATAATAAATGGCGGCGACCGACAACATGTTCATTTGGTTAGTTGAACAGTTGTAAGTATTAAATTAAAGTACAATTCTAACAAACTCATGAAAAAGAGTTCAATACTATCAAAGTGATGATGTGTTTTGTGTTTGGACAACTTTAATTCGGCCAGTATTCATGCCAAATTTATATTCCCAATACAATAACAATTTTAAATTTTTTTAAAAAAAAATATTAAAAAATCCGATCTACCGACCCTACCTTTTTCGGACCCTCTATGGACAAACAAACAATTTTGTTTTTTTGCCTTATGGGTCCCAAGATTTATTGATACATTTTGCAACCCCTCAGGAAATGGATGCTTTTGGAACAACATACGTAGACAGAAGTATCATACACCAGATGATATATGGTGAGCTGATAGCTGCAACGCTAAGGATTCTGGGAAAACTGAATTTGACCTTAAACAAACAAGGTCAACTAGAAAACCAGGTAGGTTGATTTATAATAGCTCTGAGGTTTAGAGTGATCAGGGAGCTTATATAATGGGAGAGGAAATTTGAATCGCAAAATTGAAGCCTCCTATATGGGCGTTCACAATTGCTTTTGATGATTGATTACCCTGTTTACAATGTTTTTTGCATCATCCACATATTGTATTATTCTTATATTGTAATGTAATTTCAATGTTGTTATGTTATCTGTTAAGCGCTTTGAGACTTCGGTGGGAGGCGCTTTAGAAGCACCGTTTTATTATTATTATTATTATGTGGGTGTGAATATGCGTGATGTACCTCTTAATGACTCATTAGGATGATTTAGACGCGTGATGTACCTCTTGCATAATGAGGGCGCGCAATGTACCTCTTAGAAAGGCTTCAATCTCGGCAATCGGAGTCTGTGTACAGTGGCGCTGGCCTGGAGTGATCATTTCACCCTATGTGTAACCTGACTCAACATGACATGATAAAAGGATAACAAAATTTAGATGCAAAATGCAATCATGATGGATTTAAGCTTATTAAATTTTAACAAAATAGTAAGAAAATATGTGATACTTGTTATCATATCTTTAAAATAAACATTTGAAGCGAACACCTACAGTATAATTGTTAATATAGTTTAGTCAAGTTCCAAATTTGCAAGCCTTTTTAAAGCAGCTAATTAATACAGAAGAGCGTGATCATGCATAAAGCTTCTATGACGCAACAGGGTGCATCGTATGGGAGATGTGTGCGTATGTCAAAATCGTGCATGTACGCTCGGATAACTTTTGCGTGCGGAGAGATAACAAATGCAAATTTCTCGCCAATTTGGAACTGACTGAACTATAGAGTGCAATTAGTTATTGCACCCCAGGTTATTAACGACAGGTGATTTATTGGTACTTGTATTTTCAGAATCTTATACCAATGACTTTGATAAATGTTTATTTTAATTTGTACAGACCGACATTGTAGCGGCCGCAGAGTCAGATGGAACTGATGTCACTTCAGATCCTCTTCAAGGTCTACAGCCTGTTAAACGTATGGACTTTCAGGTGTTTATCAACCTTGTGGAATTCAGCAGGTAAGTGAGATTCACAATTAAGGACAGACCGGCAGTAGATTTCCATCTTGATTATTTTCGTAATTAGGTTTTTGGACCAACTGACATACTAAATTGTCTTACGCATACGTACTGTATATGTAGATTTTTGTGCATATAAATATTTTCAACACTTGCACAGTTTCTACTCATAAGCACTGTATAATATATTGCATAGCACATTAAGTTTATCATGGGGGGGGGGGGGGGGGGGTGTAACAATCGAGGTTCTCTCTAATTAAGCACTTGGTTACAATTGTCACAAGCCAGTGTGGTACGCATCAGACGTGCAACGCAACTCTTTAACCGGCCAACAATTTTGAAAGCAACTATAATAAAGAGTATAAAGACCTGCAGGGAGCCCATATTCTTTGAATTCCTCAAATGGCACAGGCCAGTTTCAGGGTTGTGACATTTAAACGAATATCTTCTGGATATTACTTTGTGTCTGTTGGGAAAATGATAAGTTATAAGTTTATAGCCTATTGGACTGGATCACAGTCATGGTGAAGTGTTTGAGTTTGGGTTAAAAAAAACCAAGAGCCCAGAAGCTTTTAACTTTTTCATTTAGTTTAATACTATTTCTCTTAAATTACCACCTTTATGCACTAAAGTGTGTAAGTCATATAAAGAGTTGTGTCCATGTGAGATATCTTTCATCAAAGTTGATAAAATGTGCAAATGCTGATAAACTATTAATCCCTTGACCCCGTACACACTAGCAAAAATCCCTTCATTCGATGAAGCGCTATGAAGATCAACTAATGAAGGTGCATAGTGTGTACTCTCCGCCCTTAATCGAACGAAGATTAAATCAGCTTCATTTGATGAAGCTCGGGAGGTTCTTTTGACGAAGATAAATGTTCATTCAATGAAGCGAATGTGTAATGTGTACTGTCGCTTCGTCGAATGAAGGGAGTCATGAGGAATGATTGACATCGCTAGGAAACAATTTCCGGTATCGCGTGGCAACTAACCAAATAAACACACGGAGGACGATCTCAATAAGGCCAGTCGGTCGGTCGGTTGGAATTTTTTTTTCTTCAATTTTTTTTTGGCTGAAAAATATATGGTTTATGTCAAGACAAAATTGGTATATGCCCATATGTCAATTTAACTAATGTTTCTAGTGTGACAATAGTCTAAAAAACATTTATTTAGGCTTATTTATTCATTTCCAGCAAATAGTAACATTTAGACACTTTTAATCAAATTTAAATCTAAAAAATAAATAAAAAATTGAAGAAAAAAATTTGACGAAGTTTTTACGATTTTAGGGTCGGTCTGAGGGCAACACAACTCTTTTTTTTGGTTGGCCTAATAACAACACACACCAATCGTGGCTTTTCTTTCACACAACACCGTTCAACAAATTCCTCTGAAAGGTCCGTAACTGTTACCATTTTACCAAACATTTCTTTAGTAGTCTACAAATTCACTAAACACAATGTGTTCTTATCTTCTGCAATGACTTTTAAGAAGATGAAGACCCCCAAAGCTTTGACATATTTTGACAGTTTTGCTACGCCAGGATTACGCACACGTGTACTCTCGACCCTAGGGACACCGGTTTATTTACCGGATACGGCTGTATTGTAGTCAAGTCGATGCGTGACTCATAATAGATGGATTTACGTTAGATCAAATGGGAAGCGATCATGATATAAATTGATGCGCGGAAGTGTACAGATAATACACTAGCAACCAAAAGTATTAGGACACTTTGCAAGCTGTAAATTGAGAGAAAACACTGGGAATCTATTGAACTACTGTGTTAGGTTTTTGGTATTCTAGGGTTATAAAAGTAATGGAAAGTTCTTAAAAGTTTGTTGCAATAAATTTGGGATGATATTCCTACTCAAGATATTATTATTTAAAAGGAAAACATTTGTAACAATATTTCAGTGATTAAGGTTTTTTGCATCGATACATGTATATTTAGTAAATTTGAGTCAAATAGCTTGACAAAAATTCTTAAGTCATGATGAAATGATAGCCCTGTGTAGTGTTCCCAGGTCATGTGGGTGCTATTAGAAAGTACAAAGAATCTGGTTGGTTTCCATTTAAAATTTGAAAGTAAAGGTGTCAAAATGAAACTAAATTTCCCTCCCAAATATCTAATTTTGAAGATGAATGAAGAGATCAGGCGTCAATATGTGTGAGAGATTAAAGACTAGTGACAATATTGGAATTAGTTTTACTTCAGTGAATCCATTGACAAACAATTGAGAAGGGTGATTTTGAAAGGAAGTCAAAATTATCAGACTACCCACCATAGGATTACATTGGCTATAATGAGGTTGATGAATTATTCATGAGCTATTTCCAATGGGAAATTTGTATGGGGATTTCAAGAATGCACATGTTTTCTTTAATTCCATGGAATTGAATCAGCAGATGTTATAGGAAACATGAATTTATTAATGAGAAGAGATTCAACAACACATTTGTTCAACTCGTAGTGAAATATTACACTCCAAATTGAATATATGGAATGATTTTGACACCACAACCAAGTGTCCTAATACTTTTGGTTGCTTGTGTACTTTAGCATAAAAAACACTGTTATCTTTATTATTTTGAGAATCACAGGGATTGGTGATTTTGTTTCGAGTTGGTGATACGTATGCGAAACTGAAGGTTTATTAAATAGTCATGTTTATGATGTTTGAGACCCGGAAGTAGTATACCGATTACACATGTGACAAGAGAGAACATACGATCTTCTTTAAAATGTGTTAATGTGTACGCATCTCTATCTTCGGTAATTGTAATTTGTACGCTCTCTTCGTTAACTAATTAAGATCAACTTATCTTCTTTGAATGAAGCGATTTTGTAGTGTGTACGGGGTCTAAGCCACCCCCTTTACTAAAATTTGTCAGTTACAGAAAAAAGTTAATTATTACAACAATAGAGTGAAATCACTAGAAAAATAGAATTGGCCATACTTTCATGATAAGAGGGTTATACACATTATGTCATCAAATCATTACAACCATGCTTTTTGCTACCTGTATATCTTCTATAGGGAATTACTACCAAGCAGACAACTGGCATACTTTGATCAGTGGGTTTACACATATGGTCATCAGATCATCCTGCTCTCCAGCCGTCTACCACTGGTCAGTGGATTCTACAAGATGTTGGCAATATGTATGGAGATCTGTTCCAAGATAGGATACTTCAAGGTAAAAAGGTGGTGTTTTTTTAATTATCTGACCTAACCTGACCAACCATAAAACAAAATGGGTGACCTAACCTGAATAATTTTGGTTCTGACAACAGTTAAAATCAAGTCAACCATTGAAAACCTGTAGGCTATATCTAACTTTCAAATTTTATTCTGGCAATAACGAAAAACAAAAATCCTTGACAAAACTTTATTTTCTGTATTCCTATTGATTGTGTTTTCAACCTTGTTATACATAATGAAATATAAAGACAATTTAACAGAGAGGGATAATTAAAAGGAGAGAGAAAAAAGGACAGGCTGAATGATTGACTTTTAATTCTATCCAGCGGACACTTTATGTTATGCCTAACTTTGTTTTGTCTTTGTCTGCACTTTGTTGTAGTGGTTATAAAGAAGAAAATGTGCTCCTTATGCTCCCAGAAGCCAATCTCAATATTTGAGCTTTACCTTTGGGCTAGAGAAAGTAAATAGAATAAGGGGCCTATGGTTGCAGAAAATATTAAAACTGTATTATACAATCTGCAAACTCTAGCTTAACCCTAACCCTGGCGGAGAGATTTTGGTGTGGATCGGGAGAGGGACCTTCCGCACATCACATGCAGCCTCCTACACATTGACCTAACACGCAAGAGCTTGCCGGGCAGCAATTTCGTGCCCACATATCAGCTCAGTTTATGAAGTCATTCAAATCAACATAAAATCATGCGGTTGGGGAGAAGATTTTGCGTAGTAATTCGTAGTATTTAAGGAAGTTAGGGTTAATAAAAGGATTTACTAGATAAAATGTTGATATGTGATCAAATTGAGGTGAAAGTCTTTATCATTTGGTTAAATATCTCTCTCATATGTCTCATCTTTGCAGGATATCAACAAAACCACCGACCAATCAGAAGACTCCATGGATGTCAATTCCCAAACCACATCTGGGGTCACGACCTCTGACCGTCAAGCTTCATTTCTTCTCTTTGCCAAATTCACCAAGGAAGTTCTTGTTAGACTAAAGCAGTATAAAGATGATCTTCTTGCAGCATGTCTACACTTTGTCCTCTCTCTACCACATGAGATTGTTCAGGCAGAAGTTGTTAGTCTTGTTCCAGCCCTTCAGGTAATGAGTGCAAAAAAGAGCTATATTTGTCTATGTATATTTTTTCTTTCATAGCTTTTTGATTATCAAATCATTTGATCCTCTTAATATTGAGCTCAAATAAATGCAACGTTCCCATTATAAATCTTTGACACCCTGTATCTTTTGAAAATGAAGGTATAATACTTTGTAAAATGAAAGTATAGTGATTGATAAAGTTGGAAAGAGGGTAATAGTGAACAAAATATTTTGAAGACAGAGAGATCCAGGCCTCAAATTACGAAATGGAGAGGGTACTGCAATTTAAAGCGATTTGAAAGGGGCACCACTCCAAAGCAATTTTGTACTTTTTAATGAAGTGAAAACAACCATAAATTGAGGGCATCAAGGCAACTGGGTTGGGCATCCAAGGCCTTCGATGCCTTCGATTTATTTGAGCCCCGGAGAGACCTTATGAGCTGATGAACAGATGGAGGACACAATTTTCAGATGTTTAAGACCATGGTAAAGGATGGATTTAATTAAACACACGGTTTCAGACAAATGTGTCTTGCAGATGGAAGTAGTTGTGAAGTTAGTGAATAGACTAGATATGATGTTTTCTCTCATTCCATTCTTGTTGAATACTTTCTAAGTCCTTTCCCTCAGGACATTTTATGACTCCCTGATGATCAAGGGATAATTACAAAATACTATATAATTATCTTATTGGTATATTGATTGTCCCACTGTTTTATCAGTTGCTTTGCTTATATTCTTTATGTTATGTACAGACAACTTTCAAGATTGGTTTAAGCTACCTTCCACTAGCAGAATCAGGCCTAGCTGCTCTGAACTACTGGATGCAACACCTTCCTACAGACATGTTAAGACCACACTTCAACGCAATACTCCCATTATTGGATGGTTATCTAAGGGCTACTTCTGAACGAGGTAATCATCTCTCTAGAATCTTAGAATCTGTAACGTGAATAGTTTTTATATTGGAAAATTTTTCACATCAGGAATCCCGAACCGAACAAGTACAAATTCAACAAGGACAGAGTTTTGCTGTCAAAGCCAGTGCCCAGCTCTTGGAGGGTACCATCTCTTGTGTCCCGTTGTTGGACTGATTACCTGGCCTACCAGAAACCCATACTTGTCAGTATTTTGGTTGTAGATCATAAATAATTTCTCTTGAAATGACAACTTTCCAGCAGAAATTCTTTCTGCCAAAATGACACTCTCAATTGTTAAATCTACAATAATGTTTTTAACTACCTCTAGATTCCAGGTCTGGGATGCTTCAGTCCGTTGTTACAAAACCCACAATCGGTGTAGGCAAACGTAGGATCACCGGATCCAAACTACTTAAGGACATTAACAACAAACAACAGGTAATATATATTGACAATATCAGGCTCATCAGTGGGGTTTAGTTTAGATTGTTTTTTTGCAATTCAATTTCTATGATAGTTTTCTTGTCTAAGCCCTTTCCATTTCCCCTTCCCTCCTCATCCCCTCTACATCATCTTTGTCTCTATCCCCTTCTTTCTTCATCCCTCTCCCTATTCCTGTCCCCTTCCCTTTCTATTCCCCTTTCCTCCCCACCCATCCTTACCTTATATAAACCATGTTTATCTCAGTTTCTTGCATATATGTTTTCAAATTATGAATTCAAATAGTGTATTTTAGGTTAGGCGACGAAGAAAAAACACCCTTTTTACGGGCGGACGGACCTGTCAAGTAGGGTCGGTCGGTCAGGTGTTTTTTGTGTGTTTTTTTTTAAATTTAAATTTTTTTTTTAACCTAAAATGTAACCAAAATCAGCACAAATCAGGAAATTTTAAAGAAAATTGTGAAACATTTTTTTCAACATTGTTTTTGGAAACAAATGCAAAAAGTGAGTCGGTCGAACCTGTAAACAGGATTTCTTTTTTTCCTCCCCTTATAGGCATGTATCAAGATTGTTTTATTATTTCATATTGATGCCACATTCATTGTCTGTCTAAATGCCTAAAATAATTAAGCTAACATCATTGGAAATTGATATTTCAGCTGATATTGAATCATGTATTCTTCAAACACTTTAAAAAATCTTTTGCAATATCTCATTTAAAAAAGAGGTGAATATCAAGAGACCAATTTTGTAAACCTTTCGACATTCAAACATTCATTTTTATCACAGGTCCAGGATTCCCCACTTAGAACGGTGCAGCTGAAGATCATTCACTTCCTGGGGTCACTGGGAGGTCAAACTAATGCTAGCCTACTGGAGACAAGTTCTAATGAGACGGCAAAAGAAGCAGTGGCATGGGATACACAGCCTAGACTGGCATTTGCTGTGCCATTTGTGGACATGAAACCAAACATTAACTTGGGTAAGTTATAGCCAGGGGAAGGGAGAGTAGGGGCATTGGTGATTTGAAAATGGTATGCACTGTGTGTGTTGCCTCAAGTTGGAGGGGGTGTCAGCGTGTAGTACGATATACAGATCAACATAATACAGCTGTTTTTTTTTCTTCAATTTCACTGAGGCGGTGAAAAAGTTGATTTAACATATTACATACAATTAATACCTTTAAAATTGCATGATAAAATAGTATGCATTGAATCTGATACAGATTAATGAAACAAAGTTACAAAAAAGGTGTGAACATATCATTAGATGAATAATTACAACTGACTCATTCGCTTAAGACGGCTAATAAATATACTAAGATTAGGGGAAATGTGAATATTTTGGTCAAGTTTGTTCCATTCAATGGCACCTCTATATAGTGTTTGCATCATAGTTTACATTACTCCAATATGATCGGGTATGTACCCAGACATCAAAGACGAATGTTGGCCCTGGTTTAATAATATCTTGCTTACAACCTATAGGCTGATGTTACCCTCACCCCTCAACTCAAGATGATTTGGAGTATAGCTATACGCACACACCCCACACAGCTTTCTGTACATGTGTGTATACCCACTGCCTGGAGTAGATGCATGTGTTTACGTAGATGGTGTAAATGATGTACTGTCTCATCATGGAAGTGAAATATACTGATTCTTTGAACTGTTGTATTATCCCATCAATACAGATACATCTTTGAACTGTTGTATTATCCCATCAATACAGATACATTTTTGAACTGTTGTATTATCCCATCAATACAGATACATTTTTGAACTGTTGTATTATCCCATCAATACAGATACATCTTTGAACTGTTGTATTATCCCATCAATACAGATACATCTTTGAACTGTTGTATTATCCCATCAATACAGATACATTTTTGAACTGTTGTATTATCCCATCAATACAGATACATTTTTGAACTGTTGTATTATCCCATCAATACAGATACATTTTTGAACTGTTGTATTATCCCATCAATACAGATACATCTTTGAACTGTTGTATTATCCCATCAATACAGATACATCTTTGAACTGTTGTATTATCCCATCAATACAGATACATTTTTGAACTGTTGTATTATCCCATCAATACAGATACATTTTTGAACTGTTGTATTATCCCATCAATACAGATACATCTTTGAACTGTTGTATTATCCCATCAATACAGATACATTTTTGAACTGTTGTATTATCCCATCAATACAGATACATTTTTGAACTGTTGTATTATCCCTTCAATACAGATACATTTTTGAACTGTTGTATTATCCCATCAATACAGATACATTTTTGAACTGTTGTATTATCCCATCAATACAGATACATTTTTGAACTGTTGTATTATCCCATCAATACAGATACATTTTTGAACTGTTGTATTATCCCATCAATACAGATACATTTTTGAACTGTTGTATTATCCCATCAATACAGATACATTTTTGAACTGTTGTATTATCCCATCAATACAGATACATTTTTGAACTGTTGTATTATCCCATCAATACAGATACATTTTTGAACTGTTGTATTATCCCATCAATACAGATACATTTTTGAACTGTTGTATTATCCCATCAATACAGATACATTTTTGAACTGTTGTATTATCCCATCAATACAGATACATTTTTGAACTGTTGTATTATCCCATCAATACAGATACATTTTTGAACTGTTGTATTATCCCATCAATACAGATACATTTTTGAACTGTTGTATTATCCCATCAATACAGATACATTTTTGAACTGTTGTATTATCCCATCAATACAGATACATTTTTGAACTGTTGTATTATCCCATCAATACAGATACATTTTTGAACTGTTGTATTATCCCATCAATACAGATACATTTTTGAACTGTTGTATTATCCCATCAATACAGATACATTTTTGAACTGTTGTATTATCCCATCAATACAGATACATTTTTGAACTGTTGTATTATCCCATCAATACAGATACATTTTTGAACTGTTGTATTATCCCATCAATACAGATACATTTTTGAACTGTTGTATTATCCCATCAATACAGATACATTTTTGAACTGTTGTATTATCCCATCAATACAGATACATCTTTGAACTGTTGTATTATCCCATCAATACAGATACATCTTTGAACTGTTGTATTATCCCATCAATACAGATACATTTTTGAACTGTTGTATTATCCCTTCAATACAGATACATCTTTGAACTGTTGTATTATCCCATCAATACAGATACATTTTTGAACTGTTGTATTATCCCATCAATACAGATACATCTTTGAACTGTTGTATTATCCCATCAATACAGATACATCTTTGAACTGTTGTATTATCCCATCAATACAGATACATTTTTGCCAAGAGTTGTTGAATTAGCTTTGACATCAGGAGACAGACAGACTAAGGTAGGTTACCATGGATACCATCTACAATGTATATAAGTATCAAGTACAGGGTGTTTCCAAATTGTTACTTGAATATGAAAACTGAATGGTAAATTATCAAAATATTCAGAACTAAAACATAATGGGCTTGTACTACTGATTGCCGTTCAAGGAGATACATGAAGTAAAATGGGACATAACACTGTATGTAATCGAACTTATAGCCCTTAACTGACTAGAGAAAGTATTGGTGTTTTAATATTAATCTCAAATTCACTACAGTTTTATAATCAAAACAAAAAAATGTTGATCATAGCATCATGATCTGAGCACTCGCGTTCATCCAAAGGTTGAACGCGGTCTTGCGTTGCACTGCATTTCAATTGATCGACAATAATTTGTTTTGATTATAGTTAAGATGTTCATCAGGGTTCGATTAAACTTGGAAGTAGGTTTATCATATCTAGTCCAAGTCCAAAACATACCTTTGAAAGAAGTTTCAAGAACATGATGTTCTCAACACTGTCTTAATGCCAACAATGAAGTGACAATCTTGTGTTGATAGCACCACTTTCTGTGTTGCTTGACAATATTGTTTCTAGATGGTTTATCTGTTGACTTCTAGGTTGCTGCATGTGAATGTTTCCACACTTTGGTATTGTACATGCTGGGAAAAGGAACACAACAACCGGATCAAAGAGGAGATACAAAGGTAACAAAAGTACTTGTACCCTTTAATAAATTCCCCCTCATAGATACCCCCTTCTTTTTTCTTTAAAAAAAAAAATATATACTTCAAACATTTGTAGAAACTTAAAGCTTATTAGTTGGAAATTAGAGAATTAATGCATTTAAGTATATGTGGATCAAAACAGTTCTAGATGAGCAGTTAAGGGAAGTGTCAACCCTATTATTTTGATGATCAACTTTTGCTTCTAAGTTTGAGAATATTGAATAAAAGTACATAAAAGTATACATTTTTAGATAGGAAATTTGATAAGGAATCCGATGGTGATATCAATGTGATACCAAATCAACTAAATTTTGAGAAATGAACCAAAAAGCTATTTTTTTACCCCAAATTTTTCAGACAGCAAAACTATAAAATAAAAAATGGTAATTTGTTCTAATATACGTTTTTGTAAACAAAACAATTTTGTCTAGGAGGCACTTTTTTCTTTTTCCAAAATAAAGCTTGGTTTTGGAAATATTGCTAAAAACATCGGAAAAGTGTAAAAGTCGTGTTTTTTTGCATACATTTCGCTAGAAATGGATGCATATCTCGAGTTTAAAATCCATAATCGAAAAAATAAAAAATTGCCTCCTAGCGCTGAAAGTCCTCTACACAATGGTAGTAAAAGCTTACCTGATAGCTTGATATATTTTTAGTTATGTTGTCTGAAAATTCGTAAAATTCCTTCAAATTTGAACTTCTAGAAAACATTGATTTAGTAAAAATATTGACATTTTCCACCATTTAAAGCTAAATGTTCACGGAATACACGGGCGTGTGACCTAAATAGCGAGTATACTATTATGAACAATCATAATAAACTATCAGATTCAATTTATATTGTCACAATGTGAAGAAATTGGAAGAAAACTGAAATTTAAATGATCGTAAGATTGGCCTTTGTTTACATTTTTAGACATTGTTTTGCGCTCTTTTGTTTTTCGCATCTACGTCGCGGATATTAAGCGGCGCGTCTAGTATTACGCGCGGGAAGTTTCAGCGCGCGACGCAATGATCGAACAGCTGTCGCAGCATTTGAAAAGCGCGGAACTCCGCTTAAATTCCCGCCAAATAACCATGCGCCTTTTCCTGACTCAAACTTATCAAAACAACAATTTAAAATCCCCCAAAAGAACGGGAAATAATCGCTTTCGATTAGTTACTTATGATGGTAATGATAGAATACATATAAAAGTATAAAATAATAGAGAAATATGAAATTCAATTTTTGAAACAAGTGCCGGGTTGACACTGCCCTTAAGGAGAAGGAATATAATTTGGCTACTAACATGTAACAATACTGCTGATACAAATTTCAATATGCTAGGCATCTCATCTTATGTTAATAGTTTGTGTGCTTGTATATATATATTTTTTTTGAATATAACTCCTATTTCCATCTCTTCAACAGAGCCCTATGCGACACTTATACAAACATGTATTCCCCGCTCTCCTCCAATTGGCATGTGATGCGGAACGGGTTGCTACGCAACTATTTGAGCCCTTGGTCTTGCAGCTCATACACTGGTTCACAGGAAACAAGAAGTTTGAGAGCGAAGAAACCATGACTTTCCTCAATGCTATGCTAGAAGGCATTGTTCACCCGACAAATACGAAGCTCAGAGATTTCAGTGCTGGATGCTTGATGGAGTTTTTGAAGTGGTCTATTAAGCAGACTTCCAAAAAGGTGACATATTTTATATGATTTTTATAGTAATAGTCGTTTTTTTAAGAAATTCTTTCTGGAATCTATATCATATTATTTGCCAGGTCTCTTTTCTATAATGCTTCAAAAATATATTAAAACAGTGCCATCCTTAACTGTACATCTCTGCAAGTGAAGGTCACAAGAGTAGGTTATTGTTCAACATTTTGTCGAATAAAGGTGATCTACTCTAAATCGAAAGAAAAGGTAGAGAGGCGAATAAAGACATGTGTTCATTTGATCCATGGATACCTCCATCCCTGGGGTGTATTTGCACCAAACTCAGGCCACAATGCAGCTTCAATGTTGACCTAAAACTAAGTATGAATCATATCTTAATAGAAAATTTATTCCATTTTAAACCTATGTTCTTTTACTTCAAACAGCACTAGCTGTGATTATACTGCTGTCCAATTGGATGTGTTATAGACTTAAAGGGTACACATTAAACTTTTTCACAGTGGCCTGACAATCGATTATCGCTAAGTGGGGACCGTAAAGCCATTTCAAAACAGAAATAAATGTTTCAATCATCGGATTCACACAGAGAAATTGTCCACTTTTGGGTGATTGATCGTCAATGCGATTGTTATTGTACCTACAAAAGGATGATCGATCGTCCAAAGACTGATTGTCAGGCCAGTGTGAAAAGGCTTAGTGTAGCCTATAATGGTTCGATTTACCTATGGTCCTACTCCAACTACAGACCAGGCTGATTTACTGTGTAATACTTGTAAACAGTCTGCGACTTGCTCAGAATGTATGCAGACTTATAACGTTACATGTTCTGCATGACTCTCTGTGAAATAATACCCTGCTGTATGCAGATTGTTCACAAAATCATGGATTTCTTCCTCCTTCATATCAATATTTCTTCATTTGTCTTCCCGTATAGCAACAAGAAAAGAGCCCACTGAATACCAAGTCACTACTGAAGCGACTATACAGCATGGCAGTGCATCCCAATGCCTTCAAGAGACTAGGAGCATCCCTGGCCTTCAATAATATCTACACTGTGTTCCGTGAGGAGTCATCTCTAGTTGATCAGTTTGTCTTTGAGATACTCGTGGTGTATGTGCATAGCCTAGCATTGGCACATCATGATGATAAAGCACTAGGTAGGTTGTCATTAAGCAGCAAGTTTGAGTCATGGTTTTATTTTACCTCTACACCTCTGTGAGGTGATATCTATACCAGTTTGTCTTTGAGATACTGGTGGCTTATGTGCATAGACTAGCATTACCCGTAGACATCGGAAATTATATATGCAGGAGAGACAAAATAGAATAAGAGCAATTCGGCTCCGTACCAAGACGATTTAATTTCGCAATTTTACACGACATGCATTACGCATAATCAAGGGTACTATGATACCATATATATAACACATTGATAAATATTCATATTTTGGTCGTCCTATTAGACGAGTACAGTCAAGGTTAATTTTTTTGTAAAGACTACAATTATCCAAATAAAATTGGAAAGGTCCGAGAGAATATACCTTTTTAAAAGATGGTCCTAACCTTGAATTATCAATGCTTTCTCTCAAAATCAATTTTATTAAATTTGTAAATGCGCCAATTGAAATACGACAATCCAATCTACCACCGATAATAAATCCTCAAGTGATAATTTACAAATTAATTGATTTCCTGAATGGTAATTTTGTCAATTTTTAAAAGATGGTCCTAACCTTGAATTATCAATGCTTTCTCTCAAAATCAATTTTATTAAATTTGTAAATGCGCCAATTGAAATAGGACAATCCAATCTACCACCGATAATAAATCCTCAAGTGATAATTTACAAAATAATTGATTTCCTGAATGGTAAATAGATTAAATAACTACTTGATGAGTAGAAACCAGTGGGCCTTATTGATAGATTACCAATTATACAATGAGGTAATAATTTACATTTGGCCTTATAATAAACTTTCATTTACCATTTATAAATATTTCTTATATTAAGATTCAATAATTGGGATTTAAATCCCTGTTTCTTCAAATTTTACTCCAAACAAGATGACAATGGGGAAACTTGTCTAATCCCCCCCCCCCCCCCCCCCCCCCCCCCCCCCCCCCCCCCGGG
Source organism: Ophiura sarsii (assembly GCA_035610835.1). Lineage (NCBI taxonomy): Eukaryota > Metazoa > Echinodermata > Ophiuroidea > Amphilepidida > Ophiuridae > Ophiura > Ophiura sarsii. Next base: position 123,016,770 of record CM069441.1, on the reverse strand, counting down.
TTCAGTAGATGACTCAAAAACAGATATCACTTTGGCCGACTTACACATACTTACAATGCAAATAAGAGAAAAAGAGCAGAGCGGATTCAAGATGTGACCTGAACACAACTAATCCAGCATTGGTTAAATGTATGCCATCATATTAACGATAGAGATGTTTGGTGAGACTATAAAAAATCTCTAAGTGTCTGATTTCATGAGTGTTCGGCATGAATGAACAAATCCGGGAGGCATGCTTGTTGATGTTACAAACACAACCGTTCTGACCAGCCCAATTAATGATGTTATCACTGGCTATCCAAGTTCTCATTACACCTGTATAATAAAAACAAGAAGGAAAGCGACAGAGCAGCAAAACAACAAAGCAAGCACTACAAAAGATGAAGCAATGGATTAATATATGATGGGTGGAAAAAACAAGCCATTATAAAGGGCAAAAATGATGACGGGGTGAAGATTATTTGTTCATAATTGACGGCCACGTTGACATATAATGCGTAATCCATGTAGGATATTAGGAAACCATCACTAGCAATAGTGCTCAACTATAACATGGGAGCGAATTATAAATTCCAAAATTAGTGGTGGACTAGCACATCATTGCAATACAACTTTTTTTATTCTTCTCGCATGGATGGAGGAACCCATCCACACTCCTCAGTTGCTATATGTGTAGAGTAACATACTTTAAACAGCACATAACAGTTTTAACACAGAAGATTACATAAGGTGTATATTACATAAGGTATATATACCATATTTAAAGACCATATATTTAAAGACAATCTATATGATAGCCACTTGTGGATCAATAATTTTAATAACTTAAGTATAGATAATTCTAACAACACGAGGCACATTCTGCTATGACAAAACCATCATTAAAGGACTATGTATTATTCAAAAACAAACTTTGTTTGGAAGATTACATATTATTGTAAATAAGATTTTGCAATACCGTACCCCTCAATGGCCGTGCTCATTCACGGAAACCGGATATAAATATTTACTGCCCATTATGTGACAAAGATATTGAGAATCTTAGACATTTCTTATTTATTTGTAGTGCGTTATATCATATCAGAGTTGATGAATTCCTTAAACTTGAAAAATCAACTAGCACTCCATAATTTAGAAGAATATTTATAACTGGTAATTTAACTATTAAAATGTGTCATATGCTATATAGGATTTTCAAATGATGTTCTTACTGTATGTGATGATACCCGACTCCAAATATTTGATGTGTTCTGCAAATCCTATTTAAAACGTGCATGTAGCATTCAACTTGTATGATTTTATGTATTCATGTAAATATTTGTATATATGATACTGTGTGGTATCAATATAGCCAGCTTTTGTGTTACAAGACTCTACCTCTTCTTTCATTCTAAGGATATGTTGCTCCATTAAAATTGGTCCTCACTCAAGATTGGACAGAGATAAATTATGATGTCTAGACAATGTTATGACATGCCACAATGACCAAAACAAAACATTAGGCACAATTTTAGGATGACATGACCAAACCTTTCAAAACAAAGCACGGGTGAACCCATAAAACCCATGTGACAGCTATGGTTGCCTCTGCATTTTTAACCAGTCTTTCAAAACAAATGTAATTGTGACCGGTCAAGCCCATAAAACACAAGTGAAAGTGTTTACTAAAGTCTCAGTTCCTCATATAACACAAGTGACAGCAATGGTACAAAAGTCTCACATCCTCACAAGTTTAATTTGCAATTATCTCACAGCCCAATGGAGTCCTTCTCTATACCGTAATATATTATGAGATATAGACCTCTTTTTATTTATACATGTGATAATATTGAGTAATATGTTTTAAGGACGCATCCGTCGAGAAAACTCAAGCCACTGTTTCAAAAGTGTATGTCCAAATAAATAATTAATAATCACACTTTACAGGTCTGGGGTCAATAATCAAGTCAAGCACTTAAAAATTCTTGGATTGGCTTAAAGCTGGATACTGAGATGTTTTCTCCTATGTCTACACCCACTCACCGGTTCATTGCTATTATTTAGGGCTGCAACGATGCCAGTCTTAGGCGCGTGTATATATACAACTTATCCCGGAAAGGATTGGAACGAGAAGCCAACGCAAAATCACCACCACGGCACGGCAGCCATGTGTACTATAGACTCAACTCCTGAAAGAGAAATAGAAAGAAGAAAAAGCAGAAGCAGAGAGTACATTCTTTTCTTAAAAATAAAATCCCTCATTCATCTTACCGTATTTCTAATATCTCAACAACGTAACATTTATTGTGCAAAACTCGACCCCACGCCTCTCGCAAAATCATGAAAGGAATCTCATGATTGACGACATCAGATCTGCGCAGATTTAACACAAGTTATACCGACTTGGCACAGATAATATACTGTACCGTAAGGATAAGAAATGAAAGAACAACTAGTAGTAGTATGATAACATATATGATATCATACCGGCCCAGATGTGTATATTATGACATGTAGTACGCAAAATAAGACCGTGAGTGAACTGTTAATCTGTCCGGAGCGTGATACCCGACGAGATGAGACCATTATACGGAAAGCATAAAGCAATGATTATAACCAGCATTTATAACAAGAAGGAAACAAAAACCCAACCGACAAGGACAATATTAAAACGCAGGCCTTAAACAACACCAAGCTAATCATGATCATCAACAACCTTATTGAGCATTTCATACTAATCTTCCTCCATGCGTATTAAGAAAAGAATTAAAACGAACAGCCCGAGTACGTACGTGGTAACGTCACATACATAAAACATACAAAAAACCAACAGTGTGGCTGGGCCTATCAGGGAGGACTAGTCTCTCTGCCTATACACTTTACTACCTAGAATTGGTGTAAACAGTGGTGAATATACATAAATAATACAGGCATGTACTATCATGTAGAACCCATGATATTTGTCAAGACGTAGACAAAGACCCAGATGGTTTAATCTGAAACAAATATTATTAGTCTCAGGTTTAATGGACAAATTATAGTCAATAGCCATTGATATGAACGCCTACACTATTCTGATTATAATGGATTTACCATAATTATAATTGAACACAACCCTGATATGTTTAATCATGTAAATAGATAATTATATGGCCTATACAAGGCATAACGCTAGTCTTAAAGATCGATTATGAATGCCTGCTACATAACGCATAAATCAATATAACCATGATAATGAAGCCATTCACCCTTTTCAAGGGGTATATTCTGTCTGTGTTAATCCATAATTACCCCCACATTTCAATCCGGGATTTCAATACTAAACACTTGAACTAAGATGGCGTAACCAATGTCCCCATTAGTCAATTGAGGCAGTTCCTCGCCTAACGGAAAGCAAATTGATGCGAGGAGGGGTTGACTACCCGTGAATGTATCGGAAAAGACACAATCGCGGGGAACATAATTTGCCTATTTATATAATTATTAATATTATTATTGCGGGGAGAATTATTAAAATTACTAGTACTAGCACTAGTCACACGATTAGAAGAATACAATTCGTTCTCACCCGACTGGTTTTGTGTAATCTGTGGTGCTGCTCCCGATGATGTACTCGTCGATGGTCCTAGAAATAAGCTTGAGACATTCCTTCTTTCCACCGTCGGCGTCGTATCCTCGCTTGAATCCACCAAATCCTCGATTTCCTCGTTTGATACTTGTATGCGAAGAGCATCGTCGTCCGCACCGCCAATGTATTGAATAATGTTCGATCTAACTTATACGGGAAGCAATCGGAAACGGCCGGTTGTTGTTGTTGACTTGGCAACCGGCGGACTGACTGATCAACTGCTGAGAGGCCCGTGTGTTAATAATATATCGACTTCTGCCTCTCGCTATCGCGGAATTCTCGCGGACATTTATTGAGCCATATCGTAAAGGCACCAAATAAATGATTCTTAAATACCAAATAATTAAATTTCTAAATAAGTACTTTACCGTAACAAATGAATGTTAATAGCAGAAGGAAATCAAAGAAGGAGGAGCCCCGTAATGTGAAGCAAAAAAGCTAAACCGCTGACAACACTCCAACTTGAAAACCAAACGGGTACGGAAAGAATTTATTTTAAAATCAACCTACTTGGTACGGAACTAAAGAGCGAATGATAAAATTAGTTAGGGGATGGACGAGCAGAAACATATAACAAAGGAGTGAGTTCGCGGGCTCCCGGAAGTGGAACGAGAGTGGTCATAAGGTTGCTACGGGAGACCAGCAAACTATAGCAAACACAATTTCCGCTTCATCGGCTAAAGGAGTTTAAGCTTTATGGCTTAAACTTTATTGGCACATCATGATGATAAAGCACTAGGTAGGTTGTCATTAAGCAGCAAGTTTGAGTCATGGTTTTATTTTACCTCTACACCTCTGTGAGGCGATATCTATACCAGTTTGTCTTTGAGATACTGGTGGCTTATGTGCATAGACTAGCATTGGCACATCATGATGATAAAGCACTAGGTAGGTTGTCATTAAGCAGCAAGTTTGAGTCATGGTTTTATTTTACCTCTACACCTCTGTGAGGCGATATCTATACCAGTTTGTCTTTGAGATACTGGTGGCTTATGTGCATAGACTAGCATTGGCACATCATGATGATAAAGCACTAGGTAGGTTGTCATTAAGCAGCAAGTTTGGGTCATGGTTTTATTTTAACTCTACACCTCTGTGAAGAGATATCTATACCAGTTTGTCTTTGAGATACTGGTGGTGTATGTGCATAGCTTTAGCATTAGCACATCATGATGATAAAGCACTAGGTAGGTTGACATGCATTAAGCAGCAAGTTTGGGTCATGGTTTTATTTTAACTCTACACCTCTGTGAGGAGATATCTATACCAGTTTATCTTTGAGATACTCGTGGTCTATGTGCATAGCCTAGCATTGGCACATCATGATGATAAAGCACTAGGTAGGTTGACATGCATTAAGCAGCAAGTTTGGGTCATGGTTTTATTTTAACTCTACACCTCTGTGAGGAGATATCTATACCAGTTTATCTTTGAGATACTGGTGGTCTATGTGCATAGCCTAGTATTGGCACATCATGATGATAAAGCACTAGGTAGGTTGACATGCATTAAGCAGCAAGTTTGGGTCATGGTTTTATTTTACCTCTACACCTCTGTGAGGAGACATCTATACCAGTTTATCTTTGAGATACTGGTGGTCTATGTGCATAGCTTAGCATTAGCACATGATGACAAAGCATTAGGTAAGTTGCCATTAAAGAGTAGGTGTCATAGTCAGTCTATGTGCATCCCAGACTTTAAATCACATTTACATTTTGTGTAAATCCATCCAGGCTTTTTTCCCAATGTACATTGGTCCCAAAGATTGAGACATTGGTCCCAATGATTGAGACATTGGTCCCAAAGATTGAGACATTGGTCCCAATGATTGAGACATTGGTCCCAATGATTAAGACATTGGTCCCAATGATTGAGACATTGGTCCCAATGATTGAGACATTGGTCCCAATGATTGAGACATTGGTCCCAATGATTGAGACATTGGTCGCAAATATTGAGACATTGACCCCAATGATTGAGACATTGACCCCAATGATTGAGACGTTGGTCCCAAAGATTGAGACATTGGTTCCAGATGATTTAGACATTGGTCCTTTTTGTTGAGACATTGGTTCCAGATGATTCAGACATTGGTCCCTTTTATTGAGACATTGGTTCCAGATATTGAGACATGGTCCCAGCAATTGAGACATGGTCCCAGCAATTGAGACATCGGACCCAAATATTGAGACATTGGTCCCAAAGGTTGAGACATTGAACCCAATGATTGAGACGTTGGACCCAAAGATTGAGACATTGGCACAAAAAAATGAGACATTGGCCCCAAAGATACAGAGGTGATGAATTCATATCCACTGTCTGTACTCTGGAAAAGAGTTTATCCACAAAATGTTAATGGAAACTATTTAAACCTCAGTGACTGTATTTCAACAACAATACAATAATGTTTGTAAAGCTTAAGATAACCTTTGACCCTTTAATTTTTACATCCAGGAACCCAGGAGCAAGGTGTCGAGGTACTGAAGCATTTGGAGAGAATAATTCGAGTCAAGGCAGACATGCTAAACAAAAACAGCAAAAACAGGAGGATACCAAGGTTTACTATAATTAGTTTCATTCGTATCTTAATTGCTCAACTTTGCATCCTTATTTTGTTTAATCAGTATTCATTTATTTATTTATTTATTTACAAATCATGGTGAATTGCCTGGTATATTCAATACCCAGGTCAAATAATTTAAATTTAAGTCCAAAACAACTATTTCTTTGTCCACTTGCTTTCTTAGGCTTGGCTTTTTCTGTTTGCTTTCTTTATTTGTATTAATTGTTTCAAATAAATTCAACTTCCCCAGTCCATCGATTTAGAAAACATGGTTGTACTAATGGATTTTCTTAATGAAACAGAAATGTCAATTTTAATCTTTATTATTATCTTTGTTCATGTAATTCCTTAATAGGGAAATGTATTCTTTGTCAAAACAATGGCCAATGTGATTAGGCAAACACACAGTATTTTACTTGTGATATACATACCATCTTATTCCAGGGATTTCCCACAGGAAACCTGTCCCACCCTGAGTCACCTTACTGTATGGTTACTACAACAGTGTGGCAGACCCCAAACAGAATGCAGACATCAGTGTATGGCACTTGTTTACGAACTGGCAACACTATTACCAGGTAAGTTGTCTTGTGTCTTTTGAGGCAGACTTTAATATTTGGAGGCAAATCTCTACCACTACATGTGCAAGGAATTTGTTTGGAACAAAGCTTGGATACCTTACTGTAAAAAGAATAAAATGACCTGTACAAGGTTAATGGAGATGTAGAGTTTTGTTCTCATCAATTGTCTATCAATGATTAGTGTGGCCTTTTTTTTGAAAACTGACTATATTTGATTAAAAAAACTTTTTTTTTTTCTTCTTTTTCTCCTCAGGCAAGAACAGTGCTCAGACATGGATGCAGAACACACTGAAAGAGCAGGGTGCAGACTATTTTGTATCTAGGTAATGTTGAAACATTTACTAAGCCTAGTTAGTTGAATTATTATTTTTATTACAAAATGACCTGGCTCAGAAGATTAAGCTACTATAAATATTGTTTTGCCATCAATTAGTGCTCTGTACATCTACTTCTATGCAATGACATCCAAGCTTTTTTCACTGATTGATCCAGCATTTAAGTGCAAGTGTCTGGATCCCTCTTTGATAAGGTTGGTGTATACACCAGTATACTAGAATAAGATTTGCCTATTATATGCTGCGCTCACTGGAATACCCCCTGATGTCATTTCAAAAACATACAAAATATGAAACTTAAATATTACTAAAATTCTCCATATTTGATATGCCTTTATTCCAGATTTGAAGGTGGTGGTGGCAGGTCAAGTAATAGGTCCGGCATAGCAAAATTCACCACCTTGGTTTCCATGCAATCTCAGTCTACATTCTCAGTGAAGCTGGCTTGTAACTGGTTTGATCTGGTTCTAGCTGCCTTGGATTGCTATACGTGGGTATTTGGTGAGAAGATGCTGCAACCATCCGTGCTATTTACTGGTAGGTATTGATGTTTGATATTCGGCACATATGGAGGGAACTTTATAAGATTTGGTTGAATATTTCATCATTACTATACATGCTATGTGTCTTTTCTTGATACATTAGATGTATTAGCCTATGGGCCTGTCCAAGCAGGCAAGTTTATCAATCCCATACAAACAGAATCAAAGATTTGCATACCCAAAATATCTAACATCTGCAATGTTTTGAGCTAATACCATTGAATACCCTAAGTAACAACACTCACTCACTCACTTCGACGACATCTGTCGGACGTTAACGATGGCTCTCCAGACACCTTCCATGCAGGTCTTCATCTCGGCAGGTGTTTGTTTAGTAACATTAGTGTAAATATATGTGCTCAAAAACATAGTTTTCTTAGTGTAAAAGCACTCATTGCTTGGAACTCTTATGCAGACAACCTGGGTTCAATTCCCATCACCAGCAAAATGTCTCACAGTTGGTGAGCAGAGCAGCATATCTCTATAAGATTGTACACATGAATAACAATTGTATTTTATTTACTTCCCCAACAGATGCAGCTAGAAAGCCATCCTCACTTTTTCAAGCCATTCAGTACTATATTTCCAACATTGCCATGGCAGACCTAGAGACAGTGTCACGCACCGGAGGAGCAACACAGCATGTCTTCACCCCAAGAGAGACAGAGGAATTCAACAAGGGCAAGTGTACTCTGGTGGTCAGACTTATGGATTTCCTGACTGTGCTACTAGGGAATTATCCAGCTGAGGCAGTCAATGTGTTGCCGGTATCGTTATGGAAGGGAAAACTTTTGGATTTGATAGTGGCATGTGTGCTGGAGCCAACAGCTGTTGGGTTTGACATGGCTGATGTAGAAGTCATGAGTAACCTTCCACAAACAGTAAGAATTATTTCCATAGTTTAAATCAAGATCCATTGTTTATAGGCTTTTACGAAAACAGTCCATAAATGCATACCCTCCTGATTTGGGATTTTAGGGAACATTTTAATGTTCAGGAAGAATGTATGCATGTTTGTACATTTGTGTTATATGGAAAAAGTACAAATCATGGAAAACCTACCAAAGTATGGTCAGAGGATAAGTGAGATTGAATGTGTAAGGTTAAGTAAGTTAGGGGGTTCTTTTTGACTGAAAATATATGGTTTATGTCAAGACAAAATTAGCATAAGCCCATATATCAATTTAAGTATTCGAGGGCTCAGAAACAAAAGGCATTATCTCCATTTTGACCATTCTGAGTAAAAGACTATTGAAATTTTTTAAACACATTGGGGAGATGGAGATAGTGGCTATAACTTTAAAAGGGGTTGTGTTATGGAGATACTGGAAAGATAATTTCTTTCAGAACATTTGATAACAAAATCTCATTTTTGAAAAAATGGAGATGAGGCCTTTTTTCTGAGCCCTGGTAATGTTTCATGTGTGATAATAGTCTAAAAACATTAATTAAAACTAACTTATTCATTTCAAGCAAGCAGTAGTAACATTTAGACACTTTAAGGACAAATTTAAATCTAAAAATAAATAAATGAGAAAATGAAGAAAAAAAAGCAACAACAAAAAGTAAAAATGCCGACCCTAATTTTTGCGATTTTAGGGTCATTCGCTGAGGGCAACACAATATTTGTTGTTGTCTTATTTGAGGCCAATTATGCTCAACTCACACAGGATCACCTGTAGCACTTAGGCCTATATTATATATAGCCTTTCTTCATGATAGCATAGAAGACTCTTTACTTGCATTAGTGCAAGTGAATTTTGACCATAGCAACATTTCCCCCTTTTTAGAATTAATTAGACAAAACATTAAAAATCCATGTCAATATCTTATATGATTAAAACTCTATCATTTAAACTTGTGTAATCACAATCTCTGGATATGATGAACGTTAACTTCATTCGTATATTTGACCTTCAATTTCTCTTTTTTTTGTTTAGACTGGTCAACTTTTGTCCCTGTTATCAAGCAAATTACCAGCAGCCATCCGAGCAGACCTCAAGAGAGCTGTCATAAACAGAATCAGGCAAAGGTAAAATGTAGTGTTTGGAAGTGTGGTGGTGGGGTGTGGGGGGGGGGGGTTGAATATTTACAGCTGTATATGCAACTGTCTCAATTGTCTCACTTTAATCATGCTATTTTCTCTCCTATTTTGTTGGAGGTGGTTTTACCTCTTCCCTTTTTTTTTAATTTGACAACTTTCTACCCACCCTCTGGATATCTGATGATGCATTCCTAAGTAGATTAAAATGGCTGCTCTATTGTGTTACGTCACTAATAACGTAACAACAACTCCTTCAACATCAGATCAGACAGAGTAGGGAAACATTTGATCATGATTATAAAATCCTATTTGTTATTACCTTACAGCCAGCAAGACCTGTTCAAGCTTCTACCATCCTTGTTCCAAGGCCAACAAGAAAACTTGGACCATGCCAAACTATCGCACCTTGTGATTGGCTATGAACAGTTACATCAGGCCAGCCTGATGGATGCAGTCATGAATAAGGTATTCTTACAAGCAGTTATAACGGATCATATCGGTCTACTGATATATAAAAATGGTCAAATTGTAAAGGAAAAAATAAAATGTGATGATTTATTTCATGTAATTAATTGTCAGTACCAATTTTTACATGCCAAAAAATCAACCCATTTCTACAGGCCCACACCAATTTTTTTTATTAATGGAGGGGGGGGGGGGGGGGGGGGGGGGGTTCCTGTGCAAATGAATACACACAGACCTTAATTTCAGAAAAAAAATGTTTAGTTTGTCAAAAAATGTCAAAAATGTTTATACGTTTTTGTGATTTTTTGTTTTCAAGAGAAACAAATTGACTTGACAACTTTAGAAGTCCACCCACCCTTAGAACATGGTGTGTGTTTTCATGGTCTTATGGATGCAGGAAAAGTCCCAATAACTTAATTTCAGAGTCTGTTGTGGATACAACCAAATTGAACAATAGTTTGTAAAAGTCATTTGCTTATGCACATTACTTTGTATTCCTCCTCATTATTATATTTCAGCCCAATACTCCAATAGAGTCTATGGCAAGCCAAATCCTACTGTGTGTGTTCAATGGGCTAGCAAAGAAAGAGACAGATGGGGCACTACTAGTGACAGCGTTAAGCCCAACCGCCATTGATCTAGGCAACAGGCTGCTAAGACTGGCTTTCAAAATGGGGGTTCAGGTAAGATTAAATATAGTGGAAATTAAATAAGCAACTTTTTTGACTTATGAAAATTGTGCTCAAAAAACCTTCTTTGTTTCAATCTCTTTGTTTAAATGTAAATTACTTTAACATTTGAATAATATCACACTGTAAAAAGAAATCATAGTCAGGGTTATATTTCTCACAGTATTCTGTTTTTAAACTTATCAAGGCAGTGTCTTAATTGCATTTACATATGAGATCCTAATACATCAATCAAATTTGGTCTATCTGAGATAGTGCTGCTTAAAAGGACCTCACACTATTACAACATTTGCGGTTCCGTTAAAAGGTCTCACACTAAGTCATTTTTTGGTTTGACACCCAGCCCAAAGTACTGGTTGCCAACCTTGGTAAGGACACCAGACTGGCCACGTCCACAGGGACTCGCATCACAGAGCTCCACCTGACCCATGGCATGGCTTTCTATTCAACCTTCCGCAATGTTGTAAATGATGAGCTTGCGTGTCATGCTCAGCAAGCTGTACCGCTACTGATATGGGATTCTAGCAGGGCAACAATGGGATCAGTATTGAATGGATTACTGGATCATGTTGCAACGAATAGAGACTTGAGGAAAAAGTAAGTTACATTGCCTATGGTCTTTCCAAAATATAGTTCTTATATGCATACAATGCTCTATGTTCTTTAAACACATTGACCACCGAATCCCCCACACCCGTCCCCTACACCCACGCACAAAAAGTCATGCTTGCAATGATATTCAGCTAAAACTGAGGTGAAAATACATTACTTTTTCACTAATTACTCATATTACATTCTTTCTCTATACCCAAAAAAGTGATTTTTCCCATTTTTTTCACTCTTTTGGCACTTTTTAGTCAACATTTCAAAAAATTATTAGATTAGGTTAAAAAATGAGATATTTTCCCTTAAGTTGGTGTCTTTACATCATAATCAAGCGATTTGGGAATTTTTTGCTCAAATTATAAGCTTTGTTAAAAATGTTGGGTCAAAAAGTGATTGTTTGTGATTTTCTCTTAAAAGAAAATCAACATTTTTGATCAAAATTGATGCCAAATTTGGATTCTCTGATCCATTTCCTTTCCAAAAATGTATACTTTTATATATATTTGAGTCATAGTTCAATAATTACAGCACTCACAAAATTCAAAAAGTGACTTCCTTGAGTCCCCCCTTAACCTATGCCTTTACCTCTGAACAATGTTGATCATTACCTTAATGTGTTTACCTTACCAGGTATGGAAAGTCTGTGCATAGCATCATCTTAACCAAGTGGGACACAATCTCAGGAGGACTGAGGAAAGGCTGTGATAAGGACCTACAAAGTTCAGTTTTATTGCTGCTACGGAAACTCCTCCAGATTGACTCGACTGTAAGTAGCAAGAAGGGGAGGGGGGATGATTTACATAACACAGTTGGCCGTAATTCTTGAAACATCCACACACAGGACACATGAAGTAGTCTTCATCTTTTCTGTTTCATGAGGGAGAGAAAATTAAGAAATTTCTACTTGAGCATTGATACATAGCTCAAATTTTAGTAATTCAAGGGTCTTCTTTTAGTTTTTGTAAATGGCATATTCATACATAAAATGATTTAGTGCTCCCATCCATTGTAAATATCATGATTATGCTTATTGTTTATTAACCATTTTTTTCACCTTTTCTTGATTTATTTAGTTTTGCACCAAGATATCGCATCCATCATACCAGCATGTGTTCAACTCGTACATAATCATGCTCACTGACCCCGCGACCTCTCTGACCTTTAAAGCTCAGGTCATGGATGTGCTGTACTTCTTTACATCAACACCAGAGCAGGACGAGCAAATCAAGTAAGCATGTGGATTGAATAGGTCAAACATTTTGAACGGCCCCATTCAAAGAGGATAAACCAATATTATTTTGGTTTCACCTAAATCGAAGCAATCATCCATGCACTTAATACCTTACTCTATACAGTGACATTGGTGCTTTTGTAAGGAATTGCAGCTTAATGTCACTCTCTTGTTGAACCCTTAAATGCTCCAAGCTTAGGCCAACAACAAAAAAGTTGACTTGCCCTTTCAGGGTCAAAGTCAGGGTCGGACGGTCTGATTTTGTTTGTTTGTTGTTGAAATTTTTTGAAAATTTACTGCACAAAAACACGTTTTTTTGATTTTTTTGATTTTTTTGATTTTTTTTGATTTTTAATTTTTTAATCTTTTTAAACAAGTAGATACTACTCAAAAACACGTTTTCATCTTTCTTTATTGTTATGTGCTTCTTTCAATTTTTTTTTCTTTTTTTTTCTTCAATCTTTTTATTTCTTTTTTTTGGAAAAAAAATAGCGACCCTAGATTTCCGAAAATTCGGGTCGGTCGGAAAGGGCAAGTCAACTCTTTTTTTTGGGGGGCCTTACTTGAAACCATTTATCATACTTTTAAAAGATGCCTAGAACATTTTTTCCATAAATTGACTCATAAAAGAACTTTCATTTTTTAAAGTTAATTGTATCTAAACCTAAGATAAGAGGAAACATGACAAACAACACATGTTTTAGTGCATTTCTATTTATTCCAATAGCAATAAATAGGAAGACATAAATCAAATTAAAACTTTTGAAGAAAAGCAATAAGGTTTATCGCGAATCAAAAAACAACCTATTGGTTATCCTTTTCTGTTGCATTGTGGGATCGCAAAAGGCCAAAATCTGCCCCATTCTGGATCCCACAATGCATCAGAAAAAGATAATCAATGTGTTTTTTCCGATTGGCGATAAGGCTTATTGGTACTTTGCCTTAAAATAATTAACCCTCCTGTAAGGTGACAACAAAGGAAAACCTGTTCTAGGGGCCCTTTTTGTACTTATTTAAAATAATCTTCTTTTTCAAAAACATATTGCTAACTTTTTTATACATTTTGGTTTTTAAGTTTTTGAATTTTTTTTGAAATTGTTGATTTTTTAAATATCTGAAAATTCACCAAAATGTCCTGAAAAAACCCCAACAAAAACCCAACTGACCGATCCTACATGAGAGGTCCGTTTGCTTGTAGAATAGGGATGTTTTTTCATTGCCTAAACTGCTTGTTATCTTTTACAATTTCACAGAGATTCCATCAACGGGTTGGTAGTGGGTAACTTCCCATTGAAATCCTCTGAGATACGAGTAGGTAGCGCTAACTACAATGACTACATAGCTGCATTGAACAAGGTAGGCAAGTCAATTGCTCTAGGGATGATAGGCCCCTAGCCAGTAACGAGGGAAAATAGTGTACCCTGTTCCCCAATAGAAACCATAATCATGTAGTATTTGTTTATCACACCTCATTGTGACTCTGGGGATGATGTCGTAGGAAATAGTCACAAGCATTTACATGGGACATAGTACCTTACATTGTATTAAATTAGCCAATGAATTAGGATAATTAGTTTAATATGGAAAAGGTATAATAACCCTAACCCCCCTGAATGCTAAAAAATGCTAATCCTAAGTCCCTCTCCAAACGCATGCTCCGTCCGTTTTCTATGACGTAGTCAACTGAGCCTAATCCTATATAGTGAGCGCAGTATACCTGGCGAATGTGTAGCTGAGGGCCATGGCTTAGTGGGTGGGACGTGGGGCTTGAGAACGGAGGGTCCCCGGATCGAATCCAGGCAGGTTCCCAGAGATTTAGTTGGCGTTTTTTCCTCGAAAAACTGGATCCCAGTCAAAAACCCTAAACCGGGGTTAGGGATAATACAGTGCATCCTGGCCATTATCTTGATGCCCATACATTTGTCATTGTTTTAGCTACTAACCGCCATGGTGCTGTCAGGAAGTCTTATGTTACTGGAAACTGTGATAAGCATCATCTGTAGGGAGGAGAAACATGTACACGAGGATGAGATACAGTCAACTCTGGGATCGTTGATAAAAAGGTAACATTGGATTTTTGTTATGCTAGTACTACCACAAGCAGGACCAACTTTGTTACATTTGCAGGCTGTATTCACCCATCGGTCTCAGAGATGACTTGGACCTGCCATGGCCAGTTTAAGGTCTATCCTATATACAATAAATGAATTAGACTGAATGGTAAATTGGGCAACTTGTTGGATTTCAGATATCGTTGCTGTTCTGTCAAAACCTTGTATGTTTTTCCGGCCTTTCAACATGTATAAAGTAAAACTACCCAATGGTTATGTATAGGAAGTGTTGCTTTATACATGTTCAGGGCGAGTACAAAGTTTTAATAGATGTGTTTTGGCCCTTGAACATGTTTAGAGCAGACTGCCCACATAGGAAGTTCAGCTTGGTTCACATCACACTGATACACACACTTTGTCTGATCTCATTATGTGGGAATTTATAAATGTAAGGGTTCTTTTTATAATTGTGATGGCCAACGGGAAAAGGTTTGCCAAAAAGAAATTATTGCCGGCAGTATTGCTAATGATATTGAATATACTCAAAGGGATTCCACAACTCTAAAGAATACGTAAAAATTGCTTTCAGTTTTTGACCTAAAAGTATGTTATATTTGGTCACCCACAAGACATACAAAAAAAAATTAATCAAAATGCCTTGTTTCAATTAAGTATTTTCCACGTCTCATTTTGGTCATGATTTTGAGACTACTTGCAATTTGATCTCATTTTCAACACTATATATCCCACACAGACTTCCAATCCCAAAGCAAACAGAAGCTTTCATGGTGGCCTACAAGGTATTCAGTGATGAGCAAAACTTTCGCCAAGATATCCGTCGTCAGGCCATTGCGAGAGTATGCGTACCTATGATGAGACTATGTAACACACAAGCATTGACAGAGTTCTTCAAGGCTAACATCAAGGATATTTTCACTATGATGGAAGCAAAGACTATCAAGGTAGGGGGATGAGATGTAAGGACCACAAAGTGTTCTCATGTCCTGTTTGCTTTCTCAAGGCATTAATGTCACCTCATTCATGCCTATGATGAGACTATGTAACACACAAGCATTGACAGAGTTCTTCAAGGCTAACATCAAGGATATTTTCACTATGATGGAAGCAAAGACTATCAAGGTAGGGGGATGAGATCTAAGGACCACAAAGTGTTCTCATGTCCTGTTTGCTTTCTCAAGGCATTAATGTCACCTCATTCATGCACCTGTAATTCACATTTTTGTATTCTATATGCTAGCTCTTTGTGAAGCATACGTCAATGACATCGTAACAATACTATTGTTAAGAATACAACACAGTTATTCACTTGCACTTCAAGGCATCTCCAATTTTGCTAGATGAGGTCATTCTCTGCATGATCTCCTTTCAAATTAGGAGTTTAAGAATGCATTGAAAGTGAACATTAAAATTGATTTTAAATATTGCAGAAACTGCTTGTTTATCCATCTTTATACAAAACTGTGACTGAGAAGCTCAAATTTGTGTGTTTGTTTGTGTCCTATCCAGTCTCCAGAGCAAGCCTTTGAAAGTCAACTGGTTTCCAAGATGTGTTGTTTTGAGCTGATAGAGATTCTGTACTCACGTCTGACCAAAGAGGATGTCAACTCACCTGATTCAGTCATCAATAGAGCCTATTGCAGCGGTAATGTCAAGATTGGCAATGAATTGACAAAGGCTATTACAAAGTAAGTTGTTTTATTGGTCAATTCAACGGAAGTATACCACTTAAGGACATGGAAAGAACAATGTGTATATATAAAGGCCTAAAAGGTTGAGCTAACCACTTGATTTTGGGTGGGATTTAGGGATTTAAAAAGAAAATTGCTCTATGAAAATGTGGATTCTTTGTATTTGTTTAATAATAATAATAATAATACAGGACTTATATAGCGCAGTACGCAAAGCTTCAATGCGCTTTACATGAATAAAATGGCCAAAAATAGTCACCATCATTACATACACATTAAAAAACGAATCATTTAAAAAGACCAACAATTATATATAAAATGCATAAAAAATACAAAAATAGACACAATGCAATGATATAATACAATATAAATATATGAAGAAAGCAGATAAAAACAAAAATATTATAGTTAAAAATGCCTAACATACCAAGAATATGGTTATGTGACCTGCACATGACAATTGCACTGCAAAAATATGATTGAGATGATGTTGATGTGACCGGCACAAGACTGGACTGAGGGGAGAGGTTGCCAGCACTTTACACCCTCAGCCAGTAACACGAAAATCACAAAAATAAATTGCAATGACAATAACAAACTGGTTAACGAGATGAGAAAATCATAGATCAGACATAATAATATTGCTTGAATAGGTGTGTTTTTAGCCAATGAAGCTCTTCAAGTGCGGGTGTTATGCATTTGTGTCGCGTATACAATGATACAAAAGGAGAGGACATGTTTCCACTTGGGTAATATTTTGTGAGCTCAAAAGATTACCCAAATGGAAGCACACCCTCTCCTTTAGTGCCCGTCATATTTCAAAAAGGCTTATGCTATCATTGTTATCTTCCAGATTGGCACACGGGGCAAAAAGTGAAGACGTCCGTGGCGAGACAACATCTCTGGAGCTGCGTCGTCAGCATCACTGCGCAGCCTACAACGCCCTCATCTCTATTATAACCTGTACGCAGACAGATCTCAAGTTCTACAATGCGTTCTTGTTCTCTGAAAATCTGGCTAAGGTGAGCTTATTAGAATATTCAAATGTGACTTTAGTCTTCTTCTTTTTTTTTATATAAAGAGCAAATGTGAACAATAACCCAACAGACATTAACAAGGTTAATGAACTGAGTGATTACAAATCAAACTGGTAACTCTCTACAAAGAGCTCGGGCCAATCAATTAGTTCACTGCAACTCAGAAAACATTCATAATACAAGTAAACACAAATGGGCAGGGTTAAAAAAAACAATGAAGTGATGCCTTGTGACTTTGACTTCGGACTTGAAATTTGTGACGTGGAAAAAGATGTTACATCGTTTATTAAATGTATTAAATTTATCAAGAATTTTTTTTCTGTATCTGAGCACTTTAATTCTTGAGGTCGGGCTGATGACACAAACCCAAAGAAGAGAAAATGTGCTGGACAAACAAGTGTACACAAATGCCGAATGTATCATTCATTTATTCAAATTTGTCAGGAAAAGCTAATCCTGATATCTGACCAAGGAAAGATCAAATTCCATTAATTCTGATATATACCTCTTGTGCTATTAACTTCCTACAGGGCCAGTTTCTACTGGATAACATAGTGAATGCAAACAGAGTGTATGCCTTTGAGCTGGAGCAGGATGCCCCCATTGAACGGAAGAAGAAATTTGTGTCAATACGCAGCCAAGTGAGAGGAATAACAGGGGTTGGTTCATCAGGGGATGGCTCATATTCCATAGGTAAGACTAGACTTACGAGGCTGAATGGTCTTTTGTTTGTAAGAATTTGTCAGAAATGTGAGCCGTTTCCTCAGAAGATTCTTCCGTTACAAGTTGGTCACTTAATAATTTTCTTATATTGATCAATTAGACATTTATAATTGAATATGGATAAGGCCAAAAAGAAAAAAAGTTTATTTCCAGTAGCAAGCCTGAAAAGTCAAATGCAAAATGCATTTTTTTTGGGGGGGGGGTAGGGGGGACCCAAGATCGACAAAATATTTAATACAAATTTATAATGGAGATTCACTTGAAATGGGTTTATTTAGTCAAATCTCTTATGCTCGCTAAAATGTGATTTTCGCCACTAAATTTCACTTCTGTGTTTGCAGTTCACTGTCTTGAAATATGTTGAACACAATTTTGACAAAAGATGGTGCCCTAAAAATAGATTTTTTGTTTGTTTTTCTTTGAAAAAAACAAAAATGCGCAAGAATCAAGCGTCAAAATTCAAAGCATGCACGCTACTGGAAACAAACATGTTTGTTTTTTTGGCCTGAAAAGGATATGATGATACAATAATCGCAAAATATGTTGCAATGACCTTTAATTTAAAGGTATATGACCCGATCACTTTTTGGGGGCTACGCTTTTTTTTTCACATCAAGATATTTTGATATCAGAAGAATCCTCATATTTTTCTCATTATGTCTGTAAAATCTTAGGGCCAGAAATGTTCCATTTAGAAATTATAGGCAAAAATGTGGTGAATTACTGCCAAAGGTGGTTAACCACCAGCCAGTTTGTGTACTACTCAATGGGCATCATATTTGTGACCTTGTGATTCTAAAATAAGAACTATTGCAGTTATGCAACTCAAACTTTGGAATGTGACACATTTAAGGATGACCTTCCATATGAAACAGAAAACATCAAGTTGAAAATCGGGCCAGCAAATCGGAACAACTACCTTTAAGAGATTGTAATAAACACTTATAGTGCTCCAATATGGACCTCTCTAAAAGAACTTTTTTTAATGTAAACTTAAAAACAATAACCAGTAAGGCCAAACAAAATAATAGGTTCGTCTCAAAGCTTGCGCGCGCATTGGTTTTGAAATGCCAAAATACCGCGTCTGAAATGCAGGAAATTGTCAAATCAATTTTTTTTTTCCTTACAAATTTTTATTTCAAGTTTTTATTAAAAATATCGGCAGATTTTCCTTTTCTCAAACTTTTACATGACTCAGTTCTTCAAAAAACGCTGCACAATTGTTCTTTACACAACTACATCACAATATTCATTTCAAATAGAAAAAACAAATATCAGAAAGTGTCAACGGTTGCAAATAGTAAGAGTAAACATTGCCACACAAATAAAAAAATGTAAAAAAAAAAAAAAATGGAAGACAAAAAACAGCGCGCGTCGCCCGATTTTGAAAACTTCGCAAGCTTTGAGACAAACTTTTTTTTTTGTTTGGCCTAAGGTGTAGTAAATAGTTGACCGTGTCTCATTATTATAATCCCTCTATATGGCCACCATGAGCTGATCACCACACATTTTTTGCAATGTCTGAATGGAGCTTGTGTTGAATATTTCAAATAAGTTATTTGTAACTACTCGATACTCTACCCTTGATAAACATGATGAGAATTTGATACTTTGATTATGTTTAGGTCCAGGCAAATACCTTACTACACAGTACCTGGCAGACAGCAGTCTCAGTGAAGACATCAGTCCATTTGATTTCTCTGGAGGTATCCCACAATTCAGTAGCAGCTCTATGACAGGAAGTGAACAGAGCCAAGGAAATGGGGACAAAGCAGGAACATCGGAGGGGTCTCAGGTAGAGTTGATAAGACTATGCTTTGGTAACCCTGCAATGGTGTGCAATTTTTATAATGCAATTGAAAATATTCAACTGTCATTACAGATTGTGATGTGTAATGCACTAAGTCTTGTTGGGCATCTATAAACGTTAACTGATGCGTTGACAATAGTATAGATACGTTTTTACTGATGATGTTCGTTGCTTACCATCGAAGGTGGTGATCTAGAGTAAGCTAGGCTGAATTTGTATACATTAATGTGCAAGTAATACTACAGACAACATAATGCATCACATAGTAAACACCTGAATGTTAGTTAAGTTTCAAATTAGCGCCCTTATTTACTGAAATACTAAAGTTCTTGAGTGTTGAAGAACAGTAATTCACCATTTCTTCTTTTATATCAACTATACTCTATTTCTCTTCCTCAGGACAGCGACGTAACTTTACAGGTGCAGCATTGACACAGGCGTATGACCCTTCAGTCTTTTACACGGGAGGGTGGGTGGGGTGGGGTGTATATGCCATCATCTCGAGTAGGCGTGCACAATATGTGCTACAATTAGTAAATGATGCAGTTACGTCACTGTCTTAAGATAGATAAATGGACTATAGCAACCCATTTAAGAAGATCTACTACTCATTCTCTCTTTATTCACCATTACTTATTATACTTATCTGAATTCTGTACAGAATCTTCCATCTACTGTGGTGCATGGAGAATACATGGAGATGGAATCAGATCCACTTAATCAACACGAGTGTATGGCATCAGTGACAGCAGTCATAAAACATATGCATACCAATAAAATTACACCAGCAGTAGAACAGGTAAAAGGAATTAATTAAATTCTGTAAATCATAGCAGTTTTGTAATATTAGATAATCGGTTAATTGCCCACCTTAACCCTAACCAATTCGAGGGTTTAGAAGCAATAAAGCTGACAGGGGAAACACAGGACCAATAATGACACCAAAAACAGTGTTTGCCGCCCCTGGGATTTGAACCCAAGTCGGAGTCCAGGTGATCGTGCATCACGCTATGAGGGTCAAGCTCCCCAAAATAGCTTTACGGAGCCTATATGTACATTTGCGTGATTGTGCAACGAGATTGAGACTGGGGAATGGGGGTCCACCGGCGCAATGCTTCTGTTGGATTTTGTTGGATTGAGCATGGTTAGGATTAAGGGAGTTTGGCAAAGTCATTTTAGGTTGGCATTTATTTGTTCCTGAAGATGTTTTTAGCCAAAGTTGCAACTAAAAAAAAGTCTTGTATGACGAGATTTAATAATACTGGTTCTCATTTTGCAAAAGAGGGATTTAATACTCAGAACATTACAATTTCAATCCAATATTCAAACTAAATTTGAGTCATGTGGGCCACTTTCATTCCTGTTTGGGGTCTAACACACAATATTTATACGTGGTAACTAATAAGCATTTTGATGGAACATACTATTTAGTTGTCAAAATCAGTTAACATAAATATTATTTTTTTACTATTTATTTAACATATGCAGGGAAGTCAGCCTACTGAAATGCCAAAGTGGATGTCTGAAATTCAGAAGAAGTTGTCATCATCTATTACTCACACCAATGTGAAACTTTTTATCGCCAGACTGGTCACCAACAATTCAGAGGTATGGTTAAAATTGGTCTGAAAATTGTAATTGTCTTTAGGCAATGAAAATAACCCTGTTCCAATTGTTGGTTACAATTTCTGTGAAATATTTTGACGGGAAAAAAAGTACTGATTTTTTTTATAATTTTGATTTTTTGTGTGGAAATTTTGTACATTTTATGAGAATTTTTGAAATTTCACCAAAATGTTAACAAAATCTTGCCTGCTCGACCCTTAGAGGTCCTTTTGCCCATTTTGTAGCCTTGCTACCTCAGTATATAATAGTCTATGCATGCAATTCCTGTGTCCCAATCCTGAAATTCTTACCACTGAATACCTTTCACCTCAATTATCATATAAGAGTCTAATTCTCGATTGCAATTTCACCCTTCATGAAAAATTACATTAGCAGAGCTTCCATACAATTGGAGGTCTCATGTTTAGATCTATGTCAAAGCAGATGAAGGGTTATGGGGGGGGGGGGGGTTCCCAATTCCCAATGTGTATGAGACTCTGACTAACCTACAATCAAGGAAAAAAAGGTTGGCACACTTTGTCCCAATTAAGGGAAAAAGTGCCCCTCTCCCCCGAGGCAATGTTGATCCGAGCCACATGTCATCAGAAGCTTTGGCAGCTCTCTCAACATTGATTGATGGGGGGGGGGGGGGGGGGGGGGGGGAGATGAGAGAGAGGGGGAGACCTCTGCGTGCTATTAAAGAGTGCTATGTCCCAAGTCGGTTCTCTATTGTGACCACAGGGATAGTTGTATTAAATTATATCAAGTGTGCCAACTATTATTTTCCTTGATTGTAGCCTAGTGTACGTGTTGTAACTTATAATGTTCTTTCAATTTAACTATTTCTATTCTAATTATTACTCTAGATATTTGAGCCTTATGCAAAATTCTGGCTGGAGCCATTGATGACACTTGTCCTGACTGTTGGAGCTGAGCTTGGTGACATCAACTACATGATATTTGACATTGTAGAAACGTGTCTGATATGGTCAACTATCGCGATGCCAGAGGTAAATAGTGCATGTATAAGTCTAATTAATACCAGGAGAAGGGGTTTCAATGATTTCTCAATCCGAGCGTCACGCTTGCATTCATCTGAATAGTGTGCAGTAATCACGCACTGCATTCCATAATTTTGGGGTCCCTTGCACTACACGGCTGTTGTGATTACGCACCAGAGTCACACAGGACGTGTGAAAATTCTTCAAAATTATCGAGAAATTGAATTGATTATAATATATAAGGGACAGGGGTCAACAGGGATTGACATATTCCCATTCTGAAAAGGTTGACCAACAAGCCATGTCAAGCAAAGCCCAGTAGAATATCATATATTACTGTCCCATTTCACAAATTTTGATAATAAAAGTGTTTGGATTATTATTGAGCTCAATCCAATTGACTGGGAGTATGCACAGTCCGCCCTTGTATTTCACATTTATTTTTTGAGGCCCAAAAGTGCACTATACTTTTCAAGTTCTCTATCCAATAGACTGAGAGTATGCACAGTCCACCCTTGTATTTCACATTTATTTTTGAGGCGCAAAAATGCACTATATTTTTCAAGTTGGGATCGATTACTTTTTTATGGGCAAACAACATTTTGTATCAATAACTTAAACCAGAAATATTTGTATTGCAATTTTGCACCAGACTCTCAAAGTTCTATAGCAAAAAACATATTCTTGGGTTCCAATTTGCAGAATTTAAGAACTGTTTAGATAGAATGATTGTGACATATTGATATGTGCTGATTTATACTCAGAGAGTGTGGCATAAAAGAAAGGTGATTATTAATAATGGATCATTTTCCAATTTATTTTTGCAGAACACTCGTTTGGCTAACAGAGTGTTGGAATTGCTCATGCGATTCTGTCAACATAACAGAGCTTCTATTCTGCGCAATAACTTAAAGAGGATTGGGATTATGGTAGAATGCTGGAAACGAATCATTGAAGTACCTACTAAGTAAGTTATAGACTGTCCAATTGGACAAATTGTTAAGTTAATCAATAGGCACAATTTATAATAATGTGCCCGTTCTAACACATCAGATCCCACATTTATCCCTTTTAATTGAAAATTAAATAGAAATTTAACAGATGATGTACCTCTTAACTCATAATTTTGATTAACTGTTTAATATCCAGGATCATATTTGACTCATTCACTCCAAGAGAAGGAGGAGGCAAGAAAGACACTGTGATTGGTGTACAGTTGCTAGGGGTGATCCTTGCCAACAAGATGCATCCTATAAGCCGGAGTACAGATGTGGATGAAAGAAGGTAAGGATGAGAGATGAGGATGGTGGGGATTTGAGGAGGCAGAATGAAGGACATGTGGGTAATTGGTGTATAGTTGCAAGGGGTGATCCCAGACTGAATCCTTCCTGTCTTCACAATTTACACACGGCTCCTGCGAGGGTGCTCAAAAGGGAAGACTAAAAACAAACAGTTCCAAAAGTGTGCGCTGATTATCTCATGAGCGACGTGCTGATCTACCTCCCAGGATATGATCATTAGGCTCGCTACAGCTTAAATTGGACCAATCGGGTGCTTCGGGGTTATTGTCAGGCAGACTTGCCCATGGGCATTTGAGTTAAACGTGACAGGATTTGGTCCGCCATTTCTAAAGATGGCGGCCAAATAGAGGACAGTACCCAGTCTAGAGTACAGATGTGAATGTGAGAAGGTATACGATAAGGATATGTTGGAATGATGTGAACAAAAGAGCATAATACAAGGGAAAGAGAAGTAGTGAAAGGGAACAATAAGACAAGTAAGATGAAAGAAGAGAGAATAGGAGTGGAGGATGACGCAATAAAGGCACAGTAATTGGTGTAAAGTTACCAGGTGTTAACCCTGACAGACAAGATACATCCAATTATCTAGAGTACAGATGTGGAAAAAATTAGGCAATGAAAAGGAAAAAAAGTGGACTTGTGCAGTAACTTTGGTGTGTATCTCATTGAAAGAATCAGCCTTTCCATACAGCTGCTGGTATGTGTGTAGCACAATCATAGGCAAACAGATTATAAGTACAGTATAGTTGAAGGTGTTAATATTTTAGTGTAGTATAGTTGAAGTTGTTAGTATTTTTGTTCTACTTTGATACACAGGGATCATTGTAAATGTAAAATGTTTAAAGGATTTAGTTGAATCAATCAGATTTGAAATATATAATATAACAGTTTTGTCATTTTCATACAGATTTTACTCCATGTTGTGCTCCAACCTACTCAACTCATACAAAGTCGTACATGCAGCAACCGGGGAAGTGGTTGGCATGGCGATGAACCAAATAGCAGAAGTGGATGAGGTTAGTCAAAATGGTTAATAATTCTGTTTGTTTGTGTCTTTTTATAATGACCTACAAAAACGACAAAGAAGATTTCATGTGCAATCCAGCATGTGTAATGTTTTTCGTAACCCAGCGATGGATTGTAACAAGGCTTAGGCTTAGTGTTAGGGTTAGGGTTTAAATTGTGCTTGGTTTCACACACAAAATTGCATCCAGGATGCTTAGCAACACACACAGCTCCCACACAAAATCATTACCAGCATGATTAGCAACTACTGCAGTACATGTGTGTATAAGCAAATGTCAACATGTGCTAAATTAATCACCAGATTAATTTCAATGTGTTAGCAGTCTTTCAGAGCAATTCCATGTCAAATGAAACCAGCAGACAGTAGAGACATTAGCGCAGCCCCTGAAAAAGTATAAACTTTTCATTTTGTTCCACCGTGTAAGTTAAATCATGCACATAATATGTAAAACAGTTCTACATCAAATAGTCTTAATTAGAATGTGGTCAAAAAATCATACAATTATTGAACCTAAATTGGTGAGAAATATGAGTTTTTTTTAATTTCTCCACACGCAAACATAATCCAAGCATACGTGCACTATATTTGCATACGCACACGTCACTTATGCTATTCACAGTGCGCTATGTTGCGCCATGCGAGTATTTTTTCTGTATTAATTCGCCGCTGTAAACAAGTTAACCAATTTGGAACTGACTGAACTGTAGCTAAAGCTGAGTGTGTCTTTAAACAGAAAATTAAAACAATTCCCATAATTGTTTCCACTGAATTACTATCTAGATATCTGATGGTGGCTGTCTCCATGATGAAGCCCACAAATATCTGAGCAAACTGGATGTGACCCAACCTCCGTTTATCACATGTCTGCATAGGATACATCTGTATTATCCAATGTTTGCTGATAGGTAAGTATCAAATATGATTGGAGGAGTGGCAATATAGTCTCAAGTTCCCTCAAGCTGCAGTCACCCCCACAAAGGTGCTAAATTTGAATGAAATTTGAAAGATTAATGGGAGAATTGCCACTACGTCCATTCCTACTTTGTCCAATAGCTACTTTGTCCAATGGCTAGTTTGTCCAATAACCACACTGGGAATGGACGAAGTGGCTATTGGACGATGTAGGAATGAACAAAGTAGCTATAGGACGAAGTGACTATTGGATGAACTGGGATTGGTCAAAGTGGAAATGGACGAAGTGGCCATGGCTATAGGATGAAATGGCTATTGGACGAACTGGGATAGAACAAAGCGGGAATGGACGAAATGGAAATGGACGAAGTGTGAATGGACGAAGTGGCTATTGACCGATTAAAGTAGAATCTTACTATTGGGAGCGTGAAGATGAAAGGAAACATGGTTATTGTCGATGCTTTGGAACCCGACTGTTTATTTTAACGGAATAAATCATATGCAAATTAGGATCCAGCGCGATGCAGAGGGTAACTTTCGTGCTGCCGTTAGTCAATTTCATTAGAGTAGGGAGGGTGGCATTGGCACCATAGACTGATTTCTCTACATCTTCAGCATTTATTTGCTCATGAAATCTGAAATATAGAAGTGTACTGTCTCAATTCTTAAGGATTTAATTGACAAAATATGTATTTCTCATTGACCATCCATCTCTACATTTCCCTCGCTGCATGGCATACCACAGCTCAAACTTGACAGAAAGATGCATACTTACCCTAGACATTTGCATAGATAATCCTAAGGATACTGCTACAATTGATTGATTGTTTATATCTTTTATTATCCAATTTTGTCAGGTACACCAACAAGCTTCTCTTTACACTTCCCTCACTGCATGGCCAACCAAGGACTCAGTGTATAGAGGTGATAGCTAGTAGGGTTGAAAAGATCACAAATGTGTTCTTGGAAGTCAAGAATAAAGGCATCATAGAACTACTTACTCACAGGTAAGGGGATAGATGAGTAGATCATCACTCCATTTCATGACCATTCCTGAATAGAGGTGATAGCTGGTAAGGTTGAAAATATCACAAATGCGTTCTTTGAAGTCAAGAATAGAACTACTTTACTCACAGGTAAGGGGACCGCCCTAAATTAAAAGCAATAACTCTTCATTATGCTCCTTCATGGCAAGAAAGGATGAAATCAGACAAGCAGTGAAATGCATAGCCATCTTTCTGCAATATGATATTAAGAATAATCAGTGTCCGTTTGTTGTAAACATGAATTGGGTATCAGGCCTGGTAAATTTAATTTAAGTAGGTGAAATAGCTATATTTGCCAAATTGGGTTATAGTTCAGTCAGTTCCAAATTGGCGAACTTGCTTACAGCAGCAAGTGAATCATCAGACAAGCGTTGATGCATAAAAAGCTCACATGTGGCACATTGTGAATTTTATGTCAAAATAGCACCCATAGGCTTGGATTATTTTTGTGGGCGGAGAGATAAGTGCCACATATTTCTCGCCAACTGTAATTTGACAAAATTATGTAAATTTAAAATAAAATAAAAAATTGAGCATTTTCTTTTGAAAATTTAGTATTCAGACACCAGATTTTGAGACATTTGTGAGATTTAAGAAAATGTTAAAGAATTGACCAATATAGGCCTAAATACAAAAATGTACATTGAACAGGGGGATAATTGTAATAGAAAATGGCTAATATTATTAACATTTGTAACTCACCCCTTTCCCCAATTTATAATGAAGCCCTCCTCCACCCCAGGAGTATAGGTTGGCAAATGCTGGGAGGGGAGTTATGATTTATAGTTAAGAACCAACCTGTAACTTCACAATTGTACACATCATTTACCATCCTTTATCAAACAGGGATGAAGCCACACAACTGGTATCACTTCGTCTAGTTAATGGAATGCTAGTACGGCTGAAACCAACAGAGTTATTGTATCTGCTACCATCCGTCAAGAATTTCATTGGACACTCCAGCCCTGCATGCCGTGAAGTCATGTACGATATACTCATGTGGGTATATGATAACTATAGGTAAGTGTCACTGAATAGTAGTTTGATTGAATCACATAACAAAATACTGTTGTACATTGAAAGAAAATGCTGTCCTGTACTACTCATATTTTACCCAGATATTGAAATTTTGTTTGGGCTGATTGCTATTAATAATTGTATTTATATTTGGGCTGGTAACTTGGTTTTTTACATTAAAAGAAATGAACTTCTGCTTTAGTGTTCCAATATGTGCAGACTCCAACGTTTTTGTCGTTGTTGGTTTTTGGGTATGGGGCGGTTGTATATATGTAAAACATTTAAATGTACTTAATATTTCCCCATATGAGAAACGATAAAAAGAAGAAAAAAACCCATTACAAATAGCTTGCTGTAAACCTTTGATGTTTCTTTTTTTAACAATGCATTACTAAAACAAAGGAACCAAGATGGGTAAGTATGATATAAAGCATGCATGCCAATGGATTATATATGTGTATGTAATTATGGTATGTGTAGAGAGTAATTGTGTGTAAACTATGGCATAAGTGTAATTAGTACACAGTGGTATATTATGATATTATTTGTTACATAGACTCTTGACTGTTAACTGTAATTCATCAACTCCCCCATGCCTGAAGTACAGTAGCAAAGTGTTGTTAATTTAAGATAAACCACGCTGCTATGGAAACCAGCATGCCGATTGAACCACTCCACACAGATAATGTGTTTATGTGCGACGTGAACGCAACCACGGGTGTGTGCTGTGTTGGAATAAAAGTGCACCTGCTAAAAGGAACTTGTCTATTACTTTTATTGGATCATTTTAGTGTTAAGTATATTTGTTAAAAATGAAGTACAATTAAATCTTGTTCTTATTTGCATTGTCTATTTATGAAATAGCGTTCGAATCCTTGGTCGTTGTTGAAAGGGATTAAATAATTTTTCAGCGTATGTGCATCACCAATCTACAACTCGTATGTGTGATTAATAAACCACACAGCCGACACGAACACTGTTGTAGATTGGTGATACACACACACTGAAACATGATTTAATCCCTAATGAAATATCACACCATTAATCTCTGTTATCACATTACATCCATTTGCTATAGGGATGAAGAATCTCGGCATGATGACGGGGCAGATGAAGTGCTTGTTATAGCAAAGGATACACTGCTACAAGGACTGTCTGATGATGAATCCACACATAGGTAAGAACCGGAAGCAGACAGCATGCTTGTCATGCAATAACTGCCAGATTATGGATCCAAAGTCCTATTGCATACAACTTAAGATTTCATCTTAACCCTAACCAGCCAGGCTATGTTTTTGTCTGGAAACCAAGGGAGGGGGACAAAGTATGAGATTTTTACTCGAATAATTGCCACAAAACCCCCGGGATTCAACCCCTGGACCCTCCGATGACCGCGCCGTCGCCCCAGCCACTCGGCCAACCTGCCAACACCAGCCCGGGCAGCGATTTCGTACACACATATCAGCTTGGTTGATGACGTCATCGAATCGATTGCTGTAGCATGCGCATGGACAGGTTTTTTTTGCTGTAGTGAATCATAGGGCTACGGTAGGTTAGGGTTAAAGAAGAATTATTCTTATTAGTGTGAAAATTCATCATTTCTAATTATAAGAGTGGGTTTTTTTAAAAGTTTTTAACTCTTCTTAGGTAAATTATTTAAAATTTGTGAGTTGACCTTCATGATATGACCCAAGGTCAAACTTTAGAATCCACATCTCTATTAAAGATTTGCTTCAAATTTAGTATCATTCATCGGGCTGTGAGAGTACAATTAGATTACGCCTCATTTTGCAGTTACTTTTGACAAATTTTAACCTGATATGTACAATTGTCTGTAGATTGAGAGTGAGCAATTTCTGGAGCCATGAGACTCGCCTTCCAACTGGGACCATAGACCGCATGGTAGCCATGTTAGAATGCATGTACTCTCCAAACACAGAGCATCAGTATCTGAGTTATGCCACCAGTCTTCTATTGGAGATGACATCCAAGAGCCCAGACTACAAGAGGGAGGTGTTTGAACATCCTCTGTCAGAGTGCAGATTTCAGGTATGGATATCACTAGTCCCCGGAAGGAACCACGGGCGCGGTTTACTAGCCATGATTTTCGAGTTTGACCATTTCCCACGGTTTTCTAAAATCACAGTTTTTTCTGAGACCTAGATATCACTTGCTGTCATTGGTTATTAGATGTAACCGAAGGTATTTTTGCATGAAATATGTTTAAAAACAAGGAAGTTAAAACAGTAAATACTTACAAAAAAATGTAAGGTGTTTTAATAGGATAATTATTACTATGAAAGTGTTTTGGGGTATGAAGTAGAATGTTTTTTTGGCAAGACCAATATCAGATTTATTAAAAAACTTACGTTTTTTCCGAGCTGACAGTTTCGCTGGTCATCGACCCTGCTTTCTCACAGCTACTGATCGGCTGTTGTTGACAGACCTGATGAATCTATTTATGGTATTTTGAGGTATTTTGCGCGGATTTGTTTTGCTTTCTCACAATTCGAAAACAACAAATATTAAACCATTTTTCAAATTAGATTAAAAAATATATAAAAAATGCAAATTATTGGTCAATTGGATTTGTAAACATGAGATGACCGTGGTTCATAACTCTTTAATATACGCAGGAGGTCACCATAGACTATTCGTGGAAGAAGCGTAACCTGGCCATATCAACTCCCATGTTTGTAGAAACTCAGGCCAGCCAATCATCATCAGGTGGTAGCGGTGGTTCCTTGTCACAGACTGGCTCCGATACCATGTCAGGACAGGTTCGTGCCACACAGGATGGGCAACAGTTTACAGCCACCCAAGATGTTGGTAAGTTATGTGTCTTTGCAAGGTGCATGTACATGTAATAACAGTAAGAAAACTCATGGCTCTTCTGATTTGCATTAATGTAAGCTGGCCAATTAAAGTCACCAGCAGAGTAAATTAAGCACTGGCCCTATGCATGCGCGCTAATAATGAGCATGGAAGCAGTAACATTCTTGACACCAAAGATACATGCAACAAAAGATGTAATCAGGCCTATCGGATGCACGCGTTGGTCAGCTCAAAGTCCTGCTGTTCTATTTTCCCAATGGGAACCGCACTCAGTGTTAATACGTTTAATACGCGGTCGTTACAGTAAAAAGTTTGCAACTGACTATAGGTTTCCCTATTACAGAAAGCTAGAGAAATTGGATATAACATTACTGTTATTGTTAAAAGAAAATCATCATTGTACTTCATGAAATATTCACTTGCATCTTTTAATTTCAGGGCTTTAAAATTTTCCTTCAAAGAACCTTTTTTCCCTTAAAACCTCTGCAATGAAGAACACAACTGTATCATGTACCTGAACTTAGGAAATTGCAAAACATTTCTTACTTAGAACATTTCATGCTTTACAGTTATCCAAAATCACTTTGATATATTCCAGATGCAATCTCCAGCAGAAAGAATGCCTACAATTGGCTTACTGGAAGTCAGGATACATTTGCAGACTACTCCTCCTCCAGCATGAGTAAAGACCAGTCATCCCTCCTTTTTACAATTGGATCGGGAAAGGACACTAAACGAGCTAGCAAGAGGGCGCCACAACAAGCCCCTGTAGGACCAGGATTTGGACAGCAGAGACTCAGGCCAGATCAGGATGAAACAGATTCATCAGGACAAGGTACTTCATCAAAATGGATAATTTTGGGTGGCCAATATTTCTCAGTCTGCTGACTGTTAAAGAGTTTTCCCTGGTCTCTGTAAATTGATTTTGTTGTTGAAAATCCAATAAATAGTGAGATTTCATGTAAGTCTTGAGTTATATTTCTATACAAATTTAGCAGCTTCCTTGAACTGGCAAATCCGTCTGGTGGCAAGAGGGGTTGTGGATTTTTGGTTGCTTGGTGTGGTCACCATATAGAGGGCATAGTTCCAAATAGTTGAATATAGATGATGTGCGATGTATAGGCACCCTCATCTTTGTTCAGTATGTTCCCCCCATCACCAAATCCCTTTTACCACCTTGACCAATCGTGTTGCCTTCAATACTCATGAGAACATTTGACTTCCATTTTCATGAATTAGTGTTGATACTTAAGATATATGTTTATTATTATTCCTTGCCTATTAGGGGGACGGAAAGACAAGGAGATACAACGACTCAAAAGGCGATTCCTCAAGGATCAGTCTGCCGATGCTGTAGTTCACATACAACGTGCCATACG
Source organism: Ophiura sarsii (assembly GCA_035610835.1). NCBI lineage: Eukaryota > Metazoa > Echinodermata > Ophiuroidea > Amphilepidida > Ophiuridae > Ophiura > Ophiura sarsii. The sequence continues at coordinate 122,984,654 of CM069441.1, read as the reverse complement.
ACAAAAACGAATGCAAGAGGTAAAGGGAAGTGTGCAGTAGCAATTTATAAAAAGTTGAAAACATTGTATATTGGTCATTGGTATGTGAATTAATAAAAGCAATATGAGGCAAAAGAAAAAATTGTATAGCCAGACATAAAGAGCTGATATACGTTGTTATAGAGACGCATAGTGTTCAATAGTATTGATCACAAATTTGTGGAAACAAAAAATGAATGACTCTCCAGCTTATGGTTTATGGGCTAAATTAACATGTGTCTGACAAGCTCTTGACTTTAAGGGGAAAAAACAAAAGAAAAGAAGAAAAAAAATCACCCCGAAATAACAAAATTAATAAATAAATTTCCTCCTCCATTAACCATCCAAAAGATGTTTATGTTATGATGTCTTATATTCAGTTTGCCTTCCCTCACTTGCCAATACTCTTCATTCCCCTCGTTTCCATCATTCACTCACTCCACCATCATATTCCTGGCATCATCTTTCTACTTTGTGTTTCTGATGTTATCCCATTTTTTCGCCATTTTGTATTTAAGGTAACTCTTTTGGAGCAACGGGAAAGGCGATATTCAGTGGTAACCATGTATAGACGCTATCGGTCAGGAGATTTACCCGATATTCAAATTAAGTTTGCCGATCTCATCGCTCCATTGCAAGCCCTGGCTCAGGTGAGTGGTTTAATCAAAGAATACTAGAATACTAGATTCTCTAGAAGTTGCACTGGCCCCCAAATCCAAAACCCTACGCAATTTGTTATTGTGACATTCCACACTAATTAAAAATGCAACACAATCCCTTGTGCATAAAACTGCGCTGCATTGTGTCATGCGCTTTGCATTTGGGTAGAGACAGCGCCGAATTGCAAATATTCAGCAACGTAACAGATACGCGCCATAAAAAAGAGACACATCGGGCGCCGTATGTGCATTAAAACGTTGCATGAAAATGTTAAAACGAGACGCCAAATACCCCAGATCGCACAGTGACCACGTTCAAAGTCTGCTAGTGCTCAGCCTGTGGGCTTAACGTTCGACAGTATTATTGTTTGTGATCAATTTTAATTGGATGGATAAACTATGTGTAAATGTGATAAATGTATCATGATGGGTCTGTAATAACCCAGGCCAATATACAGAGGAAGAAAAAGCCTTTGGTTGCCCAAATGTCAAGAGCTAATATCTTTAGTAGCCCTATCCACTTGAGAAGTGGATCAAGCCATTACTGAGGAAGTCAGGGGACCTAGTTGACAAAACCGTCTAAAATGTGAGTAAACATCTCGGATTTGTTCATAATCTCAATTTCATTTTATTTTTAAGCCCTGTTTAATATATCACCCCATGGAGGGAGACTACAGTATAAGATGGATATGGGTGCAAAGCAGGCAATGAAGACTCACTTTGTTCCATACATATTTGTGTCAGTATGACCTAGATGGAATAGCGCCTTACAAATTTGAATTGTTATGTTATGTTTCAAATAAACAGCATTTGGTGACATAGAGCAAGCAACAAAATAATGTCTTTGAATGATAAAATGCCAAACTGCTCCCCCAAAAGAGCTGGGGTGCCAATGAAGTATGTGCATGATGCGCTAGTGTCGCACAATGAAAAGCCGTTGCACACATTTTGTTGATAAGGCTAAAGTGGGCAAGGCATACATCTGTAATCTTCTGTGGAATCGGTTTAAATCGATTGCTATACATAACTTTGATCATACTCACTTAACTATCCATTCTATTACAGCGTGATGCGACACTAGCTCGTCATCTGTTTAGCGCCCTCTTTGGTGGGATATTTTCGCAGATAGAAGACACAAAGACGGACAGAGAGTCTGCAGTACTGATTTCCGACATCAATAAACATCTCAATGTTATGATGTCATCATCCACCCAGTTCTATCCGCCTTTCATAAGCTGTGTTCAGGTAAATATTAAGTACTGGGAATAACAACAAACATTTTGATATTTCATACATAAATCTTTGAAGATGTGTAAAAAAAGGAGTTAAATTGTCATGGTTGTCATACCGAGCAATTCAAAGGGTTCTACGTTATTCATCATGTGACCCACCTGATGAGTTAGTAGAAGTACAACTGTGTTGAACATAGCATAGCACTTGCAATATGTATATAGAATAAACTCTGTTTTCTACTTAAAGACATATATTCTAATGATATAAGCTATAGTTTGATCAGCTCCAACATTGGCGCGCCTACTTACAGCAGTGAAGTAATACAGAAAGGTGTAGGCCCACATGAACGCAAGAAATGCACTGTGCGTCAAATGCGTGATGAGTGCTACCGGCCAAATCGTGTATGTACGACCAAAATTATGCGCAGGCTTGGATTACTTTTACATGCAAAGAGAGATAAAAATGCATATTTCTTGCCAATTTGGAACTGATTGAACTATACTTCCATAGTTACGTCATTTTGGTCCATTTTAACGTGACAAAAATGTTATCGTTAAAGGAAAGCAATTTTTTAAATAAAAATGTTCTTTTTCAATTAATATGTCTATATAAATATCTGTGTACCTTTTCATTAGGAAGTAAGCTATCATCAGAGTAAGCAGCTGACCCTTGACCCCTCTGCCATTAGTACAGCCAGTCTAACTAGTCAACAACTTCTTCTTGGTAAGTTCTTATCTTTATGCAGTATTTTTAAATCAGTGAATAAGTAGCCTATTCTAAAGTCTAATTCACTGATTGCAGATGCTCTCAAAAGGCACTGGCATATTACACATATGCAGCGATGGAAATACCCACATGACTTTTAGACCGACTCGGGTGGACCAACCCTGGGTGGAATAATTTGTTGGACTTGTTTTAATTTCTATTTGGCTTTACACGTTTGCATGTCGCCTATGCATGGTTATGCATAAGCAGACTGACTACCTAGAGTTGACAAATGACCTTAATAGACGACTGCAAGTTGATAACATGTCGACATATATCACCCTGGGTTGACTATGTTCAAATACCTTTTTTAAATATGATATAAGCAGACTGTGATTACCCAGAGTTGACCAATGAACTTAATTGACAATTTCAAGTTGACAATATGTCTGCAACGATCACCCTGGGATGACTATGTTCAAATAATTCCCCTCCCTTCTAAACGTAAGACTTATTGCGAACAGTAAACATTATGAACAAGTGTACACAATCGTCCTGAAAGCTTCTAAGTTGTATATTGTACATGGGTTCTAGGTGGGTAACAATCAATTGATTTATGCCATTTTCTATATGGAATTTTGTTTATAGAAATGACAAAAAAATCTTTTGAATGATTTATTTTGACAGGTATACGACTCTTAGAGGAGAATTTGATACAGAAGACTTGGGATGAAGAGAAACCCGCGAAGAGAGCTCGCATGTCGTCTGCTGAACCCACAGGGGAAATAAGTACATGGATTGAGCTAGCAAGGTAGGTAATATAATCCTGTTAGCCGTAAATATGGACAGTGTTATTTCATATGGTATTCAAAAATAGGCTGTTACAAACAATTAGTAACAATCATTCTTAGTGGAACTAAAACATCTGTCTCTGCGAGGAAAATTATTTGTGTTTCTCATTGAAACGAGCATGCAGAAAAGAAACCAATTCTCTGAAAACTCAAAAGTTGTAATTAACTTGTGCAATTTTTCTTCTTCAATAGAATGCAAAAGAATATGATGTAAAATTAATGGACAGTAACAAAGATCATGCTCTATGTTATGGCGAATGACCTATAGACCTTATAGTCTGTTCAGTGTAACATGGACAGGATTATGATGACCTTTCATATTGCAAAATAAATATATGTCATAAAAGGTCATGTTCCATCTTATGTTGGATGAACTATAGAATACATGCTGACATTACCCCTGAACTTGAGGTGACACTGAGAACAGTATTCGGAAGGTTTGAGATCTCTGGAAGATATTGTTTTGAACAATTGCTAATCCTAGTCCTATGGCAATTGCAGTACGAGTATTGCACACCAGGGATTATGTATGTGATCAACACAATTGTATTTCTGCCACCCTTGCATCTCATCTTTACAGGTTATACAAGGCACTGGGAGAGTTTGATGTTCTTCAAGGTATATTTGGTGGACGTATTGGTACTCATGAGAACACTAAAGTGGCATTGGAGGCTGAGGCTAGAGGAGACTATAGTAAAGCCTTAACACTGTATAGTGAGGTAGGAATCATTGAAAAACTATTCATTGTACAAATCAACTATGTTTAAATCTGTATAGGCAGGTTAAGGGTCAGCTCATGAGCCAATATTATTATTATTTGGCAAGTGCTCAGAAGCTTTTTTGCGTTTGGCACTATACAAACTTCTCATTATTATTATTATTTGGTACAATTTGCACACCTTGGATTTGGAAAGATAAATGTGTACATTTTCCATGACAATAAAAGTGTAGAATCAATTATGAAGTCAATAATAAGACCACTCTCATTGAATGTGCAGTACAGAACTGTTGTACAATATGAAATTTCAAAGTAGATGTTGCTGCCTACCAACAATGAAATAATGCACATGTTCTGAACATGCCAAAAATAAAGCACACTCTTCCAATTCTGATGTTTATTTTTACCTCATTTGCATAGGCTATAGATACTGAATGGCAAGAGGGCAGTGTACAACAAGTAGAGGAGGATCTGTGGGATGAATCCAGACTGCATGTAAGTTGTTAAGATTGTATAGGCACTATAATATAAACAAGAGGTCATTGTGCAACATGTAGAAAGGATTTCACATAAGTTGTTCAAATTACTGATAAATCCAGAAGTTATGATAACTGATAGATGAACTAATATCTGGAATTTGGGCTTAAATGTTGTACTTAATTATCATGAAATTCTCATTATTGTTTCTGTTGTGTAAATAGTAGATCAGGTTGAATAAAACACTGTGGGATCATTGAGCAGTTTAAGCAATACAAATTAGAGTCATTTCTGTACAAATTCCCTTAAACACAAAATTCCGAATATTATTAAATCAAAATATGATAATTGCACATATAAAGAAGAAAGAAAAACATGAGTGTAATTTTGTTGTATTTTTTTCAAAGTGTTGTGAGCAGCTAACCCAGTGGAAGGACCTGGAGGATTTTGCAGTCCTGAATATTGATGACGCAGACCCACCAGATTTAGGCAAGATGTGGTCAGATCCATACTATCAGGTGGGTAGTTGTGGGGAATTCCCTAATTACTAATTTATACCATACATATTTTGCCCATTCCAAGTTATCCTTTTTTACTATAAATTGAAGCAGACCTTTCACTCTAAACAACAATGTTGGAATTTTAAAGGCAGAAACGATTTTAAATATGACCATAAAGGTTTTGAAATATGACCTGTATATATATATACCATGAAAATGGGGGGAAAATAAGAGAACATTGATAAAATGCTAATAGTATTTGTGACATATCCATTTGCAGTGACATTTACCCACCCCATCCCAATTTACTTTCTTGCTTGAAATATATGCCTCCCAATTTTGTTTCCAATAATTTAACCCGGAATTACCTAAGAGAGCTTGCATTTTTTTTTGGTTATATCATTGGAAATGCCCTGAGCAGTCTACTATAGTTGAGTCAGTTTTAAATTGGCAACCTGCTTACAGTAGCAAATAAATACAGAAGAGCGTGTTCGTGCATGATGCAACATAACGCACTAAGAATCATATGCATGCCGCGTGCGTATGCCAAAGTAATGCGTGAATGCTTGGATTACTTTTACACCCGAGAGATAAGAACCGCATGTTTCTTGCCAATTTGGAACTGATTAAACTACAGAACACAAATTATTCATGGAAATGTCCTTAGAGAACAACTGGCTTAGAATATATCTAATAAAATATGTGTACTTACTTTATGTACATCCTTGAACCTCCCCTCCCCACCACCCAACATTTTACCTTCCCCTCCCCAAGATAAGAGAAATGGTATTGCCACTGCTTGCATTTATGAATAAATTTCAGTGTTAAGTATTCTTAACATGCAACATTATACACTTAAACTGTGGGAACGGGGCAGCATATCTTCCATCACTTTTCACCAATGGAAGACCCAGGTTTGATTCTTGGTAGGGGCTCATTTTCGATGGCTTTGGGAATTTGGTTTCTCGATTCATACTCGTTGCCACAGGTTTTCTCCAGGTCATCCAGTTTTCAATAGCATATAAAACCAAACTTGTTGGCATACATCTGTTCTGAAATATGGTTTCTGTGCTATGCCATGTGCCTGTATGGCAGCCGCGCCATTCCAGGTTCATGTTTAGGGAGATATGTTGCATGTTATAAATACTGAATTTTTACGAAGTACCCTCCAAACCTTTCCTTTAGGAACAGGCAACTTACAAACAATGTTTTCACTCACAATTTTTCTTGGCAGGAGCACTACCTTCCCGCCATGATCCGTGGCAAACTGAAGCAGCTGATGGATGGTGGAGATGATGAGACTCTGCTACAATTCATTGATGCTGCAATGCAGAACTCTGAGAGGAGAGTCTATCTTGAGGTAGGTAGTACTGTGTATGAGACTGATTTCTTGAATTATTTAGTTGATTGAATGCTAGTTCAATAATACAAATTCAACAATCTCACTCATCATTGTGTTCAAATTGAGTACTGGTAATTTTAATTGTAATTATGAGTACTTAAATGGCAAAAGCTTGTGAAACAAACTTGCACTGAGTATAATTCTTATGATTTCTGTAAATTATCATCCAGTACGCATAAATGCTTTAACTTCATTGGTTACTACAATCATGGTCATAATTAGTTGGAATAACCTGGTAATTTACACTTTTATAGTTCCAATTTTTTTTTCGCAAAATTTACACTATTGAAACATTGCTGCCTTTGAAGGAAAGCTTGAAGCCTTTCCTCAACTGGGCAATGTTGACCCCTTACATTATCCCGTAATCCAAAAATCATATTTCAACATTGATCCAGGTGAGAGTGGGAGTTTTTAAACACATGTATAAAAGTGTTCCAACAATATTGGCCAGGATTGTAGCTTTACACTATATTTTCATATCTCTCAGTGAAATTCTTACTGAGAAGAATCACATAGTGCATAGTTGTTTCACGCAAGTGCCATGTTCCCAGATGTCAAGCGCTCCTGTGCAAGTGTAAGCGCACAGTAATACTGTTATCCCTGTTTGTTTTCATGCAATTCAAAACATATTGAAAGGTTTGGGTGCCTATCCCAAGAGCCAAAGATATGGAACCCAAACCATTAATTAATTTTTATAAACAGTAGTATTAGACATTGCTTTCCAAATAAATAGCTTGTTTTTGTCTCGTTATAAGCTGTATTTATAAATAAATAATTGATGGATAATATATTTATATAATTTTGATTTGAGTGTCGTTGTAATTTTATTAACCAAATTCATATGAAATCTTACATAATATGTTTAATATGTTTACCATTACCAATAATCTTAATATATATTTTTAATCTTAGGGTCGACATAGTCAAGATTTAGCAGCACTCTACATCATACAGGAGGATTACAACAGAGCAAAGTTCTACATTGACAAATGTCTACAAACATTCCTACAGGTATTTTATAATACTTATTTTATAATCTTACTAACATCAAAAAACAGTAATGTTCGTGGGCATTTAAATTTCGCTATTTTCGCGAGGAGTAATACTTACTCGCGACAATTTAATGCCGCAAATATTTCCAATTTACCTTGTAGCAGTGAATTGCAAAAGTTACACAATGTAACTCCAAAGTTTACATTCGCAAAATGTTGATGCTGTGAAGAAGGCCAGTATTGCCGATTTGTGACATTTTAAACTCGCGAACATTTCTGTTTTATAGTTATTTGGTACAGTGTTTTCAGAGTGCATTTCAATTATCACGCTATACCAGGGAGGGGGATGGTCCCCTTCATAGAAGGCAAGGCATTTTACAGGGGAAATGGTGCTGGCCATTGACAATTAGATGTTTACAGAAGATATGAAAAAAGTGTGTTGAAAGTTGAGAATTCTCATGTCTTCCATATTATCTCTGACTTAACTTGAACCTTAATTAAAAGTACTACCAGTGTTCTCTCTGAGGATATTAAGGTAGGACCAATTAGACATTCTGTGATAAAATTGGCCGAGAGAACATGCCCCAATATACAAAATTGGGCCAGATAACATGGCCCAATTTGCAAAATTCGCCCAGTGAACATACCCCAAATTACAAAATTGGCCCAGAGAGCATACCCAATTTAAAAATTCGGCCCAGAAAACATACCCTAAGTTGCAAAATTGGCCAAGTTAACATACCACAATTTGCCAAATTGGTCCAGAGTACATACCTCAATTTACAAAATCGACCCAGAGAACATACCCCAATTTGCAAATTTGGCCCAGAGAACATACCCCAATTTGCAAAATTGGCCCAGAAAAAATACCCCACTTTATAAAATTTGCCCAGATAACATGCACCAATTTACAAAATAGATCTAGATAACATGCCCCAATTTGCAAATGTGTGCCCCATGCAATCAAAGATTAATACACTTGAGCACTTGAGCACAATATAAATGCTTGTATTGATCAGTGGTATATGCCCTGACATCACCGCACAGAGATATACGATAATCTTAGTAAAGTGAGAAAACCAACGATTTATTTTCACAAGCATAACTTCAACATTGGGATTAGTCTACAAACTGGATGTATCTTTGTAGGCAAATATATTTTGCATTGAAATAAGAACAACAAGATCATAGGGCACATATTCATGAACAACAACCATGTAAGTGATTGCAGTTGCACTGTTTTAGCAACATATTCATTCTGAGGTCACATGTTTCATGAACACCCATTGTAAGAGATAGCACTATATTAATCATTCCATGAAATGCAATTTAAGCAATTTATTTACTCTTATCTGACATGTCAGAAAATAAATTTGATATCTAGATGGTAAAAAGAAATCTTGTTATAAAAATTAGAGATAACCCTATATTCTTAGCAATTATTTTACAAACGTCTATTATTATCTAGAGGTTTTATTATTTCATGAAAATTAAAGTGAAGAAAAACCTGGACATGATTCTTAAATTACATGTTAATTTAAAAAAACTCAATGTAGACATATGAAAGAGTTCTGGTTAGATGCAATTTAATATATTGATTTATAAAAAACTTACATGAAGGAAAATAAATTTTAAATTGAGACAGAAACATAATCAACTTAATTTCTATATTTCTGTATTTAAAAATACCTGCCATGAAATTGTAAACCTATACATGTTTTGTAATGGTATTTTGACATGATTATTTTTTTGGACTCTGTCATTTTGTCAAGTATACATTGAGGCACAATATTTTAACAACCTCATCTTTTTTTCTTTCTTTTTTGCAATTTCAGAAAATTAATAAATTTTCTCCAAATTGATACACAATGATAAAATTAAGAATTGGCAAAGATGGAAATGTTCATATCCCTGTCAGTTTTAAAATGTATAAAACTTATAGGCAAATTTAAACGCCTAGGTATTTTATTACCACATTTATTTTAATTGTTCATCTTAGTTTGAGAGGGGCTGTGAAACTTATTATAGCACAAATATTTACACCTTTACAGTTATCTATCCAAGTGAATATATACAAAATATTAATTCCGACACATATTTTATTAATTTGCATCCGACCATGACAGCAAGTGGTACTTTGTTAACAATATACAATTTATGTAGGTAAAAATAGCATGTATCACATAATAATGTGACCTAAAAGTGAACAGCTATTCATAATAGTTGCTATATTTAGCAAAATAATCTACATATAAATATTTTTACAAACAATATGAAACTTTACAGTCAATATCAAAAGAAATAATATGTGTACTTTTTTATCAACATTAATTGAATATCGACAAGATTTCATGGTTAGACTATCTTTTGAATAGAGTGCTCAATGCCAAAATGGCAGAGCGTAATAAATATTCAAAGTATAGACTTTCCGGAAAAGGAGTCGTTACTCTGAGTTTCATAGCAATAAGGCAATCGTCAGACAACAGGATGGTGGTCATACATTGAACCTTTTAAAAATATATATATATTAAGCATGACTTCGAATGTATATATTGTCTACTGCTAAAAGTATGACATTTGACATAATCTAACAGAATATATAACAAGTTTTTTAATTTACATTTAAAAAATATATTCATTCTTGGTAAATATGGGGGTATAGTGTGTATTCCTTTTTCCTCTGCAAACAAAATAGTTTGCACAAGAGATGAGGTGATATGCTTTGTTTCCAAATTTACACTGGTCTTGGTCTTGGACCATGCTTGAGGGAAACGGCCAATGGACCTACGGCGCATATCCTCCTGGCCACAGTCCGCGGGCACACTCCCATCAGCTCACTGCACATGCTTGAAAATTCCGCTAACCAATCAGAGCTGTGAGGTTTTAGCTGACATGTTGCGCACCACGGATGTCCGTTTCACCATTTTGGGGGTGAGGTTGACCTTGCATACCTTTATGCGAGGTCAACCTCATGTGACGTGCGTCCATTGTCAGCTGACATGTTGCGCTCCACGGATGACCGTTTCACCGTTTTGGGGGTGAGGTTGATTTGCATACTTTTATGCGAGGTCAATCTCATGTGACGTGCGTCCATTGCCTTGAATTGACATGACATGTCACCTCATCTATATTTCAGAATTAACACAACCTTCTTTAAGATGTACCAATGAAGCATCACATACATTCACCATAGATATTGAAACACATGGATAATCATCTGTATTGTAATTTTCGATACGTTCGTAAAGCATGGGTGATCAATATGAGCATTGGTAGCCTGTTCCCACGTCAGAATGTTGCCTTTTTGTGGCTGTTATTATACAAAACTATCAGTAGAAAATTTGCAATGGTGAAAGTTTATATACTTCCAACAGCGTGAATATGAGAAATTAATAAACACATCTACTGTTGCAATTGATGTTAAAATATTATAATCAGTTGCTTCGATTAGTGCTTTAAATAAACCTAACTTGAACCCATGCAGACAGTATATCATACAAAGAGATGTAATCACCTCTGGGAATGAGGTGAAGTATTATCATTGGCTGATACAAGCTGATAAAATTGTTGGTTGCATCACATACAAATCTATTTGATGCACTGCTCAGATTTGGCTTTAATCTGAATAATTGCTCAATAAATTTTCCTAAAAAGAGTTTCTATATTATTAAATATTGATTGAGGCCCTTCTCATAGGCAAAGGATGGAACGCGGATTAATATTTGATTTTACGTGACGATCAGCCAGTATTAGCCAATCCATGTCCATTTTGCTAGGCCCGCAAAATTTGTTTTGTTCAATCACTTATGTCGTAAAGCAACATCTCTCTCAAATTCTAGCTAATCATAATCAAAGAAATGAAATAAGAATTTAGTGCAAAAATATGTTCCTATGACAACAATAGCAACAAATAAGTGCATGGAATTGACAGCTATTTATGTTTACAGACAGCTGGGTAGTATATATAAATTTTTAGTCTTATAACACATATTTGTTATACAAACGATATAATATTGTAGTTGTGTTTTTGTGAATGTCGCAATTAGAATTTATATTTGTGAAGTTAACAATTTACAAAAAGTTATCTTATGTACAGTGCCTATGTACAGTGCCTATGTACAGTGCCTATGTACAGTGCCTACGTACAGTGCCTATGTACAGTGTCTATGTACAGTGCCTAAGTACAGTACCTATGTACAGTGCCTATGTACAGTGCCTAAGTACAGTGCCTATGTACAGTGCCTATGTACAGTGCCTATGTACAGTGCCTATGTACAGTGCCTATGTACAGTGCCTATGTACAGTGCCTATGTACAGTGCCTATGTACAGTGCCTATGTACAGTGCCTATGTACAGTGCCTATGTAAACTGCCTATGTAAACTGCCTAAATAAAGAATCAACAAAAGAGGGAAATTAACCAATCCCATATTGCCTCTTGTCTAGATTTGTGCAAATACCAGTACAAAAATAAAGACAGACCATTGTTACTTAATTTGAAAGTGTTTAAATTGTTAAAAAATTAATTCTACAAGCAATGTGTGACTGAACTGGTGGTGGATGAAAAAAACATGCTATGATATGTGTTACATTTAGCTGTTATTGTTTTCAGAAACAATCATATTTGTTCGTTTTTTGTTCACCATAACAGTCATCAGGGTGTAAAGAAACGGGTTAATGGCTGAATTTATGGGTAATATCAAGGCAACAGTCCATGCATATACAACAGGGGGAACAACAAGTACTTGGCACTGAGCCAAAATACAGACTACGACGAGCGGCACCCATGTACAGAAATCTGTGAACACAAGGGCGAACATTTTGACCGCTCTACGTATCTCTTGTTTCTGGTCTTGACTCCCTACTCGGTTTGCTGACCTTTTAGCTGTGATGAAAATCTCAATATATACATAAGCGACAAATATGAAACAGATTAGGTTGACACCTATGAATATAATCATCGAAAAGTATGTGGCCGACTTGTAGCCTATAGTTTCAGAAGTTGCATAGGTAGAATTTGTTAATGTTGTTGAGTTTTCCATCTTAAAAACATTAAAATTTATCAACTTTTCTTCGTCATAAATGTTTTCAAATTTGAAACGTACGTCAGTTGTTTCTATTTCAACATAATTAGTGTTAAGCACATCAATAGGTCGTCTTACCATTGGAATTCCTACACAAACCTCTGACATTTCATAGATATCTTTAGTGAATTCGGAAAAGGCAATTGGCATCACACTTATTATTATACCAAATGACCATACTATTGCGAGACAGATTTTGGCTGATTGTGGTTTTAGGCGATAGGCGCTTTGAGAGTATTTGATTGCCTGGAATCGGTCAAAACTGATCAGAGTAATTATAAATACAGATACCTCGCTAGACAGGATTGATAATATGCCAGCTAAATTACAGAAGGCACTTTTTCTCCACTGTTTAGAATATGATGGAAAGTAATCTGTGTAATAAGCATCAGCAGATGCCAATAAGAGCATGTTAATACCCATCAGGAAATCGGATAGAGATAAATGGGATATTAATAAGGATTGGATCTTGTTAGATTTTTTGTCTTTAAAACGAAGGTATATTACTGCTCCATTTATGAGCACAGCAAATAATCCCAACAGCCAGAGACATATTCGCAATGGAATATCATTCAACATTCTTTGACAAGTGAGATAGACTGGCCTATGTTTACGAGAAATGCAATTTGCAGTAGTCACTACGAAGCAACAAGTTGCACTGTCATCCACTAAGACTGTTGAGTTGAGTAAACCACTAAACGACGATTCTGTAACTAAACGTAATCTGTTCGATCGCAAATCAAGAGTTTCGATTTCAATACCTTGAAATATATCCGTTCCAATTGTATGAAGTTCATTTTGGGACATATTGATTAATTTTAGACTTGTTAGGTTGTCAAATATGCCTCTGGGTAGATTTGCAATCTTGTTCCATTGTAGATGGAGGGTCTGAAGACTGACTAAACCAAAAAATGACCCTGGAACAACATCGATCACCTTATTGTTTGCTATGGTAAGAGTTTCCATGATGGTTTGATTCCTGAATAGGCCAGGTAGTATCTCTCTCAACATGTTATCATTTAGATGGAGCTTTTTCAAATTGTTTACAGCTAGGAATATATCAACTGGCAGTTCGATTAAAGCATTGTCACCCATAGAAAGATATGTCAATGACCGCATAGATGCGAATGTGTCTGGGGCTAGGTAGGTTAATTGATTGTGATTCAGATCTAGTATTTCTAGATCAACAAGTGAGTCTAACAAAGGCAGCATTGATAAATTGTTGTTAGAAATGTTTAGATATTGCAACTGAACTAATGGTTGTAAGGCACTAGTAGACAATGTAGCTAACTGGTTGCTATTCATATCAAGGTATAATAATGAAGTCACATTGTCGAATATGCCATGGGGTAATTCCGATAGTTGATTCTGATCCAAATGGAGGTTCTCCAGTAAACCCAATGAATCAAATATATGGGTTGGCAATGTGAACAGTGTATTGTTACTCAAGTCCAAATCTTGCAACTGGTGCATTGGCCGGAATGTATTGTTTGGTAACTGTGTCAGTCGATTGTTTTGTAGGTACAACCAGATCAAGTTGATCAACGGGTCAAATATGCTAGATGGTAGTGAGATTAGTTGGTTGTGGTTAAGGTGCAATACTTTCAGTTGCACAAGCGTGTCAAATACACCCTGTTCCAAAACCGCAATTTGGTTGTTGTCTAGATGCAGACGTTGCAACTGAACAAATTGCTGAAAAATGCCATGTGGTAACATTGTCAATTGGTTGTATTTTAAAGATAACCTCTGCAAGTGAATGAGTTCATAAAACCAGCTGTTTGGTATCATTTTGAGCTGATTGTTACGGAGTTCGAGTTTTTTTAATAGAACCAATTCATCAAATAGACCTATCTCCCATTTATGTAAGGAGTTGCTGCCAAGATTTACCTCTTGTAATTGATCCAGGTTTTTAAATGTATCGTTAGATATGAATGCTAGTTGATTATCAAAGAGGTCTAATTTCTTCAGCAGAACATTTTGACTAAATACATCGACAGAGAGGGATGTTAGTCGGTTGCTATTTAGAAGTAGCTCCTCCAATTCAACAAGATCATTAAATACAGGCAGCAAAGATGAAGCCAGGCTATTATTATTAAGGCGGAGCCTCTCCAGTTTGGTCAAACCATTGAACAACCCTGTAGACAATGCCGATAGCTTGTTGTTATTTAAATAGAGTCGCTCCAGCTTGACAAGATTGTCAAATGTGTTGTTTGATATTGAGGCTAACTGGTTATTATCAAGGAGCAGCTGCTCTAAATGAGCAAGGCCCTCAAATATATTACTTTGCAGTGAGGTCAGTTTGTTACTGGAGAGATACAACTGGCGCATTTGGGCAAGACTGCTAAATACAGCTGTTGGTAGTGATTCAAGCTGATTACCATCTAGATATAGTTTGTCCAGCTTAACAAGATCACGGAATATGTAATCTGGGATTGAGCTCAGCTGGTTTCTTTTGAGGTATAACTGTGTCAAATTGACCAACCCAACAAACGTATCTGTTGCCAGTGAAGCAAGCTGATTCCTGTCAAGACGAAGTTGCTTTAACTGAATCAGTCCAAAGAATGTACTGTTTTGTAGGGTGGTTAGCTGATTATTGTACAGATAAAGTTGCTTTAACTGAATCAGTCCATAGAATGTACTGTTTTGTAGGAAGGCTAGCTGATTATTGTCCAGATAAAGCCGCTCTAACTGATCCAGTCCACTAAATACAGCAAATGGTAATGAGTTCAGTCGGTTGCTATCAAGGCGAAGCTGTTTTAAATTAACTAATCCATCAAAAACACCACCTGGTAGATTAGTTAGTTGGTTGCCATACAGGTAGAGATTCTCCAGTTCAACCATTCCACTAAATATATGTTGTGGTAAGGAAAGCAATTGGTTCTTATGAAAATGCAGTTCGTGCAATTGAATCAGCCCATCAAATGCATCGTGTGGTAGTGAAGCCAATTGATTGTTATTCAAATACAGTATCCTCAACTTGCCCATTCCAGTAAATGCACCTTGTGGTAGCGAGCTTATCTGATTATCTTCAAGTCGTATCTCCTCTAGTAAGTCTAGTCCTTCAAACATCCCTGGGGGTAGGGCCCTTAGCTGATTCTTATACAGATGCAAGAATTGCAATCGACCAATGCCATGCAATGCATCCATTGGCAAAACAGTCAACTGGTTACCATAGAGACGAAGACGCTCCAGTAATACCAGTTCATCAAAGATATTGCTCGGTAGTGACGTTAGCTGATTTTCGTAGAGTGACAACCATTGTAGCTTAACCATGCCTTTAAATGAGTCGTTTGACAATTTACTTAGGGGATTTTTATAAAGATGTAGTGTCTGCAATTCAACCAGATCTTCAAATACCCCTGAAGTGATGGTTGTAAGCTGATTGCTTTGTAGGTACAAGTTTTTCAGATGATGAAGACCTCTGAAAACGCCTGCCTGTAGAGACGTCAGATGATTTGACCCCAAGTACATTTTCTGCAACTGACCAAGATCTCTAAACAAGCCTACTTCAAGCACCTCTAACAATGGGTTGTCGTTAAGCCATAATACTCTCAGTCTGTGAAAGCCAAGTAAGGCATCCGATGTGATCAGATGTAAGTCCATCTCAAATGAGAAAATGTCAGTGTTTGTATCATAGATAAGTAGAGCAACAGAGTCCCTGTCATCGTGGCATATAGTGGTCCATTGTCTATAACCAAGTGTACAATTACATTGATCTGGACATTTCACATCAAATGATGTCTTTGAACTCCTAGTGGAGATGGCAACATCATATTCAGAGCTGTTGCATCTTGGGAGTGTTGCATCCAACGATGTCAACAAACTATCCCCACTAGTCTTTGGACAAAGTGAACGAGAAATGTTCATTGCGCCTACTTTGACAGCGGCTTGTGTGTTCTTAAAGTGCAATTTTGATATTGAGGAATTGACATAGGCGTTGCATGGTTCGGACTCCAAAGGAAACAGTAGATACTTCTTAGCACATTGATTAGGAGGATTGTCTGATTGCTCAAGAAACAGGTATGAAAATGTACTGTTGTTATTTACATCAGGGAGAACTATATACAGCCCATTTGACAGTGGTGATAGAACTAACTCTATCTCACAGAAACTGTTCGACAAGTCTGTGATGTTGGGTGTAATTATGAGAGGATCTGATGTTACATTCACCTGATTTGTGCTGCATGGATTGAAGTGATTTGATAATGTGGGTGCAGCGTGTTCAAGACAATATAGTAATAGTGTTACTAGAAACACTTGGTGCAATAATGTGGATCCCATGCTGATATTTACGTGTTCAAATAATAGGTGCAATTATTCACAGAATCTTACTAAGTATAACAACATTTACATAATACACATGTCTATGATATTTCATCTGTTGTTTGTAGTTTCACTGCAAATTTCCTCAAATAGGTCTCATCTCACCTGCTAATTTAGAGGCTAGTTGATTTCATGCTCTATTAGGGCAAAGTGGAGTATATGCTTATATTACTATCAGCTACTTTCAATATTGTTATAGATCCCCAGTTTTGTTCTCAGTATTTCACAAAGAGGTGTGCAATTGAATATTGAAGTGGTATTTTTGATTGGTAACTGATTACATACGCAATGTAAAAATATCATGTATTTGATTATATTTAGGTAATACAAACTTTTCACATGTCATTGTTCTATACTTGTGTAGTTCATTGTCATGTCTGATATAACAGTTGCCATCAATTAAATAGTGTTCTGTTAATCAAAAACGTCCATCCTTCAGTCTCTAACGATGATGATTTACGATACCCAACTTTCATGGTTGATGTTCCTGATGCTAATAAATAAAGCTCTGCTAGACTGGATGATTATGCTGATCTGAAGATGAAGTTCTGTGAAAGATGTGAAAAGAAAATAGAATTGGTGTTATTTAAATAAATATTTTTTTATAACTTAACAGTTTTTATATGATATATAAGGCAAGGGGGAAAAAAGCTTGTTCTATTGTTTTTCCCCAGATTTTCGGGAAACAGTGGCGTAGCTAGGCTTTGCCAGGCTTTATCAGGCTGTCAATCTTTGAGGATTTCTGCCGAGTCAGAAACTAAATAACAGGGGTTGTGACGTGGCGTCCTCCAAACCAGCACACACATTCGAGCTCGATAACCAACAGTATGCCACTGTTTATCAATTTCAAAAATTTCAACAACAAAATCAAACATTTGCAAACAAATTACCTATATGATCTATAAGGCGACAGGGAAAAAACCTGTTCTATATTGGTTTTCCCAAATTTTGGGGAAACAGTGGCGTAGCTAGGCTTTACCAAGGCTGTCAACTTTGAGGATTGCTGCTAAGTCAGAAACTAGCTAATAGGGGAGGGGGTTGTGACGTGGCGTCCTCCTAACTGGCGCACACATTCAAGCTCGATAACCAGCAGTACACCAATGTTTTCAATTTCAAAAATTTCAACAAAAATCAAACATTTGTAAACAATTTACCAACATTTCAAAAAATGAAAAGAAAAGAAATTGGAAAATTTGAAGAAGAAAAAAATGAGTCTGGCAGGCCCGTAAAACAGGGTGGGTTTTTTTCGTCACCTAATGGAAGTAAAAGACATGTCTCATTGGAAGAAACCAAAGTTTGTAAAGTCACAGATGAATTTTAAAATGTGAAACGAGCAATTTGTTATGCTTTTCAGCTTAATTGAAGCAATTTGAATTTGAATTTGAATGGTAGCCATTTTGTAATTTGTGCCCTCACAGATTCCACCCACACTTTCGCGAGGGACACCCCTGCTAAATTTGTTAAATGACCTTCCTAGAAGACAATCCACTAAAAAACAAACCTTCGTTTTCCACGGTCACGGGATCACTCAAGATGACCCTACTATAACCCACACTTTCATTGCAACATTAACCCATGGGCTTAGAACGAATGGCTGTGAACAACAATGGTTATTAGACAAAGTGGGGATATACCAAATAAACCCCTCCACCCACTCCACCACACCCCACCCCACCCATATATTATCCCTCAATATTCCCAATATAAAAATTGAAACAGGTTTAATTAAATTTAATATAAAGCGATGGTTTTCAAAAACTTGGTAATTAGACAAAGTGGGGAATATTGAATGATATCATGTCCATTAATTAAATCAAGGATATCTTTATTAGAATTTCTGATGGGTTTACATTACAACTATCAATTAATTACCTTTAATATATGCCCTTAGTCATTTTCCTTTTTGCTTAATACCGCCGCCCCCTCGCTCTCTTTTTCAAGTTAAATTATTACCAGAATGACTTTGGACAAATTTATATTATTTCATGTTTCTTAAATATGTGCCTGTGGTATTTTTTGATCATGTAGGTTAGTTGTGGATTTTCCAGGAAAATGTATTACTTCTCCCGTTTAAAGTTTTGTCCATTACCCTGCTTGTCCATAGCCACATCGTTTTACGATATCTAATAATGCATGTTTGTTGATGGCTGTAAATCACTTTGATCCTTCTAAAAGTTGCTTAATTATTGATTACTATTATTATTAATAATGATGAAGGGCATTTTCTCAATTTAGAAATGCCTTATTTCAATCAAATGAAGAGTGCTCTTAATTAGGACTAATCTTTCTCAGAACTACCAATATTATTAAATGATTCTTAACCTATTATTGTAATTCTGTGGTTTAAATGATTCTTAACCTATTATTGTAATTCTGTGGTTTAAATGATTCTTAACCTATTATTGTAATTCTATTGTTTAAATGATTCTTAACCTATTATTGTAATTCTGTTGTTTAAATGATTCTTAACCTATTATTGTAATTCTGTTGTTGATGCATTTAATGAGGAATCACACCCGGCCGGCCTATTCTACATTCAGTGGAATCAGTGCATGATGTCCAATTCATTGCATGAACCCTGTTAGCAAATTGGCCTACATAATATCATGAAACAGGTGTGTCTTCTTTTAGAAAATCTTAAACACAGTTTAAATTCCAAACAAGATGGTAGCTAATCCAAAACATGGATAACGTCTATTTTGTTTCATCAGACTAAATATCACAACCCTAATTATTGCCTTCAATATTGCAAACTGTATGCGACGGTGGGGGTGGGTAGATGATGGTGTATGGCAATAGGCTTCTTTTATCCAGGATTTAAAAAAAAATGCATTTTTATTTTATTTTAACATTAATTTAATGCTGCATACAAAGTGAACTTGCATGTGGGTGGGAGATATAAATGCGCAAGCGGACGAGAAATAGATATTTTAGCGTAATGGATTACATTTCTACCGATAAGAGTGGGCTTAATTGTTGTGGCGCTTATTATGGTTGGGATTTTCCAATAATGTGCTAAAATGATCCGACATGAATATGTTCTGCATTTTTACTCTTCTTTTTGTGTGTGGTAGTTTTATTTAATGTCACACATATTATGCACATTGTTTTTCTTCACATGAGTTTCTGTTGTTATGAAATTCATGCTCAATCTGGGATAATTATTTTGAAAATTTGCAATTTTAGCTTCTGACCTTGATTGTTAGTAATCCGGTACCAGAGTCTAATAGATCTACTTGTTTTGACAACTAAATATCGCTTGCTATAATTTATCAAAAATTAGGTATTTAGTGGTCACATTAGTGCTATAATGCTTTTATAAAAGCACATTATGATGTTCGAATTGAGCTACATGTATTTAAAAATTGCTCAATTCAATCATTATAATTTATATAATGAATAATATACTGAGCGCCAGCACAATTTTAGATATTTTAAAAGAGAATTGAAATTATACACATTGTAAAAACCCTTCTCACATTAGTGTCTTTCTTGCAGAAGTTACTCCTAAAAGATTAGTGGAATTTTCCCTTTTGAAAGACTGATACATCCATGGTACAAGTAAATTGTGAAAATGTATACTCATATTATCTAATCAAGTAATTAATTTTTAAAGTCTGGATCAGGATTTTGATATTTTATCAACGGTTGTTGCGGAGGCAAACATCCAGGATTGGTGTGCGCATGTGCTGGTGATTGCTTGTGACTGATGGGTGTATGTTTTACCATTTGATTTGTGAAGTAATGGATTACACTTCCCACGCAACAGGCATCATTCAAAATTTCCCAAAATGTTTCAAAAATTTAACAATTATTGAATTTCATTACCATATTTGGAATCACCATGAGAAATGCATTGAAATAAGTACAAACACGCCTAGTATTGGTTCAGTAATCCTTGAGATAGAAAAAAAAAGGTTGACTTGCCCTTTCAGAGCCAGAGCCAGAGTCTGGGACGGACGGACGGATTTTTTTTGTTTGTTTTTTTGATTTTTCAAAATTTAAACAGGGAGATACTACACAAAAACACGTTTTAAAGATCTCTTTTTTCTTCTTTTTTTTATAAACAAGCAGATACTACAATGTACACAAAAATACGTTTTAAAGAGGGAAAAAAAAAGATTTTTTTATTTTTTTTAATTTTTTTGAAAATAAAAATAAAAATAGCGACCCTAGATTTCCGAAAATTTGGGTCGGTCGGAAAGGGCAAGTCAACTTTTTGTTGTTGTTGCCTAATCACCACCAATAACCACCTTTTGCGTTTGAATAAACACATGCTTATTTTGATATTAAATTGACGTGAATTGGATTTAAACTTACAAATTGAAGAGACTATGTCTAGAATTTGCAAAAAGACTGTGAATAGAAAGTAATAAGCACAAATTGGGTAGCATAAAAATAAGGCGACATTGCTTACGTTTGGCTAACTAAAGCAATTCAAGAAAAAGGTATGTAAGCTCAGAAATTTGGGATTTTCTGATGGTTTATGAAATTTCTCCTACTAATAGTAAATTCAGTGTAGTGTATGATGCAGGCAAGTTATATCAGATTATGTTACAACTTTCAACATTTGACCATTCTCTTGATTAGAGGAGAATAAGAGAGATGAAAGAAAAAATGGTTAAATCTATACACGTTGTAGGCATCATGCATGCCATTTCAAACAGGGGGGTACTTAGTGGATATGAGGTTACTGGGATGTGCCGCCAATTAGCAGTCAATAGTTAGGTCACCCAAGCCCTATATGAAAGCTATGAAGATTGTTAAACGGGGTCAGTCGTCACAAACATGCACAAACACAATAGTCCAACGACCTTGCTATTGTCAACCCTCCCTACACAGAGGACTGCAGTGCTAATCTGTACGATTTTCGCCATGTAATCTCTATGGCGGATTTCATTCCGTGGTATAAGCTATGAAGTATCCGTGGTCTTCGCTATCTCCAAGCAGATAGAGCAATACGTACATGGACTTTTTTGTAGACGAGAGTTCATTTCATGATTTGATAAGGTTTAGAATTAGTTAGGATACCTGTAATTTTGAAGACCACAGATTTTCTAAACCTGATTTTTCCAACATTTTACGACATCAATTTGGTCACAAAACGTGTTTAATACTGTACATTTTACCATTCTGCAGATGTTATTGACCCTCCTCTAAAATTCTACATGATTTTTAACACGTTTCTCAGTTTTTGAGATGCCCGAATAGACCATTTTCCGAAGCTATTTCTAGCAAATATTGCAGTCACCGAGACTCCATTGTTTTCTCGCGTACAACAATATCTGACATGCAGCGTGACCTCCCTGCTGGCTGATTAGGGTCCCATTTTTCACCCTCTGGTAAATGGATGACCCCTTTTCAAAGCCTTTTTGATAAATGTATGGGTCTAAAATCCTTAATGATGCTGTTTTTCGCAATTGAAGCCAAATCTGTCAACTATAGGAAAATTATGGGCTTCTGGTAAACATATGGGTCCATTTTCGTTGGCGAGTCAAAAAGAAAGGATACATAATTTGGTTTTCATTCAACAACAACAACAACAAAAATTGACCATTTTGTTATCTTGTTACACTAATTTAAGTAATATCCCCTATTTGAAGCCATGAATAATGCATATCACGCGTAGCCAATTTGTGATTTTTTTTGAATTAATAGTGGTAATTAGTTAAAACCTTTCAAGGATTATTCTCATGTAACATGTATCATATTTGCAGCGCTTTTTCCTTCACACATAGCCAATTTGTGATATTTTGAATTAACAGTAATTAGTTAAAACCTTTAAAGAATTATGTTCATACATGTATCATGTTTGTAGTGCTTTTTCCTTCACACATAGCCAATTTGTGGTATTTTGAATTAACGGTAATCAGTTAAAAACTTCTAAGAATTATTTTCATCAACATGTATATCATGTATCATGTTTGTAGCACTTTACCTTCACAGAAGCCTTAATGGATTATGGCCTTGTCATATTGTTGCGACATGCAGTAATGCATTTTCAATTATGAGCCTGCTATTATTAAAGGGACATTCAGTGATTTTGACTTTTGATCATTACCGTGTGTATAGAGACTAAAGGCCTGACCATACTCCACTACGCTCGAACGCTGTGCGCAAGCGTTGACACAAAATGTCACAAAATGAACCAATGCTCTGCCACTCATCGGGAATCTACGCTGAACGCTAGCGTTGGTCAACGCTCGACCAAATCAACAAATGCGTCAACGCTGTGGGCGGGGCCTAATGGTGTTCTGAGAACAGACGACCAAACTACCTCACAAAACGCCGTAAATTTGTATTTTTAGCACATCACAGGCATCAACATTGTAACAAACTTGCTTAGACCTACTGTTTACACATACCTTAATTAACATCCACTTTATCATTCCATCATCAAAAATAGTTTGATTTGCCTGGGATTTGCATATTTGGCTGTATTTTCATGAATGGGAGCTCAAGAAAAAATATGTGACGTCAGAAGTCCGGCAAAGTGTTCTGCTTGCTGATTGGTCCGTGGACAGCGGCAACGCTACAAAGTTGACCTGAATCCAACTTCCGAGCGTTCGCCGCTTTCACCCAAAGCGTAGGCTGATCGAATTATCGGAAAACGCTTTCCTGATCGAGCGTTGTTTTGGTTTTGGTATGGGCACTAATACGCATGTGTCAGAGCGCAAGCGTTGCAGCGTTGGTGGAGTATGGTCAAGCCTTTATAGAAAGATGCCATTTTAATGTTGTTAAAAAACAATCCATTTTGTATTTGGTCAAATTAAATATTAAATATACTTAATATAAATCACTTTTAATTGGAGAGCTTCTTTACAGCCACAAATCAATGCAGAATAGTGCTGGGTACATGAACGCCACAAGGGCACTGTGCATCATATGTGTACCATGTGTAATGCCAAAATGACACACATAGACTTGGATTATTTTTGCACGCAGAGAGATAAAAGACATATTTCTTCCCAATTTGGAGCCGACTTAAATATAGACCATGTCACCTCTTGTTGATCAACAATGTTAGTGCCTGGTTCCATTCCACTGGGGGAACATGCATTGACTGCTGCTGTTACAGATCCTATTACAGATGACTGGTTTGGTTTAGTGTTTGGTTTCATTGTTTATCCGTGTCCATAAGTTGAATGATGGAAAAATGAGAAAGTATTAATACCACAAGAACAAAACCATGATTTTCTATAGATTTCTGGACCTGAGATTTGGGCATATTTTTACTCATCAGTTTTTAATCTTCTATGCTGTGACAAATTCATCTATTTTGGAATATTTGTCCAAAACGAATTACAATTTTTAATTTAAATGCAGCAATATTGACTCTTAAAGAGATGAACTTGGTGATTAGATTTTACTACAGAAGTTTGATTTTCCTCGCAGCAGCAATCATAAGCCAATGTATTAATACTTCTACTCACTCACAATTGTGTACAGTACTACAAAGCCATAACTTACCAGGTACTATGCTCATAACTCTCAAAATTATAGCTCCGACTTTAAAATAGTAAGTTATGGAATTGTGAGGATTTATTATTTTTTTAAATTTTTTTATGAGGTATTGCACATATGTGATATGTTCTACCGAAACTAGACACAATTGGGCAAGATATCAAAATTGAGTTAGTAATTGGTTATTGAAGAAGAGATCTTCAGCTTTACAATGGTACTTTTTTTTTTAAAATCAAACTTCCCAAAGCGGAGTTAAATCATTTTCAAGTTCGTCTTTATGAAAACTCCAAACTGAGATATCGCCCTTTAAAGGTACTTCTTACAATGTACTTAATGTACTTAAAATGTACTTTAAAAAAAATTAAAAAACATTAAATGCATTTGTATTTTTGTATTTTTTTAATCTGAAACTTTCACAATAATGTTATAAACACTCTGAAGATTCATTATTTACAAGAAACTCAAATTCCCCCAAAATCACCCCCAATTATGTTTTGGGCTATTTCTCAGTTTGGAGCTTTGCCCAATTCCGTCTAGTTTCGGTAGAACACTTCACATATGTGGAATGTAATCTGTGAAAACCTACCGGATGTCGCCAGATGTGAAATATAAGGTAACACAAACTGAAAGACCAACGGGTTGAATGCGTACATCAAGAACTGCCCTTTAATCAAGTATTATCAAGGAAATTGAACATAGAACACTTTACGAGAATCCATCCACAGGGACGAAGTTATAGAAAAAAATGGATGCACCAGTAACCTTTTCGTTGATATTGGCATTTTATTATGATAAACAAAAGAGTAATTTAAATCAAACCCGCTATAACATAAACTAATAAGTTGTATACTATTTTGATAACGTTGAATCTTCAATAAATCTTGGATAATAGTTTGATAATTCAGTGTTACCTTAGTAACCAGATACAGCGTAGTTTTCAAATTGACTTGCCCATCTCAAATTTCATGAAATTAAGTGATTGTTGTTTATGCAAAGAATATTTTATTATTGAAGGATTCTATTAGTATCTCTTTATTGTTATCATAATATGCTTCGTCCTCCGATATTACGAAACTATTCGTGCGAAATATATCTAACTAGCTCAATAGCTCCAATAAATCAATGTTAAGAGAATGTTGTATTGGTGTGCTTGTATAAATATACGGGTTTTTTTTAATTTTCCAATCTTTTTTTAAATTTTGTTTGAAAACTTGTTTCAGGTATTGGAAATACTAATATTACTTGTCTAGGGTGTGTAAAATACTTGTTTAGGGGTGCTTTTTCACATTAATGCAATTACTTATTTAGGGTACTTTTTGAAAGTCCTTGGATGCGCCTGATACCACCCTTGTAATGACCACTGAGCATCCCGGGCTATGCTATCTGCAATTTATAAAAAATAATTATTGTGTTTTTGGCCCACTTTATTTCTTTCTTTTCTTTCGGAGCCAAAATTAGGCTCATCCCGTATATGTTTATGCAGCAAAAGTGGCTCCACATACTTATGTGTGTGGGGTATGTGAGACAAATCTTTTTTTCTAGGCCTTATGTCGTATTACCGTGTAATATTGATATGACATTGGGTTATCACAGATATCACCTTTAATTTGATATAAAAATCCAAGGTACGGGTTTCATATGAAATTGTAAAAATAGCCAATTTAAAGGGGCATTGAGAGATACGTATGGGAGTGCGCCCTCAATTATCCTGGAATTTAGTGTTTTTTTGCATCAGAGTAATACTTAGGCATATACTAACTACTTTCTGAAACAGTTTACCAACATTCGCCGTTTATCATATAAAATTTCATGATTTTCTTAGTTTCGATATGATCATATCGAAACTAAGGTGCTGAATTTGGAAGTTATGCATCGTTTTACTCACGGACTTTTGCGGCAAATCTCAACCCGGAAGTGCCGTTATTTGCATATTTTGGCATGAAGGCGATGTCGGAATTGTATGACATTTTGGATTTGGGCTATGTTGATGATTATCTTTACGTTATTTGCTCATTTAGTATATCGATCCATTCTATCTAGCTAAATCTTTTCATCTGTTAAAAGCAAAAACTCTGTAAAAAAACTATTAAGGGATGTGAAATCCAGTGGTTGCACCAGCATCAACATTTAGTGGCGGCAAGTGGAACCATTTTTTGGGCAAGATATGCGCAAACATTTTGTCGTTTAATGTCAAAATTGCCTAAAATTAGCTAATTCATGAATTAAGCTAATTTTAGGTAATTTTGACATTGAAGTAAACATTATTGAATTACTTGTTGGGACAAAATTAGGGAGAGCTTTAGCTGACTGAGGGGCAAGTGGGGATGGAAAGTGTTTAACTTTTATTTTTAAATTCATCGTTTAACTAAATATGTCATTCTCAAACATGTTTTTCACTTGAGACATTCGTCTAACTCGTCAAAATGTGTTTTATTTTTATGGGGTAGTTTAACTTGTGTTTCAATTAACATCTGCATTAAGGGTAAGTTATCTTTCTCTCACAATACCATTATTAAGGCTTTTACTATAGAGTGAATTAAAGCGACACTAAGAGATGTGTTGGAGGCTGCGCCCTCAATTATGATAAAAACTGGGATTGGTATATTTTTACAATTGTTTTACATGTATGAACTTACACCTATAAGGATTAAGAAATAATCAGCCCCTCTTTGTACAACAAAACGTCGATTCAAAATGCTGATCGAGCCGCGATCAGTATTTTACCGTAGATAGTGTCCCCCTGCAGCACGCGTGATCAATTACGCGAACCATATTTACATAGAAAGCGTTTTTAAGAACAGGTTGAATAAATAGCGATGGTATTGTTTTAATCAAGTTTTACTGTGTTTTTGTGAGTAGAAACAACAATAATGGTCATTTTTAATGTTCATCTTGAATTCTGAAGTAAATTCATTTTAAAAATAAATCTTCGACACTACTTTTAATACAAAGACAAATTGATTTATTAATTAACTAATTAATTAATCAACTTAACAGATAACTTCTTTGACCCAATACAAATGTGGTGGGTTTTATTCATCTAAATGAATAATAAAAAGATAGATTATTTCATTAAATAGTTTGAAGAACAGATACTTCAATTAAATACCTGAGCAAAGCGATGTGAATTGATAGATCTATATTTTGTGGACATAACTAAGTCACAAATACGCTTTGCAATGTAGACGTTTTGTAAGTTGCGCATTTAATTTAAGGGGGAACTCTTGGAAGTTTTCTTTTGATTTTGTGAGTGCTGTAATTATTGAACTAATAATCAAATGCATATAAAAGTATACATTTTTGGAAGGGATTTGGGTCAGAGAATCCATTTTTGGCGTCAATTTTGACCAAAAATGTTGGTTTTTTGAGAAATTATTTTTGAGTAAAAAATTCCCAAAATTGCTTGATTATACTATTAAGACACTAATCTAGAGACGATTTTCTCATTTTTTTCTTCTAAAGCTGTATTTTTGAAATTTTTGGCACTTTTTGGTCAAAATTTCATTCAAAAAATACAGCTTTTAAAGAAAAAATGAGAAAATCGTCTCTAGATTAGTGTCTTAATAGTATAATCAAGCAATTTTGGGATTTTTTTACTCAAAAATAATTTTGTTAGCTTGTTTCAAGAAAAACGGGTCAAAAAAGTGATTTTTGTGTGTGATTTTCTCAAAAAAAATCTATAAGAGCTAACAGGGGAAATATGGACAGAGAAAATGGCGTGTGCTGCCCCTGGGAATAAAACAAGGGCCGCTGCGGCCGGAGTTGATTCATTTTGTGTGTCAGAAAACGGCAACACTAATTTGTCCGATTTTTGTGTCAATTTGAAGGGAAAAAAGGAGGACCAAAATAAAGCCTGACCGATCAACCAAGCCTAAGAGGTCTATTTGCCCGTAGTAACAGGGTTGCGGTTTTATGATTGCCTAAAGCTAATACTTTGATATCTGAATATGTTATCACTTGAACAATTACTCTTTTGAAACATTCTGTACAGGTTTATTTTCATGATTTCAAGAAAGATAAGTCCTTTTCTAGAGTATACAACTTACCTTTACCAATGATGTATGTTGTTTTGACTAGCAAAAAAGTTGTTTTTCTGTATTGACTTCACTGAGGAGGATCCTGAGTAAATGCACATATCTGGGTCAATCTGAGTCAAAATGCATATAGTTCTGCTACTTGTGTTGTCAATAACCTGATCTTGCGGCTTGCTGGTACACAAATCCAGTTATGGGAGATATACCATTAATAAGTATACAATTAAGTTTAGATTTGCATCAAGCTATATGACTGTACTAGCCTCTTGTGTTTGTCACATTTTGTAATCCATGCATAATTAAAAGAAGTTTCAAATCACCGGCTATCCAGTTGTGCCATAGCATTTCCAGTTTTCAAGGAACTATTTCTTGGTAGAGTTACAAACGAGTTCAATATAAATACACAGTAGTTGCTGAGAGGAGTCAAGGTGTGTATGCTGCTCAAACAGTTCTGCCAATATTTACTTGTAGTATATATAATAACGTTCAGTGCTGCGAAGATTTTCTAGTAGTCTGTATATAAAAGAATTCAGTTTTTCAACAAACCATTCACTAACTTAATTCTTTTCAACACCAGCTTATGTGTATCTCATCCAGTCACATGTGTGTGTGCATTTAGCATTCATATTAACCGGTTCAAAGATTCACTGCCCATTCACTAACTCCAATTAGTACCCAGCGGCAAAACACGTGTATAAGGTATCTCCTGTATGATGACACTAGTCTAGAAATGATTAGACACTGCTGTCAATTGATGATGATACACTTTCAACGTAGTGTGGAGCAGTTCATATCTGTTAGAAAAGTATGCCATCACCGTGCTAACCACACCTACACAGCACGCGGTATTATGTATTAACTCATTGTATGCCGCATTTTGATTGTACTTAAAGGTATATTGAGTGTTACCCAATCATTTTTGCTCTATGATGTGATGAGAGTATCATTAAGCACATGCTTCCAAAATTTACACTTGAAAGGTGAATTTGAAGTATCCTTGTTGAAATTGTGTGCGTAAAACAGGTTGAAATGTACCCATAACCACTGTGAAACCAACCCAAAAGCTTTGGGAAGTAAATATTACCAGATGTATTGTTTTAAATCTCACAAAGTGTACAATTTAAGAACAGAGAAAGATGGACATTATTTGAAAAACAGGCACTGTTACAGTAATTTTCAGAACATTTGTGATTCCAGATAAATGTTTTATTGGACAAATATGAATTAGCTCCTCAAATGAGAACAAATATGCTAAGTCTTATTTTATTCCTGAGTTCTCAACACTATCAAACAGTTGTGTTTAACCCAATGTGGTAAAGACAGCAAAGTTGAGTAATTAGTGATGCCATTTATCAACTGATCAGTGCGACTTTAAAAATTATGCTAGAATCCATTCGTTACTGATTTGGAAATAAATTGTAAACTGTGAGATGAACAGAAGCGGAGAGATTTTACCAAATTATGGACTGCATCCATGCGTAGTAGGGATGTAAAAGAATATACACTGGCACACCGTTAATCACCGGGTTTTAATAACTCACTGCCTTGCCACGTGTGTTATTGGCTTGATTTCATTCTATTTGTGTGTGTCAAGGAGGGATGTGAAAGGATCAAATAGTGAATCGTACGTAATACAGTTGCATTTACTGCAGATTTTTAAAATGCTTTTTGTCAATAATGGGTTTTAATACACACCTTACCCTATCAATTACTCCATTATTTTGTACAAATGGAACGATACAATTAATAATAACTCTCCATTCCTAGTCTTGAGAATAATAATATTGAATATCGTTCTGTACTTCAAGATTGTAATGTCAGGTTCTATTTTATGGGGAAAAAAGGTACAATATAAACTGCACTGGAATTCAACATATTAAATGAAGCACTCCACAATGAAATTTGCTATATACAGGGTGTCCCAAAAGTTTCGAAACCCAGGGTCAGAAATTCGAGGAGAATCCGTGAATCCATTCTCGCAAAGATTCCCGCCGGTAAATTTGCGAGAATCCATGTTGGTTGTCGTAGATATTCTGTCTAACACACTATTTGAATGGAGGGGAATCCATAGATTCTCCTCAAATCATTTGGCTAGAATCTAAATGGACTCTCGCACACTTTGACGAACTTGTGACCCTGAAACCTTTTCATACATTCATATTCCCGGATAAATAATTTTCAGTATAAAAAACATATTTGGATAGAGAACTTACAATAACAGCTATCTGTGTTGCCAAAATACTGACGAAAGTTTTCCGAACTGTAAAACTGCACTTTCATATAAAAGTGTAGTATAATGAGCTTAATAAAGTCATCGCTGGGAAAGAGGTAGTAAAGAGAAAAAAGGCTCTCGACAATGATGTTTTTTAATTTCAGATTGATATAATCCTTATCATGAACATTATTAATCTTGTACACAACATTTAAAGGTAGATGTTCCGATTTTCAACTTGGAGTTTTCTATTCTACATGAAAGGTCATCCTTAAAAAAGTCGTGTTCCAAAGTTTGAGTTGCATAGCTCTAATGGTTCTTATTTTAGACGCACAAGATGCTGTGAACTGTACCCATTGAGTAGTACACAAACTATATCGGTGGTTACCACCATTCGCAGTAATTCGACGTTATTTCATCGATTTCTCCGTAATTATACCGATTTAGGCCCTCAAATTTCAGTATGATGATGAGAAAAATACGAGCTTTCATATGATATGAAAATCTCCGTATGTTTGAAATAATTCTGTGTTACGAAAATGTGATCGGGTCATCTACCTTTAATAAGGGAAAACCTTTTTTACCGAAAAAAAATCCAAGTGAATGGAATATGAGGAACACGCGGCATGTGATCACAGTGTTTTACACAGTGTATCCAGCAAATTGAACAATTTATGGTAGTATGAGTTATGAAGCCAAATCTTTCAGCGTGTGATTTATATGGAGGGGCCTCAAAAGGGGGTCATGTTTGGTACCGAAATGATTCTACAAGTTTTCTCTTTCCAAATACGTTTTCTATTTGGTAATGCAACTTATTTTAGATACAAATCTTTAAAATGGTTTCGAAACTTTTGGGATACCCTGTGGATATACACTGTGTAATTGATTATGATAGGTCAAAAACTGCGTATGTGTTGTTTTGAGATAAAATCGTAAAAATCAATG
The DNA here is from genome assembly GCA_035610835.1 of Ophiura sarsii. Classification (NCBI taxonomy): domain Eukaryota; kingdom Metazoa; phylum Echinodermata; class Ophiuroidea; order Amphilepidida; family Ophiuridae; genus Ophiura; species Ophiura sarsii. Next base: position 122,953,039 of record CM069441.1, on the reverse strand, counting down.
CATGTGCAGTGATTTTGATGTGTGAATAATGGCACGAACCCGTAGGGGGAGTGCTATTGTGGATTTTTGAAGAAAAAAAACGACGCATGTATTACCCTAATTCATACACGACATTAATAAGGATTTATGTAGCTGAAATCTACTTTAATCCAGTTTTTATTCTTTCTGGCTCATGCACAAGCATTTGTTTATGGTTTCTATGGCTTGGACCACTCAGAATCCACTTCTAGCTAGCATGTGATTGTTTGCTTTAAGTTTATGCACTGATGCTCATCTAGGCATTTTTCTTGGCCAGTGGAGTTTTCTCTCACCTTCATTATGCTTTTGCTCTGACATTTAAGTTAATTTCCACACAAAATCCCTAAACAGCACAAATCTGCTTGCTCTAATCCTGCATTTCTTGTTTGTTTGTTTGTTTGTCTCAATAGGATTGGTGTGGATTAGGCAAGTTGATGACTTCAAGCAGGTTAGCAAAGTTACAGAGCATCCAAAGCCTAACAGAGGCTCAGCAATTCCTACAGCTTATGACAACTGCTGGTAAGTGTGCATATCTTAGTCCCAAGATTCTAAATAGTTAGTCACAAAAGGTCTTATCAGGATTAGTGTATTTTGGGCAAGTTGATAACCTCCAGTAGGTTAGCCAAACTACAGAACATCCAAAGCCAAACACAGACTCACCAATTCCTACAGCTTATGACAACTGCTGGAAAATGTACATATCTTAGTCCCAAGATCCTAAATAGTTAGCCACAAAAGGTCTTATCAGGATTAGTGTAATTTGGGCTAGTCAATAACCTCCAGTAGGTTAGCCAAACTACAGAACATCCAAAGCCTAACACAGGCTCAGCAATTCCTACAGCTTATGACAAAACTCCTGGTAAGTGTACATATCTTAGTCCCAAGATCCTAAATAGTTAGCCACAAAAGGTCTCATCGGGATTAGTGTATTTTGGGCAAGTGGATGATGTCCAATAGGCTATCTGAACTACAGAGCATTCAGAGCCTAACAGGCTCATCACTTTCTACAGCTTATGATCAATGACGTGTTTGTGTACATATCATATCTGGTAAGGTAGCTAAATAACAGAACATTCTTTTGAATGAACATTCTTCCTAATAGAGACTTAGCAACTCATACAACTTATGACAACTGCTGGTAATGTAGGTGTACCTATCATAGCCCCAATATCTTAAATATATAGCTAGCCTCATCACAAATTATTCAAAGTTTACAAAACATTTTTTGGGAAAAAACGCATACTAGAATGGAATTTACTTCAATTGAACTCTATTCAAATTCATCTTGTCTCAGTAATGATGGCTGATATATGAACAATATCTTGTTTGGTAACCCGTTACAGAATAAGTATGACAGCACATTTGGATATTTAGTCCAAGAATACATGTATAATGCTTATTCCACTTTTAGACCTTGTGGTTTCACAACACTAAATCACGTCTGGTCCTGCCCCCTTTGAGGCAGGATCAGACGTAAATTACAGTTTAAAATTAGGGTATTTATTACATTTTATGGCGATATTAATATAGTGTGAATTTTGACAGACAAATCAGCGTTCTTCAGGTCCAAAAAAATTGATGCAATGATGATTTTTTTAAAATATTTTAACAGAGACATCTGTGTTCAGGTCTTTTCCGGTAGCTGACGTCATCATCTAAATCAACAATTGCGTGTGACCAGGAAAACCAAACTCATACTTTTTGAAAAGGCTCTAGCTCAAAAAATGCGGGTTACCCCCCATATATGAGTTGTTGAGTTAGTAGTCATGGCTTTCGTCTTCAAGTTGAAACTAAATATCAAGATACCAGTTTCTTATAATGTCGAGAAATATCCATTTTAAAATTGTGCATTTTACGTGTAAACCTATGGCAGATGTATTTGGTGGTGTGCAACCTTGTGGTATACCAACCAAGACATACCCGATATATTCTACCTGTCTAGTAACCCCCCTAAATGTGTTTCTATGGTCTAGATGTACAGAACAAAGATGGACGTTACAAGGCACAGAAGCTATTTGACCAGTGGAATGTCTGTTATCCAGACTCCAAGAGAGACTCTGTCATAGTCTGGGACGAAATAGTACTAAGCAGGTGAGCTTCATTTATATGGCAAAAACAGGGTTAGGGTATAGGGTGTACACAAAGGTATTAACCTTTTCCCATCAAAATTGAAATGTTGGTATAACAAGAAACCCTATATTTATTTCATTACCTCTACAAAAATTTGGACCTTAGACCATATATTTAGATTTAAAAAGTAGTGGAATATTTAGAGCAACAAAGTAGCGAATTATCCCAAAAACTGATATGGTATATCAACTTTGTGTACTGTTTTATTTAAAAGAATTAATAATATATATAAAAAGAAGTAAGTGAATTTTGGCTTCTATCTGTAAAACCATTGCAGTATTTTAACTCAAATCTTTGAATTTGACTGTTTTTAGGGCCCACCTCCATATAGAAACCACCATGTGAAAATATTGGTCCCAAATTGGGTCACCTCGCTTTAAATCTGTTGACAAAATTATATGGGTAATTGATATATAGAACAGGCTTTTATTTCCCCAGTGGCTTAATTAAATTTGCTAGATGGTGCTTATGTATCATTAGGCCAAATTAAATTAATTGTTTGTCTCAAAGCTCCCGCGCGAGTTAGTTTATTGATGCGCATTAGAAAAACAAAAATCTGTAAAACCTTTTTTTTTTCCCTTTAAAAAATAAAAAAAAAAATCCCAAAATTTCACCAATTTTTCAGATTTTCATTGATCACATCATCTTAAATACAAAAATTCACTTTTACAAGGATTTCAATATTTTATATTTAAAAAAATAAAAAAAAGAACTTGAAAAAACAAAAACATTCCGCATTAGTTTTACAACAGGAGAGGAGCTTTGAGACAAACAATTAATTTAATTTGGCCTTACCATATTGTAACTATAAATAACACTATTGGGTAGCTATGAGATTGAATTTGACATGTAAGATCCTTTTTGCCGGTAATTTGCTCTAAAAGTGAAATGAATCAAGTGTCAAATCACTACATACAACTAGATTAGGCAACAAAATGTGTGCTGGCGTAACAGAGTGTTCAAAAATATATGGTTGGTCGGAAGGGATTTGTATTTTCTCCGTATCAATCAATGTCAGTTGTATAAAGCCTTTTACCCAAAGAGAAACAATAAATAACACAAATGAGTCTGGACATAGGCAACTTTTTGTCCTGTTTTAATTTGACATTTTGTGTTTCTCTTTTCCTTTAAATTTATAAATGTACACAGGCATGATAAATGAGTTTATTGGAGAAACCTGAGATAAATGTGAACAATCTAAAGGAAAAAGCACAATGGACTGAAAATATAGTGTGAAAATTTGACAACAAATGTGAATTCCAAATGAATGAAAATGCCCACCTTTAAGGGTAGGGGGTTTTAAGAGGGCTGTACACCTTCAGCATAGCCTCCGTAAAACTGCCGTAACTTCTTCATTATTCATTTAATCTATATAAAAGTATACATTTTTTTTTGCAGAAAAGGGTTCAATGAATCCAACCATGATAATGAAATTGTCCATTTTGTAGAAAATTATAAAAAACATGTTTTTTGACCCATTTTAGGTCCAGCAAAGATAACTCAAAATATATTTTGTCATACTAGTTTTATTATATTCCGTATACGATTCCCTAGGAATCATTTTTTTTTTTTTTGAAAATATTCATCATTTTTTGAATTATTGACCAAAAAGTGCCAAAAAAGTGCCAAAAAGTGCTAAAAATATGATTTTGCGGCGAAAAACATTTTTGGCACTTTTTGGTCGATAATTCCAAAAAAAATAAAGATTTTCAAAAAAAGAAAAAAAGAAAAAGAAAAGGGAATTCAATTAGGAATATAATTGTATTAGGAATATAATAAAACTAGTATGACAAAATTTGACAAAATATATTTGAGTTATCTTTGCAGAACCTAAAATGGGCAATTTCATTATCATGGTTGGAATCATTGAACCCTTTTCTGCAAAAAACTGTATACTTTTATATAGATTTAATGAATAATGAAAAAGTTACGGCAGTTTTACGGAGGCTATGCTCAAGGTGTACAGCCCCCTTAATTTAGGCTAGGGTGGGTTACGCCTAAATTTTATTTTTGGTCTTAGCGGATGTCAAGCACTTTTTTATATTGTATACAAAGAGCAAATGTGGAATAAGTGGACAAAGGCTTTTTACAGAGCAGAGCTCTGATGGGCCAATCAATTGATTCATGGCTACTCAAAGTACTCACATAAGAGAAACACAAATGGGCAGGGGTTAAAAACATAAAATTGTTAGTGAATTTCATCTCATCATCTATATAATTAATTATTTCCTCCCAATTATTAAACCTCAAACTTGATGATGTATGCATCATGTTTTATTACCTATGCAACCTTGTCGTTGGCTCATTTTAAAATGTATTTTTTGATGATAATGTTATTCAAAATTCTAAATAGTTTATGCTATAATTGATTTCATGAATCACAGTAACTTTTGGTTTCAGGCTAAAATTGATGTATACGTCATATTATAAAAACAAAAATAAAACATGGATTGGAATAAGGAAGAGCACTCAGATCAATTAACCTATTTATTTCATTTACTTTAAAGAAATAAGCAACAAACTTAACAGTTCTGAAAACATACTTTTACTATATCTCTAATTCACTCACAACATTCTAATGTCCAATACGTTCATTCATTCATAAAAGGTTTATTAAAAACTGTTCTTGCAGCAAATACAAAGTAGCTGAATTACAACAATTTTACATAAAAAATATAATGATTAAAGGAAACAATATAATCTACTAAAATTAATTACATGAACCCAATCTTCACACTCACCGAATACCACTAAAACAACCAACACTCAAAAACATCCACCCCCCCCCCACCCCCACCCACCCCTACCATTCAGACTCAGCCTCATTCATTCATTCATTCATGACTGGTTAATTAACATTGATATAGCAATACATACAATAAAAATACATTATAGTTATAATATAAAAGACCATTAGATTATAAAATATTGCACATAGAATTTAAAACATCAAAAATTGAAAACCCTGAGCCCACACATCAAACAGTCATGCATACTCCAACTTCAAAACTCACTTAACGAAACACAACCCTCACAAATAACCATTACATTTACACCCTCTTTTAACTCATAAACACACACCGCCACCACCCACCGCCCTCCCCAACTTCAAAACTCACTTAACGAAACACAACCCTCACAAAAATTCAAAACATTTACACCAACTTTTAACTCAAAGACACACGCCGCAACCCCCCCCCCCCCCCCCCCCCCACCCCCCCACACCACGGAAAAATTGCACAATAAGACACATAAGATGCATTTAAGTCACATGAGATTTGAAAGTGGAATTTCATTGTGGTCATTAAACAATTTGGTCATGTACAGCAGTGGACTGTTCTGGAAGCGAACAGTCCTACATTTTGGCAGGGCAAGTTTGTCCGAGTTTCGTAACTCTCTACCATGTATGGTGCCTCTCCTGGGTGGCACCCAACTGTTGAAATGCTCAAATCATACAAAGGATGGGCTAAGAATTGGTTGGTGTTGTATAGTTTTTTCTTCAATTCTTTGGGACAAACTAGCAAAACATAGCAAAATAAACAAAACCTTACTCTTCATTTCTTCTGAGGAAAATTACACCTCAAAGTTTTCAGAGGTTTTTATTTTCCTTTTTTATATTTAAACATTTTGAAAATGTTCCATTATTTACAACAAAGTTGAAGAAAAAAAGTTTGACTGATCCTTCCTGAAAGGTACATGCAGTGGGCATACCAGTTGTTTTAGGGTTTTCATTTATCACCTAACTCTGTACTTGTATTTTCAGATGCCTGTACATGGATAAAGCTGCTGGCAAATTTGTCCAGTCTCTGTCACAAGACACAGCATCCCAGGGTGTTGAAGAGACAAGGTTTGAAGAGCGTATTGTGAAGGAGAGACTAACGCTGGGACTGAAGATTGCTAACAGCGCTTGTGAACAGGTAAAATAATTTGAGATCATGGTTATTGTTATGTGAAGTATACTCTGTTGGGGATGACTTTGGCTGGTTTTCTTGTCATAGGCACAGCATTTCTGACCCAGTTTTGACACTATTCTGTAACCGCATGAGTACATTGCTATCTCATTGGATTTACAATCATGGTATTTTATAAGGCTATATTAAAAAAATCATTTGTCTATATATATATTTAAAAATAAAAAAATAATAAAAAAATCCAAAAATTTCACAGATTTTTCAGATTTTCATTGTCCAAATACTAAAAAAAATCCCAAAATTTCACAGATTTTTCAGATTTTTACTAGGATTTCAATATTTTATATTTATAATTTTTTTTTTTTTTAAACTTTAAAAAAATCGCATTCCGCATTAGGTTTTGAAAAACTGAAGAGCTTTGAGACAAAAGATTTGTTTAATATAGCCTAATGATGCAATTCTTTAAAATGTGTCTAAATATGCAACAAAACTTTGTCTTTGGTCGTAATTCACAAACATGAAGAAAAATATTAGTCTATTTTTCTCTTTACAAAAATGGTCTGGGTTTCAATATGGTCGGGGTTTTCGAGTTGTGTTTATATACATCTTTCAAAAATAATTTGAGTTCCCCTGAAACATATACCTGTATTTTGAACCATATGATTATGAAATCATTGAATTTTGATTTTTCATTTTATATATGCAGTCTAATTTCAGCGTAGCTCAAAAGCATCTGAAGACCACCTACCGCGGCCTATCCGGTCATGATGAACTCAGACCACTATGGACACATGCCTATGTCAAGATGCATCAGACCAAGGCACTCTTACTTGAGCCTAGTGACAGGGTCAAAACTATCATGACGACCTTTGAACCCTTGGGTAAGTAGACATGTGTATTTTGTGCAAGTTATTGGATAATAAATAAATATTTTCATTTCAAAATGCAATATATCCATTATTGGCAATTTGCGATATTGGCATATTTAGGCTTATACACTTACAAATAATAAAACATGAATAAAATATATATATTTATGTTGATCATATTTACGGAAATATAATTTTTCTTTTACGAATCGTCTGGAAGCTAGGTTTATGTTATAAATGTTGATTGTCTCATCTCTTGATGAGAAAAAAACACATTTCTGCCTTCTGATGAAACTCCAAGAGAACTGTAAGAGACACACCATTAGATATCAAGAGTGGGAGATAGGAAGTTGGTTTTAGTCTGAAAATCATGCATATGGTTGGATTTTAGTATTCATACAAAACTAAGATCATCTTGTTAACAATAGCTTGAAATGTTGTAATTTTTTGCTGATATTTGAGCTGAAAAGTAATGCAATTATATGTTAAAACACTAGTTTCTTTTCTCATTTGCAGCCAAATTGACCAATCAGCCATCGTTAACATGTGACCCCACATTGACCCAAACCCACCATGTTTTGACCAGCAAATCCTATGAGCTGGTAGGTCTGGCTATACAAGATGGAGGTAAGTGACTTAAGGGCAGTGTAAACCCAGCACTTGTTTCAAAAACTGAATTTCATATTTCTCTATATTTAAATACCTTAATATGTATTCTATCATTACCATCATACGTTTCTTATTGGAAGCAATAATTTCCTGTTGTTCTTGTTCTTTTAGGTGATTTAAAACTGTTGTTTTGGTAAGGAAATTAAGCGGAGTTCCACCCTTTTCAAATGCTGCGCCAGCTGTTCGATCATTGCGTCGCGCGCTGTATTTTCCCCTGCGAAATTATAGACGCGCAGCTTTTTATCCGAGCGCAGACGCAAGAAGCAAAAGAGCTCAAAACAATGTAAACAAAAGCCTATATTACAAGCATTTAGATTTCAGATTTCTTCCAATTTCTTAACAATTTGACAATATAAAATGAATGGTAGTTTATTTCAATGTTTATTCCTTGTTCTGTTCATACAGTATACTCGCTTTTTAAGTCACACGCCCCATGTATTTCGTGAAAATGTAGCTTTAAATGGTGGAAAATGTAAATATTTTTACTAAATCGGGCGTTTTCTAGAAGTTCAATTTTTAAGGAATTTGACAAATTTTCAGACAAGATAACTCAAAGTGAAACCTATTAAATTTTAAACTGTTATAGTTATCTTATAGAGAACATTTTGCTCTAGGATTAGTTTTCTCATTTTTTCAATAATGGATTTAAAACTCGAGATATTCATCCATTTCTAGCGAAATTTATACAAAAAGAAGCTAAATTTACACTTTTCCAATGTTTTTAGCAATATTTCAAAACTAAGCCTTATTTTAGAGAGAAAAAACACGATCCTAGACAACATTTTCTTGTTTACAAACATCTATTTTAGAACAAATTACCAAATTATGTTTTTAGCTGTCTGAAAAATGTGGGGTAATAAAATTGCTTTTTGGTTCATTTCTCAAAATGTAGTTTATTTGGTATCACATTGGTGTCACCATCAGATTCCTTACCAAATTTCCTTTCTATAAATGTATACTTTTTTGTACTGTTATTCAATATTCTGAAACTTGGAAGCAAAAGTTGATCATCAAAATTAAAGGGTTGACACCTAAATGATATACTCAGGGTAATGGAGAGATGCTGATGTATTAAAAGTGGATGTTACAATAGAAGTCCCAATGTATTGCAAAAGTGATAATCTTCGTGAAATTAAATTTTGGAACTTCAGCAATTTTAAACATTATGCTTGTGTTAAAATTACCTATTTTCATATTTCCTACATAGACCTATACTTATAAAATCAAAGATTTGTGTGTTTTTAATTTTACGCTAGTTTTACACTAAGCGTAAAAATTAAAGGAGTGAAGAAATTTCATCTTTACAATATAGGAATGTCGCCCCTGACAGTGAGCATGCTTATAAGACAATAAGACAAAAGGATTCTGATAATTCATCAATATAACACATTTGCAGCACTTCAAACTTAAATGATTGTTATTAATGGAAAATTATATTATTATTCTATTATTTAAGAAAGAAAAATATTGCTTATTTTGATTTTTCTTTCTCTCTCATCATAGGTTCAGATTTGATTGATTCAATGCGTAGCCTTGGCAAGTTAGACAAACTCCTTGAATACGCCGATAAACGTGGAAGCACTCAGTATCAAGAGGTACGGTCATATGGTTGTTTAAGGAATTAAAAGCAAATGCACTTATAAATAACTTTGAGAGGAAAAAGCTTTTATTAAAGTTCTTCATATTGGGTAAATTTGGTACTTAAATAATTGAACAAGTGATGCCAATATACACTGGAAATCCAAATGTCTGTTCGTCATTTTAACAATGCACTTTTAGCTCTTGAAATATAAAAAAGGTACAGTAACTGAAAGGCCTCGTTGTGCATGTTAAAGTAGTAAATATTTTCTTTTTATAGTATTTTTTGTTTCCTCTAATTTGGAAAAATTGATACAACACCTATGAGTCGGAAGTAGGAAATATTAATTTTGATATATAACCACCAAACGAAGGTAAGAATTTCTTTTTACTTTTAAACCCTTCAATTGCTCAAATCTTTGGAATTGATTGTATATTTTAATGGGGTTTTCTGTAAAAAGGAAGCATTGGAAATTCCCAATACGAGAATGTATTAAACAAAAATGGCTTTGAACTAGTTGCTTGATCCCATCCCACATGTCATTTCATCATATGCTTACATCTTCTTTGTGTTGCGTATCATTTCTCTGCAGATTGCCAAGAGCCTATTGAATAAGTCACATACACAACTAAAGAAGGCTGTGCTGCATGCCGATGAGGTAGTTGACCGTGTCAAGAACACAGACAGCATTAAGACAGCATATATGGCATTAGTACGATTCTGTGATAACATACTCAGGCAGAAAGATTCAGGTATGGCATAGGGGGAAAATACTGTTCTAACAGGCTGGTGCAAATAGGGTTGACAAGGCAAGCTCCCCTGCCTCCCCCAAAACACACACACCCATGCACGTAAGCGCCTCCAAACGAGGACCTTGTTTACACACCCCCAACCGTGGACCTAATGGACCTAAAATAGTCCACGGCTGAAGGTGTGTAAGCACATTAATGTCCTCGTTTGGCGGTGTTGACACACGTTCGTGTGTATGTTAAGGGAAAAAAAGGTTTCACCATCAACTGCGGACGTATTATAAATACCCCAGATTTCAACGAGCGCCATCTATCGACCATCTTGAGCTCAGATAAAGCCTATGTCAACTGTGGACGTCCACGGTTGGCTGAATGTCCACAGTTGAAGGTGTTTTAACACATAAAGGTCCACGTTTGGCGCGCTTACAAACGCACTCGCACCAAAAAAACACATTAAATATCACTCAAATCTGTTTTAAAAATTCAATCAGTCGGACTAGTAGGACAAGGTGTGTGTTTTTTTCTGTCACCTAAGACAGGATTATTTTAAGGTATAGCACATTATCACCCATGCTCTATCAATGAGGGAGAGGGGTCTCAAATATGTTATATGCCATGCAGATGTCAACTTTTGGCATAATAAACTCTCAAAACAAACTAAAGAATCATACTCACCATTAATATGTAAGAATATTACCCCTCAAAAGTGTTATTTCAATTTGAGAAAATACCTTCAAATAAATTATCCCTGCTAACAAAGACCAAACATATAAGGGCATTATTTAGAGAGAATTCAGTGTGATATATAAAACTCTGTCTAATATATTCAACAGATGATGATCTTGCTAGTAGTTCACCAGATACACATACTTACCCATCATGTATTGTGAAATACACCCTGCAAGCTATGCGATACAACTCAGTGGAAGCAATGCAGAGATTCCCAAGGTTATTGCAACTTATTGAAACCTATCCAGATGTTATGAATCTCATGATAAAAGAGGTAAGCATAAGGTATCACATTTTGTAACAGTCAAGTGGGACTCATGTGATACCCATGTGATACCCATGTGATACCCATGTTACCCGGATTCCTTATATTTCTTCCAACCCATAGATCTATTCAGATGTTATGAATCTCATGATAAAAGAGGTAATAATAAGGTATCTCATTTTGTAACAGTCAAGTGGGACTCATGTGATACTCATGTGATACCCATGTGATACCCATGTGATAACTAGCAAAGATTCCTTATATTTCCTCCAACCCATATAGACCTATCCAAATGTTATGAATCTCATGATAAAATGGTAAAATATCACCCATGTGACCTTCATGTGATACCTCACATTATACCCATGTGGTATTCTTCAACTGGTAGATATATGCAGCTGTTGTAAATCTCATGATATACTATTAGATAGTTACAATATCACTTCCCATGTGACACCCATGTATACAGAAATCATCCAAGTAAATTAAAGTATAGTAATCCTTTGAACATGGCATACATGTGTGATACCAACACATACTGCATCTCCATCAGGGGCCTAACTAGAGGATGGGGCGGGGCATTTGCCCCTCCCCTACCAGAAGGCTTGCTCCCCACCCCCCTCATGCCTTCAATGAAATGAAAAGCACTATATATACAAAAAAATAATTGGTTAGCCCCCCTGATCACAGGCCTGTCCCGCCCCCCCCCCCCCCCCCCCCCCCCATGCTTCACCACCTCCAAATTGAAGACCCTAGTTATGCTATTTATCACCATTCACTATTGTGTTGTGATATTCCCACACTTAGTTGATTTGAAAGTTGCAATCATTATATTAATTCTAAAAAGTTTACTATGTTCCTTCTTTGTTTCTGCAGACATCAGCAGTACCTTGTTGGATGTTTATCAGCTGGATAAGTCAGATGGTAGCCCTGTTAGACAAGACAGAAGCACCCTGTGTCCAGGGTATACTGGCATCAATAGCTAAGGAATACCCTCAGGTAAGCAATCATTTCAGCAGTGCCTTGTGTCCAGGGTATACTGGCATCAATAGCTAAGGAATACCCTCAGGTAAGCAATCATTTCAGCAGTGCCTTGTGTCCAGGGTATACTGGCATCAATAGCTAAGGAATACCCTTAGGTAAGCAATCATTTCAGCAATGCCTTGTGTCCAGGGTATACTGGCATCAATAGCTAAGGAATACCCTTAGGTAAGCAATCATTTCAGCAGTGCCTTGTGTCCAGGGTATACTGGCATCAATAGCTAAGGAATACCCCCAGGTAGGCAATCATTTCAGCAGTGCCTTGTTGAACATTTATAAAAGTGTTGAACCAATCAGAAAGCAAACCAAACTAATATATGCGGAATGCATTGAAAGTGTCTAAGGGCATCCAAAGTGTCTAATGCACTCTGCGTGTGCGCCGTTCAATGTGCGCACCACACGCTTTGTTTTGATACATTGTTCAGTCACCATGGGTTCGCCGATTTTCACTGCGGGTGTTAACATTTTGTATGTGAATTTTTATTTGTATAGTGTCGTGTATGAATTAGGTCAATACTTGTGTATGTTTTGTTTCTCAAAACAAATGTATGTTTTGTTTCTCAAAACAAATGTATGTTTTGTTTCTCAAAACAAATGGAAAACCATATTTGTGTCGTCGTGTATGGTGCCGCGACTCCAAATATGGTACAGCCTATCCATTATAAGACCATCGGATATATAGCAAAACAGCTAAGAACTATATTTTATTCTCTAATTCAACTATCATTGTTCCACGAAATTGCCGCAGCTTATCTGTCACACACTCACACAGATAATTAATTATAATGCGCTTGACTATATACTCACACTATTTAAGATGAACCCCACAAACACACTCATAAATGAGTCAACAAACCTGAAATACAATCTGATACTACTCATAGATAGATGAATAAAGTTGAGACTCTATTTATGTTCATGTTTTTCTTATGTATAACTAAATCCAAATGATAATCTGTTTGCTACCTTACAGGCTTTATGCTACCCATTCAAGATCAGCAGTGAAGACTACCTGTTTGATAACAACACCATTGGCAAGAGGAATCTCGCTGCAGTGGAGAAACTCCAGAGTGTTCTAGAGAAAGTCCCTCTCATTGAGAAATTTATCAAAGCGTTGGAACAGCTTTATAATCCGGAACATGTCCTCAAGGTTTGCCTCATAATTTGATGTCTTCAATTTCCACAAAACCTTCTAATAAGTTAAACAATATTCACTGCTGCTTTTTTGTTTTCTATTTTATTATAGTCAGCAAAATCCTTTTTGTCGTTGGTATATGTGTTCTTTTTGTATTTCACGAGTTTTGTTGGTGCCATTTTGTTGCAATTTTTCCTCGTGCAATACGATCATTGGTCATTTAGAATATTGTTTGCTTTTAATCCTAGTCTTTTGTACAGTTTGCTCATGGCTTCTTAATGAGTGTTTACTTAATTCATTTTAATGGTGTTTGTTTTAAAATATGCTTTTGCTCCGTATGTATAATTTGTAGATTTAAGATTATATTTTGCTTTGGTACTTTAATTCATTTGTTTGTTATAAAGTGGTTTTGGTTTCTCTCACTAAAGTAAGGCACCCTAAAAGTGTGTGTTATTATTATTATGATTTAAATTCCAACAATGCGTGCTTGACGGCGTGTAAACCCTGAATTGCGTACCACAAGCATTACAAAAATGACTGCGTGTCCTGATTGGTCATCAGCACTGACGCAATCTTAAATAATTTGCAGAAAAGACACATTTCATTCATTTTCATGGTTAATGAAATTCTGTTTACCATGAAACTTCAAAAAGTTGGGCTCAATCTTATTTCTTGGACATGCATTATACACTTTTAAATTTAGTGAGGTTCTCCATAATTTCTTGATTTTATTCAGGATTGGGGGGATGACGTGATTAAGCCAGCTCTGCAAGTACCAGGTAAACGTGACCGTGCCAAGATACAAAAGATATACAAGGAGTTCTACGCAAATCTACTGGATTACAGAGCATCTCAAAACCCAGACAATGATGGTGTGGCGTTTGGGGATTTCCGCAGAAAATTTGCACAGGTTTGTTCACATCTTTGACAATATTCTTTTAGAGATTACAAGAGAGATCAAATTTATATTGTTTACCGATAAGAGAGAAAAACAGCACACACGTTGCTTTGGTATTGGTAGCTATTTGGCACCATGCGAATTTGCAAACAATTTATTTCAAACACATAATTGACGACGCAATTTTCCACATCATATACTATAGCAATAACATCATATTTTTTGCAAAACTTTATAGAAGAAATCATGATGGAAACCATTTGTTTAAGGACTGCCCAAGGTATTTTAATTTATAAGTTAACTTATAAGTTAACTGTCAGAGATTGAGGTCAGGAGAATAATTTGCCACTCAAGAGAATACACACCCTTTTTACCATAGGATTAGGCCTAATTGACCCCTGGGCGACTTGTACCCTTTGACTTGCAACTTGTTGTCCCATGTCCTTCATAACCACAGATTTGACAGACATGTCTGTACTTGCAATAGGATCTGTTGCACCCTTGTTTTGAGTTGAAAGCGAAACATGCGGGTGGGGCTGTGAAGTTTTTGTTATGAGACCCTCCTCTACCACTATGCTTGGAACCCCTTGAACCTGATTGACCTCCTCGAAAGGAATTTGACCGGGGATGTGGAGAAGGATAGGCGGGGACTGATACATAGAAAGCCCAAAGTTCCCCATCTAAAGCTGCCCAAGATCTTTCAGGGTGTGATTGCTGGCGCAAGCGAAATTGCATGTCATATTGGCGCCACCCGAACCCTGGAAACCTTGCAGCTGCGGTTCGTATGGTGTGACCATACTTCAAAATTTCTTGCGTACGATTAGGATGAGCCCTAAGAAAAACTGCCGAAAAAACCAAAAAAGCGCTCGTCCACGAGACAATGGAAGTAATTTTTGGCTGAGGTTTAGCCTCTTGTATTGTAACTTGACCCCATTCATTTAGCCCAAGAATTGGGCTTTGTTTAGCATCTGGAACTGCCCCTCCTTTGTCTAAAAGGGCGCCAAAATCTACAAACTCCCCTTTTCTTATTTTGTCCTTTAACTGTTGAGAAAGGCCCTCCCCTAGTGGATTGCAAATAGAAGTAAGGGGACTCATTGAGGCAGGTGAATTAACGGGGGCTAGGTCACTATGCCCAGATGAATATGTTACATTAGAAACATCTTGTAATTGTATCTCACCGCTCTGCTGCCCGCCAACAGGAAATCCCATCTCCGGACAAAAAACAGACGAACTAGATGCCGAATTCGACGGTCTTGCAAATGGAACTGCACTCGTTACGGTAGACGTAGCACTTCTTTGGAAACCATGATTTCCCGCGTCTTGGCCGCCATGTTGAAAATTTGAGTTTCCACCGCCTCCTCTGACAACTTCTCCAACTGGATTCGATTGAATCGGCCGTTGATTCTGTACGACCTGTTGTTGCTGACCGCTAGATTGTCGCCCATCGGAGTTTGGCAAAACGCCGCCGCCATTACTTGATTGTTGTGATTGTTGTGGTTGTGAGTGTTCTACCTGAACTTCTGGTCTAGGATCACTACGATCACGAACTATCTCTGCCGGGCGTTGAAAGTTAGCTGGAATATTACCAGAACGTTGTTCTTGTTGGGCATTCTGTGCGCTAGTATTTTGAACAATATGGTTGTTCAAGATCAAACTGGATGCACTCGCACTTGCAGAATTTGGAGCTTGGCGAGAATTTTGGCGGGAGTTTTGGCCATTCTGGATAGAGTTAGAAATATCTACCCCCGTATCTACCGAACTTGCCCCTCCTGACGATGACGTAGACGGCTGATCCTGCATAGCTACTGCTAGGTGGCGAGCTTGAGATCTTGTTTCTCGAGATGGAATTGGTAACCCAGCTGTGCTGGCTGAACGCTTGTTACCCCCACGAGCTCCCCGACGACCACGTTGGCGACCCATGGTAAAATTGAAAACCTCTGATAACTCAGAAGTGTCGCCTAGATCGCTTTTTCAGAATTTTGAACCTGTTCGGATGGTGCCAAAAAAGCGAATGACCAAAAGAGGCCGGGCGATCGTAAATCAAAAGGGGCGGTCGAATGCACATCAACTCTGATTGGACGAAAGGGGTAACTATGACGCCAACCAACCCCATATCTCACTTCCGGTCAACAAAGGAGTTTTCGATCGATAAACTCTAGAAAACTTTATTAATGAAGAGAGATTGTATCCAAGTGCAGGTTACCAGTTAAGTAATAGGATGCGGTAACGTAGATGGGCACAAAGTGTGAGGATTAGATTTGATTTGTTTCATTGTACATATTAGGCGGAACTCCAACATCGTCAACTGTTGCTGTGTTGCTGTTGCTGTTGCATAACCTTTTAGTGCTAAACATAAACACCCATGGTGCTTACTAGTTATGAAATGCGCTGTACATTACTCAGCTGTTGAAGAGAAGATTCAGATTGATTTTGCAAAGTGGTTGGGGAGGAAAGACTAAGGAGCACTTGATGAAACCTGGTCAATATGTGCCAACAATAATTGTGTCAAATGTAGATGGGATTATCAATACCTTACTCGAGGAGGGCAGTGTCATAGTGTTCGTACCTACTGCCAAGCATGAGTCTACAAGATTTTTTTTGCAGCATCTCAATATGCTTGCATTGCTCACGGGTGATGGATGGATGCCACACCGGGCAGGCATACACGAGGAACGGTCTAATATAGGTTTGATACACGGCCAAAATGTCCTCAACTGGAGCACCAAATCCTCTAAGGGCATACAACAATAATAACCTTCTTGATGCTCTGCTGATCATTTCAGTCACCTGCTTGTCCCATTTTAAAAGGAGTTTTAAATTGTCAACAGAGTTATGTGTTTCACCAGACAACATGTATGATGGATAAAAGGAAAGATTTTTCAAAAAAGAAACATTCATTATATGGCATTTGGATGGTTTGGGCAACATATTATTGCTATCGCACCAGGCACTTAACTCATCGAGATGATATTGGAGACGACCGTGCCTTTGATTTTTAACATTGATTGTCTCAGCCAGCGTGAGATCGTCCACAAATTTCCAACGCTTGTTACAAGTATCAGTAACAAGTATCAGTAACAGTATTAGGAATGGATATCTATTGACTTGTGGATAAAGCAATTATTGTTTTTGATAATTTAATCCCAAACACAATATCTTTGCATTTCCTCATCTTGTATTGCAGGACTATCAGAAGAAGTTTGAGACTGCATTTGGCAAAGATGGTGCTAAGCTTGTGGATATGCCATATAAAGTAGGTATTTCCATTTATTTGAAACGCTAAAGGCAATAGTGTTGGCAATGTCTTAATTGATAACTCATTGCACCAAGGTATAAGCTTTAAAAGCTGTACAAAAATATGAAGTCTGTTCTGTTTAATGACATCATGGGTTACCAATCAAGATATTCATGTGATGTTGTGGATATTCCATATCGTTGCGGTTCTGTTAAAACCTTGTATCTCCATCCGGCCGATCAGCCCTATAGCTTTTGGGCAGTCTGCTTTAAACATGTTCAAGTGATTTTGATTTTTCTCTTTGTACAGCGCTTTGAGAATTTGTTGTGCAGGCACTCTATAAGTATATTGTATTATTATTTATTATTAACTACCCTTGTCTATAGAGTATAATAATTTTGGCTGTCCCTTGCTCGTTGATGCCCCTCATTTACTATAATTGGTGGCTCTGAAAAAAGCCAAAAGCTCTTTACCTGTTTTATTAATGTTTCATGATTTGTTTATAATTGAAGATATTCCTTCAGCAGTATGTGAAGCTCAGTAAAGAAATAGGATCAAAACGAAAAGAGCCTCCTGGTAATCTACGAGAATACTGTCCTTGGTTTAGTGATTTCACAACGATAGGATACGACCAAGAACTAGAAATACCAGGTTGGTTTTATCTTGTGTATTTTCATCCAGTTGTTTGATTGATTGTTAATTTGTTTAATGTTTGCTTTTTGCATCATTCTTTCATCACATGAAAAAATCTCATAGGCAGGCCTGGAAAATATACAGTATCAGGAAGCTTCTTCCTGGGAAATGTTGCTTTTCAAAAGAAAAAAATACATTAGAAATAGGAGGAAATTTGCCATTTCTGGGAAATTTAGCATACTTCCGAGAAATTCACATTTGTCCAGCCCTGCTCATAAGCTCAGTTAAAGCTGCATAGATAACCTTATCCTTACCATATACCACAAAATACCATGACTGCACAAGTTGGTACCACCTGGCGTGGAAGTTTTTTGATAGAAAAATGAACCCGGCCATATATTTGGCCCAGTATACTGTGCCAAGTAGCCTTGACACCCGTGGTGTAGTGGGGGAATCGCTCGCCGCTCGCCCTGGATCAAATCCAGTAGGAGGGGGATAGGTCAGGGGATATTTTGGTCAATTTTCCACGTTGAAAAAAAAATTGTGAAAAAATAGGTGGTAGAGTTAGGGTTAAAGTATTTTTCTGGAGAAATTCTTGTTTCTTAGATTTCTAGAAAGTGAGTTGGTATTTCCTTACAGTGATTCTATAAACTATTTTGTGCTTTAGGTCAGTATGGTGGGAAGAGTAAACCTATGCCAGAATATCACGTCAAGATAGCAGGCTTTGATGAAAAGGTAAGATCATACAATATCAGATTAATCTATATATGGTCAGTCAAACTCATCATATAAGATGGGGAAAAGTAACTTATGAATAAACTATGGATACTATTTGTTTTTAGTGTTCCCTTTTGGTTAGGTTTGACTTGTTCAGTGCTCTCAAATGAAAGGAAGGTTTCAATCTCAACCATACCTGGTAGCAATTGTCTTTGGGTAAAGGGGACTTCAGATGCTCATTAGGTGTAGACAGATTGACCTCTTATGTCCCCTACATGACCTTTAACCCCATTTTGCCAACACTTTAAATTGCACTTATTGCTGCTGTTTTGGGCTCATGTAAAGTCAAGATTTCAATCTCAGCCAAACTTGGTGACAATACTCTTAAGGTAAGGGGACTTGAGATGTTCATGGGGTGTACACTGATTTTTTTTTTTTTTTTTTGTATATAAAGAGCAAATGTGAACAATAGCCCAACAGACATTAACGAAGTTAATGAATTGAGTGATTACAAATCAAACGGGTAACTCTCAACAGAGAGCTCTGATGGGCCAATCAATTGGTGCACTGCAACTCAGAAAATAATCAAAAATACAAGTAAACGCAATTGGGCTAGTAAAAAAGCCAATGAAAGTGGCGTGGGACAGGAATAGGATAAACACCCAAACATAGAGATTGACATCTAATGACCCCAACATGACCTTTAACCCCAAATTGTCAACACTAAAAACTGCACTTATTGCTCTTTAGGGCTCTCGTATGAAAAGTCAGACTTCAATCTTGGCCAAACTTGGTGACAATAATCTTTGGGTAAGGGGACTTGAGATGATACGTGGGGTGTACCCAGATTGACCTGTAATGACCCCTACATGACCTTCAACCCATTTTATCAAAACTTTAGGGCCCTCTCTCTCTCGTATAAAAATTCACAACTTAAATCTCAACCAAACTTGGTGAGAATAATCTTTGGGTAAGGGGACTTGAATGATACATGGGGTGTTACCCAGGTTGACCTGTAATGACCCCTACATGACCTTCAACCCATTTTGTCAAAACTTTAGGGCCTCTTTCTCATATGACAAGTCGGACTTCAATCTCAACTAAACTTGGTGACAATAGTATTTGGGTATAGGGGTTTGAGATGACTCATGGGGTGTACCCAAATTGACTTCTAATGATCCCTACTATGTGACCTTTGACCTTTGTATTTTGATGAACATGTTTTTAAGTATAACCAATAAATTTAACATTAAGTAATATCAATAATATTAACCCTAACACTACCATATACCCCAAAATACCACGACTGGGCACGTTGGTACCACCCGGCGTGGAAGTTTTTGGATGAAAAAATGGACCCAATACATACAGTCTGGGCAATACACTGCCCAGAACTGTGCTTGACAGCCGCGGTGAAGTGTGGAATCCCTCGCCTCTGGTGCGAGAGGTCCCTGGATCAAATCCCGGGGGGATCGGGGGGATATTTTGGTCGATTTTCCGCGTTGAAGAAAAAATTCTGAAAAAAGTGGGGGGAAGTGTTAGGGTTAACAAGCAATTTTTTGAATTTTTTCTTTTCTTCAAATTTTTTTCTAAGCTTTGTTAATATAACCCTAACACTACCATATATCCCAAAATACCACGACTGGGCACGTTGGTACCACCCGGCGTGGAAGTTTTGGATGAAAAAATGGACCCAATACATACAGTCTGGGCAATACACTGCCCAGAACTGTGCTTGACAGCCGTGGTGAAGTGTGGAATCCCTCGCCTCTGGTGCGAGAGGTCCCTGGATCAAATCCCGGGGGGATCGGGGGGATATTTTGGTCGATTTTCCGCGTTAAAGAAAAAATTCTGGAAAAAGTGGGGGGAAGTGTTAGGGTTAATATGGAGTCAAAAGTTAAAAATGCTGTGGTTATAAAGTATTTATTGTACACATTTTTGGCCATCGGCCTTCAGCTGTAGTCAAAATATTGGACTCAATTTTGCTAAGTGCTAAGTTGATTCCAGATTAGCTTGGATTTCAATATTGATTTGCCAAGACCTAAAGAGATTGGCAAGTAACACCAATGCACAATTCTGAAGAGTTTTTGTTGCAACATGTAAGCTTCTTGTACCATATAAGCAGTAGCGTGGCAAGGGTGCCCTCTCTGAAAAAAATTGACCGGGAAAATCGAGAATTTGAATACCATGACAATGCCAATGTATACAAACAGTAAGTCATATTTTGCTTAGATTCTGTTTATGGCTACTTGATGCTATTTTGGTTTGTGGGTTTCATTGCCTCACAAGCTTATGTCTATACTTTTAGCTGGGCATGATGGGAAAAGTTGACAACCTTTGGACAGCTCTTTCTTTAAAAACTATTAATGTTTAGAAATTAATATAGGTATTTAAAAAAACAAACACATTAAATAATAAACAATTTTTCTGGCTCGATGTAGGTGGAATGGATGGTGGTGGGGCTTTATGTACCAGTTAAATTCACTATGAGGTTAATTTTTCAGGGAAACTTAAAACATTCTTCAACATAATTTCTTAACTTGTTACTAAACACTGTGACCATCAATATCTTTCACACAGGTCACCACACTGTCATCCATGCGTAGGCCCAAAACCATCACCATCAGAGGCAATGATGAGCATGACTACATGTTCCTAGTCAAAGGCGGTGAAGATCTACGTCTGGATCAGAGAGTAGAGCAGCTGTTCTGTATCATGAACGACATCCTACAGAAGGATCCAGCTTGTAGTCAGAGGGGGCTGGACCTAGTCACCTATCAAGTTATTCCAATGACACAAAGGTAACTTTGCGACTTGTTATATTTTGGTTAGATTACCCAAAACAAAGTTATTTTTAAGTCACTAATATCATACCAAAAAAAATGGCTCGATTGTATATTTGCTATTCTGTGAAAATAATGTTGTTATTATATATGCTACTAGCGGTGTCATCCCCAAATGCTGATTGGGAATGTTTTGATCTTGCTCAGTTAAGACACTTGGGAAAAATTTATGATTGACCAGTCCAATTTATTTTACAAGTATTTTATTTTATAAAACCGAGTGTTCTTTCTCAAAATTAATAATCATACATAACATATCATAATATACATACAATGGTTCATGGATATCTACATTGGTTAACAAACAACTTAAGCCCTACTATGAATTGATAAACGTCCAAAATGTAAGTTTTTGAATAAGTGACAACCCGATTTGGTTTATCAAATCATTCCCCAAATTTTCCAAGTCAGGACCGAATCGGTATCAGAAATATGTACCTAAATTTTATCAAGTCCAAAATACAATGTTGTTTAAATAGTCACGTTGCAAAATTGTCAAAGTCCAAACAACAATTTTGTAAATAATGAAATTCCAAAATTTGTTCAAGTTCAGAGGTGAACGGGGATACAAATATAATTACCACAACTAATATTAAAATGTTATAAGTTTAAACGACTTTTTATTACCTAATTTTAAATACCATGGATTTCACATTACCAGACCTGTTTGTGTGCACACTCGCGATACTACGATTTATCTCCTGATAAACATGTTGACAGTTCCACATACGGTAGTATTTAATTTGTATAGAAAACGCACCTGTGTATTATTTATAATAGTCGCCGTGTTATGATATTGTAAGCATACGAGTAGTAAACACCGTAGATGTACTGAAGCGAAGAAATAAATACCGTGTCTAAAAGCAGAAGGTCTGTCGAGGATTTGTGCGGTGATTTCGTGAGGTGTACGCTAACCGAAAGTTCTAATAAGTAATTTTACGATGACCTTTGTTGCCACATCTTGATCTTGACCTTGACCCCGTGTGACGTACGTATCGTCTACCAACTTGTCCCGAAATTAAACCAAATGTAGAGTTGAACCAACGTAAATAGATAGATACCAAGCACGTCAACTTAAACCAAAAGCGGTGTAATTAAATCCAAAATAATAATGTCTCGCTTAGAGTGCGTCCATCCTCCTGGTGGAATCTAGCAGTACTGTCGTCGCCGCAAGCACATTTAGTTCTCTTGCCTCGTGCAACCTCTTTGATGACAAAAACCACTTTGAAACCAATAATTGGACTATCATACTCTTGCTTTATTATATGCCTCGTCGCAGGGATAAAATGCAGTATGCCTAGTGTGGACCCATTTATGTCATGTACCACTACTTCCCCATTACGAGGAGACGCAAGACCTCAGGTCTTATCTCAATGGATGTTGTTCAGCGATTGCCTATTTCCCCCCGTTGTCCACATTTGTTTGAGCTTAGAATTTCGCGCGTAAACACAGGTGGTGTTTCTAAGCCCGCTAAGCCCAATACAATAGGTCGCGCTATTGTATATCAATGGGAATGTGGGAATGTCACCCACTAGTAAATAATGTACACAAGTTTGCCAATAATAGTTATGCACATCTATGACATACTATTTTGCGGACCATTCTACATCCGCATTTAAGGTCATTTGAATCCGACCATGACAAGCGGGTACCCTTGGTCCCTCGCTACGCTCGGGTCCTCGCTAGCTGAAGTATTATGATCTAAATTAAGAAATTGTGCCATTTATCAAATTTTTATACAGAAAAAAGTGGCACTAAATCTCACTGGCTATGGCTGGTTTTGTCCATAAAATTGATCTTTCTTTGTGTATTATGTGTCATTGTGCTACTGTGTCTTGGTGCACAAAATTATCATCTTCTTGATTATTAACCAGCCATAGCCAGTGAGATTAAGTGCCACTCTGTATACAAATTGATAAATGGCACCTTTTTTATTGTTGTATTGTCTCAAGGCCAACAAATTTGGTATCAAAATGTGCCTAACAATTGGGTGCATCTTTCTAGCTGAAAATTATTTAAATCCATCAAATATTATTGGAATTATTCTAGTATATGCTAGGGGGGAACTTACATATTTGGTTGGGTGTATATATAGGCCTAAAACGTAAGTGCAATTTCTTACACCATTCCTTTATTTAACAGGACCTTGTTATAATAGGCCTATACCCATTTATATTAAAGACATCATGGTTTTCTGGCCTATCCAAATTTCTGCTTTGTTGCCCGCGTTGTGGATGGGTCCGCGATAGGATTTGAGGCACTGGCACGGCATAATGCATTTTCCCTGTATTAACACATGTTATCCTGGATGTAGGCCAACAGTTTGCGCCTGCCTTTGCTCCCAGTTCCTTCAAAGGGTTCTTGTACTGTATGTGGCTATATGATTGACTTTTTGCTGTTGTCTCATCGTGCCCCATTATCTTGTACAGTACAGTTTGCACTACAGAGCAACGGATTGCTTGCTTTTACCCAACCCTATAACGGTTTGAGCCATTACGCCTGTTCAGGTATCGGACAATTACGTGTGCGCCAGTAATCGCCTGATTACACGTGCGCCAGCATTCGCCTGATTACATGTGCGCCGACAATTGCCTGATTACACATGCCCCGGTGATATTACGCATGGGGTGCGCCGGCCATCGCTATGGAGTGCCCAGCAGATGAAGGAGGCTGCTGCCTCCCTAAGATGGGGTTACAGACTCCCAATATAGATGAAGGAGGCTGTTGCTTCCCTTAGATGGGGTTACAGACTCCAAATATAGATGGAGGAGGCTGCTGCTTCCCTAAGATGGGGTTACAGACTCCAAATATAGATAAAGGAGGCTGCTGCCTCCCTAAGATGGGGTTACATACACTCAATATAGTTGAAGGAGGCTGCTGCTTCCCTAAGATGGGGTTACAGTCTCTAAATATAGATGAAGGAGGCTGCTGCCTCCATAAGATGGGGTTACAGACTCCCAATATAGATAGAGGAGGCTGCTGCCTCCCTAAAATGGGGTTACATACACTCAATATAGTTGAAGGAGGCTGCTACTTCCCTAAGATGGGGTTACAGACTCCCAATATAGATAAAGGAGGCTGCTGCCTCCATAAGATGGGGTTACATACACTCGATATAGTTGAAGGAGGCTGCTGCTTCCCTAAGATGGGGTTACAGACTCCCAATATAGATGGAGGAGGCTGCTGCTTCCCTAAGATGGGGTTACAGACTCCCAATATAGATGGAGGAGGCTGCTGCCTCCCTAAGATGGGGTTACAGACTCCCAATGTAGATGAAGGAGGCTGCTTCCTCCATAAGATGGGGTTACAGACTCCCAATATAGATAAAGGAGGATGCTGCCTCCCTAAGATGGGGTTACAGACTCCCAATATAGATGGAGGAGGCTGCTGCTTCCCTACGATGGAGTTACAGACTCCCAATATAGATCAAAGAGGCTGCTGCCTCCATAAGATGGGTTACAGACTCCAAATATAGAGGGAGAAGGCTGCTGCCTCCCTAAGATGGGGTTACAGACTCCCAATATATATGGAGGAGGCTGCTGCTTCCCTCAGATGGGGTTACAGACTCCCAATATAGATGGAGGAGGCTGCTGCCTCCATAAGATGGGTTACAGACTCCAAATATAGAGGGAGAAGGCTGCTGCCTCCCTAAGATGGGGTTACAGACTCCCAATATATATGGAGGAGGCTGCTGCTTCCCTCAGATGGGGTTACAGACTCCCAATATAGACGGAGGAGGCTGCTGCTTCCCTAAGATGGGGTTACAGACTCCCAATATAGATGAAAGAGGCTGCTGCCTCCCTAAGATGGGGTTACAGACTCCCAATATATATGGAGGAGGCTGCTGCTTCCCTCAGATGGGGTTACAGACTTCAAATATAGATGGAGGAGGCTCCTGCCTCCATAAGATGGGGTTACAGACTCCCAATATAGATGAAGGAGGCTGCTGCCTCCCTAAGATGGGGTTACAGACTCCCAATATAGATGAAGGAGGCTGCTGCTTCCCTAAGATGGGGTAACAGACTTCCAATATAGATGGAGGAGGCTGCTGCTTCCCTAAGATGGGGTTACAGACTCCCAATATAGATGGAGGAGGCTGCTGCCTCCCTAAGATAGGGTTACAGACTCCCAATATAGATGAAGGAGGCTGCTGCCTCCCTAAGATGGGGTTACAGACTCCCAATATAGATGGAGGAGGCTGCTTAAGATGGGGTTACAGACTCCCAATATAGATGAAAGAGGCTGCTGCCTCCATAAGATGGGTTACAGACTCCAAATATAGAGGGAGCAGGCTGCTGCCTCCCTAAGATGGGGTTACAGACTCCCGATATAGATGGAGGATGCTGCTGCTTCCCTACGATGGGGTTACAGACTCCCGATATAGTTGAAGGAGGCTGCTGCCATCCTAAGATGGGGTTACAGACTCCCGATATAGATGGAGGATGCTGCTGCTTCCCTACGATGGGGTTACAGACTCCCAATATAGTTGAAGGAGGCTGCTGCCATCCTAAGATGGGTTACATACTCCCAATATAGATGGAGGAGGCTGATGCCTTCTTCCTAGGGTGATTTTTGCTTCTTTAGGGTCTCATGTTCTAATGGTCACACATCCTATTCTAATGCTGTATCATCACACCATTGATGAAAGTCAAGCTTCACCTTAACATTGTTGAAAGTAAAATTTTGCCAATGTTTAATTTACCATCACAAATGAACATTCATGCTACATTTTTGAATAATTAAATTGTGATAGTTGCCTTTTTCTTCATTATTAGAAAACGAGAATTGACAATGAAGTATGAATACTGGTTTGTAAATGCTTCCATGGATATGGAACAGCAAAATAAATCATTGTCAGCAACAGATCCTACAGATATCCATTCATGTTGTAGGTTCGCACAGATAAATATTATGCAAACAGAATGTCTTAGAATTTTCTCTTGGTGCAATAACTGTTGACCTTTGACATTGCACTAATAACTGTTAAACTTTGACATAGCACTAATAACTGGTGACCTTTAACATTGCAGTAATAATTGCTTTTTCACATTGCAGAATTGGCATGATAGAATGGGTACGGAACACTAACACATTGAAGAATGTTTTGAATGGTGCCATGACTGAACAAGAACAGAAAGCATATACAGCATCCAAATCTCCGTAAGTACCTTTTATGCTAAGGACATGTATGCCAACCCCAACATCAAACATCCACCCTGAACACCAAACATCCAAAACCACTACCCAACACCCAACACCCAAAACCCAACAACCAACCCCAACAACACGAGCCCTCTTTATACAGTGTCAGAATTTTCATAATCATAGTTGTTCTCATACAGAGATTTACCAGTTTTCTAAACATTGATTGTCAGTTGTCAGTTGTATTAAAGCTGTTCACAAAAACCACATATAGTAATTGCATTCAGTTAAATTGTCAATTGTCTGGATTTTTTGTGTCGAAATAGTGTATTTCATGACCAAGATATGTATCCAGACTTTGAAGGAATAAAGTGTGTCATACGGTTGTCACAAGTGTGTCACATTGTTATTACAGGAAACTCTATTCTACCATGCTTTTAATGTATACTTAGGATCTGTTAAGTACTCTTAAAATAATTACACATATATTTGACTTTAAATTGCAGCACCAATCCCAAAGTGCAACATAATGCATGGCTGGAAAAACATTGTAAGGATGCAAAAGATAAGAACGGCGCAGGCAATATGTATTCAGCAGTATATCTGTGAGTAACAAAGATATTTTAACCCTAACGCTCCTAGACACTACAAAACCAGACACTGCTACAATCTTGTATCGCCCGGTCAATCTCGTACCACGCTCCGCCAGGCGTTCAACTTGTGAGAAAAAAAACTTAAGTTTTTTTTAACCTGACCCGTATAGCCCAGTGGGTAGAGCCTCAGACTTGCACGCATGTGGCCCGGGTTCGATCCCCGGCGTATGCTGAGACTGATTTCCCCCTCAAATTTGACCCGTTTTTCTCCCCTGATAGTTTAATTCACAAACCACGCCCGGGGAGTTAAGGATAACGAGTCAGTTGCCCCATGAAGTAATCAATGAGTTACAATTAGCTACATTGTTGCATCAAGATAGTAAACATGACAGTTGAAGATGATTTTGATTTTGTGACCAAATATAGACATATCCAATTATAGCATCACACTTAAATTTTTAAAAATAAACATGTCAAGTCCATGCTGATATTTTTTCGCAAAGTGTTTCACAGGACTGTTGTGTCAGAACTCATTTAATTTAGCTTAAGCTGAGACCGTGAACATGGATAAGGGATTATCTAAATTCAATCACTGGTTTTGCAAATCTTCTTACATCTAGAAATTGGCAAGCAATGCAAAATAATATGATTTGTTGCAGTAGATTGGCATCCCCTTTTGGTTAATGCCACTTTTAGATATTATTGATGCCCACCACTCTACTAGTGTCTGTAGATAAACTTTTGTTTGTCATGACTTACATAAAACTAAAAAATATGGTCACTAAATCTGAGGTATTGAAGGTTCTCAGGGCAACATTATCAATGCTGTTGCTTTATTGCTGTCAAGTTATTGAATAGTCTCTTTTTCACTGATCATCATTTTTCAAGTGAAATTGTAAACTAAAGGTATTTCTAGGTTGTTGTCAAAATGGTTCATTTTTGTGTGACAGTTTCACTGTGGTGTCTTAATTAAAAGTGTTTTATTTCAGAGAAAAAATCAGTGCCATTTTATTTTATGGCAGGGTTCTTTGCTAGCGAATGTATAAGAGATACATGTATTAAAATCTATGGTTGGCTGGTCAGTTAGACAAATAATATATATAAGATTGCAAGGTCATACCACCAAATATTGTGCTCATTTCCAAGTTACATATTTTGATCTCTCAGAAAAGACACCATATTAAAACCATCAAGTTCATATAATATTGTTTTTCTATTTTATTTCAGCCGGGCCAACTACACAGAAACTGTAAGGTCATTCAGACAATGGGAATCTCAAGTCCCTTGGGATCTGTTAAGGTAGGAAACAATAACTATGGTCAACCAAATGATTGAACTCCCTACTTCCCATCAAGTGATGCCTTTATATTATAACTGTAGTGTAAAGCAAGTTAATTTGACCATCCACCTACCATAAGGACTCTACCAAGCTCTTATACCAATTGTTACCCTAGCCATCAATAGATAGACTCTTGTCTTTCTGATAAAGGCCTAATTCCCTAAATCCAACATAGCCATAAAAGTACATTTAAGTCATCTCTGCACAGCCTGTATGTGGACTGCTCGTCCTCCTCACAGAAATCAAAAGAAGGTAAATCTCTATCTTAGTACCAAATATCAATGTTATTAAAATTGATATCTGCTCCATAACCCTAACTCTACTACACCACACGGCAACTGTGCGGAAAACATGTTTTTATAACCCTGCATGCAGGTTTTTGGGTTACCAGGCTATATAATGAGGCGAATATACTCGCCGAGTGTCGACTGACAGCCGTGGTGTAGTGGCTAGGATCTGGGCCCTGGTACTGGAGGTCCATGGTTCAAATCCGGTGGGGGGGGGGTCGGGGTGACCTTTCTGGTGAATTTTGGGGGTCGGAAAAGAAATCTGTTGCCGTGTGGTGATCTAGAGTTAGGGTTAATAGCTTGACATAAATGCCTTACATGTCAAATATGAACAAATAAATGGAGTGTTTTAACAAATTACTAACCCATATCTATATCTCATTTCAGACGTGCATTCCTCCAAATGAGTGTATCACCCGAGGCATTCCATACCTTACGCACACACTTTGCCAAATCTCACTCCACACTGAGTATCTGCCAGTATATACTCGGTATTGGAGATCGGCATTTGTCTAACTTCTTGTTTAGTCTTGAAACAGGTGGAATGATAGGCATTGATTTTGGGCATGCGTTTGGATCAGCAACACAGGTAATTTGAGTGTTTGATTTGTTTTATAAATGCTAATGTACACCACATTGGAATTGCAGATAATATCAGAGGCCACAACATCATTACTTCCAAATATGCAACAGCAACAAGCCAGCCAGTGTCCATATTAGTGAAATGGATGTGGAAGCATGACCAAAAAGACAAGGAAAACCCTTTAACTGTTTTGATAAATTACTGTTTCTAAAGGTTGTGAGTCACTTTAAGTAAAGAGTTTAAACGATGAAGTTGTTGGGTAACATAATTAGTCAAGTTTTTATCACAAGTGTCTCATACTTAATCGGGACTCACAAGTAAACACTTATCCTAAACAAGTGAACAATGTAATGTTAAGCTCTACATGTATATGCTTGTATTGACAGGTAAGTTAGAATTAGTTGTAATGGAAAATCTGTGTAAACATGTTAGACTGAATTAACAAGTTTTCAATTTCTTGAATATTCAGTTCCTACCTGTTCCAGAGATGTTACCCTTCCGTCTCACCAGGCAGATTCTGAATCTGATGTTACCATTCAAGAAGGAAGGCCTATTACAGAACACTATGGTACACACCTTGAGGGCATTGAGACAAAACCATGAACTATTGATAAACACTATGGATGTGTTTATCAAAGAGCCATCTCTTGACTGGAAGGTAAGATAACCCACACAATAATTATACAAATAATCTAAACTCTATCTGCAGTATTTTTGGGACTAAATGATTGGGAGAATCCTGAACAATTTATCTTTAGTTTAATATTCTGCATGTGTGTAGAACAGTTAACAAGGAATGGTTCCAAGGAATGGTCTTATTGTTGCATTGCCTTAAAACATGCCAAATATATTTTCCCCCTTTCTAATTTTGAATACGCAAACTCCATAATATGATATATCCGGAGACACCATTTAATGAACAATGGGGAACTTTGTTAGTTTGTCCATGGACAGTCTTCTGGCCTGGTTTGTCATGTTCTTAGCTAGTAGTGTAATATTGGATCAAGAAACTTCCCTGTTAGGAGATTTTACCCCTTTGATAGGCCCTCCCCCTTACCCCTAGGCCAAAAAAAAAAAAATGTTTGATTGTCCATAGGTCACTTTTAAAAGTTGGGTAGGTCGGTCGTTTTTTTTCTTTCTTTTTTTCTTTTTTCTCACTTGCCCTTTTTCAGGTACCAAAAGTAAAATGAGATGTACTTGTTGTGGTAACCAAAACGGGGAACAAAATCTTTAATATTTTGATGAGTATTTTTATTTTCTCAACACTTAAAAAAAAAATGAAAAATGAAAATTTTGATTTTCAACTAATATTTGCAAAAAAATGACTTTTTAAAAGAAATTTTTTAAAAAAAAATAAAAAATTTCAACAAAAAAAAAAAAATCAAAAAAAAAAGGTTTTTGAGTCGGAATGATTAAGAGGGTCGGGCGGACGAGGACAATCAAACATTTTTTTTTTTGGCCCTATGGCAAGCCTTTCCCCATCCCCATCCTCCACCTATACTCTATATGTTTTCCTCTGGACAGTGACGTATCTTTACATACGCAGCATTTAGGCATGCGTATGTATCGTCCGTCTTTCTACGCTTATGTGTGTACGCCAGTGCCTCAAGTAGGCGCGCACGTTTATGTGCTGCAAATAGTAGAATACATGGTCACTGTCTCGAGATGGATGATATACTATAGCCAGAGCCATGTGTGGTTATGCCACTGTTCATAACAATACTCTCAATATGCTGTTTGTATAGGGCAATGCAGAGAAGGAAGCTGCTGAGGGAATTCAAGCTGATGCAGATAGTCAGGATGGAGATGTATCATGGTATCCCAGAGAAAAGGTCAACTATGCAAGACTCAAGTTAGAGGGCGCTAACCCAACTTTCATCACAAGGTTAGTAAGGCCATAACAGTACAGACGGGCTGTGCAGCGTGTCTGTCTAAAAATGGAGGCTGATATCTTTTGTATTAAACCAAACTACTTATTCATATGGGAGTATAAAGAAATTATATACCTGACTGTAATCTTTGAAATTTCACACAAATACATATTACGTTATGAATTTGAAACATTACCTTACTCTTTACTTTAACATTCCAGGAAGGAATTAAAGCTGGGACACAGCAAGAAACCTGCCTTCAGAGCATACCAGGATGTTGCCCGTGGTGATCGCAAACAAAGCATTCGATACTCGAAACCAGACACAGGACTCAGCGTAGAAAACCAGGTGGCATGTCTGATAGATCAGTCAACAGATCCCAATGTACTGGGTAGAGTCTGGCAGGGTTGGGAAGCGTGGATGTAGGGACTGGAGCAGAGATGGCTGGGTAGGGTGTGGTAGGGTTGGGAAGCGTGGCTGTATGGACTGGAGCAGAGATGGCTGGGTAGGGTGTGGCAGGGTTGGGAAGCGTGGTGAATGTAGGGACTGGAGTAGAGATGGCTCAGTAATGAGAACCAAGGGACATGTTTCATAATCTTATAACTAATATTGACAAACCCTTTGTCCTATGCAGGATCTGTTAAGTTAGGATAGGAGAAACATAGACATAGGAATTGAAGGAGAGATTTTCAGCAGGAAAGACATGACACAGATATGTTTTGTAACGATATAGTGGGAAATGGAAAGTCTGCATACTGGAACTTTAGGGGATAAATTGACCAATATGTGTAGAGACAAAGTCTTTCAGGCAAGTCTAATATATTATCAGTTAGGACAATATGTATGTCAGCTCATGGTCACAAAAAAGAGCCGGAAGTATATATATACTACTACTATTTCATGTATTATAACAGGCGTTCTCTAAGGCCTTGATGTATCTTTTCATTCCAGGATAGTGCACTTTGATATATCTATATTCTTTCGATGAAGAGGCTAGTCAATGTAAATCGATTTGGGTCTACATTACTTGTTTTTAGATTTCAATCTGTCTAAATTTATAAATCATTAAGTATCCAAACATAAGTTAAATATAATCAAAATCATATATTTTCCCTTTTTCACTATTGTGATGGCTCACAAATAAATAAATAACGAAATGCCGGTGTGCAAATACATAAGTGTGTTCTGCTAGGTAGCTTTGCAGATCTTTGTAAATACTTTATAGCATTTTGGTTATTCATTGTTTGTGTATGAGTTGTTCTTTCAAAGTTCCCAATGAATACATGTAGAGTATATTAACCCCCTGAGAACAACCAGCCGCTTGGTCAAAAATATGAATACATAATTTCTTGCACTAATCGGAAACATTGTTAGAATAATTATGTCTGTTATGAGGTTTGGAGTTACATTTTTTTAGAAGCTGTATTTTAATTAAGTGATGCGATCAAGCAAAATGAGTTGGAAGTTAAGAATATTGATTTTGAGATATAACCAAACAATTTCTTCAGAGGATAAAAATTATTTTGGTTCCATTGTTTTCAAAACCCTTCAATAGCTAATATCATTTGTAATGGGGTTTTCTACCAAAATATGGCTTTACAGAAAAACCTATAGATGAGGTGACCTATGATGTCATGTATTTACAAATGGGACACCCTCTGTTGTTTCCCTCCAGGCAGAATATACAGTAAAGTTAATGAAGACAACATAAAATTTCTTTCTAATGAATTGTAAAACTCATTTAGTTTTAGTTTTTTTGTGAAATGCGATAGCTTATAGCATTCCTAAGCAAGTTTAAAGACAGTTTTGATAACAATTTGCTGTGACACCACAATCTAGTTAGAAAACCTGATCTGGCCTATGTAAACTATAGGAACTCTTGCCCGGTGTGTTTTGTCTCAAACCAACAGAGGGCATCCTAAATGTCAACAAATGTCACCTCATCTATACAATCAAGTTAAAAAATAAAAATAAGGCCAAATAAAAAAACAAGTTTGTCTCAAAAGACCCCGCATATAGCTGTTTAAAATTCACATTTTATCGCATAACTTTTTTCCCCTTTTTTTTCTTGAACTTTTGAAAATGATGGTGTGAGCCAAGTTGTGACTGAATGGAATGTTTTTGTTCAATATTAAAACAGTATTTAAATGCAAGAAAAACAACTGACGCCAGTGATTTATTGGACTATGCTTCTTCAAATGTTAATTTCACATTGTGAAGTACCATATCAGCTTCATTTTATTACTTCACAGAGCCCGCCTGATGTTAAAAAGAAAAGAAAAGGATACCACATTTCTTATAGCATTTTTCACTTTAAAAAAGAAAAGAAAAAACGCATTTTGCATAGCCTTTTCAGGTTTCTTCTGAGACAAACTTTTGTTATGGCCTAAGACATGTATTACTTTATACTCATTTTGCTTGATCGCATCACATATTTTGTCATCAACCAATCGGAACCACTGTTAGATAGGTAGGTAGTGCCCAGGATGTTAAAGTTACTCCAACAAACCAATCTATTTCTGAGAAATGTAATGGGGTTGGGGTTTTGTTGTTGTTGTTATGCAATGTACTATGCATATAAAAAATTATGCCATGCCACTAGGCATTGACCAAGTGTTACTTAGTACCACTATACTGGTGTATTTTGTAATAGTATAATCTATATATTATATATCATTGATAGTTGATTAAATCTGATTATACTTTTTTGTTAAAATGAAATGGTGTTCATTGATTTCTTGTTGGTTCTAGTTTGTGATAAGAGACGTTGTTAACACACGATCATGGGCAATCAGAGAAATTTTTGTTTTGTGAATGTCGCCCTCTAGAGTTGTGATAGTCATATGACTTGTTTCATACTACTCTAAACAATATTTGTATGGTGTTTTGGGCAATATTATTAAAACCAATGCTAATCCCACTCATACTACTTATTGTTGTTGTAAGAAATAAAAGCAACCTTATGGATTTGCCTTTGATTGGTGGTAATGATGATTAAAGGTTTGAGGATTTCATCCCTTAGAGAATCCCTTGAAACCAGAACAAAGTCCAAAGGGTTCACTCAAACTGAAAAAAGGATGCATGATGGACGCAGGTCACATGACGTTGAGCTCGAGTAAAGTACACGAGCTCAACCTCATCCCAAAACAATGCAATACACTACTTGCACGCAATCCCCATTTTAGAATTATAGCGAGGCTCTCCCCTCAGGGCCTGCGCGCCCAACCGCGTCACATGATGCACAAACATGCGTGAAACCATGACGCAGTGTGGCGTGATAGTGCATGGCGAGGGGAGAGCCTCGCTATCATTCTAAAATGGCGATGGCGTGCAAGTAGTGTATCCTAGTGTAGAGTAGTTCGCGGTATTTTATGGTTTTCAAGCTAGCGTGTGCAGCCTGATCTAAGTGCACCCACGTATGTCAAACTGTGGCCAGGAGATTATGTGCCGTAGATCCATTGTTGTAAAACTAAAAGAAACCCATTATTTACCTCATGTCTGTGGACAGACAACATTTATGCAAAATTACATGGAAAAAGATGTTCAATGAAATATTAGCCTCATCATGAAAAAGTTGTGTGCATTTAGGAATCTTTGTTAAATTTTAATTAAAAATCAAAATATAATATGTATTAAACAAACATATCTGGATTCGAGAACACAACATCTGAGAGAGAAGACTTCAGGGAGCTGTTAACCTTCAGGTACGGCCTCTGTAAAACTGCCGTAACTTCTTCATTATTCATTTAATCTATATAAAGGTATACATTTGTTTACATAAAAGGGTTCAATGAATCCAACCATGATCATGAAATTGACCATTTTGGAGCAAATTATTAAAAAACATGTTTTTTGACCCATTTTAGGTTCTGCAAAGAGAACTCAAAATATATTTTGTAAAATGTTGTCATACTAATTTTTTTTATTATTATTTTTGGAATTATAGACCAAAAAGTGCCAAAAATGTGATTTTCATGTTTTTGGAGGTAAAAATCAACTATCCACTCTATTCTTTTCCTTCCCCTCGTTCCTTCCTACCCTTCGTTTTTATCTTTCCTTTTCCCTTTCCTTCCCTTTTTATCTTCCTCGCCTCCCTTTCTTTTCCTTTCCCTTTTCCTTCTCTCTTTCTCTTATTCTTCATTTCTTTCCCTTTCCTTCCCCTTTTCCCTTTCCTTCCCCTTTTCCCTTTCCTTCCCCATTTCCCTTTCCTTCCCCTTTTTCTCTTCCTCTCTTCCCTTTCTTCTTCCCTTTCCTTCGATTTTTTTAGCCCGGTAGTTTGAGCTGGCCTTCCCGGTCAAAGCCGTCTGGGAGGGGGGGGGGGGGGGGGGGGGGGGGGGGGGGGCACTCTGCCCCCTAACTCTTCTTAAGAAGATTGTATAAGAATTTGTGAGTTGATCTTCATGATAGACCCAAGGTCAAACTTCAGAACTTAGCCCTTCTTCATAAAGCTCACCTCAGGAACCTGGCTTAAGAATAGTCAGCTAAGAATAACGTTTCCTTCAGTTAAGACTAATCTTAACTCTTATGCAAAAGGGTCTGTATAGGTAAGGATGAGGGATGATTGACATCTGCAAGGGATGTCATATAAAGAATACACACATACAGGGTGAGTCAAAAAAAAGTTTACTCAACTTCAGCGATTGTTTTAGAAAAAAGTATTCGTTTGTTTTCAGAACATTTTCTACGATATAAAGACAAATCAATTAGCTTTAATATTAATTTTATCTGGTTTAGATTGTTTGAGGGAAACTTATTTTACGCTGTTTTGAATAAAAGTGACCAATTTAACGTCCGAACACGCTTCCAGATCTTGACCATTATATTTCATAAGATACAACCAATAAAAAATTACAATACCGACAGCGAAATGATCAATTCATTTGTTATGAAATGATTAAAGTGTGGTAATTGTGTCATAAATAGGCCCTAAAGCTGTCTATTTTCCCTCAGTGCCACCATCCTAAGCACACTCTCAAAGATCAGAAAAACCAAACAAGATGCTGGATTATCAAGTGGGTTTCTATTCATATTATTGTTTTCAGGAATAAATTTTACATGTAGAGAGAGAAAGAGAGGGATATACTATTACTTACTATAGTCTTACTGTGGACATTGACAATTTTTGATTGGTTCAAGGATAATGTTTACTTAATCGGACATATTTACGAAAAATAAGTGCAATATTATGTTTATTGATTTTATCAAAATACTATATCATTTATTATTCACATTATCAGATAGTCACTGGTGACAATTTTTATTCAATATCCTCATCTAGTTTTATCATGTTTATAAATATCCCCTGTGGACTATTTAATCCTTGCAATTATTATTTATTAACTGACAGTGGTGATACGATTTAATCCATATTTCATGTTTTAATCTATTAGGAGACAATTTTGAACAAGTCTATTGTCTATTTAATTCTTTTATTAAACAAGATGTGTAATGCTTTACATCATAATCCTAGTAAACATTATTAAGCTTGTTAAGCTTGAAATTAAAAACCGTGTTTTTGGTGAAAAAAAACAGCTCCTGTACAGAAATAGTCATATTTACTTAACGGTATCATCAAATAGTGTGATTTTCCCCCCAGATGATAGCAAAGAAATGGCGCAATCATTTAAAGTTTTGATTGCCTTGATTTTGTGGTCAGAAATATTTGTTTTGATTTTTTCAATTAGGGTAAACTTTTTTTTGACTCACCCTGTAGGTATAGTCACTGTTACAATCCTATCAACCAATTGCATGCTCTATTATAGTCTTGATTCAGATGTATGTGTGTGGGGGCCTGATTTGTACTTTATCCCCATGTGGTTCAGTGGAATTATATTTTGTGGGCTATGCAAATAATAATAATAATAATAATAATAATAATAAATAATAATGAAAACTTATAAAGCGCCGGTATCCGCCATAAATGGCGCTCATGGCGCTTTTGCATTTACAAACAAGTTATACAGTCAATAGAGCACAAAAACATATCAGATGACTACAAAAAGATTATTGAGTAAAAGCCACTTTAAATAAGTGGGTTTTTAAGTCTTTTTTGAAACGGTTTATATTGCTGTTTAATCGGACGACAGCAGGTAAATTGTTCCATATTCTTGCCGCTGCAATCCCAAAGGCTCTGTTGCCCCACTGTGTTTTTGTACGATTCAATTTTAGGAGACCTTGCTCTGACGAACGAAGAGCACGCCGAGGAGTGTATGGTTGAACAGAGTCAGCAAGATATACGGGTGCTTTACCAAGTTGTATTTTGTAAACGAGTAAAGAGTATTTGAAGACAATGCGTTGCTCCACAGGTAGCCAATGTAAATCAGCTAAGACAGGGGAGATGTGGTCAAATTTCCTAGTAAGTGTGATTAGTCTAGCTGCCATATTTTGTAACCGTTGCATATGCAAGCATATGTTCTGAAAATTGTGAACTGAATTATAGTCTAAACATTAGGTGTTGTTTAGAGACACATTGCACTAGCATAGTCCAATCATAGACATCAATTGCTCTGTGTTAAGGATTGCCTTCAGGATGTAGGATCAATATACAGCAAGATCGGAAAGCACTATTAAATAAGCCTCATTTTGCTGTTATTTTTGACCAATTTTAATGTGATGTTTACAATTCTCTGTAGATTGAGAGTAAGCAATTTCTGGAGCCATGAGACTCCAACTGGGACCATAGACCGCATGGTAGCCATGTTAGAATGCATGTACTCTTCAAACACAGAGCATCAGTATCTGAGCTATGCCACCAGTCTTCCATTGGAGATGACATCCAAGAGCCCAGACTACAAGAGGGAGGTGTTTGAACATCCTCTGTCAGAGTGCAGATTTCAGGTATGGATATTATCATTTGCAGCCACAAGTTATTGGCCATTGAACAGGCATGTTTTGCTTCAAATATGATTAAGAACAATAAATATGTTTTTTCAACAAGGATAAATATTATTGTTAAAGTGGGGGTGCGTATATTGTTGCATTATTTAACTGCATATTTCTCACCAATTTGGAACTGATTGAACATTACCTCCATAGTAACGTCATTTTGGTCCATTTTAATGTGACAAAAATGTTATCTTTAAAGAAACGCAATTTTGTCGCATAAAAATGTTCTTTATCAATTAAAATGTCTGCATAAATATCTGTGTATGTTTTCAACAGGAGGTAAGCTATCATCAGAGCAAGCAGCTGACCATTGATCTCTGCCATTAGTACAGTCAGTCTAACTAGTCAACAGCTTCTTGGTAAGTTCTTATCTTATACAGTATTTTAAACCAGTAAATATGTAGCCTAGTCTGTAGTCTATTTCACTTTTACTAGACAGCAACATCAATGAGTCATTCACTGATTGCAGATTCCCTCCAAAGGCACTGACATATTACACACACATACACATAGAAAGATGGCAAATACATACGTTTGTGTTAATGCTGCGCCTGTAAAGTTACATCACTGTCCAGAGGAAGCGAAATAGAGTATAGCTACTTTGCAGATACAAAATCAGTGGCACTCACAAGTTGAATTTCTTTTGTACCCTTCATACTGTACTCTTTGCACTGCATTCACACTGCAATTTTTTTCAGAATAGAATAGAGACCATCACAAAAGAGGATATAAAGGTATTCAAGAATTTTCATTGAGAAAAATGCTTAGGCCAGTATTGATTAGCAATTTTTATGATTTAACGTAATATGTTGTTGTGAGATTTGTGATGTGATAACTACTTAGTTTTCAAATATGATACATCTTTGCCCTTCTCTCCTGCTCAAAACTTATACTCCATGTAAACCCAAGTTGGGGATCATGTCAGGCTGTATCCTAGTGATTGCATCTATATATCACCTGCATAACCCAAATGGGATGGCATTTACAATCAGGTGATCAAAGAAAAATGTCAAACCTGGTCCAAAAATGGTGTTCCTATGATTAGAATAGGATTGTGCTGACCTCACCCCTGGTACAAATTAACAAAGAGTGTACATGGGTTCTAGGTTGGTAACAATCAATTGATTTAAGCCATTTTGTATATGGAATTTTGTTTATAGAAATGACAAAAAATTGCTTTTGAATGATTTATTCTGACAGGTATACGACTCTTAGAGGAGAATTTGATACAGAAGACTTGGGATGAAGAAAACTCGCGAAGAGAGCTTGCATGTCGTCTGCTGAACCCAC
This sequence comes from Ophiura sarsii, assembly GCA_035610835.1. Lineage (NCBI taxonomy): Eukaryota > Metazoa > Echinodermata > Ophiuroidea > Amphilepidida > Ophiuridae > Ophiura > Ophiura sarsii. The sequence goes on along the minus strand of CM069441.1, from coordinate 122,913,628 downwards.
GGGGGGAAATAAGTACATGGATTGAGCTAGCAAGGTAGGTAATATAATCCTGTTTAGCCGTAAATATGGACAGTGTTATTTCCTGGAATTCAAGAATAGGCTGTTACAAACAGTATGTAACAATCATTCTTAGAGGAACAAAAACACCATCTCTGCATAATTTTGCTCAAGATTATCTGTATTTCTCATTGAAAGGAGAATGCAGAATAGAAAACTGTTCCCTGAAAACTCCAAAGTTGTAATTATTTTGTGCAAAATTGTTTTTCAAAATTATGGTAGATCAGGGTTCAATCAAGTTATAAGGCCTGTAGTAGCCATTGCTCGTCCAGATTGTCATAACTGAGTTATACAAAAACAAATCTCACTGAAAAATATTTCTTTGTATTGAATTAAAAATGAACATTTCTATATGTTGCTTTTCCAAATATGCTCAAGTATGTACATTAAATCCGCTGTCATTATAGCATACATCAGAATCAGTTCGCTGCATATCTTATAATTGTTCACATTCTTTTGCAATAACTAGAATACATTCTGACATCACCCCTGAACTTCAGGTGACACAGAGTACATTAATTGAGAGCTCTGCAAGGAATGTTTTGAACAATTCTTAGTGTCAGTTAAAATAAAAGGCCCATATTCTCGTACTAAACAGGGTTTTAGCTTAAAATCGTTGCTAACTAAATTTGTGTTTAAGTTAAGCGGAAGTTTATCTTTTAAACAGTAAGTTTAATAAAACATGTTAATAAAAATGATGATTATTGTCCCAGAAAGGTTGATGAAGCATGCCATTATCATGATTATATGGAATGGTAATTATTTTATAATCAGTGATTCAACTGGGTTACCGTAGAAATGAAAGGAATGCATCAAATAAACATGTATATTTTTTACCTCGAAACCCTTCCAATACTTGCGCAATGGTGTTGTGAAAGGAAAATGCATTTGGTGCAAATGTTTAGTTAAATGTGAATTAAACTACCCCATACTCATTTAAATTTCGCTAATTTCGTGAGGAGTACTTTTTATATCATTGATTATAATCTGATGTGGAAAGTTTGTAAGTACTCATGTGTACGTTTCAGATATGTCTGTATCCTTTATCAACACTTTTGGTAGTGGCGATCTTGACGACTCATGACGCTTTTTGCAGTCTTGGAGTTGCCAGTTGATTTATCATCTGGGGATTTTTTACTAGATGATAAAAGATTGTCTAAATCGTGAGTGAAGTGGTACTGCCCCTCATCTCAGTTCATCGTTGAGGCCCCTTCTTCCTGATTTCTATTGCCTCTCGAATCCATCTTTATATCTATCTTGCTCCGTGCCAATGACCTTTGCCTCGTCCCATCCGATGACATAGTTAGAGTCCACAACATGGTCTGGTATAGCTGATTTGCTGACATGAGTGAGCGATGCCTTTCTCCCTGCTCTGGTTGTTGATGTGTTGTTAGCCTTTTCTGTCTCTTTCTTGTGTTCGCCAAGTCTTGTGCCGAATTGTCAACCTGTTTCGCCGATGTAGCTCTTTTCACAATTATTACATGGAATATTATAAATCGCGTCCAAAATACTGTGAGGTTCACGTTTGTCTTTGGGATGTACCACTAGTTTCCGAATTGTGCAGTGTGGTTCCATAGCCGTAGCGATGAGGTAAGATTTCATTGTTCTTGAGACTTGTTTGGACACACCTTTGACATATGGCAAGACAACAAACCCACGACTTCTGTTGTCGTCATCTTTCTTGTTGTTTTCCTTATTATTTGGCTTGGGCTCTAACCATGTCATCGGATGGGACGAGGCAAAGGTAATTGGCACAACATTAGGTCAGATAGCATGGCCCAATTAACAAACCCAATTCACAAACTTGTCCCAGAGAGCATACCCCAATTTTAAAAAATCTGCCAAGAGAACATACACCAACTTACAAAATTGGCTCAGAGCGCATACCCCAATACAATTACAAAAATCTGCCCAGAGTACATACACCAATTTACAAAATTGACTCAGAGAACATACCACAATTAGCCAAATTGGCCCAGGGAACATACCACAAATTGCCAAATTGGACAAGAGAACATACCACAATTTATCAAATTGGGCTGGATAACATGCACCAATTTACAAAATTGAGAGCATCCCGTATTTGCAAATGTGTTCCCCATGCAATCAAAGAGTAATACACTTGAGCGCAATATAAATGCTTGTTTTGATCAGTGGTATATGCCCTGATATTACCGCACAGAGATATATGATCATCTTAGTAAGTGAGAAACCAAAGATTGATTTTCACAACGTAACTTCAATGTTGCGATTAGTCTACCAACTGGATGTATCCTTTATTATTAATCTTTGTAGGCAAATATATTGTGCATTGAAATAGGAACAACAAGATCATAGGGCACTATTCATGAATAACAACCATGTATGTGATTGCAGTTGCACTGTATTAATTATTCCATAACATTTTATTAAGCAATTTATATGCACTAATCTACAAAGTAGTCAAATGAGTTTTTAATAAAAAATAAACATATTCATTCGGAGGTCACATGTTTATTAAACACCCATTATAAGAGATTGCACTATATTAATCATTCCATGAAATGCAATTTAAGCAATTTATTTACTCGTATCTGCGGCCAAGTCAGATAATACATTTGATATCTAGATGGTAAAAAATAATCTTGTTATAAAAGATAGGATAACCCTATATTCTAAGCAATTATTTTACAAACATCTATTATTATCTAGAGGTGTATTATTTCATGAAAATTAAAGCGAAAACAAACCTGGACATAATTCTTAAATTACATGTTCATTTAGAAAACTCAATGTAGACTTACAAAAGAGTGCTGTTAGATGCAATTTAAATATTGATTTATAGCAATCTTACATGAAGGAAAATAAATTTTAAACTGAAACAGAAACATAATCAACTCAATTTCTATATTTCTGTAATTACAAATACCTGCCAAGAAATTGTAAACCTAGACATGTTTTGTAATGGTTATTTTTACATGATTATTTTTTTTGACTCTGTCATTTTGTCAAGAATAAAATACATTGAGGCACAATATTTTAACGACATTTTCATAAATTGATACATTCCTCTTTATACACAATAGTAAAATTAAGAATTGGCAAATATGGAATGTTCATATCCCTGTCAGTTTTAAAATGAATAAAACTTATAGGCAAATTTGCACACCTAGATATGTTATTACCACATTCATTTTAATTGTTTATCTTAGTTTGTGAGGGGCTGTGAAACTTATTAACAAAACAAATATTTTCACTTTTAGAGTTATCTATTCAAGTGAATATAATACAAATATTAATTCCTACACATATTTCAATAATTTGAATCCGACCATGATAGCAAGTGGTACTTTGTTAACAATATACAATTTATGTAGGTAAAAATAGCATGTATCACATGATAATGTGACCTAAAAGTGAACAACTATTCATAGTATAAATAGTTGCTATATTTAGACGTGCGCATAAGTATGTGGTCTAACACATGATAATGTGACCTAAAAGTGAACAACTATTCATAATAGTTGCTATATTTAGGCCCTCCCCAAAAAGGGTCCGTCTTACATAATCGCGCGCATAAGTATGTGGTGACCAACGTGGCGTATTTGTCTATGCTCTGGGCTTTTTAAAAGTGTTTTTTTAATTTTATGATTGTTGATGAGGGCAGCATTAAAAATTGTAAAACCTTTTCTTTCCCGAACGAGTTTCGATGCTTTCCTTTGCCGTATGTATTGGAACATACATACCCTGATCGGAACTCCAACAAGCTGTGAAAGAGACAGTCTAAATAGAACCTGTGCCTACTGCCCTGGGACAGCCCGTAACCCAAAATAAACGTGTGTTCAGCTTTTAGTTTTGTTTTCCGTTGATTTTTATGGTACATTATTTTAATTTTGAATCACAATTCTGATATGATCATACCTGCAAGGATAGATAAAAGGGGGTAACTCTTCGAGATTGGGCATTACACCAAGCATCAAACCAGGTTTCATTATAGCATTTATCGGGGGGGGGGGGGGGGAGGAAATCATTTTTGTGATCCCAGTTGTGGCGAAGGCTGAAATGGCAATCAGGGATTAGAAATTAGAAACCTAGATCTATACATTGTATTGGATTTTCATTGACAATTTTGGTGAGTAATTTGCGATTTTTCCCGTCCGCAAATTTGCCACTCTGTGACAAGACCAGGTCACAATAAAAATCGCATGTAGTACTACATAGCTATTTTTTCAACAACAACAAAAAAAAGAAGCATAAAGCATACCTATTTTCCAAATTGTATGGTATGACAGACTTCTTTTTTTTTTGCCGTAGCAAAATAATAAATGACGTATAATTTTTTTTCTTCAAACAATATGAAACTTTACAGTCAATATTGAAAAAATAATATGTGTACCTTATTTATCAACATTAATTCATGAATATCGACAAGATTACATAGGAGAAAAAGGAAAAGGAGTCGTTACTCTGAGTTTCATGCCAATAAGGCAACCGTCAGGATGTTGTGATAATTTGAACCTTCTTTTATATATTTGGTGTAATCAAGCAAAATCAGTTGGAAGTCGGAAATATTGATTTTGAGATATAGTCAAATAAACTAAATAATTGTTTTGGGAACCCTTTAATTGCTCATATCTTTAATTATTCTTAATCTTTAAAATTAATAGTCCATTTTCAATGGGGTTCGCTGCAAAATGTAGCTTTAGCCTTTGTAAATATGCTTTGAACAATCATTAGAAACTGAAAATGTGATACGTCCTACTTCAGATTGATTATGCTTGATCGCATAAATAAATGCATGATCTCATCTAACAGAATATTTAATTTTAAATTAAAAGAAGAAGAAAAAAATCAATATTTGGCAAATACGGTATATTTTAGGCTTGTAAAAACCGTACGTGTTTATCATAACTTTCAAAACCGGACAATTTTTGGGGAATTTTTCCAACAAATCTGTTTAAACTTCAATGAAGTCTATACCTAAAGCAGACGACACAAACAGCGCCACCAACAATGTGACAATCACCAAAGTTAAACAAAAATACCTTCAGATCAGCAAGTTGAATGGCACACCCCTGGCTGCACCCTCTGTTGAGCAATCTTGAACTGAGACAAACATAGCTTCAAGGTATTATACTGGATCCCCCATCCACATGTTGCAATATCCTTGCACACACAAGCTGATGTTGCAGTATCTGTGCTCACACAAGCTGATGTTGCAATATCTGTGCACACACAAGCTGACAAACTGATATTGCAATACAAGCTGATGTTGCAATATCTGTGCACACTCAAGCTGATGTTGCAATATCTGTGCACACACAAGCTGATATGTTGCAATATCTGTGCACACACAAGCTGATGTTGCAATATCTGTGCACACACAAGCTGATATGTTGCAATATCTGTGCACACACAAGCTGATATGTTGCAATATCTGTGCACACACAAGCTGATGTTGCAATATCTGTGCACACACAAGCTGATATGTTGCAATATCTGTGCACACACAAGCTGATGTTGCAATATCTGTGCACACACAAGCTGATATGTTGCAATATCTGTGCACACTCAAGCTGATGTTGCAATATCTGTGCACACACAAGCTGATATGTTGCAATATCTGTGCACACACAAGCTGATGTTGCAATATCTGTGCACACACAAGCTGATATGTTGCAATATATGTGCACACACAAGCTGATGTTGTGCACACACAAGCTGATGTTGTGCACACACAAGCTGATATGTTGCAATATCTGTGCACATAAGCTGATGAAATCGTTGGTTGCGTCACATACTGATCTATTCTATGCATTGTTAAAAACCCATCACATACAGATCTATTTGGCGCAGTGCTCAGATTTGGCCCTTATGATTTCACACCACCAAATGGTTTCCCTATGCGTTTACATGTAAAATGGTAGTTACAAAAAGCCCATTTTCTCGCTTATAAAGCGACTGGAATTTTCAATTTGACATTTTCCTTAAATTTCATGATATATTTGATCATTTAATCAAAACAAATATATATGGTATCCCTGAAAGTTCTGAGGAATAAGACCCCAAAGTTGGACAATTGCTGTAGCGCCCTCATTTATCAGAAAAAGTTGAGAAATGTTGCCAGATCATTTACAATCAAAATACATCCAAAAAACCCACAAAATGCATTGAAAATATGTCTTTTTCCACCGTGGTATTAGGTAGTAGTCCTAAAATCAGGATTAAACTACAACTTTAATCATTTGGGAGCAATAAGTACCATTTCTGATTAATTCTATAATCAATGGGCCACAGGATGAAAGCTAAGAAAAAACTTTTGATTGTCGTCTCTACAAGGACTAAAATTATTTACTGGTGTGGAATCTAAAGGGACAATTGTTTTAATTTTTATTGTTTTTACTTTCAATTTCAATCCTCATAATGATATAAAAACTATTCTTTTGCAAAAACAATGAGCTACACATGATTTTTTTACCATTTCAAATCAGAGCCAATCTTGGCCTACCCCTTAAACATGTACTATCTACTGAAGACAGCAAATTGTCAAAATATAACCTGGGCTTTTTGGGTCACACCAATTAATATTTTAGGACTGAATGTGGAAAGAAGAAGTAACAGTGTCCATTTTAGTCATTATAATGTTAATTTACATCTTTTCACCTGCTTTTGTAATTTTTACAGCAAAGTGGAGCACTGTGTTAGTTTAGTGTGAAATACCATGAAATATGAGTAGGTTGGATATTTGGCCTGCCCTACATGCAAATTATGCTGAATCACATAAAACCTGATCATGTGAATTGATCTAATCAATGTATTTTTTAAACACTTTTTGATCATGGATACTGAAACCCTCTAGACCCCTTAATTTTAAAAACTTTTTTATTTTTAATTTTTTTTATACATGGGGGGGGGGGGGGGGGGCATGATGATTTGATCGGGGGATAATTTATGACTGGCAAATGAATCTATTAGATGTAGCAATTGAAAATATGTCCCCAATTTGCACACATAACACTAATTTAGGCTAGAATTCAAAGTAAGCTTCAAAATCCAATAGCTAGGCAATGTATCCTTCCCACACTGTTGAATTTTGAAGCTTTATCAATTCAACTAGCCGATATTGTATGCCTTGATTCAGCACAAAACTAACCTGAGTCATTAAATAGCTGCTTCAAGGTAGACTGGACCTCCGGTCTCTGGCATAGCCTAGGGATCTAGACTAATCTTTTTAAGACTGATTTCAACATAAAAAAGACACCACCTTAATCTTAATTTCACTTTCCACCAACTCTCAGATTGACCTTGTTTGCAAGGCGAGTATACTTCAAGGCAGCTATTTGTTATAATTTGAGCTTCTAATATGACCGTAACATAGTAGGTGAATGGCATGATGTAGTAAGCTTATCAATGATTTCACTTTTTTTACACTGTTGCCGATGATGACAAGACTGTCGAATTCGGTGAGCTATTTTTTCATCGAGTAATTTGCCTGTATAATTTGCTTATGAAATCGAATATTTTGCCCTATCTTACCATTGTTTAGTAGTGGAAATGTCAAATTGAACCCGATCGCAGTGAATTTCAAGCAAATTGAACTTCTGTGGTAGAAGACTCATTCAAAATATCATCAAAACAGCCGATATTAAGCAGGTGATATCATAACACTCCAGCAAAGACCAGTATCTTCAGATTTCACACCACCAAATGGTTTCCCTATGCGTTTACATGTAAAATGGTAGTTACAAAAAGCCCATTTTCTCGCTTATAAAGCGACTGGAATTTTCAATTTGACATTTTCCTTAAATTTCATGATATATTTGATCATTTAATCAAAACAAATATATATGGTATCCCCGAAAGTTCTGAGGAATAAGACCCCAAAGTTGGACAATTGCTGTAGCGCCCTCATTTATCAGAAAAAGTTGAGAAATGTTGCCAGATCATTTACAATCAAAATACATCCAAAAAACCCACAAAATGCATTGAAAATATGTCTTTTTCCACCGTGGTATTAGGTAGTAGTCCTAAAATCAGGATTAAACTACAACTTTAATCATTTGGGAGCAATAAGTACCATTTCTGATTAATTCTATAATCAATGGGCCACAGGATGAAAGCTAAGAAAAAACTTTTGATTGTCGTCTCTCTCTACAAGGACTGAAATTATTTACTGGTGTGGAATCTAAAAATTAGTAGGGTGACGCAGTGACGTAGCCAGAGGGGGCGCGGGGGCAATTTGCCCCCAATATTGACTGTCGTGTCGGTTGAGATTGGCACTGTCGGTTCATTTGACAAGAGGAATTATGATGGTCAAAAGTGCGCACCCCTAATTGTTTCGCGCGCTATGCAGGAATGTGTACCCCAAATGGAATCTGTTTGGTAGAATCTTGTTTAAAGCAGAAATGTACCTCAATCATAGCAAAAATAAGTGTAGAGTGCGCGCTTTCCTTTTATCGGAACAAACTTGTGATTGCGTGTTATAATCCCTGGTTAAAATAGCGAAGAGAAGCGGTATCCGGATGTGTTTTGGAATGTTTGACAATCACTGCGGCCTGTGAATGGATCTCAAAATCACAATGAGGCCCGGGTGGTAGAAAAGGTTGCACATATGCTTGTCGTTAAGTAACATATCTCTCTAAATAATTGAATATCTCACTATATGATGTGTCTGACGAAATTCTAGCTAATCAAAATCAAAGGAATGAAATAAGAATTTAGTGCAAAAATGTGTTCCTATGACAACAATAGCAACAAATAAGTGCATGGAATTGACAACTATTTATGTTTACAGACAGCTGGGTAGAATATATACATTTTAAGTCTCATACCACACATTTGTTATACAAACAATATAATATTATAGTTGTGTTTTTGTGAATGTCGCAATTAGAATTTATATTTGTGAAGTTAACAATTTACAAAAAGTTATCTTATGTACAGTGCCTACGGTATATAAAGAAACCGCAAAAGTGGGAAATTAACAAATTCCATATTGACCTTTTGTCTATATTTGTGCAAGTATCGGTACAAAATTAAATACTATTATTACTTTTTAATAGTGTTTTAAAATTAATGCTACAAGCAATGTGTAACTGAACTGGTGGTGGATGAAGAAAATATGCTATATTTGGACATGTTTCACATTTAGCTGTTAGTGTTTTCAGAAACAATAATATTTGATCGTTTTTTGTTCATTATAACAGTCAACAGGGTATAGAGAAACGGGTTGATAGCTGAATTTATGGGTAATATCAAGGCAACAGTCCATGCATACACAACGGGGTTAACAACAAGCAATTGGCATTGAACCAAAATACAGACTATGATGAGCGGTACCCATGTAGAGAAATCTGTGAACACAAGGGCGAACATTTTGACCGCTCTACGTATCTCTTGTTTCTGGTCTTGACTCCCTACTCGGTTTGCTGACCTTTTAGCTGTGATGAAAATCTCAATATATACATAAGCGACAAATATGAAACACATTAGGTTGACACCTATGAATATAATCATCGAAAAATATGTGGCTGACTTGTAGCCTATTTTGTCAGAAGTTACATAGGTAGAATTTGTTAATATTGTTGAGTTTTCCATCTTAAAAACCATATCATTCACCAACCTTTCATTATCGCGCTTGTTTTCGAAGCTGAAATGTATGTCATTTGTTTCTATTTCAACATAATTAGTGTTAAGTACATTAATAGGTCTTCTTACCATTGGAATTCCTACACAAACCTCTGACATTTCATAGATATCTTTAGTGAATTCCGAAAGTGCAATTGGCATCACACTTATTAGAATACCAAATGACCATATTATTGCGAGACAAATTTTGGCTGATTGTGGTTTTAGGCGATAGGCGCTTTGAGAGTATTTGATTGCCTGGAATCGGTCAAAACTAATTAAAGTAATTAAAAACACAGATACCTCGCTAGACAGGATTGATAATATGCCAGCTAAATTACAGAAGGCACTATTTCTCCACTGATTAGAATATGATGGAAAGTAACCTTTGTAATAAGCATCAGCAGATGCCAATAAGAGCATGTTAATACCCATCAGGAAATCGGATAGGGATAAATGGGATATTAATAAGGATTGGATCTTGTTAGATTTTTTGTCTTTAAAACGAAGGTATAGTACTGCTCCATTTATGAGCACTGCAAATAATCCTAACAGCCAGAGACATATTCGCAATGGAATATCATTCAACATTCTTTGACAAGTGAGATAGACTGGCCTAGGTTTACGAGAAATGCAATTTGCAGTAGTTTCTGTGAAGCAACAAGTTGCACTGTCGTCCACTAAGACTGTTGAGTTGAGTAAACCACTAAACGACGATTCTGTAACTAAACGTAATCTGTTCGATCGCAAATCAAGAATTTCGATTTCAATACCTTGAAATATATCTGGTCCAATTATATGAAGTTCATTTTGGGACATATTGATTAATTTTAGACTTGTTAGTTTGTCAAATATGCTTCTAGGTAGATTTGCAATCTTGTTCCATTGTAGGTGGAGGGTCTGAAGTCTGACCAAACCAAAAAATGAACCTGGAGCAACATCGATCACCTTATTGTTTGCTATGGTAAGAGTTTCCAGGATGGCTTGATTACTGAATAGGCCGGGTAGTATCTCTCTCAACATATTATCATTTAGATGGAGCTTTTTCAAATTGTTTACGGCTAGGAATATATCAACTGGCAGTTCGATTAAAGCATTGTCACCCATAGAAAGGTATGTCAATGACCGCATAGATACAAATGTGTCTGGGGCTAGGTATGTTAACTGATTGTGATTCAGATCTAGTATTTCTAGATCAACAAGCGAGTCTAACAAAGGCAGCACTGAAAATTTGTTGTTAGAAATATTTAGATATTGCAACTGAACTAATGGTTGTAAGGCACTAGTAGACAATGTAGCTAACTGGTTGCTATTCATATCAAGGTAAAATAATGAAGTCACATTGTCGAAGATGCCGTGGGGTAATTCCGATAGTTGATTCTGATCCAAATGGAGGTTCTCCAGTGAACCCAATGAATCAAATATATGGGTTGGCAATGTGGACAGTGTATTGTTACTTAAGTCCAAGTCTTGCAACAGATGCATTGGCCGGAATGTATTGTTTGGTAACTGTGTCAGTCGATTGTTTTGTAGGTACAACCAGATCATGTTGATCAACGGGTCGAATATGCTAGATGGTAGTGAGATTAGTTGGTTGTCGTTAAGGTGCAATACCTCCAGTTGCACAAGCGTGTCAAATACACCCTTTTCCAAAATTGCAATTTGGTTGTTGTCTAGATGCAGACGTTGCAACTGAACAAGTTTCTGAAAAATGCCATGTGGCAACATTGTCAATTGGTTGTATTTTAAAAATAACCTCTGTAAGTGAATGAGTTTATAAAACCAGCTGTTTGGTATAGTTTTTAGTTGATTGCTACGGAGTTCAAGGTTTTTTAATAGGACCAGATCATCAAATAGACCTATCTCCCATTTATGTAAGGGGTTGCTACCAAGATTTACCTCTTGTAATCGATTCAGGTTTTTAAATGTATCGTTAGATATGAATGACAGCTGATTATCAAAGAGGTCTAATTTCTTCAGCATTACATTTTGACTAAATACGTCGACAAAGAGGGATGTTAGTCGGTTGCTATTTAATAGTAGCTCCTCCAATTCAACAAGATCATTAAATACAGGCAGCAGTGAAGAAGCCAGGCTATTATTATTAAGGCGGAGCCTCTCTAGTTTGGTCAAACCATTGAACAACCCTGTAGACAATGCCGATAGCTTGTTGTTATTTAAATAGAGTCGCTCCAGCTTGACAAGATTGTCAAATGTGTTGTTTGGTATTGACGCAAGGTAGTTGTAGTTGAGATAGAGCCATTTCAGATGCGTCAAGCTGTCAAACATTCCAGTCATCAATGAAGCTATCTGGTTATTATCAAGGAGCAGCTGTTCCAAACGAGCAAGGCCCTCAAATATATTACTTTGCAGTGAGGTCAGTTTGTTACTGGAGAGATACAACCTTCGCATTTGGGCAAGACCGCTAAATACAGCTGTTGGCAGTGATTCAAGCTTATTACGATCTAGATACAGTTGGTCCAGCTTAACAAGATCACGAAATATGTCACCTGGGATTGAGCTCAGCTGGTTGCTATTGAGGTATAGACGTTCTAATTTGACCAAACCAACAAACATTTCTGTTGCAAGTGAAGCAAGTTGATTCCTGTCAAGACGAAGTTGCTTTAACTGTATCAGTCCATAGAATGTACTGTTTTGTAGGGAGGCTAGCTGATTATTGTACAGATAAAGCCGCTCCAACTGATCCAGTCCATTAAATACAGCAAATGTTAATGAGTTCAGTTGGTTGCTCTCAAGGCGAAGCTGTTTTAAATTAACTAATCCATCAAAAACACCATCTTGTAGATTAGTTAGTTGGTTACTATACAGGTAGAGATACTCCAGTTGAACCATTCCACTAAATACATGTTGTGGTAAGGAAAGCAATTGGTTGTTATGAAAGTAAAGTTGCTGCAATTGAATCAGTCCATCAAACGCATCATGTGGTAGAGACGCCAAGTGATTGTTATTCAAATACAGTTTACTCAACCTGCCCATACCAGTAAATGCACCTTGTGGTAGCGAGCTTATCTGATTATCTTCAAGTCGTATCTCCTCTAGTAAGTCTAGTCCATCAAACATCCCTGTGGGTAGGGCCCTTAGCTGATTCTTATACAGATGCAATTCTTTCAATGTTCCAATGCCATTCAATAAATCCATTGGCAAGACTGTCAACTGGTTACCATAGAGACGAAGGCCCTCCAGCAATACCAGTTCAACAAAGATATTGCTCGGTAGTGACGTTAGCTGATTTTCATATAGAAACAACCATTGTAGCTTAACCATGCCGTTAAATGATTGGCTGGACAATTTACTGAGGGGATTATTATTAAGATATAGCCTCTGTAGCTCAACCAGATCTCCAAATACCCCTGAAGTGATAGTTGTAAGCTGATTGCTTTGTAGGTACAAGTTTTTCAGCTGATGAAGACCTTTGAAAATGCCTGCCTGTAGATATGTCAGACGGTTTGACCCCAAATACATTTCCTGCAACTGCCCAAGATCCCTGAACAAGCCTACTTCAAGCACCAATGGGGGGTTGCTGTTAAGCCATAATTCTCTTAGTCTGTGAAAGCCAATGAAGGCATCTGTTGTGATCAGGTGTAAGTCAATCTTCTCAAATGATAAAACGTCAGTGTTTGCATCATAGATAAGTAGAGCAACAGAGTCCCTGCCATTGTGGCATATTGTGGTCCATTTCCTATAACCAAGTGTACAATTACATTGATCTGGACATTTCACTTCAAATGATGTCTTTGAACTCCTAGTTAAGATGCCATATTTGATGACATCATATTCAGAGCTGTTGCATCGTGGGAGTGTAACATCCAACATTGTTAACAAAGTATCCCCACTTGTCTTTGGACAAAGTGAACTAGAAATGTTTGTGGCACCTACTTTGACAGCTACTTGTGTGTTCTTAAAGTGCAATTTTGATATTGAGGAATTGACATAGGCGTTGCATGGTTCGGACTCCAAAGGAAACAGTAGATATTTCTTAGTACATTGATTAGTAGGATTGTCTGATTGCTCAAGAAACAGATATGAAAATGTACTGTTGTTATTTACATCAGGAAGATCTATATTCAGCCAATTTGACACTGGTGATAAAACTAACTCTATCTCGCAGAAACTGTTCGACAAGTCAGTGATGTTGGGTGTAATTATTAGGGGATCTGATGTAACATTCAACTGATTTGTGTTGCATGGATTGAAGTGATTTGATGATGTGGGTGCAGAGTGTTCAAGACAAAAGAGGAATAGTGTTGCTAGAAATAATTGGTGCAGTAATGTGGCACCCATGCTGATATTTACGTGTTCAAATAATAGATGCAATTATTCACAGAATCTTACCAAGTATCACATTATACACATGTCTATGATATTTCATATGTTGTTTGTTTGTTTTTTGTTTCACAGCAAATCTACTCAAACAGGTCTTATCTCACCTGATGATATATAGGCTAGTTGATGTCATGCTCTGTTACTTATTAAAGCATAGTGTAGTATGATATTACTACTTACAATATTGTTATAGATTGAAACTTCCAAAATATTTCCTATGAATTTAATACCTTGAATCCCCAGTTTTGTTCTCAGTATTTCACAAAGAGGTGTGCAATTGAATATTGAAGTGGTATTATTGATGGATAACTGATTACATACGCAATGTAATAATATCATGTCTTTGATTATATTTTAGGTAATATAAACTTTTCACATGTCATTGTTCTATACTTGTTTAGTTCATTGTCATGTCTGATATAACAGTTGCCATCTATTAAATAGTGTTAATCACAAACAACTATCCTTCAGTGTCTAACGATGATGATTTACGATACCCAACTTTCATGGTTGATGTTCCTGATGCTAACAAACAAATCTCTTAGACTGGATGATTATGCTGATCTGAAGATGAAGTTCTGTGAAAGATGTGAAAAGAAAATAGAATTGGTGTTATTTCATAATAAATATTCTTTTAAATTAACAGTTTTTATATGATATATAAGGCGAGGGGGGAATACCAGTTCTATTGGTTTTTCCCAAATCTTCGGGAAACAGTGGCGTAGCTAGGTTTTACCAGGCTGTCAACTTTTGAGGATCGCTGCAGAGTTAGAAACGGGGGAGGGGGTTGTGACGTGGCGTCCTCCAAACTGGCGCAAAACATTGGAGCTCGATAACCAACAGTACGCCACTGCTATCAATTTCAAAAATTTCAAATTTGCAAACAATTTACCAAAATTTCAAAAAATGAAAAGAAAAAAAATTGGAACATTTAAAGAAGAAAACTATGGGTCGGTCGGGCCCGTAGAACAGGATGTTTTCATCACCTAATGGAAGTAAAAAATATGTCTCATTGGAAGAAAACAAAGTTTGTAAAGTCACAGACAATTTTTTCAAATATGCGTACCGATGAAAGGTTACATGAATCATATTAGAATAAATATATGGAGCTTGCAAGCTTTTTACACCTATTACTACCCCCATTCATTACCATATGATCTAACATAATTTTGTTGAAGAATCTGATAGTCACCACTTTACAAATCGTCAGGTCTTAAATCCTAACCCTAACACACACTTTCATTACACCATTAACCCTGACTAATTGGGCTTAAAAGAAAGGGCTGTGAACAACATGGTCATGAGACAAAGTCGGGATATACCAAATAAACCCCACCATCCACTCCACCACACCCCACCCCACCCATATCTTTCAATATTCCCACTATATACTATCTAAAGTAATTAGACATATTGGGTAATAATGAATAATATCATATATCCATCAATTAAATCAAGGATAGCTTTACTAGTATTAGAATTTCTGACGGGTTTTTTTTACAGAGAATATTACAAATTTCAATTATTCACCTTTAACATAATGTCCTAGGTAATTTTCATTTTTGCACTGTCCCCTTGCTCTCATTTTCAAGTAAAATTATTACAAGAATAAGGTTGGACAGTAGGGTGGCTCTGGACATAAATTTATGTTACTTCAAGTTTCTCAAATATGTGCCTGTGGTATATATGTTTTGATAATGTAGGGTAAGGACTTTACAATTAAATATTTTATTTCTCTCATTTAACTTCTGCTCTTTACATGGCTTGTCCATGCTTTGTTGATGGTTGTTAATCACTTTGATCCTTTTAAAAGGTGCTTAATAATTGATGATTATTATTATTAAAGGCATATTATGTGATCTTTTCCAGAGAGCGCCCTCTATTCATGATTTTTTTTAGAAAGTAGATTTTCTTGCAGATTTACATTTCTGATCATAAATCATACATACATTCCAAGTTACAGAGCGATACGATTCCTAATTACCTCAAAATCATGGTTTTAGAGTGAATTTAGAGTGAAAAATATAAACTGTCGGGATTCCGACAGTTTATTTTCACTCTAAAACCATGATTTTGAAGTAATTAAGAATCGTATCGCCCTGTAACTTGGAATGTATGCATGATTTATGATCAGAAATGTAAATCTGCAAGAAAATCTGCTTTCTATTTTTTTTTGCGATGTTGAGGGCGTTCCCTGGAAAGATCACATAATATACCTTTAATAATGATATAATGATGAAGGGCATTTTTCTAAATTGGAAATGCCTTAACTCAATAAAGTTGAGAGTGCTTTAGTTTAGGACAATTAATTGTTCTTAGAACAACCATTTTTAAATGATTATTTACCTATTATTGGAATTCTGTTGTTAAAGCAATTATAGAGGTTAAAGGTAGATGGTCCGATTGCTGGCGCGATTTTCAACTTGATGTTTTCTATTTTACATGAAAGGTCATCCTTAAAATTGTCACATTCCAAAGTTTGAGTTGCATTACTCCCATGGTTGTATTTTTAGGAGCACAAGGTTGAGTTGTACACAAACTGGTTGGTGGTTAACCACCTTTTGGCAGTAATTCACCACATTTTAGCCTATAATTTCTAAATGGAACATTTCTGGCCCCTAATATTTTACAGACATAATGAGAAAAATATGGGGATTCTTCTGATATCAAAATATCTTGATGTGAAAAAAAAATCATAGCCCCCAAAAAGTGATAGGAACATACACCTTTAAATCCATGCGCAAAAAAAAAATACATAGGGGGATAGCACCAAGCCTGCTGTACATTCATTGGAATCAGTGTATGACGTACAATTTATTGCATGAACCGTGTTACCAAATTGACAAGATGGCAGCTTTTCGTTTAGTAGGTGTAGTAAATACTGCAATTTCATAAGTTAACACGTTTATAATCTGATCCATATCGTGTAAACAGGATATCTAAAACACAGGATATATTCCATATTGTAAATTTACAGCGTTACCAAGCGTTTGCGTTACCAAGAGTTGCTTGAAATCAACAATAGTTATATCTTTATGGGTCACAGCACACAGATGCATACACGCAAATTGGCGTTGGATTTTTACTCTTCTTTCGGGGGTGGGGGGGGGGGGGGGGTAGTTTTATCTAATTTCCCACATTTTGCCCATTGTTTTTCTTCACATGAGTTTCTGTTGTTATGAAATTCATACTCAAGCTGAGACAATTATTTTCCAATTGTTCAATTTTAATAGCTTCTAGTGTTTGTGCAGATTTCCACTTCATTGGATTGTTAGTAATCCAATACCATAGACCTAGATCTACTTATTTTGACAACATCATTTGCTGTAATTAATCAAAATTGACCTTATTAGTAAAATAATTTCATCTTAACTGTGTGGAGTTAAGATGAAATAATTTTACTAATATCAATTTACTCACATGATGAATTTGCTTGTTTATTGACCTTATTAGGTATTTAGGGATCGTATTAGTGCTAAATAGCTCAAATATAATAGATCACTGAGCACCAACACAATATTAGTGATTATAAATTATCTCCTAAAAATAAGTTTTTAATTTGTATAATGTTTCTCGCCTTCTCTCATTCCCTTATTGCTTAGTGCTTGTTAACTCCCTATTTCAACTCCCTATGAGCTATACTGAAAGCCCTCTGAAACCTAGAGGTTGGGGTTTGTACACATTCGCCATGTTTCCACAGAACTGAACTTTCCTGTATTTGCTGTGTAAGTAATCGCAATTCCGGTTAGTTCTCCTGTGGAAACACACAATAAAACGGTTTATTATAACTATCTCCAGAGGTGGTTATTTCCGCTCAAGATTGGCACCACTGCGCTGTGGAAACACATCGGTTTATGATGAACCGTTTAAGGTGAAACTTAAGGAAGGTTTTTTGGAATTTTGTGAGTGCTGTAATTATTGAACTATTAATCAAATGCATATAAAAGTATACATTTTTGGATGGGATTTGGGTCAGAGAATTCATTTTTTGGCATCAATTTTGACCAAAAATGTTGAATTTTTTGAGTAAATCACACAAAAAAATTGACCAATGGTTTTTGGGACAAGCTAACGAAATTATTGCCGTATTTTTGAAATGTTGACCCAAAAAGTGAAAAAATTACTTTTTGGCACTTTTTGGTCAAAATTTCAAAAAATACAAGTTTAGGTGAAAAAATGAGAGAATGGTCACTAGATTAGTGACATAACATTAGAATCAAGCAATTTGGGGCATTTTTTACTCAAAAACAATTTTGTTAGCTTGTTCCAAAAACAATTGTGTCAAAAAAGTGAATTTTGTGATTTTCTCAAAAATTCAACATTTTTGGTCCAAATTGACGACAAATTTGGATTCTCTGATCCATTTCCTATCCAAAAATGTGTACTTATGTATGCATTTGATTAGTAGTTCAATAATTAGGCCTACAGCACTCACAAAAATCAAATCAAAAACTTCCTTGAGTCCCCCATTAAGCTGAATTTGGAATCATAACGCTACTGTCAATGCACCCCCGTAGTATGCTCTGTTCTACGCAGCCTTGTTATTGCAGCAGCCTCGACGCGGTGCGTTTGACGAACACCACAAGGTTTAAGGGGGCTGTGCACCTTCAGGTACAGCCTCCGTAAAACTGCCGTAACTTCTTTATTATTCATTAAATCTATATAAAAGTATACATTTTCTTGCAGAAAAGGGTTCAATGAATCCAACCATGATCATGAAATTGACCATTTTGGGAGAAAATTATAAAAAACACGTTTTTTGACCCATTTTAGGTTTGGAAAAGATAACTCAAAATATATTTTGTTAAATTTTATCATACTAGTTTAATTATATTCCTCATGCAATTCCCTAGGAATCGTTTTTTTTTTTAATTTTTACTTTATTATTTTTTGAATTATCGAACAAAAAGTGCCAAAAAATATGATTTTTTTACCAAAAAATGTGATTTTCACGATTTTGGAGGTTAAAAAACAGGTTTTTTGGCACTTTTTGGTCTGTAATTCAAAAAATAATAAAGTAAAAATTAAAAAAAAAAAACGATTCCTAGGGAATTGCATGAGGAATATAATAAAACTAGTATGACAAAATTTAACAAAATATATTTTGAGTTATCTTTTCCAAACCTAAAATGGGTCAAAAAACATGTTTTTTATAATTTTCTCCAAAATGGTCAATTTCATGATCATAGTTGGATTCATTGAACCCTTTCCTGCAAAAAAATGTATACTTTTATTAAGATTAAATGAATAATGAAGAAGTTACGGCAGTTTTACGGAGGCTATGCGAAGGTGCACAGCCCCCTTAAACGGTTTAACCCAGGGTTGGGAGCCAATTATTTAAAGGGTTTATTGCACTCTGTGGAAACGTGTAGGTTAAGCGCCAACACAGAATTTTTATTCCAGACAAGATAACCATTAAACTAGCTCTTTTCTGTGGAAACATGCCGATTGTAAAGTAAAACTCTTCTCAAAATAGTTGACTTTCCTAAAATAATATGGAATTGTTCATCGTCATATTATCTGATCAAATTATTATTTAGTAAGGTCTGGATCAGGATCTGGATATTTGATCAACGCTTGTTATCTAGGGTTGACAAAATGTTTCAAAATGTTACAATTATTAACATTAATATATATAATATTTGATGGACTAAAATATTTTCAGCTAGAAAGATGCACCCAATTGTTAGGCACATTTTGATACCAAATGTGTTGGCCTTGAGACAATGCAACGATAAGAAATTGTGCCATTTACCAATTTTTATACAGAAAAAAGTGGCACTAAATCTCACTGGCTATGGCTGGTTTTGTCCATAAATTAACAGGCATTTTCTTGGTGGATTTTCATGCACAGACATGGGAATTTACCAAACAATTATGTGTGGCATCATTTCAAGAAAATCAATAAGCAGATCATAATTATGTGTGGCAAGTTCGTCTGTTATGAGTGACATGGCAATTTGGTCCGATAATGAGTGGCATGGCAATTTGGTCCAATTATGAGTGACATGTCAATTTGGTCTGATTATGTGCGACATGACAATTTGGTCACACGTAATCAGACCATTTTGCCATGTCACACAGAATTGCCATGTCACTCATACTCGGACCAGAAGCCTTATATCGAGGGTTGACAACCAGAAAGACTTGACTCAAAAAAGAACATTCTGAGAAAAATGAGTTTTAATAAATTGTATTCCATTGAGTTGTGTTTAAAAAAGAAATGCACTTTTAACTCAAATGGGACTATTTTTAGTATTGGGTACGCCTTTTTCGTACTTAGAATCTTTGAACGACGATGATTCGGTATCAATATCTCAAAATTACCAAAAAGTTAGTTACATCTTTCTGGTTGCCAACCCTCGATATGACCTCATACATTCAGTGTATTTGAATTTTGACTGTGATAGTTAATCGTTTACCCGTCTGTCTATTTTTCATCTAACAATATATATACAATACAATATATATGCAATAACAGACACTTTCTCTCCAACTCTTCAGAGTAAGTTGGCTAAGCTCTCTCGATGTATCAATGACCTCCAGATATTATTTTTCTTCTCTTATTTTTTGATGTTATTCTCTATGTTTGGGTGTTTATCCTATTCCTGTCCCACGCCACTTTCATTGGCTTTTTTACTAGCCCAATTGTGTTTACTTGTATTTTTGATTATTTTCTGAGTTGCAGTGAACGCCCATCAGATCTCTCTGTTGAGAGTTACCCGTTGGATTTGTAAACTTTGTTAATGTCTGTTGGGCTATTGTTCACATTTGCTCTTTACAACAACAAAAAAGGTACCCAAGCAAATTGTCACACTACGCACTCATTTTAGTAAACCCATGTGCAGGCAGTCCGCAACAAAGGCTAGTGCGCATAGCATACCCTGACACATGGAAAGTCATCCCCAAGTAATCACCGCCTGTTTCTATTGAAGATCACCACTAAAATCACCGCTTAATAACCAGGTAGAGGCAGTTTAAAAGGTGGTGTTTGCGTGTTTCTATTCAGGCCATCACTACTCACCACTACTCACCACTAATCACCACCAATAACCATCTTTAAATAAACACATGTTTAGTGAAATTTGATATTAAATTGCACCTAAATTGGACTTAAACGTAAAAATTGTAGAGATTATGTCCAGAACATGCAAAAAAGACTGCAAATGGCAAAAAGTGGGTAGCATAAATAAACCCAACAAAATATGTAAGTTCCCCCTAGCATATACTAGTATACTTCCAAAAATATTTGATGGATTTGAATAATTTTCAACTAATAAGATGCGCCCAAATGTTAGGCACATTTTGATACCAAATTTGTTTGCCTTGAGACAACGCAACGATAAGAAATTGTGCCATTTATCAATTTTTATACGGGAAAAAGTGGCACTAAATCTCACTGGCTATATAGCTGGTTTTGTCCATAAAATTGTCCATAAAAATTAACAAAGGTTTTTTAAAAATTTTACCCATAATCCCTAGTTCACATTTTGCGACATCCGACGGGTTTTCACAGATCAGATCACCATATAGCTTTCATTTGGCTAAGGGGTCGTCCAAAATTATCGCCATTTTCACTTACGTACAGAGCGTACGTAACTTTTTACCCCCCTCCCCCCCCTCGAGTTACGTACGCAATAAATGGCGAAATTTTATTTTATTTTGTACTTTAAAAAAAAAATCCCGCCTCTCAAGATCGCCATTTAAGTTACGTACGGTTGGGGTATATTTCGACCCCCTCCCCCCCTCTTACGTACGCTTTGTACGTAACTGAAAATGGCGAAAATTATGGACGACCCCTAAGTAAAGCAATTCAAGAAAAAAAGTATGTAAGCTCAGAAAATTGTGATTTACTGATGGTTTATGAAATTTCAACTCCTAATAGTAAATTCAGTGTAGCGTATGATGCAGTCTAGGTAAATCACATTATGTTTCAACTTTCAACATTTGACGATTCTCTTGATTAGACAAGAATAAGAGAGATGAAAAAAAAATGGGCAAATCTATACACGTTTTAGGCATCATGCATGCCATTTCAAGCAGCAAACATCTAATATAATGAAAACTCTGTGCGTGTTTGACTTTCAGTTCCTCGCCATATTTGAACAAGATCATTGAGGTTTTCTTCCATACAAGTTTCTGTTGTAATGATGGGTCACGTACATATTGAAAGATCAAACATTTCTAGGTGCAGTCCAGCAAGCACAATATGTGACGTGATCAAGCGAAATGAGTCACATGTCGGCAGTTTTCAATTTTGATATTTGTCCGTTCAAAATCAGGTGGAAATGCTACAGTATGGACCAAACCCCACTGAAATTGTGTTTCTAGTTATGAACATTTACCAACTGAGAAAACAAAGTAAAACATTAAAATGTGTCACTTTTTTCTTCCTATAACTCAAAATTAATATTCCAGACATCCGACTCATTTCGATAGATCGTGTTACATATTGTGCATTACATTATTAGAAAAATAGTTATCAAGCCCGAATATATATATAGTTATACAAAAATTCAAAGTTTAGACCTTCCGAGAAAGGGAGTCGTTTCTCTGAGTTTCATGCTTAACGCAACCTTGTCGTCTGAAGATTGCGTTAAGCATGAAACTCAGAGTAACGACTCCCTTTCTCGGAAGGTCTAAACTTTGAATTTTTATATAGCTCTTCCTTTATTGGAATTGAGCACTCTGATTCGAAAGATAGTCTGCCCATGAAATCGATTCGATATTCATGACTTTATATATAGTTATATATAAAAAAAACCATCACACTTATCTAAAAAATGATTAGAAACTGCCATCTCTCAACATGCCATTTAAAAATATTTGCATTGATTGAAAGTCCTGGTTTCAATGACGTCATAGTTATACAATGCATGTGCACAAATTTGAGCGCCAATAACCATGACGGCTTTGAACCCGACACTTAAATCACCACAATCTGTTGTAGATGTCATGTTCAGAGATAGCAGTTTTTATTTGTTTTTATGGTAAGCATGATGGTTTTTTATAAAATATAGCTACACAAATTGGGCTCAATAATTATTTTCTTGCATATAATGCACGAAGTTGTGCTAACTGGACTGCTCCTTTAAGGTAAAACTCCCATTAATTGTACAAAGATGGCAATAACATGTTTTGAGTATCATGATTAGGCCAACAACAATAACAAAAGTTGACTTGCCCTTTAAATGCGAACATCTGGGTTTGTCGGTCGATTTAAAAGAAAAAATCTAATCAAACAGATACTTAACAAGAACACAGATTTTAACTTTTAATATTTAACAAATAAGTGAGTAATTGACAATTTTATGCATTTAAGTTGCAGGTAAAAAATAAACAGAACACATTTTGCTATTAATTATAACCAATATTTTAAATACGAGGGTCATTCAATAAGTTCTACCTCCAACCTCTTAACTTTGCTATTATATAAGCCAGACGTATGACATATTCCACAATTGTAGCTTTGAATCTGAGCTACAAATTCATAGTAAATTGGTCTGAGTACTGGTTATACTTTTCTGTAGATGCAGTGAAAACCAAAAGTCCATTTAGTGCGATGGAAACTTTGCCAATTCTAAGAGACAAAACGTACCTATCGGTCAATTAAAACCGTTCTAAATTACAGATATCTCTTGAACCGACTATAAACAATCAAGGAGACTGATTTCATTGGGAAGAAATGCCTTCTAATTAGCCAGACCCAGACTTGGACAGCCATTAATTTAAACCCTACCCTAAAGAACCGCTGCAAAGGTCATATTTGCTTTTCATAAGAACTAAGACATCTTCAATATACAGGACTAAATGGACAGATTTAAAGTCTCTCGGAGGGATAATTTTCTACCACTTACTACTTGATTGACTATTCTAAAGGTTGCAGAAAAGGAACACTCATAAAGTAACTATCATGTTAAGATTTAACGTTCGAGGCATCACCGTGGCTTGACATGTAACAAAGAAAATGTGACTGAATAGCAGTATTCCAGTATGCTAAAGACGTAGCAATACATTCATATTGATATTATACTATTTGCAAGCCCACAAGTTTAATATTGTCTACAATCGGATTTATGTATAATACAGTATAATATTCAGAAATCATCCATTGCTTTCTATTTTCAGTATTTAAATTGGGCTGTTATATTTAACCATACAATATGGAGAGAAAACGAAAAAAACGTGTATTTATCTTTCATGTAATTTTCCGGGTCTGTTGTCCAAAATCTCTCTCTGGCTTTGATTGCATCATAACAAAAGTTAAACAGATATCAATTACCATACTATAAAGGTGTAGCTATGATTCAGAGCTATGATCATGACAAATGTCATGAGGCTGACATTTATATTAGTGATGTTCTGTGTGAGGAGGCAGAACTTATCGAATGACCCTCATCCCTTATAGCTTAGAAATATCCAAATCGTTTTTAAAACACATAAAAAACCTAGTCAACTTTTCAATTTTTAGGCCTTATGTCTATGACTGAACTAAAAAAATCACAAGTTATTTATGTATAACCACGATTTGAGATCAATTGATATGTATCGGATTGATCATCTCAAAACAGGCTACTTCTAACACCTTGAATTATTGGATTGCTTTTCCAAACTGAAAACACTGTACACCATCAATTTCTGTGAAATCTCTTTTTTAATATCCTGTACTGCAAGATATCTGCTTTCAATTGACAATCAATGTTTGAATTTTTTTTCTTTTCTGAATGTTTTGCAGTTTTTATTTAAAACCAGAAAAGTACCATAAAACACAATGAAACTTGAATGAAAATTGGATTAGAAGATAGGGGTTGTGCCACAACGTGAGATTGGAAAATAATGCAAACATGTAGACAAAATTTAATCACAGACATGTCTTTAATTTAATTAAAGTCTGCCGCCCCATAGAAACCTAATTTTTTAAATTTCATTATTATATGCATCAAAAATATCTCACCTAAACTTCCATTATATATTTACACAATCTGATTTTCTTTTATAAACTTAGAACTCTTATGCTCTTACTTAAAGGGATGTTAAAAGTTGTAAAGAACATTAATTTACTGACTTCTTAAAAAAATCCATCAAATTTATGTTGATTGTAATCGAGGGCTGTTCGTTTTGTACAATCCAATTCAAGTGGATGAGGGTTGGTTCTCATTTTTTGTTTTATTTCACAACCAAAGTGGTATCTTCTTTAGATTGAAACCAGAAATCAGAAACCACTGCTCACCATATGTATACCATATGCGAATGCCAAAATTACACAAATAGACCTGGATTATTTGTGCACACAGAGAGATGAAATACATATTTTCCCCCCAGTTTGGAGCTGACTTAACTATAGATCATGCCCCAATACACACTAGCAAAATTTGATGAAACGCTAATGAAGGTTAACGAATTGAAGGTGCATAGTGTGTGTGCTCCACCCTTCATTGAACGAAGATTAGATCAGCTTCATTTGATGAACTACAGGAGGTTCTTTCAACGAAGATAAATGTTAATGCTTGTTTCATCAATTGAAGGGAGTCATGCGGAACGAATGACATACAAGGAGTCACTTTCCGGTATCGTGTGGCAACCAACTTTAATTCGATCTTCTTGAATATTTACTAGTGTGCACGCATCTCGATCTTTGTTAGTTCATGGTTGGCTATAATGTGTACGCTCTCTTAAATAACTAATACATACATACATACACACATACATATGAGATTTTATAAAGCGCTATTTCATTTAGATCACGGCGCTGGCAGCAAACAAACAATACAAAAAGATACAATCAACAAACAAATCAAAATGTACCAATAAAAACTAGTACTACATGTATACAGAAAGAACAATTATGTAGGAAACAGGTGAGTCTTCAGTTGTTTTTTGAAAACTTGTAAGGATTCACAGAGTCTGATGTTGCTGGGTAGATCATTCCATAGTTTAGGACCAGCAACAGTGAAAGATTTATCTGCGGCAGAGTTTTTTGTACGTTGAACAACTAGGAGAGATCGATCAGACCCAGATCGAAGACCAGGTCGACCAGGTTCATAATGAGCAATGCACTGATTCAGATAGATAGGTCCAGTTTCATTAATACATTTATATATATGAACATACAATTTGGAGATAATACGCTGTCGCAACGGGATTTGATTTGATTTGATTTTATTAGGTACTTAAAACATCATATAGAGAAACATTTAAGCATACAAACATGTAAAAGATTGCACAAACCTATTTTAAAAACATATAGACATAATAAAATATGAGCAAAAGTACCAAGGTTAGCCCAAAAAGCTTTGAGCACAAAGCTTATTTCCATTGGGGTCCTTTAACAAGCATAGAAAGGCAGAAAAAAACATGAAAACAAAACAAAAACAAATGAAAGGCACGAAAGAAGCACAAACGCCAAACGAAAACAAGGACAAAACAAATAAAAACAGGGCACGAGCGCAAGGTGAGACCAGCTCATAAATCAATTGAATCATAACTCGCCAAGTGTCTTTTAACTAATTGTTTGAATAAACTAAAATTATTGGTGTTCTTGATCTCGCTCGGCAATGAGTTCCAGTGATGAATAGCAGTATTATAAAAAGTAAATCTAGCTTGACCCTTAGAGGAAGTAACAACAAAGTTGAACGGGCTACCCCTGGTACTATATTTATGCAAAGATGACACTCTAGTAAAATACAATTTCATATAATCAGGAGACAAATCATGAAAAATCTTAAAAACATGGTTAAGTTTAAGTTGCACAACCCTATCCCGGCTTGATAACATCCCTACCATGTCCAACTCTTGTTGACCAATATGGGTACGCGGTCCCACACCCAAAATAAAACGGACAATTTTGTTTTGCATGGTTTGAAAACGATTTTTGAATTTTTGAGAAATACCTGAATACCAGGAAGAGCATGCATAATCAAAATAACACATAATCAATGCTGAACACAGTGTCTTGCGGGTTTTTAAATTTAAACAATCAGCGTGCCTGTATAAGAATTTGAGTCTCCCGCTGGCCTTTTTGATAACATTTAAAGCATTGGAGCCAATGAAGTTCTTTGAGCAACGGAGATGCCGAGTCTCTTTTTCTGCCTCCGCAGACAACAATCAAGGAAAATAATAGTTGGCACACTTGATACAATTTAATACAACTATCCCTGTGCTCACAACAGAGAACCGTCTTGGGACATAGCACTCTTTAATAGCACGCAGAGGTCTCCCCCTCTCTCTCATCCTTCCCCACCCCCCATCAATCAATGTTGAGAGAGCTGCCAAAGCTTCTGATGACATGTGGCTCGGATCAACATTGCCTAGGGGGGAGAGGGGCACTTTTTTCCTTAATTGGGCCAAAGTGTGCCAACCTTTTTTCCTTGATTGAAGGCGTGCTGCCCAGTTTTGTAATGATTGTAATTTGTTGAGATCAGATTCATTTGAACCAAAAAGTAGCGAATTTCCGTAATCAAGTCTAGAAAGTATGAGTGCACGAGCTACGTGGTGGCATGAATTGTAGTCAAGAAAACGGCGAATTCTAGACATGTTGCGGAGATGGAAGCTTATATTACGACAGAGATTGGCAATATGGACTGACATAGACATGTTAGAGTCAAAGAGAATGCCTAAATTACGCACACTTGTTGTCGGTTTTATGGAACTATCTCCAATGTTCATTTCAACAGTAGGCATGATACGTGTGGAATGAGGTGACCCAAGAACCAGGAACTCATTTTTGTCCTCGTTTAATTTCAAAAAGTTCTTGCAGGTCATCCATGATTTTATCTCCGTAATACAAGAAGCAATTGACGAAAGTGCAATGTTGATAGATGTCTGATCTTTGGGATTGAATGTGGTGTAAATTTGTGTATCATCCGCATAAATATGATACGAGAGACTGTGTTTTTTAATGATTTAATTAATTTAATGATTAATGAAGATCAAATAATCTTCATTTTAGAATGAAGCAATTTTGTAGTGCGTACGGGATCCATGTCACCTCTTGTTGATCAAAAATGTTAAGTGTCCAGTTCCATTCCACTAGGAGAACATATGCATTAACTGTTACATTGACTGCTGTTGTTACAGATCCCATTACAGATGACTGGTTTGGTTTAGTGTTTGGTTATAGTGTATGGTTTTTGTATGTTTTTGTATATAAAGAGCAAATGTGAACAACAGACATTAACAAGGTTAATGAACTGAGTGTTTACAAATCAAACTGGTAGCTCTCTACAAAGAGCTCTGAAAGGCCAATCAATTGGTTCACTGCAACTCAGAAAATGAAACGTTATAGTGCTGATCTTTTTTCCAACTATCTTGTTAATTGTGATTGGTCTTCGGTCCTGAACTGTCAATGTGTCAACACCGCTTGGACAAATTTTGTACAGATCTTGAACACTGTTCTCGATAAAATTGCTCCCATACGTGTCATCCGTATAAAGCAGCGCACGGAACCCTGGATGACCGCCAGCATTCTTGACAAGATCAGGACCAGAGACCGCTTACGTTATCGACTTGACAAAGGGTTTACTGATGTCTCTTATAATGATTACACCTCATTGCGCAATCAAATTCAGAGAGACATCAAAAAATCCAAAGCATCTTATTTTCAAACAAAACTGGATGAAAGTCAAGGCGACCCTAGAAAACTGTGGCAGCACCTAAAAAGCCTTGGGTACAGTTCCAAATCCTCAAGTAAAGGTAAAATTGTTCTGAATGTCGATGGTCAGCTTTGCCATGATACCCTCTCAGTTTGTGATCATATCAACACATTTTTTTCTACAATTGCTAACACCTTGGTAAGCAAACTTCCCATTCTCTCTAGTACCTCTGGAGCTGTGCCCAGGTCATTCGTTGAGTTCTATCAGAACAAAGGAGTTATCCCTAATAGTTTCATCCTCCAGCCTGTTAGTGAGGAATTTATTTTCAAGGAATTGTCAGGTCTAAATGTGCACAAAGGTGCAGGCCTTGATGGTATTGCTCCTAGATTCCTTAAAGATGGGGCTCGCCAGCTTGCTCCTTTGATAACTCATATTGTGAACTCATCGATAGCCTCTAGCACTGTTCCAGATGGCATGAAGTCTGCCAAAGTCATACCTTTATACAAGAAAAAAAGTAGGCTGGATGTGGGTAATTATCGTCCTGTGAGCATTTTGAGCTGTGTTTCCAAAATTTTAGAAAAAAGCGTTTACATTCAGATTGAGAAATATCTTAGTTCCTTGAATTTGCTTTTCCAGTATCAATCTGGTTTCCGTTCAGGCTTTTCCACCGAAACGTGTTTGATTTATCTCACTGATTTTATTAGGTCTCAAATTGCAAAGGGTAATTTTGTTGGGATGTTACTACTAGGTGTGCAAAAAGCTTTTGACAGCGTGAACCATCAAATTATCTGCAAAAAACTGGAGGCCATGGGAATCGACCCCAGCTGGTTTAAATCATATCTATCTAATAGACAGCAGCTGGTGTGCATTGATGGCATCAATTCCAGCCTTAAACAACCTTCTTGTGGTGTACCACAGGGAAGTTTACTGGGCCCTCTCCTCTATCTTTGTTACAGCAATGACATGGAAACATCAGTGCACAACAAGCTGTTTCTATATGCAGATGATAGTGTTATTATATCATCCCATAAAGATCCTGAGGTCATTTCCCGCAGTCTGAGTTCTGATTTAAAATCCTGTAATGATTGGTTGATTTCTAATAAGTTATCCCTTCATGTAGGGAAAACCGAGTGTATATTATTTGGCACCAAAACAAAACTTGGTAAGGTCATTGATTTTCAGATATCTTATAATGATAAAATCATCAAGGCCCAAAAGTCCATCAAATACTTGGGAGTGACACTTGACCAAAGCCTCTCTGGAGACCCAATGGTTTCCTCTATTATTAACAAAGTTACTGGAAAACTCAAATTTCTCTACAGACACTCCAAATACCTTAACCAGAAATTACGGACAAATCTATGCTCTGCCCTTCTGCAGTGTCATATCGACTACTGTTGCACCTCCTGGTATTCAAGTCTCAACAAATCATACCAGCGCAAATTTCAAATTATCCAAAACAAAATGGCTCGCTTCATTCTCAACTTGTCTCCCAGAGAACATATTGGTCAGGTGCATCTGGATTCACTCAAATTGTTAAAAATCCATGACAGAGTTAAACAACTCCGTCTAAATCACATGTTCAATATTTTCCACTCAAAGGGACCCTCTTATTTGAATCAATTTTTCACCAAAACCACTGCTGCTCACGCTCACCGTACAAGATCAAGTTCACACAATTTTCATGTCCCAAGAGTCACCAGTCTTGCTTCCAACTCATTTTTCTATCATGGTACCCTAGACTGGAATTCCACTACATCGATGAACAGGAATTGGCTGTATATGTGTAACTTATTTCCTTTTTTGCCCGTTTTTTTGTTTGTTTTGTCTTCTGTTCTTTTCATCACCTTTTTGCAGGCACCTTTTTCCTTTTAGGACCCCATTGGAAATAAGTTGGCATATTTAGCTAACTTTATGGGTTATCCTGGCTTATCGACTTGGTTGTCTGAATATATTTGTGATGTTTTTACATGTTATTATTATGTGCTTGATTATTTTTGTATTGTTGATGTCGATTTTGCCGAATAACAAATAAATAAATAAATAAATAGGCATAATACAAGAAACACAAATGGGCAGGGGTTAAAAATGCCAATGAAAGTGACATAAGAAAAGATAAAAGCCCAAACATAGAGAACAACATCAAAATATAAATAAAAAAATAAATAATATCTGGAGGTCATGGGCATCAAGAGAACCTACACAACAAACTTAGGAACTAAATCTATCAGGAGCTGCTTGTCGTCACCTGTTGGGGCGTGGCCGTCCACCATCTCCATGATCTCCCCAACCAAGCATTAACCTACACTTAACCCATGACCACCAAGCTAATGTAACATTCAGGTAATGAAAGGACTTGAATGAAGGGTGTCATGAAAGAGTATGAAGGCTATGCCAAGTTAAGAGTTGTAGAGAATGTGTCTGTGCATGCGGCACTTGAAAGCCTGGAGTCCTCCTGCCTCTAAGATGTTACCAACATAAGGGAATGGCTGTGTGAAAGAAGCTTCCGTCTAAGCAGCGAGTTCTGGCAGTTAACAGTGCAAGGGCATGAATTGGCATTGATACACTCGAACCGGTAGCACGACTTGAACATATGGTGTCTGAATAACGCTGCCAAATCCTGTGGGCAGTGGCTGGTGTGCATTTTGTACAAGACCGTAGCTGCTGCGCCGTGTCGCCTGTGAAGCAGGCTGGTGATGTTGAGCTGTGACAGAACAGTAGCAATGTGAGCTCCAATGATTTTGAGTGCCTTCTTTTGGATGTTGTCAAGCTGGCTTAGGATAGTAGGTGAAGGGCTCGCCCAACTTAGTGAGGCATACTCCATTATGCTGCGGACTTGTGATTTGTAAACAATGGATCTGCCTTCGGCCTTCAATTTAATTGCAACCTTGCGAAGAGCGCCAAGCTTCTGGCCAGCTTTATATGTGATAGCCGAGATGTGTTTTGACCAAGTCAGCTTGCTGTCAATGGTAACACCCAGGATCTCAACTTCTTCAGATGGTAGTTTGCAGTCTCCAAAGTAAATATCAAGTCTGGATGGGGTTCTCTTCCTGGAGATTACCATGGTCTTGCATTTGGTAGGCTCAAAGGTCACTTTCCATTCATCAGCCCATGGTTTCATGTTGCTAAGATCTCTGTTGAGGCTAGCAGCTACTGCGTTGGCATCAGTCGATGACTTAAAGGTAGATGTTCTGATTGCTGGTCCTGAATTGTCACATTCCAAAGTTTGAGTTGCATAAACTCCAATGGTTCTTATTTTATAAGCACAAGGTCACAATAAATTTGCCCATTGAGTAGTACACAAACTGGCTGGTGGTTAACCACCTTTGGCAGTAATTCACCACATTTTAGCCTATACTTTCTTAATGGAATATTTCTGGCCCTTAATTTTTACAGACATAATGAGAAAAATATGGGGATTCTTCTGATATGAAAATATCTTGATGTGAAAAAAAGTCATAGCCTCAAAAAAGTGATCGGAACATACACCTTTAATGGGTGCGAAGAGAGTTGAGTCATCAGCATAAAGATAGAGCTCATAATATCACAAACATCTACAAGGTCATCAATGAAGACAGAAAACAGTAGTGGACCAAGGATAGATCCTTGTGGAACAGAAGCATTTATGGGAGCAGTGCTGGATGCTTAACCTGACATAATAGATACTCCCTTGGAATGCACGCTGATACCGGCAGGCAAGCTTTTGGTTGGCAGGCAATTCGTGCGCACACCGGCAGATAAGCTTTGACGTTGGATGTGCTGTGACGTTACAGGTGACATCGTTCATAGATTCTCCATTTTTTCTGACCTTTAACTTATAGATTGGTTATAAAGCAGAAAGAGTGGATGAAATACAATAATCTCGTCGACATACGTGTAATATCAGTGTATTCATAGACACAATTACAGATCTTGCGTTACTGACCAATAATCTATAGTCATTTGTCATTCTTTCATCTGGCCCTTTTAAGTGTTATTGCCAAATATTTCCTTATATATAATATCTTTAAATGTGATTCATACAATTTGTATTCAAAATGGCTTTATTTCATTGTTTATCCCTGTCCATTAAAGTTGAATGATGGAAAAATAAGAAAGTACTAATATCACAACAACAAAACCATGATTTTTCTATAGATTTCCGGACCTGAGATTTGGGCATATTTTTACTCATCAGTTTTTAATCTTCTATGACTTTAGTGATGCTGTGACAAATTCATCTATTTTTGAATTGTTGTCAAAAACGAATACGAAAATTATAGTAATAATATTGACTCTGAAAAGAGATAAACTTTGATTAGATTTTACTATAGAAGTTTGATTTTCCTTGCTGCAGCAAGCAACCATAAGCCATTGTGTTAATACTTCTATTCACTCACAAATATAGTACAACATTAATAGATATATAGTTGGTAATGTTTTATGAAGCAATATTTGAATGGTAAGAGAAAATTGTTGTGCTTGAGTTTCTTTAGCACCAGTTGTGACGTTTGGCACAAGTATTATCAATTGAAATACGCTCACTTATGATGTTCAATAATGTCATGCTACATTTGAGTGGATAGAGATATTTTGATGAAATTAACAGACTAAGTATAAAACACGTTCCTTATTATATTGCAGGCATTAGACTTGGACTGCAATGTTGTTTTTATATTTTTATTATATTTTGAAACTTGGTATAAATCATTCTGGGACACCCTGTACAATAGTAAGTTATGGAATTGTGAGGATTTCATGTTTTCTTTTCTTATGAAGTATTGCACATATGTGATGTGATCTGTGAAAACCTGTCGGATGTCGGCAGATGTGAAATAGGGATAATGGGTAACAAAAAAGTAAAAAATATACATGTATATATTTTCACCATGTGGTAGGTTTTTCACACACTGCATCACATGTAATACTGTATATCGTCAGCCTGCTTCGATAATTGCCTAACTCACTTTTCAGCAAAATTGAGTTTTTTGCATAAATCGTGACTTCATTACATTATGCACATGCTGTTATAATACCTAAGTCATTGACCAATCAAAAGTGTTGATAAATGAAGAGATTTGTTGCAAAAAGGCCACCAAACCACTCTAACATGTTACTCATTTTGCATTATTGAATTTGCATTGACAAATCCATGGAATTAATCAAATTATTGTATGGCTGTGTTCATCCGTTTCTATACGACTTGGATTAGTGCATCCATGCACGCCAATCCTCAATTGGCGTGCATGGATGCACTAATCCAAGTCACATCAACAATACAAGCATCATTCCACATAATGAATATCCATCCATCAATAATGCAAAATGAGTAACAGGTACAAAGGTAACAGGTTTCATACTTTTGTTGTTTTCTAAGAACTAGAAAATATGAGTTAGGCAATTATCGAAGCAGGCTGACGATATTCAAAACTAGTGGTATTTCCATTGGGCTGAGTTTGGAAGAAAAAACCCAGATGCTTACTCTCCCTCAACCCCTCTCCCTCGACTATATTTTCTCCTAATTTAGATCATTTTTCTTTTAACATTTTGATCTACTCACACCAAGGGGCTTTTGTCGACATCATGCATTTTAAGATATTGAGGAAGTTTTAAAGCATGAAAAAAAAAGATTTTCCACCTTTAATTTTGCACATAAACTCTGAATGCATTGACCAAATGTATCAAGTGAAATGTCATTTTAAAACTTACAAAATATACACTTTTGCATGAAAATAAAATGTCAATTTTCGTTTTGGACAACAAAAGCCCCCTTTTTGATGTGACTGGTCACATACACATTGAAATTGGAATTTTCAACCTCGATGTAGCCTTTTTGGGCTTTATTTACTAGTGAATCAAAATAGGTTCTGGGGGTTTTTTTAAACTGTTTTTTATGTTATTTAACCACAAAGTATGTAGCTGAATTGCCACGTTGCTATGTTAACTGTCTCCCAATCTTGATATCTATTTTCATTTTAGATGGGAGAACATGTTTTTTATAGTTTATATATCCTCAAACATCAACCTAAAAGGGGCATTGAGAGATACGTATGGGAGTGCACCGTCAATTATCCTGGAAATCAGTTTCTTTACATCAAAGTAATACTTAGACATACTAACTACCATCTGAAACAGTTTACATTATTCGCCGTTTATCGTATAAAATTTCATGATTTTCTTAGTTTCGATATCATCATATCGAAACTAGGTTCTGAATTCGGAAGTTATGCTATCGTTTTACGTACGGACTTTCGCGGCAAATCTCAACCAGGAAGTGCCGTTATTTGCTTATTTGGCATGAAGGCGATGTCAGAATTGTATGACATTTTGGATTTGGGCTATGTTGATGATTATCTTTACGTTATTTGCTCATTTAGTATATCGATACATCTCTCAATGGCCCCTTTAAATGATGCATAAATCATAAAAATGATAACATAAAAGATGAAACAAAACAAATTGAGACTTGAAATGGCAAATCAATGGCAAATCCCAGACCAGCCGACCCAACCTGAGAGGTCCGTTTTTTTCTTCTCTTCTTCTTCCTATAAAGTGCTGCCTTCAAATGGTTGAAGATAAACGCACTGTAGTTGTATGCATGTGTTGCCTCGGCAACAGGAAAGTTAAAAACAGGTGTAATATATACAATATTTACAGGTGTGGGTAAAAAGCTGGTGATGAACTACTTCAGATGACGATCCTTCAGCGCTGATTTGAAGGCGTCAAGGGTTGAGTATGCAGCAGGATCAATTTTGAGGTTGTTCCAGTCCCGAATGGTACGTGGGAAGTATGAGTTGGCATACGCTGAAGAGCTGGTGTGGGGTTTGGTGAAACGGGAACTGTGACCCCTGGTAGATGTGGACAGATGAGTCAGATAGTCACTCCACAGGATGTCAACCAAGTTGTATCTGGTCTTGAACATCATATGAAGGCGGCTGTTACAACGGCGTTCCTGAAGTGATGGCCAGTTGAGATGGTCCAGCATGGTGGATACACTGCTCGTTCTCCTGTAGTCTCCCATGACAAAGCGGGCTGAGCTGCGTTGAACTTGCTCGAGCTTGTTGATATTGCGTTTTGTATGGGGGTCCCATGCAGTTCCAGCGAATTCGACAGATGGTCGAATAAAGGTGGTGTAGACTGCTTCTTTGACTTTCCGGCTTGTGTGGTTCAGGTTTCGGGAGAAGAAAGCCTTGGTGCCCTTTGCTTTCTTGGAGATGGTGTCAATGTGAGTATTGAAGCTCAGTTTTGAGTCGATATGCACTCCTAGATACTTAGCAGAGTTGGTAACCTCTAAGGCATGGCCATGAATGGAATATGATGCTGGGACTAGGTTGCGCTTGTTAGAAACTTGAACTACTTGGCACTTAGCTGCATTGAAACGCATCAACCACTTGGTTTCCCATTCTTGTAGGGCATCCAAGTCTTTCTGTAGGGCATCAGCATCAGCAGTTGTTGAGATGTGTCTATACACGACACTATCATCCGCGAACAGTCTAGTTGTTGAACTTGTAGTGTAGGCAGGCATGTCGTTGATGTAAGCTAGGAATAGCAATGGGCCAAGGACGCTGCCTTGGGGGACTCCAGATGTTACATTGGTCACATCGCTCCTCTTGCCATCGACAACGACGCACTGGGTGCGGGAGTGGAGGAAGTCTGTTATCCACTGCAGAGTTTGGCCTCTAATACCATAGTGATGTATCTTTTTCAACAGATGCCGGTGTGAGACTTTGTCAAAGGCCTTCTCAAAGTCGAGGAGGATCACATCAATTTGGGATTTCTCATCCAGACCTTTTGTGAGGTCGTCGAGCATGCAGATAAGTTGAGTTTCACATGATCTCTTTTTGCGAAAGCCATGTTGTGCATCGGACAGGATATTGTTGGCAGTCAGGTGTTGGATGGC
Source organism: Ophiura sarsii (assembly GCA_035610835.1). NCBI lineage: Eukaryota > Metazoa > Echinodermata > Ophiuroidea > Amphilepidida > Ophiuridae > Ophiura > Ophiura sarsii. The sequence continues at coordinate 122,877,151 of CM069441.1, read as the reverse complement.
GGCACAATGAATGATGTGTTCGCAGAGTTTGCAGAGTACAGAAGTCAGGGATATGGGTCTGTAATTAGCGGCGTCGGAACGGCTTCCCTTCTTGAACAGCGGTACAATCTGAGCCGTCTTCCACTGCGATGGTAGTTGCCCTTGGTTGATTGATGTCTGGAATAATAGAGTTACTGCAGGAGCAATCTCTTCAGCGGTCTCCTTTAGAAGCATTGTGGGTATCCCATCGGGACCGGATGCAGCAAAAGGCTTCAGGTTTCTGAGAAGCTTGGTCATCCCGTTCTGGTTCACGATTATGTCCTGCATAGGAGGATGGTTGCTGACACCAAGGTCAGGAATTGGAGCTCCGTTGTCTTTGGAGAAAACCGAAGTAAACTGGCGGTTCAAGATGTTTGCTTTGGATCTGGGATCAGAGTGAATAAAGCCTCTGTCTTTCAATGGAGCAACGCCGGAGTGGTCACGTCGTTTTGATTTGACTATTGCGCCCAACTTCTTGTTCCTACTGCCAGCAGGTTCGCTGTTGATGATGTCATGAATGAACTTGTTGTATGAGTTGCGACATACTTTTTGAGCTTCTTTCTTGAGGCGTCTGAAGCGAGCCCAGTGTTTATCTTTGTTGGAACGCCGGGCCTTCTTGAAGGCTCGAGCTTTACGCCTCAGGATCCGTTTAGACTCTGTGCCAAACCAGGGTTGGTTGTATCTAGTTGAGCTGAACTTTGAAGGTACACAGGCTTTGATGATGTTGTTCAACTTATGATTAAAGGCATTAGCAAGGTCTTCAACTGGTGTGGAGGTGGTGAAGTTGTTGATGAAGTCAGTTGACATTTGTTTAACTTTTGAGCGGATGGTATCAAAGTTGGTTTTTTTCCAAAGAAAGATCTTTCTCTTTACAGGTTTTCTCCTATTGGCACGTATGTTGGCGTCCATAAAGATCATGTCGTGGTCGCTGAGTGCAGGTAGCCCGGAGCAACTGTTGGTGAGCGAAGGTCTGTTTGTGAAGATAGTGTCGAGAATGTTGTCTATTCTTGAAGGAAAGTTGACCATCTGTTCAAGGCCAGTGGTGTCCAGTAGGTTCAGGAAGGCTTCATTAATAGCTAGTCTATATTGATGAGAGCGGATGCTGAGTGTTTCCCAATCGATGTCTGGTAGGTTAGTATCACCAGCAATCCAAATTGCAGCACCTGGATTACTCTCGCACAGGTGGCTGATGGTCCTGGTCAAGTCTTCAGTGTATTTAACATCATTGTTGGTGGGTCTGTAGACTGATGCCAGTACAATGGACTGATTACTCGACATTAGTCGAGCGTGTGTGGTCTAGTGGATAAGACGCCGGTCTCACGATGCAAAGGTTGTGAGTTCGAGCCCCATTAGGTCCAACATGTTTGTATCCTTGGGCAAGGTACTTAGTCTCAATTGCTTCGTCGACCCAAGCGATATTTGGGGAGCTGTTAGGATATCAAAATCTAAGTAGTGCTGATAGGCTTGTGCACTTGTCGACTGGTAGCCGCCTAAGTGTAGCGACCAAAGGATTCTGATATCAAAACTGGCAGCGATAATAATTGATTTAAAAAGCGCTTTGGGACTGTGCTTGCATTGTGGAAAGCGCTATATAAGAACGGTAATATTATTATTATTATTATTATTACCGTTGGAGATCTTGGCAGCAACTATTTCAGTTTCAGAGTTAAGATTGATCTGGAGACTGTTAAGACTACTATGAACAGCAAGTAAGACTCCGCCACGTTCATCTCTCCTGTCACGGCGATAAATGTCATACCCAGGTGGAAAGATTTCGCCATTGGCTATACTTGGTTTAAGCCAGGTTTCGCATCCAAAAACAACATCAGCTTTAGTTGCATCCAGAACGCTCCAGAATTCCACTCGCTTTGAGAAGATACTCTGGAAATTAATCTCAAGTAGGCGAAGGTTCTTAGGAGGCTGATGAAGGTTTTTAGGAGGCTGATGATTTGTGTCCCGTAGAGCAAGAATTATCCCAATCGCCTTAGGTGATGAAAAAAAAGAACTCTGCTCTATGGTTGGAGGGACCTAATAGGTTGGTAAATTTAGGCAACGTTGGGGTTTTAAAAAACCCATCTAAATCAAACATCTCACATTTCTAGTATAAAATGTGACGCGAATCAAGCGAATTGAGTCAGATGTCAGGAATATTTATTTTAAGTCATAGGTAAAAAGAAGTGACACATTCTTATGTTTTTCCTATTGTTTTAATTATTTGTAACTTGAAAACTAGAAATTTGATTTTAATGTAGTTTGGACCATACTGTAGCATTTTCCACATACATTTGAATGATGGACAAAATGCCAAAATTGAAAACTGCTGACATGTGACTCATTTTGCTTGATCAAATCACAAATATGTTTTTATTCTTCCTTTTGTTTTTGAGGAGAGTGCTCTTATCAACAATAAGCATCAGTAATCCTTAACCTTTCCACGTGGCAGGTGTCTGCAGACGACATTCCAAAATTTCACAAAATGTTTCAAAATGTCAATTTTTTGCATTTCATTACCATATTTTGAATCAACATGAGAAATACATTAAAATAAGTACAAACATGCCTTGTATTGGTTCGATAATCCTTATATACTTATAGACTTTGAAAAATGGAAAAGGTTTCTGGAAAATCAGTTTTATTTACAGTAAAACTAATAGCCTTAGAATGTATCTTGAACCATCCACTTCAGTCTGTCTTCACTGACTTACAAGTATTTTAACAATTAAATATGACGAATATTCATTTATTTTTATCGGTATGAAAAAAGAGTAATTTCACTATTTTGATTGAAATGGGAAAATACCGTCAGCAGACAGGGGTTGAATTGTATGGAGCGGACATAAGTGGTTGTATATAAGGCCAATAAAATGAAATAACATGGTTCTCGTCAGCCGGCAACATAAAAAATAAATTAAAAAATCATTATTTTTATTGATTTCATTACAGGATTTTTTATGCTGAAAAAAAAAAATCCGGTACGAAAATTGATTTAATACATCCCTTCTTCTTCTTCTTCTTCTTTGGTACTGCTTAACATCCCGGGTGGGATAAAACAAGCAGGGATTGGTGTGCGCGTTGTTTCTTAGTCTAGCTTTTGTTGTGCTTTGAGTTGAGTGCTTATTGCTGTCTTGAATTGTGATGGTTCCTTAATGTTTGTTACTGACTCAGGCAAGTCGTTCCAGTCCCTGATTGACCTTGGTACATATGAGTACTTGAAGCTGTCTATTCTGGACTGCACTTCGATGAAGTTGTTTTTGTTAGATCGACGTGTACGCCTTTGGACTGGGTGTAGGTAGTTTTGTACCGGGATAGCGAGGTGCCCTCCTATGGCTTTGTGTAAGATAGCAAGGTGGTTAATTTTCCTTCTATCGTTTAGAGACTCCCAGTCTGAGTAGTCACCTCCTATTACAACTCTTTGTCTGCGTCCTTTAAGAAAAGCTCCAATCCATCTATTTATACTACCATCTATACCATATTGGGATAATTTGAGAAGCAACCTGTTGTGCGCGACGACGTCAAAAGCTTTTGAGAAGTCCATTATTATTATATCTGTTTGGATGCTTTTATTTTGAGAGGTAGATAGATCGTGAATGGTTTGGATGAGCTGTGTTTCGCAAGAATGTGATTTTCGGAATCCGTGTTGCTGTGGTGTCAAAATATTATGTGCATCGAAGACGGGAACCATGTTATTTCATTCCAATGGCCTAATATGAAGATAAGTCGGGTTTAAAGGTGTACTTTATTACCTAAAATGTAATATTAAGTGCAGTACCCTCAAAATGAATATCTCTGAAAAGTGTCAAATGTCCTTTTGTCATTTACCATCATTCAATCTAGATATTCACTCATATCTAGGCCACCCGGGCAACAGATCTGTCACAACCATTTTGCCTTCTTTTTTATTACTATTTTTATAATTTTGATGTGCAATCCGGTGGTTTTTTAAACATTGTATAAAGGGTGTCCCAGAATGATTTACAATGGGAAAGGTGCATCTACTTGGCTATGAACACCATTGTTATTGGTCAAAGTGCTTATAATTCTAATATGTACCGTACGTATGTTTTAAAGCTTTTATTAGGAATTTTGAATTTGAGATATTGGTCGTTTCTGACAGAAAGTGTAAAATCTTTTGTAAATTTCAAGTACTTATACTAATACTGTATAATATTAGTGAAAAATAATTATACAGGGTGTATCAGAAAGGACTGTACCATGTTTCTAAAATACATAAAAAATACAAAATGATTATTGTTTTAAATTTAAACACCTGCAATATAAAGGTGAACATGTTTCCTATATTATATGTTAATTAGGCGGTCACCCGGGTTTGCTGGTTCTCGGGTTTGGTGGTTTGTAGAATGCATGCATAAAGCCCGATCGGACAAACTTTGAAAATTTGACCCTTAGACGACCTTTGACCCCGGACGACCCAAGAAAAGCAAAGCCGTTTTATTTTTTCCACGCTCGACTCGTATTTAGATATCTCTTTTTGTTCTCGTGTGGCAAGACATAATCAAAAATCGATGAAAAATGTATTTTAAATTTCAATCAATCCTCTCTACCACTTACCCAACATTTCAAACAATGTAGCCCACACCACATAAGCAATATTCAAATCTCCCGCCAAAGAAAGGAAAGTTAAAACCACCCAAGGCAGAACAAATCCTGGTTTATTTGCGGATTAAAAATTAACATTTATCTCCAGATTTCACCCACAAAAGTATACCAATAATAAATAGTTATACAAGTGATGTGAAAAGTTGAGATATGGCGACCAAAAATAAACCCTGTCCCTATGGACGGTTGGATATCTCAGGTATGGTTAGTAATTTCACAGATTTTTAAATTGATAATTTCGACCAAAGTGGAAATCTACCATCTTTACCAGAAAGTCTGTATTTTCCATCAGAAATGTCCGATATTCAAAATTTAAAATTCTTATGAAAGCTGGGCGTTTGCGCAAGATATATGTGAAATCGTTTTGAACAATATCAATAGAATTCATACCGTTATAAATTATATTGCCTCGGTACAGTTCTTTCTGATACACCCTGTAAATGGTATTTTAAAATAAAAAAAATTATTTTTTTATCACATTTAATAAGCCAGTGTCATCTTCAATCAGTTGTCTTGTCATCTGGAGAAGAAATCCAGACAATGAATAATATTGGTTTTAAAAAGTAAATCAGATTGATTAAAACTTGTCCTTGAAATTCTAAAAGACTATTGCCGCAATAGTTTTGTAAGTCAGCATGCAATTGCATGTCATCATTTTGTAGGTCATAATTGAGATTTTATTGACTGTTTTTGTTGACTTGTGTTTTATTTGTTGTTGATATATTTATTTATAAAAGAGTTTAATATCAGATGTTTGCAATACTTACCAATAAAAACTTTTGTAGTAATATGTGCCAATCTCGATAAAAGTTCCCTTTAAAAGGGATTACCATGCCCAAGATGATTCCATTTATAAAAGACAAAAAAATAATATAAATGGAAGGCACTAATTTTAATCATTTCATGTTTTAAAGATGAAATTGTTCTTTCGGTTGGTCAAAGTTGGAAGATAAAAACCTATAACTTATTTTCATGGTGTCATTACTCTGTGCGAAAAAAGGTTATAGGCCTAAAGGATGCATTGGCCTACATTATATTTAGCTTGATCTCCAGATTAATCTAATTCAGACCCTGATTTGGATGTTAGATTCCATGTCGACAACTGAGACAATGCTATTTAAGGTAAAGTGTATCCCTGGCATGCCTGGTCAAAAGACAAGTCAAAAGAAGTTTTAATTGCAATCAAAACTACATACTGCCAGCTATTCCAAAATTGAAATGCAACAAAAACTTCTTTTTATTATGCCAAGCACACAAAATTGTCATTACTGATAATTGATGTTCTTATTGCTCTTTCAAACTTATTTCATGATGTCAATTTTTAATTTTTGATTTTGCGCGAAACATTTTTTGCATTGAAATTATTGAACCAAAATAATAACAATCCATACTGTGAATGTGTACTTTCTCAATACCTTTGCTGATTAATAGTGACATGAAGCAGCCTCTCCATAATTAAATCTTTAAATTCAGTTACACATTTATAGTAGATTAGACTTTCCTTTCCTTTTCTGGAAAACCGACTGCCCTGTTCAGTGTGGAAAAACAGTTATCTTTTTCGCAATCGATGCTCATTTTGGTTTGTTATGAGCCAAGACAGTATACCTATCGTTCTAGTTTAACCAGAAAACCCTTTAAATCTTAATCTTCGGATATTTCCAATAAAATTACTTATTGGTGAAGAAAGTAGGCCAAGGTATTTAGCAAGTATCAGGGTTAACAATCTCTCTTGGGGAGCAATGCCACAAGTATTGCTTTATTCAGAACTTAGAGTTCGTACTAAAAGGATTCTAAGTGTCTCTTAGAAATTGTTTCCTATACCTGACTCTTGCTTGACTAGTCTGGTGGTTATCTACTGCAAAATACAATGAAAACTTTAAGAGTGACAATATAAAAAAGGGCATATAAGACATTCTTGTGGCAAAAGCCTAAAGCTATAGGGACCTGTTCAAGTATGCCTTACAATATTCCACTATGCCAAAACACTCTTTCAAAGACTACAAGAATTTGCCTGGCATTTCTTGTAATCTCAATTATAAAACCATATAATGGACTTCCGTAAATTATATTACAAAGCACACAATTTAATCAAAGATCGACCGTAAAGAGACAGTCTTTGAATATGAACTTATAATACACTAATTTACCAGAGCAGTGATTCACATTTTATATCCAACATTTCCAAACCTGGGCTGTCTTAGGCTGTATTTGACCATAAATTCCAGTATTTATGATTTACTCACACATGCACATGGCTCCCAGCTCCCCTGCTGACACAACTGACCATGCTGAGTAAATAGCCTGTCCTGAAAGCTGATGCCTAATTTGGCACAATGTAGATACCACATGTGTAGTGGTCTATTACCCTAGACATATTAAATTATATTTTATTAGAAGTGAGAATATGTTATTTTTTCAGCAAAAATCATAACTTTGGTAATACTGAATGGAATTCCTCCATTCAAACATGAAACTAAACCAACTTTGGTACTTTCATTTCATTTTTTGCACTTAAATTGCAGAAATCAACAAAAGGTGTTTTTATACACAAATACATGTATGTGTTCACTCACATGTCCTTATCTTCCTTATCAGACCTCCTCCCTGAGCGAAAACCAAACTAATACCATGCTTGACAGCATGGGTGAAAAGACATTTGATAAGCTATAAGATGTAAGTAATAAAAACATACATAGTCATATGAAAATGCGAAACTGATATGGAAGAACATATTTTTTAGTAAATACATATTGATGGATAAATGAATTATCTTTCATATGTGAATGTATGATGTGATGTAGACATATGACACTGCGAAATGTGTAAATAATGAATGAAAATAAATTTGAAAGATTACAAAAAGAATGTTTGAATCAAGTCATTAAGAAAAACAAAGTTTTTTAATTCAAGTTAATTTGGCATCATACTAAAGTCACTTTTTTAAGTAATCATGTGAAATCATGCATTTGGATTAGTGATTTAAGTAAGATTAAGTCTTTTGAAACATTTTGAAACTGAGATACAGGTCAAGTATTGCTTTCAGTGACTCAAATCAAGTAAAGTCATCAAAAATGATAACTTAAGTCCAAGTCTAGTGAAGTATTGACACACACACTTTTCAGGGCAATGAAGAGAAACAATTCTATGGACCCAACCTACCCAGATTTTTGGAGGCGGGGCAACGGCCATCGCCTCCTTTATGGGTAGGTTTTGACATATGGGAAAACGACATCTTACCTACGGTTTACATGCTACAATAAATCCCTTATGTTTTACGTATGTCACACTACATAAAAACAGATCCTCTCTGTTGTAGCGCATTACTATCACCAATGAGTGCTACTGACCTTTTTCAACTAAACCTTGTTTAACTGTGGTTTAACGTGTGCTTAAACAGGTTTTGTATGTATTGGGCTACCTTTTGGCATTGACTTGAGATATTTTAGGTGACATTTGTGATGTTGTCTGGCAACACTGCATATCTGATCAAATAAAAGTTGTTTACACCAGGGAGGTGTCTGTTTACACAGCTGCGGGCAATTCATGGACTGTATAGGACCAGCAATGATTACATCTTGATTGAGTGCCTAAGATAAAGTGCTTTAACAAAATCAACGTTTTTTATTGTTTTAGGAAAGTTTAAAGACAAAATATGAAAATAACGTGTCTTTATTGATATAGTTTCTCGTTTGAACGGTGGAAATCGGTTGGGGATTAATAAAGTTACCGAATTCCGATGTTAAAAGATATTGAATCAATTACATGCAAAGGGTATATTTTGCAACGTTATTTGTTCACGATGTTGTCCCAAGTAAATATTGTTGTACGAATTCACTGTGTATCAAATATTGATTGGACTGTATTCAAATATTCATTTGAATTTAAAAAGTGATGGTTTTTTTGTGTTAATTAACAACAAAAAATGAAGTTATATGAACATCTGTAATATGTACTTATTGTTACTGTTAAAATAATGCTTAAGGATGTATAAACAATAACATTTTTATTTACAGAACTAAATAGAAATACGCAAATTTATTGGTTGTAGACAATCTTTAACAAAGCCACTTCACTTGACGTTCCGAGTTACAGATTGAAACAATCATAATCAAAATCATATTTGTTAGACAACATTTCAACTGTTGTGCAACCAATCTGTTTTCAACCCTTAAAAACCATAAAAACACATATTTTCAAGTATAATGCTCATATAGATTCATAAAACTTGTCTAGAATAATTATATTCACACTTTATGATCAGAAATGTAAATCTGCAAGAAAATCTACTTTCTTTAAAAACAAAATATGCTTATAAGATCAATATACTATACCTTTAAGCATATCAGAAATAAAGTACCTTTTAAAGGCAAGCTACCACTTTGGGTTTCTAGCCATACCCAGTTCCATTAGACTGTCAGTCACCAGGTAACAGGTTATGACCAATTTATCTGTGGTAAAATGCCAACGTGATAAACTAGCTCTAAGATGTAACATACTTGATTCCAAAAGCCTTAATGTTTTTACTCGTCAACATTGTCCTGACTTTTTATAGTATTATTAACATTAGTTAGTGATTTCCATTCATGTTATATTGATAAATAAAACTTAACATAACCACTCTTTTTGTTACCTATATCACACTCTGCTGTCTGTTTCTTTAAATTTATATGACCGCCTCTTTTCCTTTTTAAAGGAATTTTTATTAAGAATTGAGAAAAACATTTTTGTGAGTGAAAAAGAGCGTTTAAAAAATGGCAACATTTGAACAGATTGTGGTGATATTTAGTGTCATAGAGAAACAGAACACTTGCCTGAGCAATTATTTCTCATCAGAAATCTGTACTATTTAAAGGCATATTATGTGATCTTTGGTACATTTTTACACACTTTTTTCTCTCTGATAATGAACGTTGAATATTGAAAGAATTTTCAACATGTGTTTTCGATTTTCATCATTAGAAGCATTCCGCACTATTGTGTTTACTCGCGTACAATTATGATCGTTGCCGGTAACACTGTAAACGGTGTTAACATGGTGTCAAACCATGGACTTCTAATTGTGAACCAAACTCAGACAGCGGACCCAGATAGTGTATTTCAACCTCTTCAAACCATGACTTTGACGTAATTAAGAATCATATAGCTCTGTAACTTACAAGATTTTTACGATTTATGATAAAAAAGGCAAATCTGCAAGATCACATAATATACCTTTAAGCTATCAGTTGTCCTTACTCACACACCCCTACATGGTGACTGGGTGCACATGATTAGGATTCTGTTACACATTTACACAGGCAGTGCTTTCAACATATTTGTGTGTGTTGATTTGTCATAAGACAATACATCCAGCACATATGAAAAATATCGACAATCAATATGCATTTTGAGATGTTCTGTCGATTTGAATACAGTGGCTGTTATTAATCAAAATGTAAAACCTTGCTCTGTGAGTGTTAATTTAGATCTGTTGATGTGTGATCAAATGATTAGAATTACCTACTTAGCCACCCCCCCCCCCCCCCCCCCCCCCCCCCCCCCCCCTTAAAAAAGGTCTGTCTCTCATACATTTGGGTAAATAGCTATGCGATGTGCGATATAAAAATAATAATATTAAAGTAAAAATAGCTATGCTAAATGTGGTTGTTGGGTTTTTTCTTCGTTTTTTTATTGTGTTTTTGGCCCACTTTACCCCCCCCCCCCCCTGCTTTCGGAGCCAAAATTGGGCTCATCACGTATATGTTTATGCAGCAAAAGTGACTCCACATACTTATGCACGTGGGGTATGTGAGACAGATTTTTTTCTAAGCCTTATGTAGTATATCGGATAATATCAATATGACATTGGGTTATCACAGATATCACCTTTAATTTGATATCAAAATCCAAGGTACCGGTTTGATATGAAATTTTAAAAATAGCCAATTTAATCAACTGTATCTATTGTAGCCTTGAAGGTATAGGAAATACATTTAGTGGCAGAGATCCATTTTCCATTCTATCTGGCTAAATCTTTTTATCTGTTAAAAGCATACCTTTAAATTCATGATACGTGAAAGTGTAAGAGTGAAAGTAATAAAATGTTTATAATTCCAATTAACAAGAAATAGGCCTAATAGATTCTCTTTACTAGACCTGATCCTATAGAGGCCTACAATGGAAATGATTTAATATCTTTTAACGTTATTTAACAATAACGGCTTACAGTTAAATAATTATGATGACATCATTAATACTCATTAGAGTTGATCAAACAACGCAGGCCTATTCCAAGCAATACAAATATCAGCTAATATGCAAAAGCTATATATGGAGGCCTTATCACTATAACAATTTTAATTGTATAGTATGATATTCCTTAGTTTGGAAAATAATGGTTTAAAATATGAACCCTCCCACTCGGCTGACAAACGATGTAAGCTGACGTATAGTCCCGGTATCTCCAAAAATATACAGGCATCTGATGCATTTGATTAATAAGTGCAAGGACTCTTTTGGGCCACTATAGCACATACCAGTATGCGTTTAGCCTACAACTTTTCTGGGGACGATATTTTCTTTGGAAGGCATCGCATCGATGGAAGATTTATTTTTCTTGGCCTAATTCATAGATCATCTTAATTTGTGTTTTTTAAGTGTCAGAATAAAATCAATATGCTGATCATATTTATTGCTGTAAGTGTGGGTAGGATCAATGAGTTTTACTGCAGCATGTTCGGATGACTCAAAATAAATGGAAAATAATATCAAATTTCAAAATGATGAAATTCAAATGTTTACACAACTTTATAAAAAATCTCTTAGTGCTTTCAATTTTGAGTATGATTGTTATTCTGTATTCATGTGTGAGTGTGACAGCATGTAGATGATTTCAATTTATTTGGTTCTGTGGTGAGGTAAATTTGATTCATAGAAAACGTTTGTTGTTAGAATAATAATAGCAATGGAATGAAATAATATCAAATTTCAATCATTTTTACAAACTTTGTTGAACAAGCATGATGCTTTCAATTTTAATCATTGTTGTTGTATTATTCTTTACATTAAATTGTGACAAAATGTTTTAGTTCATCTGAATTTATTTGGTTAAGTGACGGGTAAATTCAATTTTTGTGCTTAATTTGTTGCACGAATAATGGAATGGAAGAAGTATTGGAATATTATCAAATTTATAATAAATTTGTGTCTCCATTAAGGAGGGGGTGTTAATCCTAAAAATATGAAATTTAAACTATTAATGTGATGTATATAGAAGTATACATTTTTGGAAAGGAAATGAGTCAGAATCCATTTTTTGTTTCAAATTACACTAAAGGTGTTTTTTTGCATTTTGACCAACACAAATCACTTTTTTGGCTCAACATTTTAAAAAGAACCTTAAAAATGCAATTTTGGCCTTTTTTTAAACCAATAACTGATTTGTTACGTTGTCCAAAAAGAATTGAGCTAAAAATTTGATCATTTTGGTCAAAATTCAAACTAAGAATCAGCATTTTTAGTGAAATTTTATACCAAATATTCCTCCCCCCCCCCCTTCTCCCCTTAACCCTAACCCACCCGGTGGATTTTCCAACAACATTTTTTTCAAGCGAAAAAAGCACACACAACAAGAGGTGCCACGCCCCGGGGTTTGAACCCACGACCTCTCGGTTGGCGGGCGGACACTCTACCAACTGCGCCACGGGGGAAGCTGTGCTGGGCGAGTGTATTCGCCCAGCTATATAGCTTACAGCCATTATTTCAGACAAAAACCTCAGCGCCAGGTGGAACCAGGATGCTGGGAAATGGGATTTCATGGGATCTGGGGCTGTAAGGGTTAATCAGGGTAAAATTAGAGAAAAAAAGTGAAAATTAAAAAGAAGAAAAAAAATCGTTCAATAACCCTAACCCACCCGGTGGATTTTCCAACAACATTTTTTTCAAGCGAAAAAAGCACACACAACAAGAGGTGCCACGCCCCGGGGTTTGAACCCACGACCTCTCGGTTGGCGGGCGGACACTCTACCAACTGCGCCACGGGGGAAGCTGTGCTGGGCGAGTGTATTCGCCCAGCTATATAGCTTACAGCCATTATTTCAGACAAAAACCTCAGCGCCAGGTGGAACCAGGATGCTGGGAAATGGGATTTCATGGGATCTGGGGCTGTAAGGGTTAATCAGGGTAAAATTAGAGAAAAAAAGTGAAAATTAAAAAGAAGAAAAAAAATCGTTCAATAACCCTAACCCACCCGGTGGATTTTCCAACAACATTTTTTTCAAGCGAAAAAAGCACACACAACAAGAGGTGCCACGCCCCGGGGTTTGAACCCACGACCTCTCGGTTGGCGGGCGGACACTCTACCAACTGCGCCACGGGGGAAGCTGTGCTGGGCGAGTGTATTCGCCCAGCTATATAGCTTACAGCCATTATTTCAGACAAAAACCTCAGCGCCAGGTGGAACCAGGATGCTGGGAAATGGGATTTCATGGGATCTGGGGCTGTAAGGGTTAATGAAGAATGACTTTCAAAATTATAGTGCGCTGATTGTATTTAACTAGAGTGAGCAACCTGATTAATTTTGAGGGCTGCTGATATTTCTTGAGTTAACAATTTATATGCAATATTAGTTATGATTATCATTAAATTTTAATAAGATGCCCTCTGAGGTTTTTATACAAGTTGCGCTTTATAAATATGTTATTATTATATTATTATTAATTAGTTTACTACATCCAGTGGCAGAAATAAGACTGACCGTCGTATGAATTTACTGACTAAACAAATGTGCCTTGTGTTGCGCGAAAATGTGCTATTTACACTAATTTTGACATAATTGACCTACATTTTGACTTCTAATAAACTAAAATTAAAATTTCGGAGGAACATGCACGCGTAGCTTAGTACTAGTTTAACCGTCATAATTCCACGCCACTGACTACATCTTTAGGCATCAACCTTCGGGGAACTTCATGTTCCATGGATTTGGAAGATTACAGATTGAAGGGGAAAAAAATAGAGAATGTTTTGTTATTCATTATTTAAACATTTTGTTGAACTTTTGATCAACCTTTGGTTTGATAAATTATCAATAGCAAGAGGATTTGTTATAAACTTGCATTAATTTCTTTAAAGAATTAATTGAAAAAAAATAACAAAATGCTTCAAATTTTCGAAATAATAATGAATTCCAATATGTTAACTATATTGGATTTCTATCACAACCAAAATGTTATGACAGTGGGTGGACATTCAATTTGTTTTGATGTATATGAGTAAAAATGGGTTAATTTATTTAAATATCATTTTATTTAGTGAAATTTACTTCATTCTGTATTCAAACGGAATAAAGTGACTTTTACTCAAGTCATGTACACAAAACAATTGCAGGCAGTCATCAAGCAACTTGAAACTCTAAATTGCATTTCATAAACCTTGTCGTGATATTGATAGGTACATTTGATCACTATTACACATAGGGCATCCTATTGTTTGGACAACCTTTCAATCGTTCAATACTGTCATAATGTTTTGACCACAAATGTCTCATATATGGCGAAATTAGATGAACAATTTGACATTTTTACATTTTGCCATTCAAAAGAAACACCTTCAAGCCGAGCTTGACCAACCCATTTATAAAATCAAAATGTTTACACAACCTTAAAAAAAATCTCTTATAGTTTAATCAGTTCCAAATTGGCGAGAAACATTCAGTTTTTATCTCTCCGCACGCAAAAGTAATTCAAGCGTACGCCGAGATTATGGCCACACACACAAGAATTTGGTCACATGCACGCATGAATTTATTTGGTTAAGTGACTGGTAAATTCAATTTATGGGCTTAAATTGTTGCTCGAATAATGGAAGAAGTATTGGAATATTATCAAATTTATTGAATTTGTGTCTCCATTTTAGTGAAGAGTGACTTTCAAAATTGCAGTGCTCTGTTGATATTAAACGAGGGTTGGGCAACCTTTTTAACACCAAGGCCAACACTTGTTAATTTTTAGGACTGCTGATATTTCTTGAGTTAACAATTTGTATATAATATTAGTTTATGATTGTCATTAAATATTAATAAGATGCCCTAATTAGGTTACATTCAGTGGCAGAAATAAAACTGAACGTCATGACTTTACCGACTAAAGCAAAATATTGCTGTTTACGCTAATTTTAACATGATTGAACTACTTTTTGGTTTGAAGAACGAGCTTCTAATAAACTAAAATTAAAAGTAGCTTTATACTAGTTTGACCGTCATAATTTCATGATTACCCCTGTCAAATGAACTCAAATATTGGTGGCCAATTATCACACCCCCCCCCCCCCCCCCCCCCCCCCCTCCCTGGCTACGCCACTGACAACGTCTTTAAGCATCATCCTTCGGGGAACCTCATGTTCCATTGTGGATTTGGAAGATTGCAGATTGAAGGGGAAATAATCGGGAATGTTTTGTTATTCCTTATTTAAACATTATGTTGAACTTTTGATCATCCTTTGGTTTGAAAAATTATCAATTGCAAGACGATTTGTTATAAACTTGCATTCTTTTTTTAAAGAAATTAACAAAATGGTTCAACCGACTCATTTTGTGTGTGTCAGAAAACGGCAACAATTTGTTCGATTTTGGTGTCAATTTGAAGGGGGAAAAGAAGGAGCAAAAATAAAGCCTGACCGATCAACCAAGCCTGAGAGGTCTATTTGCCCGTATAACAGGGTTGGGTTTTTATGTTTGCCTAAAGCTAATAGTTTGATATCTGAATATGTTATCACTTGAACATTTACTCTTGTGAAACATTTTGTACATGATCATATTTTCATGATTTCAAGAAAGATAAGTCCTTTTCTAGAGCATACAACTTACCTTTACCAATGATAAAAAGTTGTTTTTCTGTCTTGACTTCACTGAGGAGGTTTTTGAGTAAATTCACATATCTGGGTCAATCTGAGTCAATATGCATATAGTTCTGCTACTTGTATTGTCAATAACCTGATCTTGCGGCCTGCTGGGACACAAATCCAGTTATTGGAGATATACCATTAATTAGTATACACTTAAGTTTAGATTTGCATCAAGCTAGGACGGTGCTAACATCTTGTGTTTGTAATCCATGCATAATTAAAAAGAAGTTTCAAATCAACGGCTAATATCCAGTTGTGCCATAAGATATCCAATTTATCTGGAACTATTTCTTGGTAGAGTTACTAACGTGTCCAATACTACAAATACACAGTAGTTGCTGAGAGGAGTCAAGGTATGTGTATGCTGCTCAAACAGTTCTGCCAATATTTACTTGTAGTCGCAATATGTAATAGCATTCAGTGCTGCGAAGATTTTCTAGTAGTCTTTATGCAATAGCATTCATTTTTTCAACTAACCATTCACAAACTTATATTTTTCAACACTAGCTTATGTGTATCTGATCCAGTCATATATATGTGTGTGCATTCATATTAACCGCTAGTCATCTTAGCATAGAACGGTATATTTAGTTCATCAACTGCCCATTCACTGACTCCAATTAGTATCCAGCGGCAGCTAAACACGTGTATAAGATATCTCCTGTATGGTGACACTATCTAGAAATGATTGACACTGCTGTCAATACGATGATACACTTTCAACGTAGTGTGGAACAGTTCATATCTGTAGCCAATAGCTAGTGCAGAGTGTTATTTTATATAATTATGGGTTTTTTCAGTTAGAAAAGTGTGCCATCACCATGCTAACCACACCTACACATCTCGCGGTATTATGTATTAACGCATTGTATGCCGCAACTTGATTGTACTTAAAGGTATATTGATTGTTATCCAATCATTTTTGCTCTATGATGTGATGAGAGTATCATTAAGCACATACTTCTAAATTTTCACTTGAAAGTTGAATTTGAAGTATCCTTGTTGAAATTGTATGACCACTGTGAAACCAACCCAAAAGCTTTGGGAAGTAAATATTACTAGAGGGTTTGTTTCAAATCTCACAAAAACATTATTTTCTATCTCACAAAGTTTACAATTTAAAAACAGAGAAAGTTGAATGTTCTTTGAAAAACAGGCTCTGTAACAGTAATTTTGTGTCCACTAGTTATGGTAAAGAATAATAATTAGATTTAAAAAAATCTAATTTTCAGAACACTGTGGTTTCAGAGAAATGTTTTATTTGACACATATATTTTAAATTTGACATCGGATTCAAGCAACTCAAATAAGAACAAATATGCTTAGTTCTCAACACTATCAAACAGTTGTTTAACCCAATGTGGTAAAGACAGCAAAGTTTGGTAATTATAGTGATGCCATTTAGCAACTGATCAGTGCGACTTTAAACATTATGCTAGAATCCACTCCTTACAGATTTGGGAATAAATGGTAAACTGTGAGATGCACAGAAGCAGAGAGATTTTACCAAATTATGGACTACATCCATGCGTGAGGTAGTGATGCAAAAGAATATACACTGGCACACCGTTAATCACCGGGTTTTAATAACTAACTGCCTTGCGTGTAGGGCAGAAATGCAATGTGTGTTATTTGCTTGATTTCATTCTATTTGTGTGTGTCAAGAAGGGATGTGAAGGATCAAATAGTGTACTGTAATACAGTTGCATTAACTCCCGGCATTAACTACAGATTTTTAAAATGCTTTCGTCAATAATGGGTTTTAATACACACCTCGCCCTATCATTATTACTCCATTATGTTGTACAAATGGAACGATACAATTAAAGGTAGATGTTCCGATTTTCAACTTGAAGTTTTCTATTCTACATGAAAGGTCATCCTTAAAAAAGTCGTGTTCCAAAGTTTGAGTTGCATAGCTCTAATGGTTCTTATTTTAGACGCACAAGATGCTGTGAACTATACCCATTGAGTAGTACACAAACTATATCGGTAGTTACCACCATTCGCGGTAATTCGACGTTATTTCATCGATTTCTCCGTAATTATACCGATTTAGGCCGTCAAATTTCAGTATGATGATGAGAAAAATACGAGCTTTCATATGATATGAAAATCTCCGTATGTTTTGAAATAATTCTGTGTTACGAAAATGTGATCGGGTCATCTACCTTTAATAATAACTCTCCATTCCTAGTCTTGAGAATAATAATATTGAATATCGTTCTGTACTTCAAGACTGTAATTTCAGGTTCTATTTTATGGGGGAAAAAGGTACAATATGAACTGCACTGGAATTCAACATATTAAATGAAGCACTCCACAATAAAATTTGCTATATACAGAGTGTCCCAAAAGTTTTGAAACCTTTCAAACATTCATATTCCCAGATAAATAATTTGTAGTATAAAAATAAAACCCTTTTTTTGCAATGTGAGGTTATTCAAATCCTAACATCCTTACATTTTGTTGCTGATGTTAGGTTTTTCAAATCCTTACACCTTACACAGCAAGCCATGCAAGCAGTGGCGTAGCTAGGATTTTTTTCAGGGGGGGGCAAGATTTCTGAAAATTTCGTAAAAGGTTACCCAAAAAAAAATTCAAGTCACCAACTCGTGATTTTCACGTAAGTGAGGGGGGGGGGGGGGGTTGAGGTCAAAAGAATTCGCACGGTCAAAAAAAAAATCGCACAGTACATGTACTACATGTACAATTTTGCCTTATATTTGACTATTTGGGCTGCATATACCCACATATTACCAGTACCCCCGCACGCAATCTCAGTCTTTTATCAATTTTTTTCCCTGTTTTCTTTTTTTTCCCCTTTTTAATTTTTTTTAGAGGGGATGGGGGGCGGGGCACAAATGGGATTTTTCAGTCGTGGGGGGCATTTGCCCCCCCCCCCCCTGAGCTACGCCACTGCATGCAAGGCTCTGTCGATAGAAAAGTAAAATGTTAGGAATTCATCTAAACCTTACATTTCAAAGACTCCCTAAATCGTGCAGTTGTTGGCATTTTGACTTTTGTCTGTAGAACCATTGCAGTAATTTAACTCAAAATTTTGGAACTAGACTGTATTTAGGGTCCCAAGTCGGGTCACCTCCCTTTTAAATCTGTTGACAAAATTAAATTAATATGGGCAGTTGGATATGTAGAACATGGTTTTATTTTCCCCCATGGCTTCAGTTTGCTAGATGGTGCTCATGTATCATTACTATATTGTAACTGAATAACACTATTGGGTAGCTATGAGATTGAATTTGACATGTAAGATCCTTTTTGCTGGTAATTTGCTCTAAAAGTGAAATTAATCAAGTGTCAAATCACTACATACAACTAGATTTAGCTGAGATTAGGTAACAAAAATGTGTGCTGGGATTTGTATTTTCTCCGTAAAAGTCAATATCAGTTGTATAAAGCGTATTACCCAAAGAGAGACAATAAATAATGCAACTGTATCTTGACATGGGCAACTTTTTTCTTGTTTGATTTCGTCATTTTTTGTTTCTCTTTTCCTTTAAAAATATAAAGGTATACAGGCATGAGAAAACAAGTTTATTGGAGAAACCTGAAATAAATGTGAAAAATTGAAGGGAAAAAACACAATAGACTGAAAAATGTGAATTCCAAATGAATGAAAATGCCCACCCCTTGCACATTTTAGGGTAAGGGGTTAATTTAGTGGGTTCTGCCAACACAACAATTTTATTTTTGGCCTTAGCGGATTTAAGTAATTTTTCATTGTATATAAAAAGCAAATGTGAACTAGAGCTCTGCTGGGCCAATCAATTGATTCATGGCTACTCAAAGTACTCGTATACAAGAAACACAAATAGGCAGGGGTTTAAAAATATAAAAATGATAATTAATTTCATCTCATCTTCTTATCAATTATTTCCTCCCAATCAGGAAACCTCAAACTTGATGATGTTGATGTATGCATCGTGTTTTATTACCTATGCAACCTTGTCTTTAGCTCATTTTAAAATTTGTTTTTTAAGATAGTGTTTTTCGAAATTCTAAATAGTTTTTGCTATAATTGCCTTCATGATTCACAGTAACTTTTGGTTTCAGGGTAAAATTGATGTATATTATAAAAGATTTCAATCAATTAACTTATTTATTTCATTTACTTTAAAGAAATAAGCAACAAACTTTGCAGTTCTGAAAACATACTTTTACTAAAGCTCTAATTCACTAACAACATTCCAGTGTCCAATACATCAAATCATACAAAAGATGGGCTAAGAATTGGGTGTTGTTCTGGGTTTTTTTCTTCAATTCTTGTTGACAAAGCTAGCAAAACATAGCAAAATAAACTAAACCTAACTCTTCATTTCTTCTGAAGGCCAAGGAAAAATACAACCAATGGTTTTCAGAAGTTTTATATTTATATTTTTAGGGTTTTTCAATCATCACCTTACTCTGTACTTGTATTTTAGATGCCTGTACATAGATAAAGCTGCTGGCAAATTTGTCCAGTCTCTGTCACAAGACACAGCATCACTGGGTGTTGAAGAGACAAGGTTTGAAGAGCGTATTCTGAAGGAGAGACTAACGCTGGGACTGTAGATTGCTAACAGTGCTTGTGAACAAGTAATCAGAGGCCTTGCATAGTAACCATGGCAACCAGATCAAAATAACATACGTTTTCTGAAACGTCTTGACTTAAGCTTTAATTTGATATATAACACCATAGATCCTAAAAGCGGTAGGTCCACAGTAACATTGAGAAAATGTGTTTCCAAATTTGGGTCAAATCAAATGGTTATTGTTATGTCATTTATACTCTGTGTTAAATCAAAGTTGGGGATGACATTGGCTTGTATTCTTGTTGTAGGCACTGGCATACCCATGGTTGACACTCTTCTTTAAGGCAAAAAAAGGGTGTTTGCCCACACAAGGGGGGGGGAAGTGGGAGTTAGGTTTCACAAGTCAGTTGCCCATGAAGTAATCAATGAATTACTTTTAGCTATATTGTCGCATCAAAATAGTAAACATGACAGTTGAAAATGATTTTGATTTTGTGACCAAATAATATAGACATCCAATTACAGCATCACACTGTAATCAATCAAATAGATATGTCAAGTCCATGCTGATATGTTTCGCAAAGTGTTTCACAGGACTGTTAGCAATATTGTCATGATTGTGTCAGAATTCAATCACTGGTTTGCGCATCTTCTTACATCTAGATATGCTGTTTGGCAAACAATACAAAATAATTGATATGTTGTGGTAGATTGGAATCCCTTTTGGTTATTGCCACTTTGAATATATTGATTGATTGATTTGGCTCTCCAAAATTCCACCAATGCGTGTGTATGTGCAAGCATTAAAAAATGACATGCGTGTCCTGTTTGGTCACCAGGGGCATGCATGCATAGTTGTTTGCGCGTATTATGCATTTGGACGCTGCCCCAGCATTATGACAGTGACTATAATGTCCATAGATAAAACCTTTGTTCGGCATGACAAAACGTCTTGCTAAGCTGTTACATAAAACTAGACATTTTGTTAGTGTGCATGTGTCAATGGTCAGGAAATTAAAGCTTCTCAGGGCAGCAAGTATCTCATATTATTGTATTGCTATCATGTTATTGAGTAGTCTCTTTTTTTCACTTTTTTCAAGTGAAATTATAAACCAAAGGTATTTCTAGATTGTCGTCAAAGTGGTTCATTTTTGTGTGACAGTTTCACCTAGGTGTCTTAAAAAGCGTTTCATTACAAATAACACATATTTCTGCTAATGAATGTATAAGAGATCTATTGTGTTACTATCTTAGTGGATTAGACACATAATATAAGATTGCAAGGCAACTCAACTCAACCAAATGTCATGCCCATTTACAAAATACATATGTTGATCCTTCAGAAAATACACCATTTTATAGAGTTAAAAGGCATAACACATTTTATGTTCTTAATTTTTAATTCATTTCAGCCAGGCCAACTATACAGAAACTGTTATATCATTCAGACAAATGGAATCCCAATTCCCTTGGGATCTATTAAGGTAGGGAACACTAACACAATGGTCATCCAAATGATTGAGCTCTGTTGGAGACACCTTAGTTCCCATCAAATTATGCCTCTATTCATCTGTTGTGTAAAACATCCATTAGACCTATCATAAGGACTCTCCCAAGCTCTTATACCAACTGCTACCCCAACCATCAGTAGAATAGAATTCCCTAAATCCAACGTACCAATGAAGTACATTGAAGCAATCTATGTAAAGCCTGTATGTAGACTGCTCTTCCTTCTCACATGCCAGAAATCAACAAAAAGACTGTCTTCAAAAAGGAGGTAAATCACTATCTTAGTACCAACTGTCAATGTGATCATAATTGATATCTACCTCTTAATGGCCTGACAGGCAATCAACTTGAAACGACTTACAAGTCTTAATACGAAATATGAGCAATACATGGAGTTATACAGTGATATATCAAGTCTCTTGCCCATATCTTATGTATCATTTCAGACGTGCATTCCTCCAGATGAGTGTATCACCCGAGGCATTCCATACCTTACGCACCCACTTTGCCAAATCTCACTCCACACTGAGTATCTGCCAGTTTATACTTGGTGTTTGGAGATCGGCATTTGTCCAACTTCTTGTTTAGTCTGGAGACAGGTGGAATGATTGGCATTGATTTTGGGCATGCGTTTGGATCAGCAACACAGGTAATTTGAGTGTTAAAACTTTTATTATGAAGTTCATTCAGTGACGTAGGCAACATGAGTGCCAAATGTTATTTGAAATACTGTGTACCCACTTGTATTTACAGCAAATTGAAGTGCCAAATTCTGTGGCAGACACCCACAGCACCACACTTTACCTCATCACACACACCCCACACACACCCCACACTTTTGGCACTGACAACATACTCCATCTAGAGTAGAGCAAATATGCCTTGTGTAGAGAACCAGGTTGTATGTATTATACATCAAACTATGAACCCCAATGTCAGAGTAGGGCCTGGCAAAGTTGCGAAGTCCTGATGAAGGGATGTGCCTAATTGTATGTCGATTATAAATCAAGCAAAGATTCCAGAAAGTGCTACTATTGCACGAGATGGAAAAAAACAATATTGTTCTCCCTTTGTTTTCAGTTCCTTTCTGTGCCAGAGATGTTACCCTTTCGTCTCACCAGACAGATCTTAAAGGGACATTGAGAGATGCATCGATATACTAAATGAGCAAATAACGTAAAGATGATCATCAACATAGCCCAAATCCAAAATGTCATACAATTCCGACATCGCCTTCATGCCAAATAAGCAAATAACGGCACTTCCGGGTTGAGGTTTGCCGCGAAAGTCCGCTTGTAAAACGATAGCATAACTTCAGAATTCGGCACCTAGTTTCGATATGATCAGATCGAAACTAAGAAAATCATGAAATTTGATATGATGAACGGCGAATGTTTGTAAACTGTTTCAGATGGTAGTTAGTATATGCCTAAGTATTACTTTGATGCAAAAACCTGATTTCCAGAATAATTGAGGGCGCACTCCAATAGGTATCTCTCAATGCCCCTTTAAGCCTGATGTTACCATTCAAGAAGGAAGGCCTATTACAGAACACTATGGTACACACTTTGAGGGCATTGAGACAAAACCATGAACTATTGATAAACACTATGGATGTGTTTATCAAAGAGCCATCTCTTGACTGGAAGGTAAGTTAACCGACACAATAATTATACAAATAATCTAGGCTCTATCTGCAGTATTCATTGGGACTAAGTGATTGGGAGATACCTGAACAATTTTAATCTATATCTTTAGTTTAATATTCTGCATGTGTGTAAAACAGTTGACAAGGAATAGTTCCAAGAAAAGATATGTATCAAAACTAGAAAAAATGTCTTACTGTTGCATTGCCTTAAAACATGCCAAAGATATTTGTCCCTCTTTCTAATTTTGAATACACAAACTCCATATGATATAACGGGAAACACCATTTTAAAGTACAATGGGGAGCTATGTTAGCTTGTCCATGGACAGTCTCCTGGCCTGGGTTGTCATGTTCTTAGCTAGTGGTGTAATAATGGATCAGGAAACCCCTGTTAGGAGATTTACCCCTTTGATAAGCACACCCTCTTACCCCTATTCCAAGCCTTTCCCCATCCCCATCCTCCACCTATACTCTATTTGTCTTCCTCTGGACAGTGAAGTAACTTTACAGACGCAGCATTTACGCACGCGTATGTATCTTTCGTCTTTCTACGCTTCTGTGTATACGCCAGCATCTCGAGCAGGTGCGCACGTTTATGTGCTGCAATTAGAAGAATACATGGTTACGTCACTGTCTCGAGATGGATACATATATTATAGTCAGAGCCATGTGTGGTTATGCCACTGTTCATAACAATAATCTCAATATATGCTGTTTGTATAGGGCTATGCAGAGAAGGAAGCTGCTGAGGGAATTCAAGCTGATGCAGATAATTGGAGGAAGATGCATCATGGTATCCCAGAGAAAAAGTCAACTATGCAAGACTTAAGTTAGAGGGCGCTAACCCAACTTTCATCACAAGGTTAGGAGGGCCATAACAGTACAGGCAAGCTGTACAGCATTTTTTAAATATTGGGTCCAAAACTGGGAGAGCTGATCACTTTTGTATTAATCCAAAATATTTATTCATATAAGAAATTATATACCTGACTTTAATCTTTGAAATATCAGACAAATACATTGGATATATTTTAGTATAAAAGAGTTATGGCTTCGTCGGCATGAGTAAAAATGTGAATCAAAAGTTCCACACAATAAGGTAGGAGCATGACGTGAAGTTGGCCTTAAGGCCTATTAAACTGTTGAGTCGGACCAAAGTCTTTAAACACAGCAGTAATAAAAATTGTCTTTAAAATAATGAGTTCCATAATAATGAAGATTCTACTAAGATTAAAGACAACTAGACGCATTGGATATATTTTAGATATACAGTGATTTGTAAGCAAGTTTAAAACCATTTCCCTCAATTTGACTGCAAATCCATTATCCATTGTATCAAGATTGGCTTTTTACTTGAGCTAGATCTAACCAACAAATATTGTCATAGAAAGACCTACTAAGAACAGTGAATATTTTCGTTCTGGGCTCGGCAGAGTCCGGATTTGTTTCCACTATCTCATTTTTGATTACTACTAATTGTAAAACAGTTCAGAAAAGACGAAAAAAAACTCTAGTGCAAGCAATTGCAATTCTAATTGGCACAGAGCGACTGCGAAGACATGTCGTGTTTGGTGGGGGTTGGATGGTGGTTTGGGTGGGGTTGGGGTGGGGTAGGTGTCATATCCAGTTGAAAGCAGAATTTAATAGCGAGTAGGACTACTGATATTTGACCAATATTACCATGATTACAAGCTCATCGCAGTTAAGTCGCGGGCGTTGATTGAGTTAAATGTCGGGATGGGTGGGGTGGGGTAGGTGTGATTTCAGTTGCAAGCAGAATTTAATAGCGAGTAGGCCTACTGGTGTTTCATTATTATTACCATGATTACAAGCTCACCGCAGTTAAGTCGCGGGCGCTGATTGCGTTAAATGTTTCGCGTAATTCAATGCTCTGGTTTTACATTGCATTTGCTGGTCATGTAGAATATGGGACTAATACAAAAGTGTAAGTCTACGCGAACTTTTTTTTTTTTAAGTCTGTCTGGGTGTCCGTCCAAAAAACCCAGAACACTTTAAAAAAATGTTGGTTTGATTAAGCGAGTAAGACAATTTAAAGTAAAATAAATTGAAAAATAGAAATGTTGAAATAATATTTTTTTATTTCGAATTATTTTCGTAGTTGGGGTGGGGTGTTCTGTCAGTGTTGTGGTATGTTCTGATTCACAACCCTCCCCTCGATTACCAATAACTTAAAATAAAATTGCCTCTAAGCCGACGCTTGCATCGGTCCGGCACCGGTGACGATCACCCTACCCCCGCCCATCCCCCGGCCAACATTGCTTCTGAATCCGACGTGCGTATGTAACTGTCCACCGCCAATCTTTATCCATACCTGACACCTAATAAACAGTATTTCCTCTACTGCCAGTGATGCGCATCCGTTCACAGCCAGTGTCCCCCTCCTCCTTTCCGCACCTGACACCAAGCACCCCCCCAAATAACACACAACCGCAGATTTCCACCGTACATTGCCGACATTACCTATAACTTAAGCAACGTTCATCAGGATCTGTTAAGAGACCGCCAAATCCCCACCCTTTGCTAGCTGGCTGGCATCGATTGTGAAGTCGTTTTAATTGACAAACACAAAAATTCAGATTTTTTTTGTTTAAAAATAGAACAACCATTGTTCTGGAGATAATGAGTTTCAAACAGGTTATTGTTGTCCATTATGAATTGGAAAGTGTGCACACATAAACAAAGGGCCTACATAGCAAATACATGACAAAAACCACATTCAATTCTTGTCAAAACAAATAGCTGCTTTACTATCAAGCGCATTGATTATACAACATATACAACATCTTAGGTTAAAGGCAACTAGATACATTGCTTAACATAACCAAAACCATTTTAATATCATACCAGTTTTCAGTATTTTAAGACTCCTTGAAAAGGATACATTCCCTGCATTAAGCATGTACAGCAAATGTATCAATCACATGGTTGGATGATCCAATAAATGGGGAAACGGTTTCTAATGTTGGCGTTGTTTATTGTTTCACCCATTTTTGGACCCATGTTTTAGGATACACACACTCAGATGTAGTACAATACAAAAAGGGGGAAGAACTTTTTCAAAACAGCCCATAGTGTGCATTATCCATACATACTATCCCAACCAAGGTCTTCAATCAGTTTGACCCTTGCGTTATGATTTGTTGTCAACAGAATCTTTAGAACTTAGAAACATTAACTTACTCTTTACTTGTACATTCCAGGAAGGAATTAAAGCTGGGACACAGCAAGAAACCTGCCTTTAGAGCATACCAGGATGTTGCCCGAGGTGATCGCAAACAAAGCGTTCGATACTCGAAACCAGACACGGGACTCAGCGTAGAAAACCAGGTTGCATGTCTCATAGATCAGGCAACGGATCCCAATGTACTGGGTAGGTTCTGGCAGGGTTGGGAAGCGTGGATGTAGGGACTGGAGCAGAGATGGCTGGGTAGGGTGTGGCAGGGTTGGGAAGCGTGGATGTAGGGACTGGAGCAGAGATGGCTGGGTAGGGTGTGGCAGGGTTGTGAAGAGTGGATGTATAGGGACTGGAGCAGAGATGGCTGGGTAGGTGTGGCAGGGTTGGGAAGCGTGGATGTAGGGACTGGAGCAGAGATGGCTGGGTAGGGTGTGGCAGGGTTGGGAAGAGTGGATGTAGGGACTGGAGCAGAGATGGCTGGGTAGGGTGTGGCAGGGTTGGGAAACATGGATGTAGGTATGCTAGTTCCCTTCACCCTGGATCCCTGCGCCAACTCATCCATAGGTTCAGGTATAGGATTCTCCA
This sequence comes from Ophiura sarsii, assembly GCA_035610835.1. NCBI lineage: Eukaryota > Metazoa > Echinodermata > Ophiuroidea > Amphilepidida > Ophiuridae > Ophiura > Ophiura sarsii. The sequence goes on along the minus strand of CM069441.1, from coordinate 122,850,165 downwards.
TTACTTGCGCGAAGCGACCTACACCACATTACCTTGTCAATCTGTTATCACACACCGAAATAACGATCAACGCAAGTTGTAGTTGAGGTGACGCATCGAATACAGAATGCATTGTCGCACTGCTTGTATTACATACACAAACTTACAGCTGTAAGGATTAAGAAAAATCTGCCGTTTTTGTGCAATAAAACGTTGTTTCAAAATATTCCATCCCCGGATCGGACAGCATTTTATGGTAAACAGCGTTACTCTATTTTTCTTTTTTATTCAAATTACATACGATATAACATAGAGGGCGTTTTAAAAAAAAGTTTCAATAAATAGTGATGATATTTAAACATATTTAAACATTGTTTTAATCAAGTTTTGCTGCTTTTTTGTTAGTAGAAACAACAATAAGGCCTCACACCACCAATTAAATCGCCATCGACTTGCATGCTTAAGAAATCAAATTAAAGTCTGATTTTGTTCAGCTATCGAGCGACTGGTTTGTTCAAATCCTTGTTTTCTTTGAAGATACTGATGTCTTCCATCGAAAGAACACCAATTTTGGGGGGGGGTTGACCTTCATTTTTCCCGCAACGGGACGTCGAATACTAGTACACTCTCCAAAATGCTGTCTGCTAGCTATATTCGGTGCATTTGTTCTAGAAGAGGTGAAAAGAGAAAAGTTAAATATTAAGTTTATAGTCTAGAAAATCACAAATAACACAAATTTCTTTCATATTAAGAGCACTATATAATATACAGAAAAGGTATATACCTTTTCTGTACATTTAAATTAATGGTTAGAGGTAGGGTCTATCTTGAATTAAAAACACTGATAGTGATGGGTGCTAGCAAAAATTTATTTGCAGGTGTGGTATCTACAGAAAATATTTTTTCAGTAATTACTCATTACATGTGATGTATAGACTTTTCTCAACATTTTTTGTCCATTTTGATATGTTAAATTAACTTTTAAGTCCCTTTTTGACAGATTTTCATATAGAGTCATTATGTCCAAATATTGCTATCTACCGAAGATAGCAAATTTTGGAAAATCGTGTTTTCATCAATATGGGCTTGTTTTAAATCCTATACCAATAACAGGTGTAAGAATGAAATTAGAGGTCATCCGAGGTCAATGGTTATTAGAGGTCATCAAAGGTCAACAAGGGGTTAAATCGTGCAATGAACACCGGGGAACATGTCAAAAAATAATTAGAGGTTATCCGACTTCATTTTTGGGGGTCTAATTTGCATAGGTCATCTGAGGTCAAAGGTCATCCAGGGGTAAAATCGTGAAAGTTGCCCGATTGACTTCAAACTTGGAGAAAACAATCATGAACACCGGGTGAACATGTCTAAAATTAATTAGAGGTCAACGGTCAGAGGTCATCCAAGGTCAAAGGTCAACAAGGGGTTAAAACGTGCAATGAACACCGGGGGAACATGTCAAAAAATAATTAGAGTTCATCCAAGGTCATCTGAGGTCAAAGGTCACCCAGAGGTCAAATCAAAAAAGTTGCCCGATTGACTTCAAACATGAAACACCGGGTGAACATGTATAAAAATTAATTAGAGGTCATCCGAGGTCAACGGTCATTAGAGGTCATCCAAGGTCAACAAGGGGTTAAATCTTGCAATGAACACCGGGGAAACATGTCAACAAATAATTAGAGGTCATCCGAGGTCAAAGGTCATCCAGAGATTAAATCGTAAAGTTGCCCGATTGACATCAACACTTGGAGAAAAGAAACATGAACACCGGGGGAACATGACCGCTATGTGACCTTTGAACCCTATATGACCTTTGACCTCATTTAGTTGATCTCCCAGCCAGGGGGATTTGCAAGTCGTGACTTGCAGTTTTTTTTACCATTGTGATGGTTCACAATTTTAAAAAAACATGCTGGTGTGCAAAAACATAAGTATGTTCTACTTGGTTATTCATTGTTTGTGTATGAGTTGTTCTTTCAAAGTTCCCAATGAATACATGTAGAGTATATTACCCCCTGAGAACGACCAACCGATTGGTCAAACATGAATATATCATTTCTTGCACTAATCAGAAACATCGTTAGAATAATTAATCGTTGATGATGTTTGGAGTGACATTTTTAAAGAAGTTGTATTTTATTTGCTCATTCAAATGAATATAAGTGATATGATCAAGCAAAATGGGAATATTGATTTTGAGATATGACCAAACAATTGTTTTTCTTTAAATGATAGACATTCTTTTGGTTTCATTGTTTTGAAATCCCTTCAATAGCTCATATCTTTTGAATTAAATATTCATTTGTAATGGGTTTTTCTACCAAAATGTGGCTTTACAGAAAAACCTATACAATCAAGTTAAAAAAATCAAAATAAGGCCAAATAAATAAACAGGTTTGTCTCAGAAGATCTCGCACATAGCTTTTTAATATTCACATTTTGCCACATAACTTTTCCCCCCATTTTTTTATTGAACTTTTGAAAATGATGGTGTGAGCCAAGTTGTGACTGTATGGAATGTTTTTGTTCAATATTAAAACAGTATTTAAACGCAAGAAAAACAACTGATGCCAGTGATTTATTGGACTATGCTTCTTCAAATTTTAATTTAACATTGTGAAGTAGGGGAGAGTAAGGAGTGTACACCCTATGGGCAAGTTCGCCCACCGCGTGATTCTCATCATTGCGGCCACTGGTTGAATTTGACGAATACACAATATGTTCCGCTGTTTGTTGCGATCTTCCCATGGTAACATGGCTGATCTTCGTATAATGTTTGTCAAATTATCATCAAAAAACCAGTTTTACATTAAAAGTGGATTTTCTTCCATTTTTGATATTGATTTTTTTCTAAAGATATTCGTACAGAAGATTTTAATGTAAATCATCATTAGGTAGGTATGGGATAGGTTATGGATTTGATGCAGTTATAAACCCGTCATTGTATGTGGGACATGGGTGGTTATCGGGTCAATGTACTTATTGTGCTATGGGGCATATTCGCCCTTTCATGATCGGGCATGTTTGCCAATGGGGATTTACATGATAACGTTTTTGTATAATTTCAAAATTGTAATTCAACTCCTGTAGCCCATTTGCAATTATAAAAATAACTATCTGGAATGGAGTAGCACTAAAATTAGAATTAATATTTTTCAAATGTGGTATTTATTATAATTTTAAAATTCTAAACGAGTATATTCTGTGAAAATGACCCACCCTAGAAAATGTTGCCATGCCGCTAGGCATTGACCAAGTATTACTTAGTACCACTATACTGGTGTAGTTTGTTATAGTATAATCTACATTATATCATTGATAGTTGTTTAAATCTGATTATATACTTTTGTGTTAAAATGAAATGGTGTTCATGGATTTCTTATTGGTTCTAGTTTGTAATAAGAGATGTTGTTCGTTCGTATTTAGAGATGTAACACACTATCATGCGCAATCAGAGACAATTTACCTCTAGTTTGATCAGAACTACTCCTCTGTGTTTTGTGAATGTCGCCCTCTAGAGTTACGATGGTCAAGTGACTTGTTTCATACTATAAACAATATTTATATGGTGTTTAGGGCAATATTGTTAAAACCAATGCTAATTAATCCCACTCATAGTACTTATTGTTGGATTTTAATGGATTTTCCTTTGTTTGGATGGGTAAGTATGATATAAACATGAGCATGCATGCCAGTACACGATGGTATGTTATGATATTATTTGTTGCATAGACTCTTGACTGTAAACTGTGCCTCATACCTTAAGTACAGTGGCAAAGCATTGTTAATTTGAGATAAACCACGCTGCTATGTATACCAGCACGCCGATCGAACCGCACCACGCAGATCGAACCGCACCACGCAGATAACGTGTTTACGCGTGACGCGAACGCAATAGCGGGTGTGTGTTGTTTTGGAATGATCGTGCACACATCAACTTTTGAAGCTAAAAGGAACTTGTCTATTATTTTAATTGGATAATTTTTGTGTTAAGGTTTTTGAAAATAGTTGGAGTGGATTTATTAAAAATGAAGTACAATTAAATTTGGTATGTTCTTATTTGGTTTATTTATGAAATGGCGTTCAAATCCTTGGTCGTTGTTAAAAGGGATTAATCATATTTCAGCATATGTGACCCATCACATCAAAATGGACATGTTGGAGGCCCGATTCAAATCTGAGTTATTAGTATGACTTGAAAGAGCATATTTTAAGCTTTGGAATGATACCATATTGAAGGTAATCGGACTTTGTAATCACAAGATATGATTTGAAGAAGTGTATTTTTTTCTTTTCTTTTCTTTAAATTTCACCAAATGTATTGGCCCCTAATCTCACAACTATGTTTGCCGCAGTGGCGTATCTGGGATTTTTTCCAGGGGGGGGGGGGGGCAAAGGATATTTTTTCCCGGTGAACACCAGTTCGACCCTATTAAGTAAAAAAATTGCGCAGCTGGGTTGTTTATTCCAGCGAATGACGTTGCATCCTAAAGTTGATGCGCGCATAGCGCGCGGAATTTTAACAACATATCTACACGAATCTTTCAAACGAGCTTCTATAATGATATTCCTGGACAAATGCGCCATTTTTATACTAAATTGCCCATCATCAAACCGGGCAAGGGGCAAAGTTGTCATTTAGATGGGAATTAAGTAAATCCCTTAGATTTTATCTTTCCTTTCCCTTTTATCTTCCTCTTCTCCCTTTCCTTTCTTTTCCTTTCCCTTTTCCTTCTCTCTTTCTCCCCCTCTCTTTCCTTTCTTTCCCTTTCCTTCCCCCTTTTTCCTTTCCTTTCCCCTTTTCTCTTTCTCTCTTCCCTCTCTTCTCTTCGATTTTTTTTAGCCCGGTAGTTTGGGCTGGCCTTCCCGGTCAAAGCCGTCTGGGGGGGCACTCTGCCCCCCCCCCCCCTGACCTCCCGGGAGATACGCTACTGGTTTGCCGACGGCATGTCCTTTGATGTGACTGGTCACATATGTGCATCACCAATCTACAACTTGCGTTCTGCGCGTCTACATGTTTATTTCTGGCCTCGTGAAATAAACCACGCAGACCATGCGAACACTGTTGTTGTAGATTGGTGATCACATACGCTGAAACATGATTTAATCCCTAATGAAATATTACACCATTATAGGCAAGGAGGATCAGATTTTTGAAGTTGATAGAAGTGCTACCAGGTATTTTGATAATAAATTGATAGGAAATCCTTCCCTCCATATTCCAGTAGAGTCTGCAGTGGTTGGGGCGTGTACAAATATTAATTTCCATCTAATTTGCATAAATTTTGGTCCAACACCAGAATTTATCATTGTTGTTATAAAATGAAAGTTAGAATAGGTACTGATGCCAGATTTGGGCAAATGTTAGACATATAAACATTTGAGCTATATGAGTACACACCACCAAATAATATTTTGCATTTTGGCCATACACGGCAGTGTTTGAAATTAAGATTGACCCCATCATAAGTCTAAATTTGACACCCTAGAAAGGTAAAAAGTGCTGTAAATGTACCAAAATGTTTCATAATTTGGCATTTGTAGGTTATTTCCTCCACATTAGGCCCAACATCTCTAACTTTTTCTTGAATAATATCATTTTACACGATTTCACTGTTTCCACCAATTTAGAGCTTAAACACCTGATCTAAGAATATAGGCAGCCTGTCGAACCTAAGATAGATATCACTGGCCAGTAGCGGGGAAAAATGCTGGTTACCCCCTACAAAAGTAATTGTTTTTAAGCAGAAGACATCTAGATCTTCAATAAAAACAATGATTTGAATGAACCAGTTTGCTCTAAAGGTGAAAAAAATTAACACGAACTTGACCTCTTTACCGCACAAAGCAATAGGGAACTGATTTGATGGTGTGGGACCATATATTTAATTTTAACAGTTTCACCACTTTTCATTTCATTTAAAACATTAGTATACCCATGCGGGAAACAACGTTTGCATGTTATGCATAGGAAAGATTGTTCTGCTTCAATTGTGAACATTTGAACTCTATAACGGGATCAATATTATAATTATGTAGTGATAGTAATTATATGTGATTATACCCTGAGACTAGTATACCTACTAGTCTCAGATTATACCAATATCAGTCTTTTCAGCAAGTCGCGCTGTGGATCAGAAATGCACATGGAACCAATCCGACTTCAGGGCGCACAGCACTAAATCACTCCTCGTTTTGTGTAATGGTAGTAAGTTCCGGCAAAAACAAAAAACGATTTTGTGATTAATGGGGTCCTTTGGGAATCAGTTTGGCGTGAGGGTAGCATTTCATAATTAAAATGAAAGATAATCTCTTGTACTTTGATCAGGATATTGCAAAATATTGATTATCGATTGTATTGAAAATGTATCACGTGGATGAACACACGAGATCGGAGGTGGTTAGAAGGCAAGTGTCCGGGCTGAAAATAGGGGTGGCGCTGTTTAAATGATCGTATCGTAAAATCTAATTGGAAGGTGTAACACTTCTTGACGATTTTATGAAATTTGAATGTTTGTTTATTAGAATAAAGCATTCGAGAAATTCCAAAAATGGTTACTAAGGGCCCAAAATAGCGACTCTTTTAGCCCTAATTTACATGTAATCTAATGGGCGGTTTATTTAGTGCTGTGCCCCCTTCAGTATCTTGCTTGCATCCGTACACACGCGCTATATATATCGCTATCAATTTTGGTGGTTGCCGTTGTCTTCAACCCGTCATTGATTCATGCCGATAAGGCAATGGTCAGACGACAGGATGGTGGAAATGACGACATTATGATTTTTGGAGATATTAAAACAGTTTTGGTTAAATTGTACCATTAAAAAAGAAATTTTGTTTGCGATATGGGACCTGGTGATATCCAAACTATCACAAACAAGTGAGATAAAAATGAGATAATATACGGTATGATATCAGGTAATAATGTTATGATAATATTCAGCTTTTATCGCCCGCCGATGATTTAAAGCGGTCGTTGTGATAATGACAGTTTTGGTTAAATAACGTAATTAAAACAAGGTTCGTCTGAGAGATGGGACCTGGTAATATCCAAACTATTACAAACAAGTTTAAAAGGGTTTTAATGAGATGATATAAAATAGCAGGTGATCATTTAATGATATTGCAGCTTTTAGCGTCTGCCGAAGTTTTATAACGGTCGTTGTGATAATGACTTTCGGAGATATTAAAACAGTTATGGTTAAATCATGCCATTAAAAGAACATTCGACTGCGAGATGGTACCTGGTCCAGGTAATATCCAAACCATTACAAACAAATTTTAATGAGAGGATATAAAATCAGGTAATCACTTTATGATGTACAGCTTTTATCACCTATAGAAGTTTTAATTCAGTGGCAGGCTGCATATTATCATACTATACTGTAATATCACCATGGAAACCATTTGATGATATTCACAGATCTTTGTTTTTCCCCTGTTTCTTTCCTTTTTATTAGGTCGTCCGTAGGAGAGAGACCTTATGGCTGCATCCTTCGTCTGTCTGTCATGTGTCTGTGAGTGTCAACAATTGGGTACACACTTTTTGTCTTGTCCATTTCTTTTCCATACAATGACCAATTGCAACCATTATTATGCAGTTCGAATCTTCTGTCCTATACTTGCAATGCATTAGTAAAGACCTATTATTCTGCACATTATGTCACTGGAGCGAACTTGGCCAGACCAATATCCTTAGAACTTGGTCAGTTTGGTTACCTGCATGAATACAATCTAAGGCTGTATTAATATACCAATTAGTAGCAGTCAAAAAAAGCAGTAGAAACTTCTTTTTTTTAATTTTGTCTTTTTTAATTTAGGAATTTTCTTTTTTAAGGTGTTTTTTTTTAAAAATTAGGAATTTTTTTTTTGTCTGTACTTTGATTTTTGATGTTTTTTGTCAAGTCAGATTCTCACTGCATAATAATGATAAAATTGGACTGATTTTTTCGCATGATACACAAATATATTGGTCTCGCTATGAGTTTTAAAAATATATTTTTTAAAACTCATAGCTCGACCAATATCTTTGTGTTTCACGCTCAATCCATCCAATTTTATATCAAACTTCGGTCATAGATGCAACATGGAAACCCTCATGTTTTAATGAGGTCAAAGGTCACATATCAAGGTCAAAGGTCATCTGAGGTCAAGATGTAAAAGTGCCCATTTCTTTTCCATACAATGACCAATTGCAACCATTATTATGTTTTGAGGTGTCCAAGTGTGGTGTAATATTGGATGACTTGAGGGCGATACAGTGAAAATTGGTTAAGCCTTGAAAAAAAAATTGGACGAGCCGTAGGCGAGTCCGATTTTTTTTCAAGGCGAAACCAATTTTCACTGTATTGCCCGAAAAAAGGAATCCAATATTTACATTATTATGTTTTGAGAATCTGACTCTAATTAAAGATGGGACATGCTTGTTAAATAAATGCACATTAATTTATATGAAATAGGATAGCCATAAAATCCTATGAAGTATAGGCTAGGCCTAGTCACACTAGCTGTAGCATCATATCATCACCAGGGCTCTCTTTTAGATTCAAAGTGGGGTGACTGTTGCAGTTTTGCATCTGTGTTACATTGCAATATACCCAAAAGTAATGTTAACACATCGATAAATAAGACACTGGCTCATTTTGAATGGTAAATCAAGAGCCTAGACTTAGGCCTGCACACAAATCAGAAATAAGCTTATTTAGGGTGTATTTTGTTCTGGAACTACAACAAGAAAACTGTAAAAATGCTATCAAAATGTGTTTTAAATGACTTACTATATCATTGTTATTTGATTTTTTCATTGGAATGTGTAAACATCATGGAAATATTGAGGGAATTTACGTCTAAAAATGCCAGCACAAAAATCGGAAATAAAAATAAGAAGAGGTTTACTTTTAGGCCTAGTAAAAAGACTACACATTTTCCTTAAACCCACTATCAAAAGACCATAAGTACAATATTTGTAGCCAAATACTGTTTGTATTAATTAACCTGATCCATGTTTATTTTATTTACCCTTTTCATGAGTAATTCTGATGGAAACTTCTCTCCACACAAAATGTTACTACAGTGTCGGCCATCTTGTTAAGTTGTTGTTTACTTTTGTTACAGGATGTATGGACTTTTCCATTGTGTTAAATAGGGGGTTATATTATATTGACGGTAGGGGCTAATTGACTAGTAAAGAAAATAGGTTTTCAACATGTTCCACATCCAAAAACACCAACATTATCATTCTAGGCTCGTGTTAAAAATATATCAATCATCATATTTTTGTGTCTTTACAGAAAATATACAAATATGGCAATTATTTATCCAGCGTCCGTTATGAAAAGTTCCAACTACAAATTACAATTTCACACCCTTCAAATGTATGGGTCAATCCAGCAAAAACATTGAACCAATCAAAAGCTCTTATTCCAAACTGTCCGATACAGTAAAAAAAATCGGATGACCGATTTTTAAACTTACAAATACAGTCCGATACATGATTAACTCGAGTTCAAAGCTCTGTGTAAATGAATAGGACGGAAGATTCTCAAAACACAATAATGGAATATATTGGATCCAAAACATACTAATGATAAAATTGGATGATTTACGCCCAATTTGTATTTAAAATATTGGACTCGACTGCGTCTCGCCCAATATTTTTAAAAACTCATAGCTTGACCAATACAAATGGGCTCAATCGATCCAATTGTATACCAAACGTGGGTCATAGATGCAACATGGATACCTTCATATATTAATGAGGTCAAAGGTCACATACCAAGGTCAAAGGTCATCTGAGGTCAAGATGTAAAAGTGACTGCATATGTAAAATTGATTACAACCATTTACTATCCATCAATTTACCATGTTGTCTTCGCATTATCAATGTCTAACCCAGTGGCGGATCAAGAATCGTCAGAACGGGGACTGCAGGTAGAGTTACAAATAAGACACAAGTTTTAACTCTACTTGCAGCCCCCACTTAGACGATCCTGGATTCGCCAGTGGTCTAACCTCTTTCTTTCTAGTTGCCTGATGCCTGTGGTTTGAGAGCCACCTTGTTTTTAATCTACCATATAAACGGACGACCTATTTGGGACCGATGTCCCTATTTTTTTTCTCCCCCTCTCTCTCCCGCTTTCTTAAACAGTTACCGTGATGGCTGAGGAGAAAGATGGGGAGGAGGAAAGGAAAGGAACCATTTCCTATCCATAATTTTGTTAGAAGAGAAATTATGCTTTAAAAATCAAGAATACCTCTGTCAATAAATTTTTTCGATGAAATAATGGCCCCAGGCTAAATACTTGGCGAAGTATACTGAGCCAAGTATGGTTGACCCCTGTGGCCCAGTGGTAAGTTGTTCGCCTCTGAACCCAGAGGTCCAGGGTTCGGGCGTGGGGGGCCTTTTCCCCCTCTTTTGGCTGCGAAAACAAATTCTTTGGAAAAGGTACCTCGGGGATTAGGGTTAAGGAACAGGCAACTTAAAAACAAAATTTTGCTCACAATTGTTTTCCAATAGGAGCACTACCTTCCCGCCATGATTCGTGGCAAACTGAAGCAGCTGATGGATGGTGGAGATGATGAGACTCTGCTACAATTCATTGATGCAGCAATGCAGAACTCTGAGAGGAGAGTCTATCTTGAGGTAGGTAGTACTGTGTATGAGACTGATTTATTGAAATATTTAGTTACTTGAATGCGAGTTTTTGTTTTTTAAGCTTACTAATTCAATAATACAAATTCAACAATCTCACTTATCATTGTGTTCAAAATCTCTCAGTGAAAGTCTGACTGAGAGATTTCACATAGTTCATAGTTGTTTCACTCAAGTGCCATGTCCCCAGATCTCAGTCGCTCCTGTGCAAGCAGAAGCGCACCATAATACTGTGTGAGTAACGCTGTTACTTTAATAGGCAAGTAATTGTGAATGTTAATTTGGAAGGTATATTCCCTGTTTTGCCTGTGTACATTTGTTATCCCTGTTTGTTTTCATGCAATTCAAAACATATTAAAGGTTTGAATTTGTATCACATAGGCCAAAGATACAAACCCAAACCATTAATATATTTTATAATATAAATCATTGCATTTCAAGCAATAGCTTGTTTTTGTCTCACTTAGTAAATAATTGACTAATAAATTTACATAATTTAAATAATTTTGATTTGAGTGTCATTATAATTTTATTTTACCAAATTCATATGAAATCTTACATAATATGTTTAATACGTTTATCATTACCAATAATCTTAATATATATTTTTAATCTTAGGCTCGACATAGTCAAGATTTAACAGCACTCTACATCATACAGGAGGATTACAACAGAGCAAAGTTTTACATTGACAAATGTCTACAAACATTCCTACAGGTATTTTTATAACACTTATTTTATAACCTTACTAACATAACTTAGTGATTTCAGAGTGCATTTCGTTGATCACACTATTCCAGGGGAAATCCCAGCTAACCATATTACGTTGTTAGAACGTCGTGGCAAGGTTTCACTTTCGTTCTTGGAACGTTATGATTAAAAGTTCAAAGAACGTTGTGAACGTGATCCAACGTTAGGAGAACGTTTATTTGTCGACACATTTTTACGTTGTATGAACGTTAGTCATGAACGTTTTCACAACGTTATCACAACGTCCTAAACGTTTAAAACACTTTCTTGAAATTCTGTTAGTTATACCATTACGTCCAAATGACGTTTTTATACTGTCTTTATTACGTTATCGGAACGTCGTGACAACGTTCATGGAACGTTCATGGAACGTTGCGATCCAACGTTAGAAGAACGTTTATTTGTCGACACATTTTTACGTTGTTTGAACGTTAGTAATGAACGTTTTCACAACGTTATAACAACGTCCCAAACGTTTAAAAAACTTCTGTTAGTTATACCATTACGTCCAAATGACGTTTTATAACCTATTTATTACGTTGTTGGAACGTCGTGACAACGTTTCACTTTCGTTCTTGGAACGTTATGATTAAACGTTCAAAGAACGTTTATTTGTCGACACATTTTTATGTTGTATGAACGTTAGTCTTGAACGTTTTCCCAACGTTATCCCAAACGTGTAAAAAACTTTCATCAAATTCGGTTAGTTACACCATGGCAACCAGGGAATGGTAGTGGTATTATAGAGGGATGGGGCGGGCATTGACCTTTTCATGTGTACTATGTTCTTGCTCAATGTATATGGCATTAGTGAACAATGACTTGCCTTTAGCTATACATATGAGAACTTACGTATACAGATCAAAATGCTTTCTATGGTGTTAAAAGCTGTTAAATGTATGTATCGACTTAATTTTTTTTTTTAAATAGGTTTAAATAAATAAAAGTTGCAAATTAGCTCATTACCATAATTTAAAGGTTACAAACGAGCACCGGTGCTAATTTTTGTACCATTGAAATTATGCTAATGAGCTATTTCCACAATTTACTCGACTCATGTAAGGCCAGGCAAAATATGCAAATTAGCGATTACAGCCCAGGTAACATAATTTGGTTGTGTAAACGTTATATGAACGTTATATGAACGTCGTGATGAAGCCAGATTCTTTTCAAGCTTAAAAGACATAAATAAATATATTCCACATAAATTATACAGGTATTTTGTCATGAGTTCAAGTTCTATACTCTTTTTCCATGTGCAATACCCACGAGGAACGAATTCGATTCAAACTTTAACGGATTTACACGCTTAGAAAAGAGCATATTGCGCTTCTTACAAGTTCGTAATCATAGTTGTAATTAATGCAAATTGGACCAAGCCGATTTTGCTTCCTCATGTTTGCTGAAGCATATCTCCCGTTCTAAATAACCAATTGGAACGCAATAAAATGCAAATGAAAGCTTATTTACTCAGCTTTCATAATACATCAAGATTAGACCCGTGTGTTCCTGTCCTTTTAAGATATCTTATGCGCCCAGAGTGTTAACATTTTTTGGGTCACCCTGTATACGCCTAGATTAGTACATCAAATTTGTAATGCCAAATTGTTTTGTATTAAAATTTTGATTCGTAATAAACCTTTTTAAATAAAATGTAATTCATTATTTAATTAGTCCATGGAAACGTGAGCAAAATGTTTTCTGAACGTTGCAGTTAAGTTCTAGTTTGGTTGCACTTAGGTTGTGGTTAGGTTGTCATTAAAACGTTTCTACAACGTTATTATAACGTTGCGGTTTGGGTGTGATTTGGTTGTTTTAGGTTGGTCAATGGAAACGTGAGCAAAAAGTTCTCTGAACGTTGCAGTTAAGTTCTAGTTTGGTTGCGCTTAGGTTGTGGTTAGGTTGTCATTAAAACGTTTCTACAACGTTATTATAACGTTGCGGTTTGGGTGTGATTTGGTTGTTTTAGGTTGGTCCATGGAAACGTGAGCAAAACGTTCTCTGAACGTTGCAGTTAAGTTCTAGTTTGGTTGCACTTAGGTTGTGGTTAGGTTGTCATTAAAACGTTTCTACAACGTTATTATAACGTTGCGGTTTGGGTGTGATTTGGTTGTTTTAGGTTGGTCCGTTGAAACGTGAGCAAAACGTTCTCTGAACGTTGCAGTTAAGTTATAGTTTGGTTGCACTTAGGTTGTGGTTAGGTTGTCATTAAAACGTTTCTATACAACGTTATATATAACGTTGCGGTTTGGGTGTGATTTGGTTGTTTTAGGTTGGTCCGTTGAAACGTGAGCAAAACGTTCTCTGAACGTTGCAGTTAAGTTCTAGTTTGGTTGCACTTAGGTTGTGGTTAGGTTGTCATTACAACGTTTCTACAACGTTATATATAACGTTGCGGTTTGGGTGTGATTTGGTACTTAAAACAAACAACCCGCAACGTTATAATAACGCTGTAAGAACGTATTTAATGACAACCTAACCAGAACCTTAGTGCAAGCCAAACTAGAACTTAAACTACAACGTTCAGGGAACATCCTTTTCACGTTTAAAGGATTAAACTAAAACAACCAACTATTTGAGTGTTACAACGTTGTTAAAACATTATGTAAACGTTTCCGATGATCAACATGCAACGTTCAGAGAACGTTTTAATCACGTTTCCAAGAACCAACCTAAAACAAACAAACCGCAACGTCATAATAACGTTGTAAGAACGTTTATAATGACAACCTAACCACAACCTAAGTGCAACCAAACTATAACTAAACTTTAACGTTCAGAGAACGTTTTGCTCACGTTTCAACGGACCAACTTAAAACAACCAAATCACAACCAAACCGTAACGTTATAAAAACGTTGTTAAAACGTTTTAAATGACGCAACCTAACTGCAACCTAGGTGCAACGTTGCGGAAACGTTCTGTGTTTGCTGGGATGGTCCCCCTTATAAAAGGCAAGGCTTTTATGAGGGGAAATGGTACTGGCCATTGATAATTGGATGTTTACAGAAGATATGAAAAAAGGGTGATGAAAATTGAGAATTCTCATGTCTTCCATACCATTTCTGACTTAACTTGAACCTCTTTAAAAAGTACTACCAGTGTTCTCTCTCTGAGGATTTTAAGGTTGGACCAATTAGGACATTCTGTGATAAAATTGGCCTAGAGAACATGCCCCAATATACAAAATTGGGCCAGATAACATGGCCCAATTTGCAAAATTCGCCCAGAGAGCATACCCCAATTTACAAAATTGACCCAGAGAGCATACCCCAATTTACAAAATCTGCCCAGAGAACATACCACAATTAGCCAAATTTGCCCAGCGTGCATACCTCAATTTACAAAGAATCTCGTTTCCAGCAGCCTGGTGCTAAGCATAGATGAAAGGAGCCGACAATTTGGAACCCGGTAGTATATTTTAACGGAATAAATCGTATTGGAAACTGGAAACCAATGCATAGCACCAGGCTGCCGGAAACGGGGTTCATTTACATAATGGCCCAGAGTATGTACCCCAATTAAAGAAATTGGCCCAGAGAACATACCCCAATTTGCAAATTTGGCACAGAGAACATGCCCTAATTTATAAAATTGGCCCTTAGAACATACCCAAATTTATAAAATTGGGCCAAATAGCATGCACCAATTTACAAAATTGATCTAGAGAACATGCCCCAATTTGCAAATGTGTGCCCCATGCAATCAAAGAGTAATACACTTGAGCACTTGAGCACAATATAAATGCTTGTATTGATCAGTTCAGTGGTATATGCCCTGACATTACAGTTATCTATTCAAGGGAATATATACAAAATATTTGTTTTCTTCACGATATTAATTCCTACACATATTTTAATCATTTGTATGCGACCATGATAGCAAGATCTATTATGAGTCATTTTTGTAGATATATGCTAATGCTCCCTTTTATATGATACCTGCAAAAATATAGCGGTTCTGTATCATTGATGCCCTCGTTTTGATAACGGCTGTAACTTGACACACGTTACAACAGTTACGAGTAAGGTCATTGCTGTCAGCAGTAGATGGCATAAAACATGTCATTGTTATCAGCAGTAGATGGCATAAAACATGTCATTGCTGTCAGCAGGAGATAGCTCATAAAACATGTCATTACTATCAGCAGTAGATGGCATCATCGTATTGATATGTTGTATATGCAAAATAAATAAACTTGTAAATTCGTGTGGTACTTTGTTAACAATATACAATTTATAATAATAATAATAATAATAATAATAATAATAATAATAATAATAATAATCCTAATAATAATCCTAATGATAACCATAAGGGGAAAAATTACATGAGATTAACTAACAATAACATTCATTTACATAAATTAATTAATTATGCTAATTTATTCAAATATTCACAAAATTTGCATAATTTGTACGACGGGCTGTCTTAAGTCACTGTTATAAATTTGCATAATTAATTAGCTCATGAATAGTAATTTACTTTGTTATTTATAACGGAATAAAGCGCATTATTGTTTATGAAAGAAATTACGTTAGGGGGAAACATTATTTTCGCCCCAACGTAATAATGAATGAATAACAAAAACCTCTTTCCCCCTAACGTACCTTTAAAGGTAATAATAATAATAATAATAACACTAATAATAATAATAATGATAATAATAATAATAATATTATTATTATTATTATTAGGATTATTATTATTATTATTATTAGTGTTATTATTATTATTATTATTATTATTATTATGAGGGTCATTCAATAAGTTCTACCTCCTCCCTCATAACATCGCTAATATTAATGTCAACCTCATGATATTTGTCATGATTATAGCTCCGAATCATAGCTACAAATATGTAGTAAATGATAATCGATATCTGTTTTACTTTTGTTATGACGCAGTCAAAGCCAGAGAGAGATTTTGGACAACGGACACAGAAATTTACCTTAAAAATATACACATGTTTTCGGGTGTTTTTTCGTATTGTATGGTTAGATGTAAGAGCACGATTTAAATACTGAAAATGACAATGAATGAATGATATATGAATATATTACAGTATTTTCATGTATAGATAAGATTGTAAACAATATGAACTCTTGTAGGCTTGCAAATAGTGTACTATCAACTCAAATGTATTGCTATGCTTTGGCATACCAGAATACTGCCATCAGTCAAATTTTCGTTGTTACCACTTAAGCCACAATGATGCCTCGAATGTTAAATCTTTACCATAATAGTCACTTTATGAGTTTTACTTATGAGCAACCTTCAGAATAGTCAATCAAGTAGTCAATGATAGAAAATTATCGCTTTGACAGACTTTACATCCCTCCATTTGGTTCGATATATTGAAGATTGCTTAGATATCATGAAAGTCAAATATGACTTTTACAGGGTTCTCTAGGGGAGGGGTAAGCTGAATGGTTGTCCTGACCTGGATCTGGCTAATCAGAGGGCATATTTCTTCCAAACCAATCTGTCATCTTTATTGTTTGCAGTGTGTTTAAGAGATATCTGACATTTAGGACGGTTATAATTGAATAATAGGCATGTTTTGCCTCTTACAATAGGCCAATTGAAAAGCACTTCGGCGATATTTTGTTGTTTTTCATCCGTTTCCGTCACACTAAATCGAGGTTTGGTTCTCACTGCATGTCCGGAAAAGTACAATCAGTACTCAGATTAATTTACATTGGATTTGTAGCTGAGGTTCCAAGCTACAATCGTGTGATATTTGACTGGCTCATATAATAATAAAGTTATGAGGTAGGCGGTAGAACTTATTGAATGACCCTCGTATAATAATAAATAAATAAGCATTTATAATGCGCCATTTATCTAGATCTAGAAACAAGTTCTAATCTAAGGCGCAATGAACAAACAAGAAAAACAATACAGTACAGTGGAAATCACAGAAAAAACATGATCTGTAACAAATTTGCGCTGAACAAAAACCAACCAAAAATTGTTACGTGCTAAAAAATATGATCAAAAACAAATACATGTATCACGTGATAATGTTGCCTAAAAGTGAACAACTATTCATAATAGTTGCTATATTTAGCAATATATTCTACATATATTTTTACTTACAATATGAAGCTTTACAGTCAATCATTATTAAAAGAAATAACATGTGTACCTTTTTCATCAACATTAATATATGAATATCGACAAGATTTTATGGTTAGACTATCTTTTGATTGAATAGAGTGCTCAATGCCATAACGGCAGAGCAAAATAAATATTCAAAGCATAGAGTAGACCTTCCGGAAATGGAGTCGTTACTCTGAGTTTCATGCCAATAAGGCTATCGACAACAGGATGGTGGTAATAGTATGTTGAACCTTCTTTTATATGTGATGTGATCTAGCAAAATCAGTTGGAAGTCGGAAAGATTGATTTTGAGATATATTCTAATAAAGGAAATGATTTCTTTTTGTTTCTTATTTTTTTGGGAACCCTTCAACTGCTCGTATCTTTATAATTAATGGTCCAATTTCAATGGGGTTCGCTGCAAAATGTAGCTTTGTAAATAATTATGCTTTGAACAATCATTAGAAACTGATAATGTGATACGTCTTACTTCAGACTGATTTTGCTTGATCGCATCACATATATTATGCAAAAAAATAAATTTAAAAAAAATAAAAGTATAACATTTGACATCATCTAACAGAATATTAAACAAGCTTTTCGATTTTACCTTTTGAAAAATATATTCATTCTTGGCAAATATGGGGTAAGGTATGTATTCCTTTTCCCCCTACGAACAAAAAGTATTGCACAAGAGACTAGGTGATATGCTTTGTTTCCAAATTTACACTGGGACTGGTCTTGGACCATGTTTGAGGGAAACGGCCAATTGCCTTGAATTGATGTGACATGTCACATCATCCTAACTCATAATTACTATGTACCTGTGAAGCATCACATATATTCACCATAGATATTTGAACACATGGAATGATAAACATCTGTATTGTAATTTTCGATACATTTGTAAAGCGTGGGGATCAATATGGGAATTGGTAGTCTGTTCCCACGTCAGAATGTTGCTTTTTTGTGGCTGTTATTATACAAAACTATCATTTGAAAATTTGCAACGGTGAAAGTTTATATACTTCAAACATTGTGAATATGAGAAATTAATAAACACATACTGTTGCAATTGCTGTAACAATATCTAAAGTATTATAAACAGTTGTTTCACCCAGTGTTTTAAATAGACCTAAACTCGAACCCATGCGGACATTATATCATGCAAAGAGACGTAATTGCCTCTGGAAATGAGGTGAAGTTTTATCTATGGCTTTTTAGGAGTTATTTCATGACATCTCTAACGACTACCAGGCTTTTGTGATGGTTCCTGTTGAGCAATCTTGAACTGATACAAACATATCTTCATGGAATTGTACTGTATCCCCATCCACATGTTGCAATATCTGTGCACACACAAGCTGATGTTGCAACATCTGTGCACACACAAGCTGATCGATGTTGCAATACAGTATATGTGCACACACAAGCTGATATTGCAATATATGTACACTAGGCGGTCACCCGGGTTTGTCGGTTCTCGGGTTTGGTGGTTTGTAGAATGCATGCATGACCTGATCGGACAAACTTTGAAAATTCGACCCTTAGACGACCTTTGACCCTGGACGACCTAAGAAAAGCAAAGCCGTTTCATTTTTTCCACGCTCGACTCGTATTCGGGCTTCCCGTCACCGAGTTTAAGCCCGATCGGACAAACTTTGAAAATTCGACCCCTAGACGACCTTTGACCCCGGAAGACCCAACAAACGCTAACCCGTTTTATTTTTGCCACGCTCGGCCTCGCATCGAGCATTGCGATCACCGAGTTTAAGCACGATCCGATCAACTTCAAAAAGTTGACCCCTAGATGACCTTTGACCTCGTACGCTTTAGCGAATGCGAACTTGCTCTTGCCCACCCACCGAGTCTGAACGCCGCCCGACCCCGGGAAGTCCACGAAAAAGCGCGCACAGACAGACAGACACACGGACAAACAGATAGAGAGTAGCGTATTATTATATAGATACACAAGCTGATGTTGCAATATCTGTACACACATAAGCTTATGTTGCAATATCTGTACCCCGGATACGTTGATATGGTAAACGTGTATGTGCCTGCCTTTTGGGGTGCTTTTTTGCCAAAATTGGTATAGCGATGACGTGGTTTTCATCACAGACCAAAGCGCCCAATTTGCATAAATTGGGTGTATTTTGAGGCATTTTTTGTAAAAAGCAGCCAATTGGTGCAAAATTGGGTCCTTTTTTTACAAAATTGGTATATTGTTGGGTTGGAAATTGGCCAAAAATAGGTATAGAGAACGTCACATTTTCGAGGTCCGGCAGGCACATCCATGTACGATTTTGGCGAAAGTACCCCCCCCCCCTCCCCCGGGATCTGTACACACACAAGCTTATGTTGCAATATCTGTACACACACAAGCTTATGTTGCAATATCTGTACACACCCCAGCTTATGTTGTAATCTCTGCACACACACAAGCTTATGTTGCAATATCTGAGCACACACACCCCGATGCTGGGATGTCTGTACACACACACCCCGATGTTGCAATATCTGTACAAATACAATCTTATGTTTTAATATCTGTACACAAGCTGATGTTGCAATATCTGTGCACACATAAGCTTATGTTGCAATATCTGAGCACACACAAGCTGATGTTACAATATTTATGCACACACCCCAGCTGATATGGCAATATCTGTACACACACAAGCTGATGTTGCAATATCTGTGCACACACAAGCTGGTGTTGCAATATTTGTACACACACAAGCTGATGTTGCAATATCTATACACACACAAGCTGATGTTGCAATATCTGTACACACACAAGCTTATGTTGCAATATCTGTGCACACACAAGCTGGTGTTGCAATATCTGTACACACACAAGCTGATATGTTGCAATATATGTGCACACACAATCTGATGTGTTGCAATATCTGTGCACACACAAGCTGATGCAATATCTGTACACACACAAGCTTATGTTGCAATATCTGTACACCCCAGCTGATGTTGCAATATCTGTGCACACACAAGCTGGTGTTGCAATATTTGTACACACACAAGCTGATGTTGCAATATCTGTACACACACAAGCTGGTGTTGCAATATCTGTGCACACACAAGCTGGTGTTGCAATATTTGTACACACACAAGCTGATGTTGCAATATCTGTGCACACACAAGCTGATATGTTGCAATATCTGTGCACACACAAGCTGATGTTGCAATATCTGTACACACACAAGCTTATGTTGCAATATCTGTGCACACACAAGCTGATGTTGCAATATCTGTACACACACAAGCTGATATGTTGCAATATATGTGCACACACAATCTGATGTGTTGCAATATCTGTGCACACACAAGCTGATGCAATATCTGTACACACACAAGCTTATGTTGCAATATCTGTACACCCCAGCTGATGTTGCAATATCTGTGCACACACAAGCTGGTGTTGCAATATTTGTACACACACAAGCTGATGTTGCAATATCTGTACACACACAAGCTGGTGTTGCAATATCTGTGCACACACAAGCTGGTGTTGCAATATTTGTACACACACAAGCTGATGTTGCAATATTTGTGCTAATAAGCTGATGTTGCAATATCTGTGCACATAAGCTGATGTTGCAATATCTGTGCACACAAGCTGATGTTGCAATATCTGTGCACACACAAGCTAATGTTGCAATGTTTGTGCACATACAAGCTGATGTTGCAATATCTGTGCACACAAACTGATGTTGCAATATCTGTGCACATAAGCTGATGTTGCAATATCTATGCACATAAGCTGATGTTGCAATATCTGTGCACATAAGCTGATGTTGCAATATCTGTGCACACAAGCTGATGTTGCAATATCTGTGCAAACACAAGCTGATGTTGCAATATCTGTGCACACACAAGCTGATGTTGCAATATCTGTGCACACACAAGCTGATGTTGCAATATCTGTGCATACAAACTGATGAAATCGTTAGTTGCATCACATTCTGATCTATTCTATGCATTGTAAAAAACAAATCACATACAGATCTATTTGACGCAGCGCTCAGATTTGGCTTTAATCTGAATAATTGCTTAAACGATTTTCCTAAAAAGAGTTTCTATATCACACAAAGTATTTTATTTTTTTGTGAAATATGTATTTTAATCTTTTAATTAACATTTTATTAATATGATATTAATAAAACTTGATTGAAGCCCTTTGAAAATTTATCTGAATTGCTTCAGTGAATTGCAATGCTTTCCAAGCAGGCCCTCATTTCGATACATAAGTATATACAAATAACAAATGTTACAGTGTTTAAATATAATACAAATTATAATACAAATTATGATATTATTCAATTATGATACAGTGGAAATATAAGATTTGAATTGACCGAGTGACAAATTTTCTAAATCAATACGAATAGATGGTGATAAATTGTTCCACAGATGGCTAGATCTAAAAAGAAAAGTGATATTTGGTTGATATTTGGTTTTCGTTACGATCAGCCAGTATTAGCCAATCCATGTCCGTTTTGCTAGGCCCGTAAAATTTGGTTTTTGTCCAATCCCTTATGTCGTAAACCAACATCTCTAAAAAGAGTAACCTTGAATAGCTCAGTATATGATGTGGCCAACGAAATTCTAGCTAATCATAATCAAAGGAATGAAATAAGAATTTAGTGTTCCTATGACAACAATAGCAACAAATAAGTGCATGGAATTGACAGCTGGGTAATATAATATACATTTTAGTCTCATACCACACATCTGCTATTCAAACAATATATCATTATAATTGTGTTTTTGTGAATGTCGCAATTAGAATTTATATTTGTGATGTCAACAATGTGCATAAGTTATATTATGTACAGTGCCTATATAAAGAACAAAAGCGGGAAATTAACAAATCCCATATTACCCTCTTGTCTAGATTTGTGCAAATATCAGTACAAAGATAAATACAGACCATTGTTACTTAATTTGAAAGTGCTGAACTGGTGGCGGATGAAGAAAACATGCTATAATATATGGACATGTTTTACATTTAGCTGTTTTCAGAAACAATCATATTTGTTCAGTTTTTGTTCATCATAGCAGTCAACAGGGTATAAAGAAACGGGTTAATAGCCGAATTTATGGGTAATACCAAGGCAACAGTCCATGCATATACAACAGGGTTAACAACAAGCACTTGGCATTGAACCAAAATACAGACTACGACGAGCGGCACCCATGTACAGAAATCTGTGAACACAAGGGCGAACATTTTGACCGCTCTACGTATCTCTTGTTTCTGGTCTAATTGTCTCCCTACTCGGTTTGCTGACCTTCTAGCTGTGATGAAAATCTCAATATATACATAAGCGACAAATATGAAACAGATGAGATTGACACCTATGAATATAATCATCGAAAAGTATGTGGCTGACTTGTAGCCTATAGTTTCAGAAGTTACATAGGTAGAAGTTATTAATGTTGTTGAGTTTTCTATCTTAAAAACATTATTATTTATCAACTTTTCTTCGTCATAAATGTTTTCAAAGTTGAAACGTACGTCAGTTGTTTCTATTTCAACATAATTAGTGTTTAGCACATTAATAGGTCTTCTTACCATTGGAATTCCTACACAAACCTCTGACATTTCATAGATATCTTTAGTGAATTCGGAAAGGGCAATTGGCATCACACTTATTAGAATACCAAATGACCATATTATTGCGAGACAAATTTTGGCTGATCGTGGTTCTTCTAGGCGATAGGCGCTTTGAAAGTATTCGATTGCCTGGAATCTGTCAAAACTGATAAGAGTAATTAAAAACACAGATACCTCGCTAGACAGGATTGATAATATGCCAGCTAATTTACAGAAGGCACTATTTCTCCACTGATTAGAATATGATGGAAAGTAGGCTGTGTAATAAGCATCAGCAGATGCCAATAAGAGCATGTTAATACCCATCAGGAAATCGGATAAGGATAAATGGGATATTAATAAGGATTGGATCTTGTTAGATTGTTTGTCTTTAGAACGAAGGTATAGTACTGCTCCATTCATGAGCACTGCAGATAATCCCAACAGCCAGAGACATATTCGCAATGGAATATCATTCAACATTCTTTGACAAGTGAGATAGACTGGCCTAGGTTTACGAGAAATGCAATTTGCTGTAGTCACTGCGAAGCAACAAGTTGCACTGTCATCCACTAAGACTGTTGAGGTGAGTAAACCAATAAACGACGATTCTGTAACTAAACGTAACCTGTTCGATCGCAAATCAAGAGTTTCGATTTCAATACCTTGAAATATATCCGGTCCAATTGTATGAAGTTCGTTTTGGGACATATTGATTAATTTTAGACTTGTTAGGTTGTCAAATATGCCTCTAGGTAGATTTGCAATCTTGTTCCATTGTAAGTGGAGGGTCTGAAGTCTGACCAAACCAATAAATGAACCTGGAACAACATCGATCACCTTATTGTTTGCTATGGTAAGAGTTTCCAGGATGGCTTGATTACTGAATAGGCCAGGTAATATCTCTCTCAACATATTATCATTTAGATGGAGCTTTTTCAAATTGTTTACGTCTTTGAATATATCAACTGGCAGTTCAATTAAAGCATTGTCACCCATAGAAAGGTATGTCAATGACCTCATAGATACAAATGTGTCTGGGGCTAGGTAGGTTAACTGATTGTGATTCAGATCTAGTATTTCTAGATCAACAAGTGAGTCTAACAAAGGCAGCACTGAAAAATTGTTGTTAGAAATGTTTAGATATTGCAACTGAACTAATGGTTGTAAGGCACTAGTAGACAATGTAGCTAACTGGTTGCTATTCATATCAAGGTATAATAATGAAGTCACATTGTCGAATATGCCATGGGGTAATTCCGATAGTTTATTCTGATCCAAATGAAGGTTCTCCAGTAAACCCAGTGAATCGAATATATGGGTTGGCAATGTGGACAGTGTATTGTTTCTCAAGTCCAAGTCTTGCAACAGGTGCATTGGCTGGAATGTATTGTTTGGTAATTGTGTCAGTCCATTGTTTTGTAGGTACAACCAGATCATGTTAATCAACGGGTCAAATATGCTAGATGGTAGTGAGATTAGTTGGTTGTCGTTAAGGTGCAATACCTCCAGTTGCACAAGCGTGTCAAATACACCCTTTTCCAAAATTGCAATTTGGTTGTTGTCTAGATACAGACGTTCCAACTGAACAAGTTGCCGAAAAATGCCATGTGGTAACATTGTCAATTGGTTGTATTTTAAAGATAACCTCTGCAAGTGAATGAGTTCATAAAACCAGCTGTATGGTATAGTTTTTAGTTGATTGCTACGAAGTTCGAGTTTTTTTAATAGAACCAGATCATCAAATAGACCTATCTCCCATTTATGTAAGGGGTTGCTGCCAAGATTTACCTCTTGTAATTGATCCAGGTCTTTAAATGTATCGTTAGATATGAATGACAGCTGATTATCAAAGAGGTCTAATTTCTTCAGCATAACATTTTGACTAAATACGTCGACAAAGAGGGTTGTTAGTCGGTTGCTATTTAGAAGTAGCTCCTCCAATTCACCAAGATCATTAAATACAGGCAGCAATGAAAAAGCCAGGCTATTATTATTAAGGCGGAGCCTCTCCAGTTTGGTCAAACCATTGAACAACCCTGTAGACAATGCCGATAGCTTGTTGTTATTTAAATAGAGTCGCTCCAGCTTGACAAGATTGTCAAATGTGTTGTTTGATATTGAGGCTAACTGGTTATTATCAAGGAGCAGCTGCTCTAAATGAGCAAGGCCCTCAAATATATTACTTTGCAGTGAGGTCAGTTTGTTACTGGAGAGATACAACTGGCGCATTTGGGCAAGACTGCTAAATACAGCTGTTGGTAGTGATTCAAGCTGATTACCATCTAGATATAGTTCCTCCAGCTTAACAAGATCACGGAATATGTCATCTGGGATTGAGCTCAGCTTGTTGCTTTTGAGGTATAGCTGTGTCAAATTGACCATCCCAACAAATGTATCTGTTGCCAGTGAAGCAAGTTGATTCCTGTCAAGACGAAGTTGCTTTAACTGAATCAGTCGATAGAATGTATTGTTGTGTAGGGAGGTTAGCTGATTATTGTACAGATAAAGCCACTCTAACTGATCCAGTCCACTAATTACAGCAAATGGTAACGAGTTCAGTCGGTTGCTATCAAGGCGTAGCTGTTTTAAACGAACTAAACCATCAAAAACACCACCTGGTAGATTAGTTAGTTGGTTGCTATACAGGTAGAGATTCTCCAGTTGAACCATTCCACTAAATATATGTTGTGGTAAGGACAGTAGTAGGTTATTATGAAGGTAAAGTTGCTGCAATTGAATCAGTCCATCAAACGCATCATGTGGTAGAGAAGCCAAGTGATTGTTATTCAAATACAGTTTACTCAACTTGCCCATTCCAGTAAATGCACCTTGTGGTAGCGAGCTTATCTGATTATCTTCAAGTCGTATCTCCTCTAGTAAGTCTAGTCCATCAAACATCCCTGGAGGTAGGGCCCTTAGCTGATTCTTATACAGATGCACTTCTTTCAATGTACCAATGCCATTCAATACATCCATTGGCAAAACAGTCAACTGGTTACCATAGAGACGAAGGCCCTCCAGCAATACCAGTTCATCAAAGATATTGCTCGGTAGTGACGTTAGCTGATTTTCGTAGAGTGACAACCGTTGTAGCTTAACCATGCCGTTAAATGAGTCGTTTGACAGTTTACTGAGGGGATTTTTATAAAGATGTAGTGTCTGTAGTTCAACCAGATCTTCAAATACCCCTGAAGTGATGGTTGTAAGCTGATTGCTTTGTAGGTGCAAGTTTTTCAGCTGATGAAGACCTCTGAAAATGCCTGCCTGTAGAGACGTCAGATGATTTGACCCCAAATACATTTTCTGCAACTGTTCAAGATCCCTGAACAAGCCTACTTCAAGCACCTCTAACAATGGGTTGACGTTAAGCCATAATACTCTCAGTCTGTGAAAGCCAAGTAAGGCATCCGATGTGATCAGGTGTAAGTCCATCTTCTCAAATGATAAAATGTCAGTGTTTGCATCATAGATAAGTAGAGCAACAGAGTCCCTGTCATCGTGGCATATAGTGGTCCATTGTCTATAACCAAGTGTACAATTACATTGATCTGGACATTTCACATCAAATGACGTCTTATTTGACCAACTCCTAGTGCCTTTTTTGATGACATCATATTCAGAGCTGTTGCATCTTGGGAGTGTAACATCCAACGATGTCAACAAACTATCCCCACTAGTCTTTGGACAAAGTGAACGAGAAATGTTCATTGTGCCTACTTTGACAGCGGCTTGTGTGTTCTTAAAGTGCAATTTTGATGTTAAGGAGTTGACATACGCGTTGCATGGTTTGGACTCTAGAGGAAACAGTAGATATTTCTTAGCACATTGATTAGGAGGATTGTCTAATTGCTCAAGAAACAGGTAAGAAAATGTACTGTTGTTATTTACATCAGGGAGATCTATATCCAGCCAATTTGACTGTGGTAATAAAACTAACTCTATCTCGCAGTAACTGTTTGACAAGTCTGTGATGTTGGGTGTAATTATGAGAGGATCTGATGTAACATTCACCTGATTTGTGCTGCATGGATTGAAGTGATTTGAGGATGTGGGTGCAGCGTGTTCAAGGCAAAAGAGGAATAGTGTTGCTAGAAATGTGAGGTGCAGTAATGTGGATCCCATGCTGATATTTACTTGTTCAAATAATGGTTGCAATTATTCACAGAATCTTACTAAGTATAAAGACATTTACATAATACACATGTCTATGATATTTCATCTGTTTGTTTGTTTGTTCGTTGTTTCACAGCATATTTCCTCAAACAGGTCTAATGATTTAGAGGCTAGTTGATTCCATGCTCTATTAGGGCATAGTGGAGTATATGCTCCTAATACTATCAACTACTTTCAATATTGTTATAGATTGAAGCTTGCCAAATATTTCGTGTGATTTTAATACCCTGAATTCCCAATTCTGTCCTCAGTATTTCACAAAGGTGTGCAATTTAATAATGAAGTGGTATAATTGATTGATAACTGATGACATACATACATGTAAGAATATCAGGTCTTTGATTATATTTTAGGTAATATAATCTTTTCACATGTCATTTTTCACATGTCACTTGTTTAGTTCATAATAGTTCTGATATAACAGTTGCCATCAATTTAATAGTGTCAATTAACAACGGCCATCCTTGTGTCTCTAATGATGATGATTTACGATACCCAACTTTCATGGTTGATGTTCCTGATGCTAATAAACAAAGCTCTGCTAGACTGGATGATTCTGCTGATCTGTAGGCGAAGTTCTGTGAAAGATGCGAAAAAGAAAATAGAATTGGTGTTATTTCATAATGAATATGATCTATAAGGCGACAGAAATTGAAAACACCTGTTCTGTTCTGTTCTGTGGCATAGGCTTTTCCAGGCTGTCAACCTTTGTGGATTGCTGCCGAGTCTGAAACTAGCAAACGGGGGAGGGGGTTGTGACGTGGCGTCCTCCAAACCCGGCGCAAACATTCGAGCTCGATTACCAATCAATTAGCAATTTCAAAAATGTTAACAACAAAATCAAACATATGCAAAAGATACCCCCGCTTAATTTGTTAAATGACCTTCCTAGAAGACAAATCCACTAAGAGCGTGTTTCTGCTGGGCAAGTTACCGGTAATAAACGGTAAGTTTGCCCAGTAGAAACAGGCAGAACCAGGCAATAATCGGTATTTTTGGTAATCCCAAAAACCTTCACAAAGCAGGTTTGGAACCAGCAATAATCGGCAATAAACCCAGCAGAAACAGAAAGGTGGTTCTTAGCGGTTTGCGCCGTGAACCGTGTCACGCTGGGTTATACCATGGAATTATTAGAAAGAGAATAATTCCATGGTTATACATATTATTGTGAAGCAATCTTTTTCAGGTGCGGTTGCATTGTTTGGTTTTACATAAGGTCAAATGTTGTGGCCCATCGACTAGGATCGATAAACTTACCGGTAACTTTTCGCGAGCAGAAACAGGGGGGATTAAAAACTGACCGATTGAAACTTAGCGTTTATTAGCGCTAACTTTTTGCAGTGTCCCAGCAGAAACGCTCTAAGAAACAAAACTTCACTTTCCACAGTCACTCAGGATGACCCTACTATAACCCACACTTTCATTCCAACATTAACCCTGACAAACTGGGCTTAGAAGGAATGGCTGTGAACAATATGGTTATTAATATTAGACAAAGTGGGGTTATACCAAATAAACCCCTCCATCCACGCCACCGCACCCATATAGTATCCCTCAATATTCCCATAACCCATCCAATGCTGGCTCATTCCAGGATTACGGGAACAAAATTGAAACAGGTTTATTGTAAAGCGATGGCTTTCAAAAACTTGGTAATTAGATCAAGTTAATGATATCATGTCCATTAATTAAATCAAGGATATCTTTATTATAGATGGGTTTATTTTACAGAGATGGTTTAACGGTACAATTATCAATTAATTACCTTTAATATATGCCCTTAGTCATTTTCTTTTTTCTTAGGACCGCCGCCCCCTCGCTCTCCTTTAAATTAAATTATTACCAGAATGACTTTTGACAAATTTATATATTTCATAATTGAGATTTTCATTTTTCAAAACCAGAAATTTGTACTGATAAAGTTTTACATATTTCATGTTTCTTAAATATGTGCCTGTGGTATCTTTTGATAATGTAGGTTATAGTTGACGGCACACCCCCGTAAGAAAATAAAATATATTACTTCTCCCGTTTCACGTTTTGTCCATTACCCTGCTTGTCCATATAACCACATCATTTTACGATATCTATAAATATTGCATGTTTGTTGTTGGCTGTAATTCACTTTGATCTTTTTGAAACGTGCTTAATAATTGATTACTATATTATTAATAATGATGAAGGGCATTTTTCTCAATTTAGAAATACCTTATTTCAATCAAATGAAGAGTGCTCTTAATTAGGATAAATTGTTCTCAGAACTACCAATTTTAAATGATTCTTTACCTATTATTGTATTCTGTTGTTTAAATGATTCTTTGCCTATTATTTTAATTCTGTCGTTGATGCATTTAATGGGGAGTCGCACTCGGCCTATTCTACATTCAATGGAATCGGTGCATGACATCCAATTCATTGCATGAACCGTGTTACCAAATCGGCCTACATAATATCATGAAACAGGTGTGTATTCTTAAACACAGTTCCCGACAAGATGGCAGCTAATCCAAAACATGGATAACGTGTATTCTGTTTCATCAGACTAAATATCACAACCCTAATTTATGCCATCAATATTGCAAACTGTATGCGGTGTTGGAGGTGTGGGGATGGGTAGATGATGGTGTGTGGCGATACACAAGTGCTACCGCAAGCATATAACGGACATCAAATGCAACGCCCACTAGCGACCAGCTGAACAATTGGAATTGAACAACAGCTAAACATCAATGGTCGCTTGCTCTGATGTCAGTTGTCTAAAGCTAACTATTGTCACTATATTAGAATATTGACATATCAAAGTTGTTGTTTAATGGTATGGATGTAATGAATATTAGTCAAACCTCTAGTATAAATGACATGAGAGCCAAATGCCATTCCCTGCAATATAGCAGATCGATACAGATGAGTGAAAATTAACGTGTCGCAAAAATTCAAAAATTCAACAAAAATTAAAAATGTTTTGCAACTTTCATTTCAAGATTTATAATACTTATTTATACATCAAGGAATAGTTTGATAGCTTATTTATTGAAATTGATTCAATAAATCGTCTAATATCAATACTCCAGTAAGTCCCAAAATATAAATAATTTAGTTGTCCCCGGTCAGTCCTTATATTTGGTCATCTCTAAAACATATTTAGTGAGTTCACACGCTCACCATAGGCCGGTGAACAATGATGTCAATAAAGAAACAAACCAATTCAACAACAAAAGAATTTCAACACATTTCCCAATCGACACTCTGCCCATCAACAGCTAATAATTGGCGTTTAAACTCACTTCAACTTAGCATAATCACAAGCTACTATAGTTGATTCGCAGACATTGGCCGATTCACCATTTCAGTCAGAGGTAACAGAAGCAAAAGAAGGGGAGGGACTCGAATTTTGATCGTAATATGCATGGATAATACCTTGTCATTATCAGTGCCTGTACTATTGTGACGTCTTCACCACTATGTAAAGATAGGGTGAACAACTATTATTAAACCTAGTGACTGGGAACTTGCGGCAAAATGATCTGCATTGACTTTGCCTGCAAACAGGTGTTGTCAATTGCCCGCATATTTTTGATAAAGAAGATGTGTTGTTATTCAGATAAATTGATACAGGTATTCAGAGGGTATCATAGCCAGAAATACATAAAGTAACGTTTATAATCCGTATCTCCGGGTTGATAAAACATTTTCTCCATCTAGGCCAAATGGTTTTGTACATGGTTTATCATGTTTATACCAAAGATGATGATTGAATAATTTGTTTTTTCTCACAAATGAATATGTAGAACGGGTCGTTTTTAGTTTAATGTTTCCTTTATGTCACGTGCATAATAAATTTAAAAAAGGAAAATAATAAAAAGTGAAACTTGATTATCCACTAAATTATGATTAGGTTGACCAACATAACATTTTTCTTTTGAAAACTATATCAGGTCGATGATGGTCAATTTTATTATTGTGGTGACCGCTTCCAAAGGGATAACATATTTCAAGCTGTTGAATTAAGTATTTGGTTGCCGTGATTTGTAAAGCTACATGATCAGCTATATTCACTAATCACTAAAGCCACACTAGCATTATTATGGATAACGCAAATAATAACATCTATACAAGTACCGCTGTTTCATCATTGGTCAAAATGGGTTCCTCTAACGCCCAATGGACGAGGTCCAAAATCGAAACCGATACGCCAGAGTTTATGAATCTACTATACACATGAATGCTTTCATTGCACACTGGTCTATCTGTAGTCAAATCCGGCGCCACTGCACTGACACAATACAGGTATATGTTCATCGGTTAAGCATGAGCGGGTAATTTGACTATGAATAAGGTTACGATGTTTTAGAACTGACGAAAAATACGATAGGAAGATCGAGGACAACCAAACAATATTTTATTATTGGCCGACTGCTGGTTGGAAAATTCAGTCATGGGTGATTAGTTCAATAGTTAAATGCTGTCACTTGGAGGCGCTGTAGTTAATGTCCATAGTCTACCACTTGTGGATAGGCTTCTTTTATCCAGGATAAAAACAAAAACATTTTATTTTTATTTTAATATTAATTTAATGCTGCATACAAAGTGAATATACATGTGGGTGGGAGATATAAATGCGCGAGCGGACTAGAAATAGACATTTTAGCGTAATGGATTATTTTTCTTCCGATTAGAGTGGGCTTAATTGTGGAGCTTATTATGGTTGGGATTTTCCAATAATTTGCTAAAATGATCAGGCATGAACATTTTCTGCAATTTTATTCTTTTTATTCTTTTTCTGTGTGGTAGTTTAATCTAATTTCACATATATTTTGCCCATTGTTTTTCTTCACATGAGTTTCTGTTTTTATTAAATTCATGTTCAGGCTGGGACAATTATTTTCCATTTTTGCTATTTCAGCTTCTGACGTTGATGTAGATTTTCACTTGGATTGTTAGTAATCCGGTACCAGAGTCACTTTACTTACTGTAATTTATCAAAAACCTTATTAGGTAGTTAATGATCATATTAGTGCTGTATAATGCTTTTAAGCACATTATGATGATCAAATTGAGCTATTAAAAAATATATATAGCTCATTTCGATCATTATAATATAATGAATAATATACTGATCACCAGTACAGTTTTAGATATTTTCAAAGGGAATTGAAATTATACACATTGTAAATACTATTCTCAAATTGTTGTCTTTCTTGCAAAAGTTACTTAAGGATTATGGAATTTTTCCTTGTCAAGATTTGAAACACTGATACATTATCCCTATGCAAGTAAATTGTGAAAATCTATACTAATATTATCAGTGGCCGCACCAGCATCATAATTGGGGGGGGGGGGGGCAAGAATTGTTTTAAGGGGGCATGAATAACGCGCGCATTTTTTTTGTGGCCATTTTATGCTAAAATTATCAAATTTGATCTAATTGTAAATAAAATTTTGCTTTTTTTTTCACTCTCAAACCATGATTTTGAAGTAATTAGGAACCTTATCGCCCTGTAACTATGATCAGAAATGTAATTCTGTAAGAAAATCGGCTTCAAATTTGAGGGCGTTCCCTGGAAAAGATCGCATAATATACCTTTAAACAGACCCCGAACCCCACGCCGCAAGGACGCTCCACTCGCTTTGCTCGTTTCGCTCTTCACTGATCGTCATTTTCCACCACCCCGGGGTTGGACAATGGACATCCTGCATCCGTGCCTGCTTCAAGCTGACGTTCAGATCGTAAAGTATTAAAAATACATGTACTTTTGAGGTATTCGGTCGATATCTATTGTAATCCATTAGGGCCACCAAAAAAACAAAAAAACCTGTATACAGTATCGCACGACCACTCTGGGGACGAGATTCGCTGAGTTTAAAACCATGGTTTGTTAAATACGTTGTTTAAAAGATAAACTCGTGTTTAAGTTAGACACACGTTTAGTTAGACACGGTTTTAAGCTAAAACCGTGTTTAGTACGAGAATACGGCCCAATATGATTTTCTTTTATAAACTTTGAACTCTTATGCTACGTTAAAAGTTGTAAAGAACTTTAATGTAATAACTTATCAAAAATCAATGTTGATTGTTATTGAGGGTTGTTCGTTTTGTACAATCCAATTCAAGTGGATGATGGTTCTCACGTTGTCGTTATATTTCACAACCAAATACGTTGTTTAGATAGATATGGGATAGATATCAGGGTCCACTGCTCACATGCTCTTTATTTGCTGGAGACTGCCTTAGAAGGCACAGACCCGGGGGGCGGTACTTAGTGGATATGAGGTTACGGTGTGGGTGCCGCCAAATAGGGTCCCATTTTTCACCCTCTGGTAAATGAATGACCCCTTTTCAAAGCCTCTTTTGGTAGATTTATGAGTCTAAAATCCTTAATGTTGCTGTTATTCGCAGAAATTGTAGCAAAATCTGTCAAATATATAGGACAATTATGGGTTTCTGGTCAAAATATGGGTCCATTTTTTTCTCCCAAAAATTGGTAAATGTTTGGATCAATTTTCAAAAAAATTGTGATATAAATGGTGATATAAAGGGCGAGTCAAAAAGAAAGGATACATAATTTGGCTTTCATCCAACAACAACCACAAAAATTGACCATTGTGTTATCTTGATACACTTAAGTACATACCCTATTTGAAGCAATGAACCCTTAAATTCTGAGAATAGTGCATATCACACCTAGCCAATTTGGGATTTTTTGAATTAGCAGTAATTAGTTAAAACCTTTCCCGAATTATTTTCATGTAGCATGTATAATATTTGTAGCACTTTTTCCTTTACACATAGCCAATTTGTGATATTTTAAATCAATGGTAATTAGTTAAAACCTTTCAAGAATTATTTTCATGTATCATGTTTGTAGCGCTTTTTCCTTCACACAGCCAATTTGTGATATTTTGAATTAAAGGTAATTTAAAAACTTTCAATAATTATTTTCATCAACATGTATATCATGTATCATGTTTGTAGTGGTTTTTCCTTCATAGAAGCCTTAATGAATTATGGCCCTGTCATGTTGTTGCGACATGCAGTAATGCATTTTAAAGATGCCATTTTAATGTTGTTAAAAAACAATCCATTTTGTATTTGGTCAAATTAAATATTAAATATACTTTATTTAAATCACTTTTAATCGGAGAGCATTTTTACTGCCACAAATAAATACAGAAGTGTTTGGTGCATGAACGCCACAAGGGCACTTCAGTCATCAAAAACAGTAACTATACAGGTAATAAATGGGCTTCTAACTCTGAAATATATATATTCTACCTAAAAATATTAAACTATAAAGTTGTTGAGAAATTCATCTTCTTTAATTATAATATGAGATATTGCACGCTAGGATCGGGTGATTATTAAGGAAGTGACACTCCAAAATGTAAGGTGAAGTCCGATTTTCATTTTCACATTTTTATTTTCTACACGCGGACCCATCTATCAGTCAGGGCAAATGTCCAAAAACGGCAACCTATTGAATCTGGCAGCATACTGCCGGATCCGGCAATATTGCTTTTTTTGCCATTGGTTATTTTTGTGAATGGAGAACCTACTTCTGTATGTTTAGTAAGGTGGTTTCATAATTTAATTAAGTCAAAATGATAACCACTTATCATATAACATAAATTGCAAAATTTGTGGTATTTATTTTCGTGACTTTGAGCCAGAAATATGTTCGCGAAATTAAATAGATCGCAAAATTAAGTCGTTTTTTGCCTCTAGCGTCTTTATTTTAAGTTGGGCGATCAAATTAGTTGATGAATCATGATGAGAAAATAATTCCCTGAGTTTTGACCAAATCTCATACATTTTGTCAGTGAGGTTTTATATGTTTTAAAGCAAAATGCTTAATTAATTAATTAAGCAACTAATTAATTATCAATTGCGCCTTAAACGACCTTTCAATACTTATTTTTATTCTTCTTTATTCAAACATGACTGATACATCAATGTTTTATAATAAAATAGCAAAATTAAATATCTTATGACCATTTTTGACCAAAAAGATAATTAATTATGACTTAATTAATTAATTAAGCATTTTGCTTTAAAACATATCAAACCTCACTGTCAAAATTTATGAGCTTTGGTCAAAACTTAGAGAATTATTTTCTCATCATGATTCATCAACTAGTTTGATCGCCCAACTTAAAATAAAGACGCTAGAGGCAAAAAACGACTTAATTTTGCGATCTATTTAATTTCGCGAACATATTACTGGCTCAAAGTCACGAAAATAAATACCACACATTTTGCAATTTATGTTATATGATAAGTGGTTATCATTTTGACTTAATTAAATTATGAGACCACCTTACTAAACATACAGAAGTAGGTTCTCAATTCACAAAAATAACCAATGGCAAAAAAAGCAATATTGCGCAATATTGCCGGATCCGGCAGTATGCTGCCAGATTCGATAGGTTGCCGTTTTTGGACATTTGCCCTGACTGTCTATGGGTTCCTTATCGATTACCGGTAGTGCAATTGGGGGATGCATGCGCAGGTTGGACAGTCGGCCGTATTGTTCCGATGGATCAATACGCCACACACACGCTACCTGTCATACTCTCCCCCATGTTGAAATGTAAAATTTGAAAATTAAATTGTGACTATACCTTACATTTTGGATTGTCACTTCTTCATTCAACCGATCCCAGCGTGCAATATCTCATATTAAAGAAGATAAATTTCGCAATAACTTTATGATTTAATATTTTTAGGTAGGATATATATTTTTAGAGTTAAAAGTCCATTTACTACCTGTATAGTTAATTTTTTTTGATGACTGTATGCATCATATGTGTACCTTCATGTGTAATGCCAAAATTACACACAAAGACTTGGATTTTACACGCAGAGAGATAAAATACATATTTCTTCCCAATTTGGAGCTGACTTAAATATAGACCATGTCACCTCTTGTTGATCAACAATGTTGGCCTGGTTCCATTGTACTGGGGGCACATTGTATTGACTGCTGCTGTTACCATGGTTACAGATCCTGTTACAGATGACTGGTTTGGTTTAGTATTTGGTTTCATTGTTTATCCGTGTCCGTAAGTTGAATGATGGAAAAATAAGAAAGTATTAATACCACAAGAACAAAACCATGATTTTTCTATAGATTTCCGGACCTGAGATTTGGGCATATTTTTACTCATCAGTTTTTTAATCTTCTATGACTTTTGTGATGCTGTGACAAATTCATCTATTTTGGAATATTTGTCGAAAACGAATAAAAAAATTAAGGCAATAATTACAATTTTTAATTTAAATGCAGCAATATTGAACTTGGTGATTAGATTTAACTATAAAATTTTGATTTTCCTCGCAGCAGCAATCATAAGCCAATGTGTTAATACTTCTACTCACAATCGTGTACAGTGCTACAGGTACTAAACATGCTCATAACTCCAAAATTATAGCTCTAAATGCCTAACTCATTTTTTCTAGTTCTTAGAAAACAGCAAAAGTATGGAAATTGAGTTAGGCAATTATCGAAGCAGGCTGACGATATGTTGAATAGCAACATGAATAGTGCAGGTGAATTCCAACAGGAGCAGTATATACTGTTGGATAGAATTAGGTTGGGGATATACCTTTAAGTGAAATGTGGCTTGTTATATGCCTAAAACGAGTTAATATGACCCATTTTAAAGGGGCATTGAGAGATACGTATGGGAGTGCGCCCTCAATTATCCTGGAAATCAGTTTTTTTGCATCAAAGTAATACTAAGGCATATACTAACTTCCATCTGAAACAATTTACCAACATTCGCCGTTTATCATATAAAATTTCATGATTTTCTTAGTTTCGATATGATCATATCGAAACTAAGGAGCTGAATTCGGAAGTTATGCTATCGTTTACTCACGGTCTTTCGCGGCAAATCTCAACCCGGAAGTGCCGTTATTTGCTTATTTTGGCATGAAGGCGATGTCGGAATTGTATGACATTTTGGATTTGGGCTATGTTGATGATTATCTTTACGTTGTTTGCTCATTTAGTATATCGATACGTCTCTCAATGCCCCTTTAAACAATTTTCATCATTAGTACAATCTGCCTAACTCACAATACTGACTTAGGCAGAATTGCAATTGTGCATTTATCAACACTTTTGATTGGTCAATGACTTAGGTATTATAACAGCATGTGCATAATGTAATGAAGTCATGATTTATGCAAAAAAACTCAATTTCGCTGAAAAGTGAGTTAGGCAATTATCGAAGCAGGCTGACGATATGTGGGATGTTATCTGTGAAAACCTATCGGATGTAGCCAGATGTTAAGGAATAATGGGTAATAAGAATTTTTCAAAATTGTAAAAATAGTTTTTGTGTTTTTCACCATGATCATGTGGTGGTTTTTCACACATCGCCTCACATGTTATTACCTGGTAATACTGTATGATATTCAATACTAGTGGCATTTCCATTGGGCTGAGTTTGGGAGAAACCCAGATGCTTACTCTCCCTCTCCTATATTTCTCCTGATTTAGATAATTTTCCTTTTAAAGAGACACTAAGAGATGTGTTCTCAATTAGGCCAACAACAAAAAATATTATGTTGTCCTCGAGCGCCCGCTCGTCAGATTTAGGGCCGCTCCGATTTGTGTTTTTTTATCAGATTTTTTCTTTCTTTTTCCAGATTTTTTTTTTTCTTCAGATTTTTTTTTTAACAGTTTAAATGGCATTGAATATTAAACTAAGTGTTTATAACATAATGTGCGACTTTTAGTGAGATTTCAACTTCTTGTTGACTGAACTTTGAGCTTCCGCTGGTATAAGAAGAAAAAAAGAAGAAAAAAATCCGCCTCTCTGGGATTGGTATATTTTTACAAATTGTATTACATGTATGAACTTACATCTATAAGGATTAAGAAAAATCAGCCCTCTTTGTACAACAAAACGTCGATTCAAAAATGCTGATCTTGCCGCGATCAGCATTTTACGTCGGACAGTGTCCCCCTGCAGTATGTGTGATACATAACGTGAACCATATTTACATAGAGGGCGTTTTAAGACATGTTTCAATAAATAGCGATTGTTTTAATCAAGTTTTGCTGTGTTTTTTTGTGAGTAGAAACAACAATAATGGTAATTTTTAATGTTCATCTTGAATTCTGAAGTAAATTATAAAAAATAAAAAATCTTCAACACTACTTCGTGTTGAGGAAGTAAAGCATGAAAAAAAAAGGATTTTCCGCCTAATTTTTCACATAAACTCTGAATGCATTGACCAAATGTATCAAGCGAGATGTCATTTTAAAACTTACAAAAAAACAACTTTTGCATGAAAATAAAATGTCAATTTTCATTTTGGACAACAAAAGCCCCCTTTTTGATGTGACTGGTCACATATACATTGGAATTTTCAACCTTGATGTACCGTATTATCCCTATTAAGCGCCCAGGGCGGTTAGCAAAGTCATTTTGGGTGGGCGCTTATTATGTTACCTTTTTTTATCGTACTGAATAAAATGTACAAGTGGTCATTTGAAGATGCTTACCATTTGATGGTCATTTGAAGATGCTGACCATTTGATGGTCATTTGAGGAGGCTGACCATTTCATGTACTAACTGAAATATATGTACAAATGGTCATTTGAGGATGCTGACCATTTGAAAAGGTGGGCGCTTATAAGGGATTGTTTGTTGGTAGCCATTGAGAAAAACAGGGGTGGGCGCTTCAGTTCAGTTCAGTTTATTTTCCACAAATGAGATACATAATAATGACAATACAATTAATATACTATGGTAGGTTGACCAAATCAGAGCAGAGCTCGGGAAGTACTGGCCACCTAAATAAAATCATTAGCTATAATGCAAAGAACTCGAGTGTATGTTGGCAACGGCATGAACAAAATTACAATAACAGATCAGTAACGATTATAATGTACATCTGTGAATAATGATTATGTAAGACATCAAGGCGATAGAATACGGATTTATATAAGTACCGGTATAATTATACATATATTAGGAATGAAGTTCCTTAGTTATGACCTCATGAATAAAACGATAGTAAATATTTTTTATATCTATTGTTAAAACTTCTGACTGATTTACAGTGTCGAATATCATCATTAATGTCATTCCACTCCAATGGTCCCTGTCTTCTAATAGTATGTCTACCAAGATCAGTTCTAAATTGTGGGGGTCTATAAAGATGTGAAAACCTTGTTCCATAGGAGTGGAAGACATCTGATTTATTAAAGTAATGAGAAAATAAATCAGGTAACATGTTATTTGCAAATTTATACATAAAAATAGCCTTCTGTAGCCTATGAATGTCATAAATAGTGAGGGTTTTCAATTTTGCAAACAAAGGGGTAGAATGAGCTAAGTAATGTGAATTTGAACAAAGACGAATAATTTTCTTTTGTTTCACATGAATTGAATTAAGGTTGCAGTTGTTAGAATCAGCCCATATGATGTTGCAATAATGAAGGTGAGGAAGGACGAGGCTTGTATAGAGCGAAAATAAGATGTGAGGTGACAATGTGTGTTTTAAGCGGAAAAGGATTTCCGAGTATTTTGAGACCATATTTGTAATATGAGTATTATGACGTTGCCTATTTAGTGATTCGTCAAGAATAACACCTAGAAATTTTGTGCTCGAAACTTTAACAATTGGAATATTATTTATTGTTATGCCATTATAATTTTGAATTCGTGAATCATACCTGTTTTTAAAATGCATAAATGTAGTTTTATCAACACTTAGGGATAATTTATTAGCATCTAGCCAGGTAGATATTTTGGTGAGCTCAACATTTGCGGTGTTGATAAGATCGGTCATGTTGCTGTGAGAGGCAAGTAAGTTTGTATCATCGGCAAAGATTACAAATTTAAAGAAATTACTTGAAAAAACAATATCATTTATGTAAATAATAAACAGGAGGGGACCTAAGATCGAGCCTTGTGGAACTCCGCAGGATAAATCTAAATTAGACGAAAAATGGCGGTCGAAGATAGTAAATTGAGATCTGTTGGTTAGGTAACTTCTGAACCAGTCCAAGGCCTTCCCACGGACACCATAGTGGTTTAGTTTCGATAATAGAATATCATGATTTATTGTGTCAAATGCCTTGGAGAGGTCCAAGAAGATACCTAATGAGAATTTTTTGTTATCGAGATCAGTAATAATTTTATTGTATGCCTCAAGTATAGCCATATACAGTCATCAAAAAAAGTAACTATACAGGTAATAAATGTACTTTTAACTCTAAAAATATATATCCTACCTAGAAATATTAAATCATAAAGTTGTTGAGAAATTTATCTTCTTTAATATGAGATATTGCACGCTAGGATCGGTTGAATATTTAAGAAGCGACAATCCAAAATGTAAGGTAAAGTCACAATTTCAAATTCACATTTTACATTTCAACACGGGGTAGAGAATGACAGGTAGCGTGTGTGTGGCGTATTGATCCATCGGAACAATGCGGCGTAATCGATAAGGTACCCGTAGATTGGTCCGCGTGTAGAAAACAAAAATGTGAAAATGAAAATCGGACTTCTCCTTACATTTTTGAGTGCCACTTCCTCGATAATCACCCGATCCTAACGTGCAATATCTCATATTAAAGAAGACACATTTTTCAACAACTTTATAATTTAATATTTTTAGGTAGGATATATATTTTAAGAGTTAGAAGC
Organism: Ophiura sarsii; assembly: GCA_035610835.1. Classification (NCBI taxonomy): domain Eukaryota; kingdom Metazoa; phylum Echinodermata; class Ophiuroidea; order Amphilepidida; family Ophiuridae; genus Ophiura; species Ophiura sarsii. The sequence goes on along the minus strand of CM069441.1, from coordinate 122,809,213 downwards.
CCATTTATTACCTGTATAGTTACTTTTTTTGATGACTGTATGATGAATGATTGGATCGAAAACCAAACTGACAGTCCTGTAAAAGATGAAAGCGATTAACATAGCTAAATAGTCTTTTGTGCGTAATACGTTCCAAGATTTTAGAGAAAGCAGGGAGGACAGAGATGGGCCCTATAATTGTGCAAATCTTGACGATCACCTTTTTTAAAGATAGGATGTCGTGTGCCACGAATTGGAACCCCGTATTTTGAGGAGGTGTGACATTTTTACACTGTTAATGATGTTTATATTATTACCGTTTCTATATTTCTCGTCATAAAATAACCAATTTGGTGTCATTACAAAGCACAATAAATATTCTTTCCATACCATCCACAAAATAATGTCCTAATTATTTCAGTTTTAATTGGGAGCAAATAATATATCAACGGGTGCTTGGGGAGGAGGGGGAGGAACCGGAGGAAGAGAATTGAGGAGCCATTCCCATACACACACACACACAGCGCCAATCTCTAGACAAGCTATGAAATACTTCATTCACTTCACTTATTGATTATCAATAACAGGCCTACATGCTATGTGGAATGTCAGAGAGATTGGGCTGTGAGTAAACAGGAGTGTTGGGAGGAGGAGGAATCGCAGAAGATGATAAGCTACTATAATCTCACAGACACGCAATGAAATACTACATTCACATCACTCATTGACGATACATGCTACAATCTCGGCCAATATTGTTGGAACACTTTTATACGTGTGTTTAAAAACTCCCCCTCTCCCCCTGGATCAATGTTGAAACATGATTTTTGGGTTACGGGATACTGGGAAGGGCCAACATTGCCCAGTAGGGAGGGGGAGTTATTATAGTTTAGGAAAGGCTTTAAGCCTTCCGTCAAAGACAGCAATGTTTTGATAGTGTACGTTTTGCGCAAACGGGAACGCACGAAAGGGTCATTATTACATGGATGTTCCAACTAATTATGGCCGCGATTGTAGATATGTCAGCGAGGTTGGCTGTTGTGTACCGATTAGTAGTAGTATACCGATTTATTTATTTATACTGATAACATTTACACTAGTGCATAATCTTAAAATAAATTAACCACTTCATGGAGTGAAACAGTATAAATATTGTGATACCATGTACGTGTGGTATGTTTACTTTGCTATAACCACCAGACAAATGACAGCGTACAAATTAAAAGGTATGCATGCACGCTCTACTGCATGAATGCCGAGTGAGTTCAAAAAGCCCGCGTGTGCATGCGCGCAATCTTGAAATTTGTCCAGAATTTGTGACATCTTTATCAATTTTGACAGATTTACGGCGCGTAGTGAGATGTGGGAAGGGTCGGGGGCTGAAGTCCATCGGTGTCATTGTTAATAGTCTGTTGATCATTGTCGGACAAAAGTACTTACATTGCATCTTGCACAATTACCGATACCGAAAACTAATTGATTTTACCCATGCTTAAACATTTTATATGTCAGTAAAATGAAGAAAATAGATTGTTTTCAAAAATAAGCGCTCCGTTAGATCGCATGTGCTTTATTTTGTAACACACTGTGTATGATGTTATTGGCCATATTAAATTTAGTATGTAGGCCTATATCAAAAAAGGCAACATTTCTAATTGTAACATGATTTCATGTGTCTTTTATTTCATTTCATTATCATTGTTTTCATCAAAATAAAATCAAAAAGTGAAGAAACGCGTGGATTGAGGACTCGATCATACATGTGCATTTCGCTTGTGACACCCTGTATAATATGGTAATTATTGGTCATATGTTTGTGTTTGGTGCAATATTATTACAAAACGTCAATTTAAAATTGATTATGACACTAAATTATGATAACAGTTAAAGGAAGGGTCCCGCAAGCACAACATTGAGCATTATGTGTTAGAAAAATAATTATCCAGTCAAAATTACGTTATTATATAGAACAAAACACCATACTAGTCACAAAAATGAATAAAAACTGCCATCACTCAACATGCAATTTTTGAAATTCGCGGTGATCGAAAGTCCCGGTGTCGATGACGTCATGGGTATCGGTGCTCAAATTTGCGCATATGCATTGTATAACTATGACATCATCGACACTGGAACTTTTGATCGCCGCGAATTTTAAAAAGTGCACTGTTGAGAGATTGCGGTTTTTATTTGTTTTTGTCATAAGTGTGGTGTTTTGTTCTATATAATTACAAAAGTTGGACTCGATAGTTATTTTTCTAACATATAATGCACACTTTTATGCTTGCGAGACACCTCCTTTAACTTTATTTCAGAAATACGTTTTCACATACTTATATTGTTACAAATTTTGACCACCCTGTATAAGGTATCCTTCATAACTAAAGACAAAGGTGGCAATTTTTTTCTTTGTAATACTAGTGTATACGTTTAAATTATGCAGCTTAATAAATTATAATTTTATCTTCAAGGTATGTAAATGACCAGTGAACATTTTGTATTTTTAGTGCATTTCTTGATGTTTGCACCCCATATATTATCTACCCACCCTGTATAATGACCTTGATATTGTCTTTGTGAGATTTGGAAATTTGTATGCTTTCAGGAAATGTATACTTTCCTTGAACTCCTACAGCAAAATCCATGTGATTTTTCCATTTTTAGTACATGTCACACAAAGGGGTCCCAACTCAAGGCACACGACCAGGAACAACTTTGGCAATTTTAAGCTTTGTTGGTACAACACCCGAGCTCAATGATAAATTAAATATATGGACAAGAGGATTAGCAATAAGATCACTGACAGCTTTTATAACATCGGGTTTAATATCATCACAACCACAGCTGGTTCCTGATTTAAGAGTTTTACATAAAGATATAATTTCATCGCTATCTGTTGGGGTAACGAAAAAAGAGTCCTTTGGAGAGGTAGCTTTATTCAAGTAATGATGAAAACTAGTATTCGCGGGTGGAATTTTATTAGCGAGAGTAAGACCAATATTTGCAAAATATGAGTTAAAGTGGTTCGCAATCTCAACTGGATCCGTGATATCAATATTATTGATATTGAATGACGTTGGAGGTTTGGGCCTACCATGTCGATTGAGGATACTTTTTAATATATTCCATGTTTGTTTTGTATCACGTTTGCAGGCATCTAGTTTTTCAGCGTAATAGTTTTTCTTAGAGGTGCGAATCATACAGCGTGTTTTTACTGAAGAAAAAAAGCAGGCATATGACTGCTAACGGATTAAAATCTGTTGTCTTTTAATCCGTTAGCAGTCATATGCCTGCTTTTTTTCTTCAGTAAAAACACGTTGTATGTAGTTAGGATATTACGGTACGTTATATAATGTGCTTTATTTGTGACCGTTGGATGACCCACATACTTTCTATACAGCTTTTGCTTGCGATTAATGGATTTAAGAATAGCTGAAGTAATCCATGGCTTGCGAGGGATATTTTTAGGGGTTGATGAACCGTTGTTGTACCTCAATGGAAAATAGATATTGTAAATATCGATGAATTTCGTATTAAAAGCGTCATACAGCGTGTTTTTACTGAAGAAAAAAAGCAGGCATATGACTGCTAACGGATTAAAATCTGTTGTCTTTTAATCCGTTAGCAGTCATATGCCTGCTTTTTTTCTTCAGTAAAAACACGCTGTATGGCTGCTTCGGTGGAAGTTATGTCCGTAATAAAGCTCCAATCAATGAGACTTATGTGATTATGGAATCCAAGAATTCTATTTTGATTGAATGAACGAGATTTTATGGGCAGGTGATGATTATGACGATGAGGCATCGACTTGGTGAATTGAAAAACTGGATAATGATCTGTGAGATCATTCACAATAACACCTGATTTAATTTAAGTAAGAACATTTGTAAAGATGTTATCAAGTAAAGTGGCTGAAGTAGGGGTTATCCTAGTAGGTCTATTGCTCAGAGGGTACATGCTAGAGTTATACATGGTGTTAATGAAATCATTAATAATATCGATGTTCTCATGTTGCAGTAAATCGAAATTAAAATCACCGGTTAAGTAGCATTGTTTGTTTTCGTTGGTAATTTTGTTAAGACATTGATCGAGATCAGAGATAAATAAATTGGCATCAGTACAATGAGCACGATAGATATTACCAACGATATCATTCTTGCTAGCGGGATTTAAAATTTCAATAAAAATCGATTCTGAATGGTCATTTACTGACGGCTGTGCGATGAGATTGAGATCCTTCCTTAAACAATATGATACAGAGTTGTGTACATAAATAGCAGACCCACCACTTCTTCTGCCAATGCGAGGTGTGCTGACTAGCTCATAGTTTTCAATATCGATAACATTAGACATATCCTCATAAAACCATGTTTCAGATAAACAGATAACGGTAAAAGTACGGTCGATACTAGATAAATATGTATGAATAGCATCAAAGTTTTTGTTAAAGCTACGTGTGTTTAAATGAATAATTGAAAAATCGTCGTTACCGCCTGAGCTATTAAGCATATCATGATCAAATATATAAGAGCACTTATGAACATCATTATTGATTATATTATTATCAGATGAGTTAAGGATGTCTTCCTCCAATTGAAATGGGTTCAGTTTTAGACTTAACATTCTATTGTAGTCAAGAGTGTTGTTTAAACAAAACAAGGCAAATCTAAATTCATCGTCTTCAACAAAATGATTAAATGGGAACAGTTCACCAGTACATTTGAAACAAAACCAATTTGGATTTATATCTGTATATATACATCGAGTATGGTAAAAATAATTACATGCGTTACATAATATCTTAGATTGATGAATAAGAATGTTTTTAAAACATGAGTTACAAGTATTATCCATTTACTGCCAATGCCAACACACACCACGAATTAGACAAAAACAAAATGTAATCAAAATAGGGAATTGAAGGCGGGATGGACGAAACGTGACGGCCAAGCACGTATCCGGCGTAATCATAATACACTAACAATGGTAACTTAGGATGGGTGAGGGGAGGTAAAACCACACGGGGATCGGAAGGAGAAAATAAATAAATATCACAGTGTATAATTATGATGACCACTTAGCCATGGTTGAATACGTATATGCACGGCATGGTATATGCATGAAAGCAATGGGTTTTAGGGCCACATAGACATGGCTAAGATAGTCATCAAGATGTTTAGTGAACATAAATAAGGCAAATAGGGCATAATCAATCAACATTTATGGTCATTGATATTTAACTTATTGTACGTCATGTATCATGACGACAACAACAAACCATAGAATACGCGGGGAAAAGCGGAACGAGAATGTGCCAGGCGCTAGGAGTAGTGCAAATATGGACATGGTTGGATGTGTCATCATGTAGTGAACATACATATAATCTATATACTAATTTTCGGTCCCTCGCCTGATTAGATAGTTCAATAATAATTTTACACTCGCGTCCCTCTTCAACTGAAAAAGCGTGGTAATTGCGCCTCTAATAGACGAGCTAATTAGATAGTTCAATGCCAGTATTTTCCCGTTTTCAGACATGCGCAGAAAGGATCACAGATGATAATCCGAAATGTTGAATTTATTTTACTCGGATAGCTACTGTTCGGGCAAAAATTGTGGTTTTCGGAGTGAGTGATGACATATGGTCTTCACCCAAAATATTTTCATCAGGGATATAGCTACATTTCTGTATATGCGGCCGTTTGTTATTCTTAAAGATCGCATGAGTACAAGCATTTATACGTGACTATCCGTCCGACAAATAAAATTATTTTACGACATTTTCTAAATGTAAATAAAAACTCTTACACAGATCTTAAAGTGACACTCTTGCATTAGTAACATAGATGAACGCGTAGTTTGCTAACGATAAAGAAACTGTGGCGGTACCATAACAACAGTTCCTATGTTGAAGCTGCGCGACCGCGTTTATCATGGTGCGCGCGATTCAGCGCACACGTAATGACGCATACAAAGTGTATACGCGTTTGTGGCGCAAACTGCACATTGTAACGTGGCAGGGTGAAAGCAGGCAGTCCGTACACTCTAAGAAAAAGGATGCTTCAGGGGTTCTTGGCTGTCCCGTATGGAACCCTTATCACCTTAAAAGGTTCCAAAAAGAACCATTTTAAGGTTCAAAGTGGGCAAAATATGGGCAAACATTGGTCTTTAGAACCGCTAAAGGTTCTCTACAGAACCTTTTGGGGGCCTTTAAAATCAAAGAACCTTTAAACCATATACGGGACAGCCAAGAACCCCTCTGAAGCACCCTTTTTTCTAATAGTGTACCCTAAAGCCACCTCCTCCTCTCCGCACTTGGATATAAGGGCACATGGGGCATCTGGATAAACGGAAGGTGTTTTTTGTGTGGTACATTATCATGATTATTATAGAGTGTCTGGATTATTAAGGGCTTCCGTGGTATCTGGCTTACGGGGTTCACTATAAAACGAGTCTCAAATTACCTGGATACTAATACTATGCACAGGTGGGCCACCTGTGATAACTGCATTTTAAGGGTGTACACTCAGATAGTATCTTGGGAGGCTTTATAGAACACAGCAAACATGACAAAGGGACTACATACTATACGTTTAGGCCCCACATGCCTATTGGAGGAATAATGTATTTAATGTAAATAGGCCAAACAAAACCCGGATGGCACACATTGTGTAAAGTACAAGCGTGGAATGGTACAAGTGATCTTGATGATAGAATCGGACGACCATAAAACTAAACGACCGACTATAAAACTATAACGCTCAGAACGTAGGCCTACTGAATTACCGTGGATACAGTATGTGCATGCATATGGGAAGTGGCGACACCAGCACCAAAATGTTAAAGGAGGAAAACGGTGTGGTGGGGCAATAAAAGAATCGGGGGAGACATTTAAAATCTAAATTTTAAGTAACTTTCAATTTTGACATTAAAATTCAACTTTTTATTATTTGGGGTACAAAATAGGTAGAGACATGCGCTGACAGGAGGTACTAACTGGGTATTAAGAACACGTTGATGGAGTAGGCCTACTTGGATTAGGAACATGAGTATCTGTATTATTTAAGAGCACATTGGGCCTAGGCTCATGGTGTATTAAGGGCACCATGTCACTTACATGATATCAAGGGCACTTTAGTACCTGAATTATTCAAGGACATACTCTTGATATTTATATAAACATTTATAACGCTATGATATACTCACCTCTGCCTATGTGATAAGCCTATGACTTTTACTGCCCGCTATCTTCGGCACCCGCGTTTAATTTACTTGACTATGATAAAGTAAGGGCACCTGGGTATCTCGAGATAACGGCACACTGCAGTAGGCCTACCTTGATTATGTGGTATTCGGTGCATTATTAAGGGCACTAGGGGTAACTGAATTAGGGGGTAGGGCTTAGGCCTATGGGGGTCCCTGGATATAATGGGACAACGGGTAGGCCTACCTGCATTTCAGGTCTCATGGGAGGCCTATACATAGGTATCTGGAAACACAAACGTAGGCCTACCTAGATTAACATGAGTAAGGCACATGTATACCTGGATTATCAAAAGCACCTGCGCTATTCGGATTATTTATAGGGCCCTGTCTGCATTATGTATACATATGTAGGACATGTTCTTGATATTATTGTATCAAATTTTCTTACGCTTTGTTTACTTATTCCCCGTGAAATCTTCTAGCGGATCCAGCGCGAAGCGCTGGTGCCCGCTAGTAATTATAATAGTTAGTCCTGAAGAAAAGAATAGTCCAATTTGACAACACTTCATGCGATCATAATACTAGTAATGACAACTTCACTATTATGTTAAACCATGTACACGTAACGGTATGGATCACATAGAGTAAAACAATCAAAGTTACGGTACGATGATCATCAAGTCTATTTAGTGAAACGGTATAAACATGTCAACAGCAGATCAATTGAGCATGATAAAATCACGAATTTGAGACCATAAGTGATGCTAATAATTGTTCCAATTGTCTTTGTGACACGTTATGGTTTCAGCATATAATAATAGTGTCTATCAGGTGAATGGTATATAGTAATTATGCATGATAAAATCCCGATCATGAGACCAATTGATGCTAGGAATTGTGCCAATTGTCATTATGACACGGTGTAGGATTAGATGATCAGCATTATGTTGTCATGATTAAGCAATAAGGGCGTATGTGTAACAGATCATTCAACATTAACATGATTAATGGTCATTGAAATATAATAGGCGTACCTCGTACATCATCATGATCATGACGACAACTCCAAACCATAAAACATGCGGGGAAAGCGGAATAGGAATAGCACAAAAAGAACGACTGTGCCAGGCGCCGGTGTCTTGCGCAGCACCGGGAGAGGTGCAAATATGGACATGGTTGGATGTTGGACTGTGCCATCATAGTGAACATTCATATAACATAAATACTGGATGCATATGATAATCTTACTATAAATATGGAAACGGTGTATGTTTGTGTGTTTGTTTATTTGTTATCCTTATTTCTCCGTTAGTTGTGATCAAAGTGGCGCATAATTTGCATGAAAGATAGAGGAAATAACGGGAAGGGTGTTAAAGTTTATTTCAGTGAAATTGGTTAACAATTGGCTCCAAAAACAGCAAAAAACCTCTCAGATTTGGCTCATAAATGCCGCTAGAATTGAACAACATTGTGCGTTTCGCGTACTACAGCGTAATCTTACCGTGGTAACGCGTCGCGTGCATGTTTGCGCAAGGGCTGACTGCCGCGCGGCACACGCACCCCTACACATGGCGCAGAAGCCACACGGGAAATGGCTATTATAGGCCTGTGTTGGTAGGGTAAGTACCAGTGGGGGGGTGTAAAACCACGGGAAATGGTTTAGAATAGGCCTAGGATTATATGGTACAAGTAGCGTTTTGCGGGGGTTAATGAAGCAACCTGATTTCTTTACTTTAAGTTGGCATGCCAAACAATCTAAGGGACCGAGGGTTAATGAAGTAGCGGGAAATGTTTTAGGATAGGGTTAAGAGTTAATGAAGTAGCCGCGGGAAATGGTTAGGGTTATAGGGTACCATAGGGTTATGATTATAAATCCACCTGGTTGGTGTAGTTGCAGTGGGGTGGGCAATTGTAGGGGGTGTATGTGGTTTTAAAAGTACCGAGGGTTAACTTGATGCGGTTTGAGAGGTAGGGGTTAATAAAGTAGACACGGTAAATGGTTTAGGAGGGATATGGTTATAAATCAACCTGATTGGGGGTAGGGGGGGGGGGGGGGGTTGTAGGGGGGTTTATAATGCCTTTAGAAGGGATATGGTTATAGATAAACCTGGTCGGGGGGGGGGGGGGGTGATGTAGGGGTTTATGTGGTTTCAGAGGTAGGTAGTGGTATAACCAGGAGGTTCATTATGTGGTTTCAGTAGTTGTAGGGGGTTTATAATGCCTTTAGGAGGAATATGGTTATCAATCAATCTGGTTTGGGGGGGGGGGGGGGGGGGTGTAGGGGTTTATGTGGTTTCAGAGGTAGGTAATGTGGCATAACCATCTAGCGGGGACCCGAGCGTAACCATAATGGTTTAGGAGGGTTGAGATTATAATCAACCTGGTTTGGGTGTGTGTATGGGGCCGGGGGGTGTAAACCACGGGACATGTTTTCGGGTAGGGTTAAGAGTTAATGAAGTAGCCACGGGAAATGGTTAGGAGGGTTATGATTATAAATCCACCTGGTTGGTGTAGTTGCAGTGGGGGGGGGGGGGGGGGTAAATAAAGTAGCCACGGTAAATGGTTAGGAGGGATATCTTACTATAAATCTGGAAACGGTGTGTGTTTGTGTGTGTGTTGGGGTGTGTGTGTGTTTGTTATCCTTATTTCTCCGTTGCTTTTGATCGAAGTGGCGCCTAATTTGCATGAAAGATAGAGGAAATGACGGGAAGGGTGTTAAAGTTTATTCCACTGAAATTGGTTAACAATTGGCTCCAAAAACAGCAAAAAACCTCTCAGATTTGGCTCATAAATGCCACTAGAATTGAACAACATTGTGCGTTGCGCGTACTACTACAGCGTAATCTTACCGTGGTAACGCGTCGCGTACATGTTTGCGCAAGGTCTCACTGCCGCGGCACACGCACCCTTACACATGGCGCAGAAGCCACACGGGAAATGGTTACAGGCCTGTGTACAGCCTGTCATGTTGGGGGAGAGGGCGGGGGGGGGGGGGGGGGGGGCGGGGCGGTGTAAAACCACGGGAAATGGTTTAGGATAGGCCTAGGGTTATAATGGTACAATTAGCGTTTTGCGGGGGTTAATGAAGCAACCTGATTTCTTTACTAGCTAACAACAATCTAAGGGATTATAAATCAAACTGGTTTGGGTGTGTGCATGGGAGGGGGGGGGTGGGGGGGAAACCACGGGAAATGTTTTAGGATGGGGTTAAGAGTTAATGAAGTAGCCGTGGGAAATGGTTGGTTGGTGTAGTTGCAGTGGGGGTGGGGCGATTGTAGGGGGTTTATGTGGTTTTAAATGTACCGAGGGTTAACTTGATGCGGTTTGAGAGGTTTTATATAGGGGTTAATAAAGTAGCTACGGTAAATGGTTTAGGAGGGATATGGTTATAAATCAACCTGATAGGGGGTGGGGGTTGCGGGTTTATAATGCCGTTAGGAGGGATATGGTTATAAATCAACCTGGTTTGGGGGTGTTGTAGGGGGTTTATGTGGTTTCAGAGGTAGGTAATATGGCATAACCATCTAGCGGATGAAGTAGCCGCGGGAAATGGTTAGGAGGGTTATGATTATAAATCCCGGGGGGGCCAGTCAAACATAATGGTGTACACAGGCGTGACCAAATTTTTTCCAGACACCCCCTAAACAAGTTTTACCCTGCAAGCAAAATTACCCCCTAAACAAGTTTTTAGCGCGCTTTCCTTGCAAATTTTGACCCCTAAACAAGTTCTTGCCAGAATATGACCCCTAAACAAGAACGGGGATAACATTCTTCTGGGAACGGGGAACAAAACAAGTTACCCTAAACACGTTCGACCTGTATTTTAAGCCACCCTTTTTCTTGAAAATCAGCGTTTTTGATACCCTTAACGCGTCACGCGCGTGACGCGTCCTACACTGAAAAAACACCCCTTTTTACGCGTTCGACCTGTAGGTTTTAAGCCACCCTTTTTCTTGAAAATCAGCGTTTTTGATACCCTTAACGCGTCACGCGCGTGACGCGTCCAACACTGAAAAAACACCCCTTTTTACGCGTTTTTTTGGTCACGCCTGTGTACACCATTATGTTTGACTGGCCCCCCCGGGTTATAAATCCACCTGGTTGGTGTAGTTGCAGTGCCACGGGGGGGGGGGGGGGGGGGGGGGTTGTATGGGGTTTATGTGGTTTTCAAAGTACCGAGGGTTAACTTGATGCTGTTTGAGAGGTATACAGGGTTAATAAAGTAGCCACGGTAAATGGTTTAGGAGGGACATGGTTATAAAATCGACTGATTCTGATTGGGGGGGGGGGGGGTTATAGGGTGTTTATCATGCCTTTAGAAGGGATATGGTTATAAATCAACCTGGTTTAGGGGGTGTTGTAGGGGGTTTATGTGGTTTCAGAGGTAGTTAATGTGAATCATCTAGCGGGGACCCGAGCGTAGCGAGGGTACGCCGCTAGTGGTTATAAATCAACCTATTAATTGGGGGGTTGTAGGGGGATTATAATGCCTTTAGGAGGGATATGGTTATAAATCAACCTGGTTGGGGGTTGTAGGGGTTTATGTGGTTTCAGAGGTAGGTAATGTGGCATAAGCATCTAGCGGGGACCCGAGCGTAGCGAGGGTACGCCGCTAGTTATACTAATAGATCAATTTGCAATCAAAAAATGACAATTTCAACATAATGATCATGTCAAACCATATCATTATAGTGAACATACATAACATAAATACTGGATGCATATGATAATTATATTACATGTAATAGCTCAATTTGCAATATTTTTTTTTTTTTTAAATGACAATTTCACCATAATGATCATGTCAAACCATGAACACGATAGTGCATGGAGGCTGGAGCACAAGAGTATAACATACAAAGTCATGGTTCGATAAGTCATCAATCAAGTCTATATAGTGAAACAGTATAAGGCTAATGAAAATGAATTGTTAGTTTCCCGTTACATTTTTTGGGGTCAGTGAGTAGGCGACTATTTCATTATTCATTATTCATTATTTTTAAAACATTCATTATTTGTATAATATGTGCCCAAATACGTGTAGCGTATAGAACCAAGAGTGTATAATTGTGAATAGGGCATAAATATGTCCTTACTACAATAAATAAATGAATTCCAGGCCATTTAGCATACAAAGTCTTGACTATTTTAAAACTGTCTTCCTCTTAATGCTTTTCAGAAGATTTTTCATAACACACACATACCCACCACCCATCTTAACAAACTCAGAAGTTCAAATCATAACACACACATACCCACCACCCATCTTAACAAACTCAGAAGTTCAAATCATAATGATACGATTATGGCTTCGAAAAGTGCCTCGAAATCGCTAAAAATGAAAAAAAATTGTCATATGGACGGGTTGGTATGTCGAGTAGGCCTATTCGATTTACATACATCGTATTTGTACTTATTTATTGATGAAATACGATATAATTGTAGTCAAACTTGGCTTATTTTTTCTAAACAAACAAATAATGAAATATTTACCAAATAATGAAATATTCACGCGGGGACCAAAATGTGAGTCGGTCGGGTAACGGGAAACTAACAATTCACTTTCATTAGCCTAAACCTGTAAACAACAGATCATTGAGCGTGATAAAATCACGATCATGGGGCCAAGTGATGCTAAGAATTGTTTCAATTGTCTTTATGACGAGGTACGTATGGTTAGCATGGTTAGAGGATCTGTACTAATGTCCATCAGGTGAATGATATAATAATCCAGGAGTAAAATGTAGAATGAGCATGATGACATAAAAGAGATCAGTTCACGGAATAACAATCCATCAGGTGATGCTAACAATAGAAATTTATCGTGGGACGCGGATCCTGGGTACGGATTCTGGGATTGGAGAAGACGTCAGAGTCATTTAATTTTATAAAGTTGGTCATTTATGTACAGTTTGATGTCAGTACCTGTTGTTTTGATGTATGCTTTCTTGCCAGCAGCGATGGCCTCTCTTCTTATAGGAATCAACTTCTGGCGTGCTTGTTGCATCACTGCCGGAAGGTGTGGGCTGATGCCAAATCTATGTGGAGAGCGACGCAGACGGGGAGCTGCGCTCAAGACATTATCTCGATCTCTCATCATAACAAACTTGACAATTAATGGCCTGGGTCGATCACGCGAAGAAACCGTCCGGGTAGGAAGTCGATGGGCGTTGGCCAAGAGCATGTTGTTCACATCAAGATCAAGTTCGTCCTTAATGAAGCGTTTAATAACATCTTCACACACTTCATTTGGCGTTTCCGTTATGCCATAGAAAAGCAGATTGGATCGCTTACTATATAGTTCCGCAGCCACACGTTGTGCTTTGAGGGAGTTTATCTCTTCTTTCAATTCGGCTCTCAATGTTGGAATGTCTTCCTCTTTAATGTTCCTAACATCCTTATCAAGGGACCCAACGCTGAGGGTGAGGTCAGTTACATCTGATTTGATTTCTTTTAGCTCCGTTTTTAAGGTTTCGAGTTGCAGTGATAAGGCGGAAAAGTTGCTTTTATTCTCCATTCTCATAGATGTTAAAATTGATCTCAATTCATCCATGACTACAAAGACGTATAGGTCGTATCAGATGAAGAATATTATCGTAATCCGTTGAAGATTGTCATATACAGTGCGATTTATATAGAATCGCGTATGATGAAGGTGCTGTATGTAGCCTGTTGATTAATACAAATCAATATGATGCCAAAAGATGCCTCGTAACTGTATAGTGCGAAGTCACTCACGTGTGGATACACAGGTTTGAATAGAGCGGGTAGAGAATTCGGAATACTAATAACGTAAACAGCATGCACGAGTGTCAAGCAGGATGACTTTTAATACAGCAAATACAGTCAAAATTGGTTGAATCAAAACATACCAGTGTGGTGAAAATGGTCAGGAACACATTGTTGATAAGATGAACTCAAATATAATAGCGTGCAGTGAACATAATATTCAGGAACGTTGAAGCCGACACGGAGCGATGTAATTATCGTGTCTCACGATCCGCCATTTTAGTAAATTATCATTATCGCTTATAAGGTCCAGGGCGCTTAATAGGGATAATACGGTAGCCTTTTTGCGCTTTATTTACTAGTGAATCAAAATAGGTTCTGCTTTTGTTTTAAATACTGTTTTTTCTGTTATTTAACCACAAATAGTATGTAGCTGAATTGCGTTTTTACCCCTAGTGACCCCTGTGTGACCTTTGACCACAAGGTCATTGTTTGTTTGTTTGTTTTAACGGTTGATCCGTATGGACACACGCTTGGGTCCTGAAGGGACCAGGCTCAAGCAAATGTGCTCGGGCCAGGCTTAAAAAGCCTATAAGCATGCTGGCTGAATGAAATGAAAGTTAGTAAAGATGGAAGAAAAGAATGAAGTAAAAAGAGCCACTTCCAACAAATAAAGTTAATAATTTTGATGGCAGCCTTCAGACATGAGAAAAGAATAGTCTTGATCCAATCTCGTTTGCCACACAGCATGATTGACTTTTTTCTTGTATTATTAATCACTGAAGACCCCATATATGCAATGAACCAAGGTTTCTTTTGATCAATTATGACGGTTATCAGTCATTTTCTCCGAGACAAGATGCATTTTAAGTGAAAAGAGTACAAATTAACATTTTGACCCCTAGCCACCTCAAATGATTGTTCATTTAAAAAACCAAACTATCCACGTACTGTCATAAGGAATATGTGGACCGATTATGAGAATCCTAGGTCATTTCACTAAATTGCAAGACCGTTTTAAGTGAAAATCACGTTTTGACCCCTAGTGACCCATGTGTGACTGACCTTTGACCCCAAACTGTGAAGACCCTATATGAAGGTTAGTGGGGGGTTTCTACTGACTCGACTAAGTCTGGTGATTGTAGCATGTAAGATGTAGGAGGAGATGCATTTTGTAGATGGGTTTAAAAGAAAGAAAGAAGAGGAAGGAAACACGACAGAATACCTTGATTTTGATAAAAAAATCAAGGTTAAGAGCAAAATTAAATAAAGCCTGACCGACCAACCAAGTCTGAGAAGTAGATTTGCCCATAGAACAGGGTTGGGGTTTTATGATTGCCTAAAGCTGATACTTTTGATTTGAATATGTTATCACTTGAACATTTACTCTTTTGAAACATTTTGTACAGGTTTATTTTCATGATTTCAAGAAAGATGAGTCCTTTTGTAGAGCATACAACTTACCTTTACCAATGATGTATGATGTTTTGACTAGCAAAAAGTTGTTTTTCTGTCTTGACTTCACTGAGGAGGATCCTGAGTAAATTCACATATCTGGGTCAATCTGAGTCAAAATGCATATAGTTCTGCTACTTGAATTGTCAATAACCTGATCTTGCGGCTCGCTGGTACACAAATCCAGTTATGGGAGATATACCATTAATTAGTATACGATTAAGTTTAGATTTGCATCAAGCTATAGGACGGTACTAGCCTCTTGTGTTTGTCACATTTTGTAATCCATGCATAATTAAAAGAAGTTTCAAATCACCGGCTATGCAGTTGTGTCATAAGATATCCAATTTTTTCAGGAACTATTTCATAGTAGATTTACAAACGAGTTCAATACTACAAATACACAGTAGTTGCTGAGGAGTCAAGGTATGTGTATGCTGCTCAAACAGTTCTGCCAATATTTACTTGTAGTCGCAATATGTAATAGCATTCAGTGCTGCGAAGATTTTCTAGTAGTCTTTATGCAATATAGCATTCAATAGCATTTCCACAACCATTCACAAACTTAATTTTGTTCAACACCAGCTCATGTGTATCTCATCCAGTCATTAGGTGTGTGTGCATTCATATTAACCGGTTCAAAGACCTACTGCCCATTCACTAACTCCTATATAGTACCCAGCGGCAACTAAACACATGTATAAGATATCTTCTGTATGATGACACTAGTCTAGAAATGATTAGACACTGCTGTCAATATGATAATCAATACACTTTAGACGTAGTGTGGAACAGTTTATATCTGTAGCCAATCTCGTGCAGCGTTTAATTTGATGTAATTATGGCATTTTTCCATTAGAAATTTGCCATCGCCATGCTAACCACACCTACACATCTCGCGGTATTATGTATTAAAGGGACATTAAGTGGTGTTGACAATTTTAAATGTTTAAAAATTTACTTCAGAATTCAAGATGAACATTAAAAATTCCCATTATTGTTGTTTCTACTAATAAAAACACCGCAAAACTTGATTAAAACAATAGAGGGTATGCAATGAACCAACCGGAACGGTATAACAGTGGATTGGGCAGCCATCATGGAGGTATTACGCTAGTCACGTATTCAGAATGACAATTAAATTTCCCGCTCTATGTGCTCCGAACTGATCAAATCATATTGTTCCGTGGAATCCATCTTGGAGGCACAGTTCAAATGAGGACATAGTGACGTAGGATTGCATACTCTCTATACCATCGCTATTTATTGGAAAACGCCCTCTATGCAAATATGGTTCGCGTTATGTATCAGGCGTACTGCAGGGGAAACGTAAAATGCTGATCTGCCGGAGATCAGCATTTTTGAATCGACGTTTTGTTGTACAAAGAGGGCTGATTTTTCTTAATCCTTATAGGTGTAAGTTCATACATGTAATACATTGCAAAATATACAAATCCCAGTTGTTATCATATATTTTTGTAATTGAGGGCGCTGTCTCCACCACATCTCTTGATGCCCCTTTAACACATTGTATGCAGCAACTTGATTGCTGTTACCCAATCATTTTTCCTTTATGATGTGATGGGCGGCATCTATGCGTGAGGTAGTGATGCAATAACTGACTACCTTGCGTGTAGGGCAGAAATGCCACTTGTGTTATTTGTTTGATTTCATTCTATTTGTGTGTGTCAAGGAGGGATGTGAAGGATCAAAAAGTGTGCTGTAATAAAGTTGCATTAACTACAGATTTGTTTAATGCTTTTGGTCAATAATGGGTTTTAATACACACCTCGCCCTATCATTATTACTCCATTATTTTGTATAAATGGAACGATACAATTAATAATAACTCTCCATTCCTAGTCTTGAGAATAATGATTTTGAATATCGTTGTGATGTAAGGTTCTATTTTATAAAAAGAATAAGGTACAATATGAACTGCCCTGGAATACAACATAGTAAATGAAGCACTCCACAATGAAACTTGCTATATAGATATACACTGTATAATTGATTATAATTTATATAAAAAAGGAAGATCGTAAATCTTGTCCGCGAGTGTTCTCAGAGATGCCTTGACTTTCAACTCTGATTTTGTGTACATTGATTGGGTACATACATGTTGCCATTGAACCATCTGACATTATTTTTGCAAAACTATTCAATTACTATGGGGAAAAGGGGTTGGGATGCTATATTTCACGTCTTCTAACATATCGCATGAAAAACAGCTGTTGCTGAGACAGTGGTGGGGGCGACATGAACTTACTAAATTTAGGCAATTTGTTGATTTCTTGGCCTTATCCAATAGCATCATCGATGAAACCCGGGATGGTACCCAAGCTAATTTTGATTTTGATTTTTTTTTCACCATAAACAAGTTTAAAACATCAGTCAAAATAATTCTGCATCACAATGTGGAAGCAAAAAAAAAGATTTGGGTCAAATCAACCTAGACCTCCCAGTTGAGATCATGGTTATTGTTATGCATTTATACTCTGTGTTAAATCAAAGTTGGGGATGACATTGGCTGGTATTCTTGTCGTAGGCACTGGCATACCCATGGTTGACACTCTTCTTTAAGGCAACAAAGGGGTGTTTGCCCACACAAGGGGGGGGGGGGGGGGGGGGGGGGGGAGTGGGAGTAGGTTCACGAGTCAGTTGCCCCATGAAGTAATCAATGAATTACTATTAGCTATATGTCAAGATAGTAAACATGACAGTTGAAGATGATTTTGATTTTGGACCAAATATTGACATCCAATTACAGCATCACACTGTAATCAATCAAATAGATATGTCAAGTCCATGCTGATATTTTTCTCAAAGTGTTTCACAGGACTGTTTGCAATATTGTGTCAGAACTCAATCACCACTGGTTTACGCATCTTCTTACATCTAGATATGCTGTTTGGCAAGCAATACAAAATAATTTGATACGTTGTGGTAGATTGGAATCCCTTACCACAGGCATGCATGCATAGTTGTTTGCGCATATTATGCATTTGGACGCTGCCCCAGCATTATACAGGGGCGGAATTTCTTGTTAGGTGTGGGGGGGGGGGGGGGGGGATTATAAGTGTGGCCCCCAAAAAATGAAATTGAGCTGTTACCATCTATGCGGTGCACAGCACCGCACTCCGAGCTATGCTCGGCCAGGGGGGTGTCTAGCCCCCCTCAGAAGTAGAAAAAAAATTCAATTTTCAAGGCTCATTTGGTGCGATCTGGTGTATACTTTTGACCAATATTGTATTGAAAAGCATCGCTTTCACTAAATATTTTGTTTTTTATCAATGCACGAAAGAAGTTGAGCATTTTTTTATACTGATATTCTTGATTTTAGTATAGATGGTTTAAAAGCTCCAACAGGGCTCCAACAGGGGAGTCTGAGGGTGGATGTGCCCCCCCCTCAGAAGTAGAAATGTTTTCAATTTTCAAACTCATTTGGTGTGATCTGGTGTATATTAAGTTTTGACCAATATTGTATTGAAAAGCCATCGCTTCATTTTCAATAAATATTTTTTTTGTTATCAATGCACTACTAAAGAAGTTGAGCATTTTTTTACTGATATATTCTTGATTTTAGTATAGATGGTTTAAAAGCTCCAACAGGGGGGAGTCTGAGGGGGGATGTGCCCCCCTCAGAAGTAGAATTTTTTTCAATTTTCAAACTCATTTGGTGTGATCTGGTGTAGGCCTATACTTTTGACCAATATTGTATTGAAAAGCCATCGCTTCATTTTCAATAAATATTTTGTTTTTTATCAATGCACGAAAGAAGTTGAGCATTTTTTTATAGTAATATATTCTTGATTTTAGTATAGATGGTTTAAAAGCTCCAACAGGGGGATTCTGAGGGGGATGTGCCCCCCCCCCCCCCCCCCCGATTTTTTTTCTTCTTTTTTTTCGAACCCATTTGGTGTGTACTTTTGACCAATATTTTATTGAAAAGCAATCACTTTATTTCTGATCAATATTGGCTTTTTATATAGGCAGATAGGCCTAGGCCTATGCCAGAAAGAAGTTAATTAGTTACCTCCAAAAGGTGGATTCTAGTCAACGTACGTACGCGTATGTATCCTGACCAACGTACAATAAACTACAAACGTTCTTATGTCCCTCGGATGCCTCCCTGCCCGCCTATCTTTCTCTTTTTCCTTTTTTTCTCCTTTTTTCCCTTTTTTTTCTTTCTTTTTTTCCTTTTCCCCCCTTTTCCCCTTTTTTGTTGTTGATAGATGTGAAAAATCAGGGGGGGATGATTACATTGACCATCCCCCCCCCCCAGGTCAAAAAGTGGTGGGGGATATATCCCCCCCCCCCCCCCGGGATATCCGCCCTTGGACAGTGACTATAATGTCCATAGATAAAACCTTTGTTCAGCATGACCAAACATCTTTCTAAGTTCGAAAAATGTTGTACATAAAACTAGACATTTTGTTAGTGTGCATGTGTCGATGGTCAGGAAATTAAAGCTTCTCAGGGCAGCAAGTATCTCATATTATTGTATTGCTATAATGTTATCGAGTAGTCTCTTTTTGCCACTTAGCATTCTTTTTCAAGTGAAATTATAAACCAAAGGTATTTCTAGATTGTCGTCAAAGTGGTTCATTTTTGTGTGACAGTATCACCTAGGTGTCTTAAAAAGCGTTTCATTACAAATAACACATTTTTCTGCTAATGAATGTATAAGAGATCTATTGTGTTAATATCTAAGTGGATCAATGGTGAATTAGACACATAATATAAGATTGCAAGGCAACCCAACCAAATGTTATACCCATTTACAAAATACATATGTTGATCCTTCAGAAAATACACCATTTTATAGAGCTTATAGGCATAACACATTTTATGTTCTTATATTTTTAATTCATTTCACTCAGCATGGCCAACTATACAGAAACTATTAAGTCATTCAGACAATAGGAATCCCAAGTCCCTTGGGATCTATTAACATGATTAAGGTAGGGACCACTAAAACAATGTTCATCCAAATGATTGAGCTCTGTACGAGACACCTTACTTCCAATCAAATTATGCCTCTATTTATCTGTTGTGTAAAACAAGTTCATCATCAGACCTACCATAAGGACTCTCCCAAGCTCTTATACCAACTGTTGCCCCAACCATCAGTAGAATATATACTTCCCTAACTCCACCGTACAAATAAAGTACATTGAAGTTATCTATGTACAGCCTGTATGTGGACTGCTCTTCCTTCTCACATACCAGAAATCAACAAAAAGACTGGTTTCAAAAAGGAGGTAAATTGCTATATTAGTGCCAACTGTCAATGTTATCATAATTGATATCTGCTTCTTAATGGCTTGACAGGCAATCAACTTAAAACGACTTACAAATCGTTATGCGAAATAAGAACAATAAACAGAGTTAAATACAGTGATATATCAAGTTTCTTGCTCATATTTTATATTTCATTTCAGACGTGCATTTACGCACGCGTATGTATCTTCCGTCTTTCTACACTCATGTGTATACGTTTATGATTATAGCCAGAGCCATGTGTGGTTATGCCACTGTTCTTAACAATACTATCAATATACTGTTTGTATAGGGCAATGCAGAGAAGGAAGCTGCTGAAGGAATTCAAGCTGATGCGGGGAGTCAGGATGGAGATGCAACATGCATATGGTATCCCAGAGAAAAAGTCAACTATGCAAGACTCAAGTTAGAGGGCGCTAACCCAACTTCCATCACAAGGTTAGTAAGGCCATAACAGTACAGGCGGGCTGTACAGCGTGTCCGTCTGAAAATAGGAAGCTGATAACTTTTGTATTAAACCAAACTACTTATTCATATGGAAGTATTAACAAATTATATACCAGACTTTAATCTTTGAAATTTCACACAAATACATTTGACGTTATGAATTTGAAACATTACCTTACTCTTTACTTAAACATTCTAGGAAGGAATTAAAGCTGGGACACAGCAAGAAACCTGCCTTTAGAGCACCCCAGGATGTTGCCCATGGTGATCGCAAACAAAGCATTAGATACTCGAAACCAGACACAGGACTCAGCGTAGAAAACCAGGTGGCATGTCTGATAGATCAGGCAACGGATCCCAATGTACTGGGTAGAGTCTGGCAGGGTTGGAAAACGTGGATGTAGGGACTGGAGCAGAGATGGCTGGGTACGGTCTGGCAGGGTTGGGAAGCATAGATGTAGGGACTGGAGCAGAGATGGCTGGGTAGGGTGTGGCAGGGTTGGGAAGCGTGGATGTAGAGACTGGAGTAGAGATGGCTCAGCAAAGAGAACCAAGGGACATGTTTCAAAATCGTATAAATAATATAGACAAACCCTTACGCCTGTGCATGATCTGAAAGGGGAAGCATGGGCATAGGAACTGAAGGAGAGATTTTGACACTGAGATGTTTTGTAACGATATGGGGAAATGGAAAGTTTTCATATTGGAACTTCAGGGGGGTAAATTGACCAATGTGTAGAGAGACGAAGTCTTTCGGGCAAGTCTTATATTATTAGCTAGGATAATATGTATGTCAGCTTATGATCACCAATAAGAGCCAAAAGTATCTATACTATTACTATTTGATGTATTATAACAGGTGTTCTCATTATTAAGACCTTGATGTATCATTTTATTCCAAGATATTGCACTTTGATATATCTATATTCTTCCTAATTATTATTTATTCAAGGTTTATTAAACAAATGTACATAGCAGCCAAAGGCTGAATTGCATACAATCTTACAATAAAAACAATTAAATACATACAAATGACACCAATTAGATATATATATATACAAATAAATATATTACAAATAAAAAGGCAAGCAGTTAAAGGCAACAGCCAACAATTATACAGAGTCACTCAATGTACCATACACCTTAAACTTTCGAAGCTTCTGCATTCCACAACCTGACCATGTACGGGATGGGACTTGTGGCATATCTCTGAGTACGAGCCTTGGGGACTGATAGGAGGTTAGAGTTACGCAAAGACCTGTCATTTGACTAGCCTCTAAGAAGAGGCTAGTCAAATAGTTTTGCAATTGTAAATTCATTCATGTCTACATTCACTTTTTTGGATTTCAATATGTCTACATTTATAAATCATGATTGAATAATGGTATCAACACAAGTTGATTGACATTTGGAGTGACATTTTTAGAAGCTGTATTTTAATTAAGCCTACAAACAGACAGCCAAAGAAAGTGGAATACAACTGGAATAAGCTTGTCCAAGATTCAGAACTGCAAGATCAATATTCTGTCGAAGTCAGAAACAAATACACACTACTAAATGACACCTGTGATGACAATCCAACAGTGAAATATGGAAACTTTATCACAGCAAATCAAGAAACTGCCGAGAAACTACTACCAAAAATATGTAAGAAGAGGCAAAAGGCATTGTGCATTGTGTTATAGTAGAAAAGTAGAAACTGACAGACGTATGAAAAACATGTCACAGACGACAGTAAAGAGTCTGCACAAGAGTTTGAAGCAGGTAAACGAGAACTCGACCAAGCCTATGATGAGGTAAATTCTGAATACCTGGACAAGAAATTAAAAGAAGTGGAAAAGGCAACCCTAAACATGCAACACAGATTATCTTGGGAGCTCATTAACGAAGTAAGTGGAAGGAAAACCTCTAGGAATGGTATCCTCAAAGGAAAGACAAAGGAAGAACGTGTCAATAATTGGTACTGCCACTTCCAACCGGGCTTCCAACAACTCCTAGGAAATCCACCGGTAGTGACTGATAAAGATGAAGACATCCCAAAGATTCGAAGAACTACCAATTAAGTGTACTGCCTTCAATAACACTGAGTACCAGAAAGCCAAGAAATCTATCAAGGAGGGGAAAAGTTTTGGAGAGGACAACATTCCACCTGAACTCCTGACAAGATGCAATCTTGATGATTTAAAACTTGACATCTGTAATAAGGCCCTCCTAGAAAAGCAAAAACCTGACCAGTGGGCAATATTGAACCTGATACCAGTCCCAAAATCTGGTGACCTAAGTCAAGCAGGAAACTACAGAGGTATGTCTGAACTCTATTGTGGCCAAGACATATAACAGAATGATTCTCAACAGAATAAGACCCTCACCTAGATGAATTACTTCGAACTAACCAGAATGGCTTCCGCGAGGGAAGAGGCACTACCTCACACATTCTGGGGCTCAGGAGAATCATCGAAGGTATACATTCCAATAATCTCTCTGCAGTCATAACATTCATTGACTTCAAAAAGGCATTCGACACCATACATCGTGGAAAAATGATCCAGATACTCAAAGCATACGGTATCCCACAGGTTATAACAGATGCAATTGATGAAACTTACAGAAACACAAGAGCCAAAGTCATATCACCTGATGGCGACACGGAACTGTTCGACATCCTAGCAGGAGTACTCCAAGGAGATACCCTTGCCCCCTACCTATTCATAATCATCATTGATTATTGCTTAAGAATAGCTATCAGTGGGAGAGAGGAGGAACTAGGATTCACCATCAAGCCTAGACAAAGTCGAATAATAGGGCCAAAGAACGTCACGGATCTTGACTTTGCAGATGACATAGCGTTACTTTCTGACACTATGGAGCAGGCACAGAAGTTGCTGAAATATGTTGAGGAAGCGGCACTCAAAACTGGGCTCCACATGAATGCCAAGAAACCCAAATGCATGGTATTTTACCAAGCACAAGCGGTACAACTAAAAACCTCTGATGGAAGTAACCTAGACAACGTAGAGGACCTCAAGTACCTGGGAGCTTGGGTAGGTAGTAACCAGCATGACATAAAAGTACGTAAAGCACTTGCTTGGAAGGCCTGCAATGCTCTGAACAAAGTGTGGAAATCCAGCCTCTGTCGAAAAATCAAAATCAGACATTTCCAAGCTACTGTTCAAAGTGTTCTACTGTATGGAGCTGAGACATGGACCATCACCAACAGACTGAAGAAATCTCTAGATGGTTGCTACACTAGAATGCTGAGAACTGCACTCAACATTAGTTGGAAAGACAAGGTACCGAACAAAGACCTGTATGGAAACTTACAAAAGGTATCAGAAAACATCACAGATCGAAGGATGAGATTTGCCGGGTATTGCATGAGAAGAGAAAATGAGATTGTATCTGACCTGCTGCTATGGAGACCCAAACATGGACACACATCTGTCGGCCGCCCAGCCTTAACATACTTGGACACCTTGGCGAAAGACGCAGGACTGAAGAATGATGAGGAGATGAAAACATGTATTGTAGTAGTGTGGCGAGCCATCATGAAGACCGATCGAGATCGACATAAGTAGTAAGTAAGTAAGTAAGTAGTATTTTAATTGCTCATTCAAATGAATATAAGTGATCTGATCAAGCAAAATGATTTGAAAATTGGGAATATAGATTTTGAGATATAAGGATAGAGATTCTTTTGGTTTCATTGTTTTGAAAACCCTTCAATAGCCCATATACTTTTAATTGAATGTTCATTTGTAATGGGGTTTTCTACCAAATGTTGTTTTACAGAAAAATCTATACAATCAATTTAAAAAATCAAAATAAGGCCAAAATAAAATAACAAGTTTGTCTCAGAGGACCGCGCGCATAGCTTTTAAAATACACATTTTACTGCATAAATTTTCCCCCCATTTTTTGAAAATGATAGTGTGAGCCAAATTGTGCCAGTATGGAATGTTTTTGAACAATATTAAAACAGTAAGAAAGAAAAACAACTGACGCCAATGATTTATTGGACTATGCTTCAAATTTTAAAGTACCATATCAGCTTCATTTTCTTACTTGACAGAGCCCGTCTGATGCGTGCGGGGGTGTGTGTGTTTTAAAGTAAAGGATACCTCATAGCATTTTTTACTTAATCACATTTCGCATAGCCTTTTTCAGGTTTCTTCTGAGACAAACTTTTGTTATGGCCTAAAAGATGTTCTACTTCAAACTCATTTTGCTTGATCGCATCACCTTTTTTATCATCAACCAATCGGCACCACTGTTAGATAGGTAGGTAGTGCCCAGGATGTTAAAGTAACTCCAATAAACTAATCTATTTCTGAGAAATGTAATGGGTTTTTTGTTGTTTTTTGTTTGTTATGCAATGTACTATGCATACAAATTATGCCATGCTACAGGCATTGACCAAGTGTTACTTAGTACCACTATACTGGTGTATTTTGTTATAGAATAATCTATTATATCATTGATAGTTGATTAAATCTGATTGTACTTTTTTGTTAAAATGAAATGGTGTTCATTGATTTCTTGTTGGTTCTAGTTTGTGATAAGAGACGTTATTAACACACGATCATGGGCAATCAGAGACATTTTACCTCTAGTTTTATCTACACATTTATGTTTTGTGAATGTCGCCCTCTAGAGCTGTGATAGTCAAGTGACTTGTTTCATTAAACAATATTTGTATGGTGTTTTGGGCAATATTATTAAAACCAATGCCATCACACTCATACTACTTATTGTTGGTGTAAGATATTAAAGCAACTTGATGGATTTGCCTTTGATTGGTGGTAATGATGATTAAAGGTTTGAGGATTTCATCCCTTAAGAGAATCCCTTGGAACCAGAACAAAGTCCAAAGGGTTCACTCAAACTGACAATAGGTATGCATGATTGTTGTTAAACTAAAAGAATACCATTATTTACCTCATGTCTGTGGGCAGACAACATTAATTTAAAATTAAATGGGGAAAAGGTGTTCAATGACATATTAGCCTCATCATGAAAAAGTGGTGTGTATTTAGGAATCTTTGTTAAATTCCCATTAAAAATCAAAATATAATCTGTATTAAACATATCTGGATTCGACAACCCAACATTGAAGAGAGAAAAATGCCGTACAGTTAATGGATTCATCGGAGATGCCCCCTCAACGGCAGTGTTGAATTAGGAGTAGTAAATCAGGTGAACAATAAATTTCCTTTGTATCTAATATAAATAAATCATAATTGTACCATTTAGCAATTGCAATGAGTGCCATGCTTTTGTTAACAATCATAACCTGTTTGGAAGGCTCTTCATCTTCATTCTCCTTCCCGTTTTCAAACATTATACGGTAATATCCTTATAGATGAAATAGTCAGCTGTGCATCTTTCTTATATATCCAATTTCTTTAGGTTTCATTCTCAAAGATTTAATTCCTCGTATTTCCTCCTTTGATATCTCGTTCCTTCAACATTTCCTTCGTTGATATTTATCGGGATATTTATATTTATTCTGCGTTTCCTTATGTCTTTATTCTGCATTTCCTTTGCATATGATAAACTCTTAACTGTACTATACGGTAGGCTAGTGACTTGTTCCAATATCCAGCAATATAATCTGATGAAATGTCTTCCCCTGTACCCTTCTTCCTGCTTTCAACCACCATAACGGTATCATAATTATTGATGAAATAATCGCCTGTGTATCTTTCTTATAAATCCAATTTCATAAGGTTTCCGCATTTTCCAATGATATAATTTCTTACGGTATTTCCTCCTTTGGTGTATAATTTCGTCAGCGTTTCCGTCTTTGATGTTTATTTGCTTTCTGCATTTCCTTTGCTTATTATATAAATAAACTCCTAATTCTACGCGTATGTCATGTTTCAATAGTCAACAATTACCTATGAGTGCCATACATGCGTCAACATAATTACCCCTGGAAACCCCTTCCCTTTTAGTTTTACCTTCTTATATTGTCGTGACCTTTTAAAAGGTATTAGCAACCTGAGCAATGAGATTCGGTACATTTGTGTTCGTTTGACCCGCCATATCCTTACCAATTTCGGAGAATCAAGGGCTTATTTATACGAACGTGCTCCAAGGTGGCGATATGAAGGGCGCAGTGTGGAAAAGAGGAGAAGCAAGGAGTAGAGAAGAAAACAACTACGAGTAGAGGAGGAAAGGTCAAAGGGACGAAGGAGGGTCAGGGAGCTTTGAGGAAGAGAGGGTGGACGCGGGAAGGAGAGCTATACGGAGGGGGAAAAGGAGAGGAGTGAGAAGGAGGCCAGAAGAGAAAGCCACCAAAGAGTGAGGTAGGAGGCTAGAAGAGAAAGTCAAGGAGTGCGGTAGGAGGCCAGAAGAGGAAGTCAAAGAGTGAGGTAGGAGGCCAGAAGAGGAAGCCACCAAAGAGTGAGGTAGGAGGCCAGAAGAGGAAGTCAAATAGTGAGGTAGGAGGCCAGAAAAGGAAGCTAAAGAGTGAAGTAGGAGGTCAAAAGAGTGAGGTAGGAGACCAGAAGAGGAAGCCAAAGAGTGAGGTAGGAGACCAGATGAGGAAGCCAAAGAGTGAAGTAGGAGGTCAAAATAGTGAGGTAGGAGGCCAGATGAGGAAGCCAAAGAGTGAAGTAGGAGGTCAAAAGAGTGAGGTAGGAGGCCAGATGAGGAAGCCAAAGAGTGAAGTAGGAGGTCAAAAGAGAGAGGTAGGAGGCCAGATGAGGAAGCCAAAGAGTGAGGTAGGAAACCAGAAGAGGATCCAAAGAGTGAGGTAGGAGACCAGAAGAGGAAGCCGAAGATGAGTTGAGGAGAGGAGAAATGAAAAGGGAAGGGGGTGATAAATGTTCATCGATTTCGATGAATGATAATGACAATCAATTTTGAAGACAAAAACCCGATTTAAACGTATACTACGAGGGTCGGTCAATATGTATATTGAAAGTGATCTTGGTATGGGATGCATGGGTAATTCTATTGAGGGATAGTCTGATCAATACAACGTATATATTCAAACAATTTAAATACCTTTGGTTATGTAGCGTCATTTACATAAACACAATAGGTTTCAACCGCTTACTGAAATCTGTCACTATTTGGCTGGATATGTAATATGTTGAAATATGGGACGATTGATACATAAATTTGCGTATATCTCGGCAATGCAAGCAAAGAAACAGATAACACCTGGTACATAACACACAATAATATCTGAATGACACTCTATTTTATATCTGAATTCCTTAATACAAACAAAAAGGGACCATCTCAAATACACTTTTATTAAGCAAAATCCGCAACAATAAACCATGGAAAACAAGAAAGGATAAAGAACAATGGAGGGATTATAATTAAGTAAATTGTTGTGGAATGTAGAGTAATAATAGTGGGGATTTCAAAAGGAATTGATCATGAAATGTTCTCAAACCGTTGACATTATGTGACGATTACTTTAACAAGTAGCTCTAAAGACAGTAGTAAAGAGAGGTTGTGGGAGCCATCTTTGATTGATACATTCATGTATATCTTCATTTTGATTATCAAAATAATTATACACGTTGATTTAAGCACCTTTCAATGTTTCTGATTAGATTTTGAAGGCACAGAGCTTTAATCTGGAACATTTCATGTTTTTGGCCCAGTTCAAAATGATCTGCCGTCTGCGCATGCGCATATTTTTTGTAGGTTTCATATGAATAAGTTCAGATAATTAGTTAACTATCCTATCAAATCACCCACCCAAACTGTTTCCTTTCTTTGATTTTTCTAGGTTTTTTATTTTCGGCAAAATTAGTGATTCACTGACTGAATGGGCATTTTTCAATAAAATGTGCTATTTGAAATACTGATATTTTTATACTTTTTTTTAACTGATTCTCCTTACTTTTCTTAGCACATGTTTTACAAAAACATTTCAAATTTCCCGCCAAATAACTGATTTGGCAGTGTCCAAAATTTACTTACTTTAAGCTCATGCTATGACGTCATAGTTCACAATTAGAAATCCAAAAGCGTATTGTTTGAAAGACTCATAGTTTGTATTGATCACACTATCTCTCATTTATAGAATCATTCATGCGTCTCACATCAAGATCACTTTCATTACATATTGACCAACCCTCGTACAAACTGAGAGTACTGTCGGATGTCGTAACTAATATTGCTGAATATTCCTCGGCCTGCAAACTTACATGTATATCTCGTCAAAACATGGCAAGGCAGGTCTGATTCACATCAATTTTTATCTCTGATATGTTTTGAACGTCAAACTTTTAAACATACGTTACACAAGTGGATGCTACGGCGCCACTGTCTCTCTTAATAGCTGAGATGTCCCTCATAGCTTGCGGTAATGACGTCCCCCTTTGTGTTGACCGGGTTGTTTACGGCTATGGCACCGTGGAACCATCTTCTATTATTGCCACAAGGACAATAATGATTTAAATGAGATCAACAATCAGTTTTATTTATGAAAAATGACATAATAATAAGTGGAACATTTTGTTGTCGATTATACACGAAATCGGAGGATGCTCTAGGGATGTTCCTATTTGTCAAGGCCAAGATATTAAAGGCATATTATGTGATATTTTCCAGAGAGCGCCCTCTATTCATGATTTTTTTTAGAAAGTAGATTTTCTTGCAGATTTACATTTCTGATCATAAATCGTACATACATTCCAAGTTACAAAGCGATATGATTCCTAATTACCTCAAAATCATGGTTTTAGAGTGAATTTAGACTAGAATAAAATAAGTTGTCGGAAATCCGACAGTTTATTTTCACTCTAAAACCATGATTTTGAAGTAATTAAGAATCGTATCGCCCTGTAACTTGGAATGTATGTACGATTTATGATCAGAAATATAAATCTGCAAGAAAATCTGCTTTCAATTTTTTTTTTCGATGTTGAGGGCGTTCCATGGAAAGATCACATAATTTCGGATTACTTGAGCTCGCCATGCCTAATAATTTGACCAAATTTGGCTGGATTCGGATCATAAAATGATATGCCACAATCAACCCTTTTAACAAAAACTATTCTACAGGGTGAATAAAAATCGTGCACAGTTGTTGAAACGGCCCTTGACCTTGATGTGTGCATTGAACCATGACATTGTTGTTTCTATTAAGCATATCTAGCCTAGTTCATCTTCTGAAAATATGACTGAAAGATTTGAAAAATACGATGAGTTTTATAAACTCTCTTTTCACCATTCTAATAGGATTTACACTGAAGGCACTTTGTGTAATGACCAATATTGCCCTCAACAAATGTCTTTTACATTTATGACGGAAAGTATTTTCCAGGTTCACAAATAAGTTCGAGTCAATTGTCTCTTCTGCTAAAGCTTGATATAACCATATACAATGAAAGTTTAGCTTTCTTGCAATTTAAAATTTATATTTAACGAATCCCTCCATCGATATTTAAATCATCAGCTCCACGGACTTATGGTTCTGATATCATTGGAAAGCCTTTTTTTTAAGACAATAAATACGTTTTCAATTTTTGAAGTATTAAAATGATATTTCTATAATGAGTCAAGAATCCAACATCAAATATATATTAACACAGTTTTTCTTCAGTTTTTGAAATCTGAAGTTGATTAATACATTTATTTAAAAGAGGGCGATGAAAGATTAAAAGTCATCCTTAAAATCAAAACAATGGAGCGGCCCGGTTAAAACCAAATGCGTTTCGAGTCGTATCGGTTAATCTTAATTTCTAACTTGTTGTAGAAATGCTGCAATACCGGTTTCTGCGTAAATTATTTTTTACAAGATATAGCCGTTATAACTGCATCAATACACGCCTACGGCTAAAGCTTAAGCGGTGCAATTTCGGGTTTTTTGAGTTCACGAAAAGTTCAAGTAAAAACCGTTGAGAAATTTCACTAAATAAAATATTAAAATAAATCTGTATAAATTGTCATATCTTTATACTATTTTAAGCTCATGACTGCATTTGTGTTGGATCTTGGACCTATAATAATATGATTTTTTTTGTCTTAACTACAATTGACAATTATAGTTCAACCAGATCCAAATTGGCGAGAACTATACTCTGTTTGGCCATCTCGAGACAGTGACGTAACCGCGTATTCTACCAATTGCATCACATAACGCGCGCGCATACTCGCGGCGCTGGCGTACAAACACGAGCGTTGAAAGGCGGAAGATACACACGCGTGCGTAAAAGCTGCGCCTGTTCAGTTACGTCACTGTCTCGAGATGGCCAAACAGAGTATAGCAGTTGTTATCTCTCCGCGTGCAAAAATAGTGCAAGCGAATTCGCGCGGCTTTTTGGCCATACGTACGCGTATTTTGGGTAAACGCACGCGTTACGCATATCACGCAGAGTGCCTTTGTTGCTTGTCTTCATGCGCGCCCGCGTCCTTCTGTATTCATTCGCTGGTGTAAGAAAGTTTAACGCTTGCAAATTTCAGTCAGCCGTTCAGTATCATCACTGCATTTAAAGAGAAAATAATTTCTTAAGAGATAAACCAAACTTCAACGAATGAACTCATAGCAAATATCTAGGTCGCAAGGCGTTGACCGTCAAACTCCGATATGTGATTAATCAGAAACATTTCATTTTGAAATATGACTTCGATTCGACTCATTGCATCCTGCTCCGATAATATGCCCCACGGTGAGCTAAATTCCCCCATAGTATGTCAATGTCAGTCCAATGGT
Organism: Ophiura sarsii; assembly: GCA_035610835.1. Lineage (NCBI taxonomy): Eukaryota > Metazoa > Echinodermata > Ophiuroidea > Amphilepidida > Ophiuridae > Ophiura > Ophiura sarsii. The sequence continues at coordinate 122,777,430 of CM069441.1, read as the reverse complement.
CCTGGGTTGGCAGACTCTAAGAGTTAGAGCATATTATGTAATTCGACGTTTTTAATACGATTCTTGTTTTTAAGGAATAATCTTCATAATCGCTAAATCAAATCAAAATAATTCGTTTTAGCTCTGTGAAAAAGTGTTGGCAACAAATATATAAATTTATGTGAATATTGTATTGAAAAATTATGACTTTGAATTTGAAAATATAGACAATTATGAGTATTTTGCTGAATGAGAATGAAGATTCTATAGAAATATTAGAAAGCGTAATATTATAAACAAAAACAATTAACTTGAATGGTTGATGAAGTACGAATAATTAACCGGTTTATGCCTCTGCATTCATTTCTATAAATGCTCTTGCTGACTAAGAGAGGCCTCCTACCTCATTTTTTGACTTCCACTTCTGTCCTCTTATCTTTGGCTTCCTTTAGTCGGGCCTCCTATTCTTTGACTTCCACTTCTGGCCTCCTACCTCACTATTTGGCTTTTTCTTCTGTCCTCCTACCTCACTCTTTAGCGTCCTCTTCTGGTCTCCTACCTCACTCTTTAGCTTCCTCTTCTGGTCTCCTACCTCACTCTTTGGCTTCCTCTTCTGGCCTCCTACCTCACTCTTTGGCTTCCTCTTTTGGCCTCCTACCTCTCTCTTTGGCTTCCTCTTCTGGCCTCCTGCCCAGGGGCGGACTGGCCACGGTGGCGTTTTGGCGATCGCCACATGGGCCGCTTGGTTTTGGGCCTCTCAGGGCCGGTTACTAAAGTTTTGGGCCTCTCAGGGCCGGTTACTAAAGTTTTGGGCCTCTCTGGGCCGGTTACTAAAGTTTTGGGCCTCTCAGGGCCGGTTACTAAAGTTTTGTGCCTCTCAGGGCCGGTTACTAAAGTTTTGGGCCTCTCAGGGCCGGTTACTCAAATTTTGTGACCGTGCGAAATTTTTTTGACCGTGCGAATTTTTTTGACCGTGCGAATTTTTTTGACCCTACCCCCCCCTCCCCCCCCCCCCTCCCCCCCCCCCCCCCCCCCCCCCCCCCCCCACACTTACGTGAAATTCACGAGGTGGCTGACTGGGAAAAAATTGGGGCAACCTTTTACGAAAATTTACTACCGGGACATGGTCAAAAAGGGCCGCTTTAATAATTTTGCCACGGCCGCTTTCAGGTCCCAGTCCGCCCCTGCTCCTGCCCACTCTTTGACTTCCTCTTCTGGCCTCCTAACCTCACTCTTTGGCTTCCTTTTCTAGGCTCCTCCCTTTTGTTTTCTCCCTCCGCTTCACTTTCCCTCCCGCGTCCTCTCTGTCTTCTTCAACGCTCTCCGATCCCTCTTGCGGACACAGAATTGTTTGTGTTGATATTTATGTTATACATGTACCATGTAAACATGGTAAATGTAACAATAATATCGTATACTATCCTGGATGTTTGAAAAGTAAAACGTATTGCCAAGTGGGCTGTACATTTTAAGCGTTTTACAATAATAACCATATAAACTATTTAACTGCCCGCGCATCACGTATTTAAATATTGTCCCATCTGCCTTAAGGGAAGTGTCAACCCTATTATTTTGATGACCAACTTTTGCTTCTAAGTTTGAGAATATTGAATAAAAGTACATAAAAGTATACATTTTTAGAAAGGAAATTTGATAAGGAAGCCGATGGTGATATCAATGTGATACCAAATAAACTAAATTTTGAGAAATGAACCAAAAAGCCATTTTTTTTTACCCCAAATTTTTCAGGCAGCATAACTATAAAATAAAAAATGGTAATTTGTTCTAATGTACGTTTTTGTAAACAAAACAATTTTTGTCTAGGAGGCAATTTTTTCCTTTTCCAAAATAAGGCTTGGTTTTGGAAATATTGCTAAAAATATAGGAAAAGTGTAAAAGTCGTGTTTTTTTGCGTAAATTTCGCTAGAAATGGATGCATATCTCGAGTTTAAAATCCATAATCGAAAAAATAAAAAATAGCCTCCTAGCGCTGAAAGTCCTCTACACAATGGTAGTAAAAGCTTACCTGATAGTTTGATATATTTTTAGTTATGTTGTCTGAAAATTCGTAAAATTCCTTCAAATTTGAACTTCTAGAAAACATCGATTTAGTAAAAATATTGACATTTTCCACCATTTAAAGCTAAATGTTCACGGAACACACGGGCGTGTGACCTAAAAAGCGAGTATACTATTATGAACAATCATAATAAACTATCAGATTCAATTTATATTGTCACAATGTGAAGAAATTGGAAGAAAACTGAAATTTAAATGATCGTTAGATTGGCCTTTGTTTACATTTTAGACCGTTGTTTTGCGCTCTTTTGTTTTTCGCGTCTACGTCGCGGATATTAAGCGGCGCGTCTAGTATTACGCGCGGGAAGTTTCAGCGCGCGACGCAATGATCGAACAGCTGTCGCAGCATTTGAAAAGCGCGGAACTGCGCTTAAATTCCCGCCAAATAACTATGCGCCTTTTCCTGACTCAAACTTACCAAAACAACAATTCAAAATCACCCAAAAGAACGGGAAATAATAGCTTCCGATTAGTAACTTATGATGGTAATGATAGAATACATATAAAAGTATAAAATAATAGAGAAATATGAAATTCAATTTTTGAAACAAGTGCCGGGTTGACACTGCCCTTAATTCGATGCTCATACCAGTTTATTGTACGTTGTATAGACAATTTGTATTCTACCACTCATTTTTATTTCAAATCCACGTTTGTAATTTCTGGCTATAACGACTTTACTCACAGCATGAAAATGAAATGTATATATTTGCGAAATCTATTTTGTGTCAGATGTCATAATAATGTTGAATAATTAATAGCATTTCCTTAAAATAATGTTGTTACCTTAAATCATGTTTCGCAAAAAAAAGAAACAAAACAAAAAACATTAAATCTGCTTTAACTCAAATATGCAATCTAACTCTCAAAACATAAGCAGGACCATTGGACTGACATTGACAGACTATGGGGGAATTTAGCTCAACGTGGGGCATATTATCGAAGCAGGACGTAATGAGCCGAATCGAAGTCATATTTCAAACTGAAATGTTTCTGATTAACCACATATCAGTGTTTGACGGTCAATGCCTTGCGACCTATATTCTCTAGGAGTTCATGTGTTGAAATTTATCGTACTTTCGTCAAACATGGAGCTATGACACTGAGGGTTTACCGAGAGACGTTACAACTTGGATGCCAGCTTTTTCTTAATGTCTTCGTTTTCTTTCTGCTCCTATCTTTTACCAAATGTACAGAAAAGAATATTGAGGCTAATTGTACCGTAATACTTTCCACGCGGCTATTTAGTTTTACCATAAATTATTATACAAAACACGATTTTTCATAAACCTTTCCAAACATTCATGGTCTATTTCAAGGATTACTGAACCAATACTAGGCATGTTTGTACTTCTTTTAATGCATTTCTCACGGTGATTCCAAATATGGTAATGACATTCAATAATGTTGACATTTTTGAAACATTTTGTGAACATTTGGAATGTCGTCTGCAGACGCCTGCCGCGTGGAAAGTGTTAACCATTGTTTGTTGATTGGACCTGCATGTTCAATAACCGTCATAAAATGATATTACCAACATCTCCGTTTAGCTAGCGTCTACCATCCACAAAAATGCAATATTGATTATATTACTTGAGGATCCATTTAATCATGACTTTAATCAAATATTTGGAACAGCGAATCAACCCCGCATAAATAAGTGCACTAAATGACAGAATTGACATGGATATGATAATCGTTTTATCAGTGGATTACCCATCAATTCATATATTTTTGTACTTGAACTTTTCGTGAACTTAAAAAGTGAAATTGCACCGCTTCTTTTTAACCCAATTTACAAGTTATAGCCGCAGGCGTGTTTTGATGTAGCCTGATCTATAATATATAAATAAGAAATAATTTACGCAGAAACCTGTATTGACCATACGTTAAGAAAGTACGATGGCCCGAGTACACACTTACTGTTTTTAAAGGTACATTGAGTTGTAGATTTCGAAGCAATTCTCTCTTTTTTCTGGATTTTGTTTAACATTTCCTTTATAGTCCAATATAATACACCAAGAAATTGTTCAAATCTGATATTTTTACTCCAGAAGTCGTAGCTATAGGGGAAAATACCTACATTTGTCAAATTTCTAAAAAAAATCCCAACAATTTAAAAAATCAGGAATATAATTAATTATAGACCTGTATGTTGTTTAATATAGGGCCAGGTATACCTATATTCTATAGAATGGTCCACCTTCTGACACGAGTTGGAAATCTGCAGGTATTGCGCAATAATGAAAGTCCGGTTAGAATCTTAAACCAAAGACGATTTTACCGTCTTTTTACAAAGTCATAAAACGACTTCCACATTAGGAATCACAATGTATCATAAACAGAACAAAACCTCAATATTTTGCATATCTTACTAGGCATATGCCATTTGCTGACTTTACTAAGTTTTAATCAATTTTAGTAATTTAGTTTTTTATATCGTTTTCATGTTTACATATTTGTTTTATGAATTGATATTTTGTTTGTTTGTAAATGATTGGCTATAGTGTATGCACTTGACTGTCCATGTCTCAGGTATAGAGGGCGCTCCTTACTTTTTTGAAAATCTCCAGGGCTTGAATCGCTCTTTGGGAAAGAAAATGTTACGCTTTCATTTTACAGGTTGACTTAATAATTGACATCATGCTTCATGTGATCATGGGTTAAATATTATCTGCATATTTCAACATGAAAATCACGGATATAAATGAAACTCTTCAGCTTTTAGAATGGCTGATGAAAAATGTGTCAGTTTTTATCTTCACCTTCGTGAAGTTCATTAAAAATGACCTTTTCGTGAACTAATTTAATTTAAAATGCCGAGGGCGTTTTTTGCTCTAAAAGTACTTAGCTATCACTTGAGAATAATTTACTCCTATACTTGTATAATATTGAGATTAAAATATGATCAAGCGAGATTCGCCTATGCGTTTTAGCCAAGAAATACTTGTAACTTGAGTCCGTCTAAAATTACCACTAATCCAAAAAGACTGGATCTCACTATGAAGGACGACACATTCATTATTGGGCTGGGCTTCATATGATATGCTTTGATCAAGTTGATTAATTTATTTTCATAATGACACTATAGATTTATCCTTAGCGTTCTTTATACCATTTGTTTCAAATTTCCAGGTAGCACATACTTCCACCCTTTCACCGCTTAAAGTAAAAGTCGTGATAGATTTGGCAATCATCCGTTTAATATATGCTAGAGGCTATGGTTGATAGTTTATGAGTTTATGTAAAGGTAATAGTGGACGTGGTGAGCGTCGATTTACGAAGAATGCTGCGGCAAGGATTTCATCTCCTCTTTAACGCCACTACTCGAACTTTTCTCGCCCTCAAAAGACAACACTTTGTATTTTTCCAAGGATTCCTGTGTGTATCATACATTAGACTTCATGTAGTGCTCAATAATGTCCTATTGTCAAAAATAAAACCCACAATTTAATGTTGACGTATGACAATATAATTTATATTTGATTGAAGTATCAATTATTTGCTTCGAGTAATACTGCAATTCGGGTTGATCTGTCAGCTTTTAAACACTCATTGTCCTTGTTTTCACTGCGTGTACGTTACAATGTAGGATCAATTTTACTTAGGCCGAACAAAAAAGAAGATTTCTTTTGATTTTTTTTGATTTTTTGTTTGTTTCTATTTTTGAAATAGAAAATTAAAAAAAAGTTCTCTGTTAGTTTGAATCAACAACAATAACAAAAACCCTTTTTTCTATTTTTTTTTTAACAAATCGCGTCGCACAGCACTAACCTTTTTTGCAAAATGTTTCTGAGACGAACCTTTTTTTGTTTGGCCTTATTGTAAATATGCTATTGATATGGAACACAAAGATAATAATGAACATAGTAAAAAACAAAACGCATCATATATTCAAAATTCTATATACATAAACTCATAATTGATAAGATTTCAAGGTCATGATATAGGAATTAAGATCGCACCTTTATGAGTCATAAACATAAATTCCCACAACAATAATTATACCTGATAGTGATATACGTGTAATAAAATAAAATAGACCATTGTTATTATATATTATTTGTTCGTATATTATTGGTTATCCATTTTAGGATTTTTAAAGCCTGGTAATTGCAATGTCTATGTGGTCAGAATAACAATGTAACCATTTAATTAAATGCTTATGTGAAAGACAATACAGTAACATTGTTGTATACGAATGGTGACCGGATATGTATATTCCAAATTCAAGAAATATAGTATATCTCAATGAAAATACGCAATCTGAGGGGGCGTGTTCTATAAGTGAATTGATTTTGAAGGAGATTAATCAAGAAAATAAAAGCTAATTAATTTGACTCAAAATAATGGTGTGAAACTGTGATTACACGCTAAAAAAGGAAGCAAATAGACAAAAGTATCCACCATATTTCACCAATAAGGATTTATGGTGTTCGAATGTTGATATTGTGTACATTTCAAATAATTTCACGTTAACATTTTTAATATACAACACAATATAAATAGTAACCAGACAATAACTAGGAATTATTGAAAAATCCATTTGCCAGATCTCCACAGGAAAAAGGGGAAATGCACCAGAGCATGATCCGACCACAGACCAGATACATTATATATTGGAGTTTAATGACGACCTACAGGGTAACCCCAAAAAATCGGCTTGGTCCAATTTGCATTAATTACAACTATGATTACGAACTTGTAAGAATGCCAAAAACATTATTGTGCTGTAATTCAAAAGTAACAATACCATTGCAACATTTAATCATAAGTTAGAATGTATCGATTATTGAATATAATTAAATATAATTAAATCCAATGACAATACTGTTGTCTTCTGGGTGGGTCACCTGACTGAAGAGTAAGCCACATCTTGCCGGTTGTCGGACCAGTTTTTGTAGACGGTAACGTTAATGCCCAACGCTATCTGCTTTACTGACAGCTACCCATTGCACATGGAAAAAGAGTATAGAACTTGAACTCATGACAAAATACCTATATAATTTATGTGGAATATATTTATTTATGTCTTTTAAGCTCGAAAAGAATCGAAAGAATGCGTTGAAAAGAACAAAGAAGAGATTAACTGATGTGTGTGTGTGACTTAATCATGTTGCTTCTTGCTTCGTGCATTTTAAAAGCTTTACTTTCATACTGAGAGGATTGGACCAAACCGATTTTGCTTCCTCATGTTTGCTGAAGCATATCTCCCGTTCTAAATAATCAATTGGAACGCAATAAAAAGCAAATGAAAGCTTATTTACTCAGCTTTCATAATACATCAAGATTAGACCCGTGTGTTCCTGTCCTTTTAAGATATCTTATGTGCCCGGAGTGTTAACATTTTTTGGGGTCACCCTGTACATATTGTAAACGGTGGATCCAGTTAAGCCCATCGACGACGTCGAAAAGCTAGACCTCGCCAGTCCATGGAAGTCGTTCTTCATGGTCAGTCAGAGCATCATCAGAGGCAGCTATATTTCCGGATGTGTCACGCATTTAATCAAGCACCAATATTGAACCGAGTTGCTTTCCAATCTGCTCTCTGAGACTATACGGTATTTGGCATACTATTATATCCTAACCAAATGGTAATGAGAAGATTAACAATTATATTGCCATTTGAATAAATTTCTCAAACTTTCTAATTTTAATTGAGACAGACTGTATAGTGATGGCGTTGATGCTTTCCCTTAAACAATGAGATTGAAATTCTGGACCAACAACCTAACCATGATTACTGGGCGTATTTCTCTAATCTTGTATTTTGTAATTCCGTGCGGCTAGAATGTGGTGAAGACGCTGTTTGTGTTTAATAACGGCACAGAACAATTATTGTATTTGTCAACGTAATTACATCTGAATTTATTAGTAATTATTATGGAATGTCACCCGACTGATCTACTCTTTAAAAGTCTAAAACCTAATCTTAATATATTTTCAAATGAAAAGTTCTCTTCACCCAAACAATTATTTCTAAAGGATAGATTTGACTATATTTATAAATTATATATAGCTAATTCCAAGGCTTCACCATGGACAGATGGAGTTCACACTTTTTTGGCAGTGGTATGTCCAAAGAAGGGCACGGCCCCTAACTTTGACTATCATTCGGGGGGAATTGCACCCATTCGGGAGTTTAAAGAGGTTTTACTTAATTTCTATCCATTTTCAAGACGTCCAGGGAAGCAAAAGCAAGTTAGTATAAAAACAGCCCATTTTCGCGCGCATGTCCAGTATTATCATTTTAAAGCCTGGTTAAAATCAAAATGTCCATCATTTATGACCAAATGCATATAAATAGTAAAAGAAATACGCGCGCATGTTTTAACAGATATATTCGTTAAAATGGGGATTGGTATCGAAACACATAAAGTTGTATAAAGAAATACTTAAAAGTGTTTCTATACAATTTGATCTGTTTGCTTAGATCTGTTGATATTGAATAAATAAACCCTGCTACTTTTACAGGATTGCTTTTAATTCTTAGGGGTCGTTTCCATATACTCTATCACAGCTTTACTGGGAGTGTGTATGAATGAAAACGCCGGGGAGAACTGGGCTTTCCCCAATAAAGCTGGGAAAGCTGTGATAGAGTACAACGGAAACGACCCCTTATATCATATGGCATGCCATGTTTCGAAACCGGGGTTATAGGGGCCTATTCATTTTGTCGTCTGTAATGCTATCCATGTGAATGAGGGTTTTTTATTGCCGGAATGTCCTTGTACAGTTTCTTCGCCTCCCATTATCCGAGAGGTCTAAGTTCTGAAACGTTTCCATAAATAAGAGCAAATGGCGAGCGGCTCATCCAAGGAATTAGATTCTCCTGACCTGGAAACCTGCACTTCGCTGTGATGACATTATGTGGATTTATTTGTATGTGCGGCGACCATACACGACTCCAAATATGGTACAGCCTATACATTATAAGACCATCGTCTATAGCAAAACAGCTAAGAACTATGTTTTATTCTCATTCTTATTTAGTTTATTGGTTATTTTGATCTTTTATCATAAAATAACGCAGTTTGTTAGATTTATTTTAAACAAACAACAACAAATTTCCCCCTTTATAAAATCGGCGAATCCAGCGAGCTGTTTTCCAACATCCTGCTTCAAATTAATCGCGTTCTTTAGCACACGCGCATCTGTCATCGCTGCGTTATACCCACAACGCATACGGCGGCGACTTTGTGTAGGGCACGCTAACGCGATGACGCGTTGATCATACGCGCTGAAGGTATTATTTTTCGAATGAATTAAACCCCGCCCCAAACTATGCACCATTGTCTCATAATGCATGGGCGTGTCGGCTGAAAATCGGCCAAAAACCAATCAAATTGCCTGCTGACATCTCAAACCAAACCCACTATATAAGAATGATCAATAACAAGCATTATAAAGTAATAAATACATAATTAATTAGTACTATATCATTCTTTAATGACATTTCCAAATGTCATTAATATGACGTTTCAAATGTCATTTAAAAATGAATCTGGTATCAAAGGAAACCCTTCGCATGCCATTCGTGTATTACCGTAATAGCGTATGCCATGACCATGATGACGAAAATAGATTATAGTATTCGCTTAACATGCTTAAGGATACAAGACCGTTATTATCTAGGCCTATTTATCAAGTTCGAAGACCTTTTGACCAGTCCAATATATCAATGATTATTATAGATGAGGTGACCGTTGTTTACATTAGTAGTGTTTACAAATTGATTAGCGCCTGGTCTAAAGACATGCTAGAGGTACTAGTCCATGACTACTGCATACATCATACTATTTGAAAGCAAAACACACATCACTGAGCGCCAATTTTAAAAGCACATGCCCTTAGGCACGTACTCATACTGCCGGGCAACCAGATTTAGTACCTGGTCTCTCATTGTGCTTAGGGATGCAGACCATGACTACTGCACCAGCCGCGTAGCCAGCCCAGCCACTCCGAGGGGGCAAGATCCCCATAGATCCCCATAACGGTCCCTATTTCAAAGAAACCAGGTCAAAAAAACGGCTGATTTAACATGATTTTCCGCCTTTTTCGTCCCCATTTTGCCAATTTTTCCCCGTCCGGGGGGGGGGGGGGGGGGGGGGGGCAGTCAGCCACCCCCCCCCCCCCCCCCCCCCCACTCGCTACGCTACTGCAATATTACACCGTTAGCATGGTAAGTAATGATCAATCAAGTGTGAATAAAAGAACATTCCCTGAAGGTGCGCACGCATACTGCCGGGCACTACGTCACCGGTCACACCATCTATAGTCTGTAATATTTAGAAAGCAAGCCCAATCCGATGATAACATTTTATCTAGCTAAATTTCCGTCCTTCACTGGATTTGAAGTCAGAGATTAACTTTGTTCTGCTCTCTGAGATTAGAATGGTTTGTATTTAGATTTAACATGAATTGAAACACATTTTATACTTTTATTCATAAAAATAGTTCTTCAAAATATCACATTTTGTGTTTATCACAATACATTATTTATATGTTCAAGAATGTCAGCATTTGGTTTTAATTGGCATTCTTAATTGGCATTCTTTTTCGGAATGCCATAATTTTAGCGATATTAATGCTTAATCACTTTAGAAATCTATCATGGTCCGTAAGTCGGTGACCATCCCATACTAAAGTTTGTTCATAATACACGTGTGGAGGATAGATAACACTGGAATCAAATAAGCGCGCTATTGCTCAAAGGACGAGGCCGTGATATGATGATAATCAATTGGCCATCATGCATCAACTAAAGTGCTCAACAAAAGAAAGTCATGAACGTTATTTATATCCTATAGAGGGACTTCCAATTATGTTTTGACCAAACAGGCTAAATAGACATTTGGATGAATATTTTAGGCACAATTTGGTACCAAACTTGCCGCAAAACAACAATGATAATCCATGATATTAGCCCCCTTTAAAGAAAATCCATGACGTTTTCAAATTCGCATTTTCAACACACTACGCGGAGAGAAAATGCTATGTATATGCATTGCATGGCCTGGATGACCGCTGGGATATCGATCACACATGCTACACTACAAGCATGACAGTTTGAATTTGAATAAGCCCGCGCAGAGAAAATGTGCAGTGATCAATACGGGATATGCGCTTGTTCACCTTTGGTCTTTTCTCCCGCGCTGTGTATTGAAAATGCGAATTTGGAAATGTCCCGAATTTTCATTTTCATTGTTTTGTGGCAATTCATCCAAATGTCTATCTAGCCTGTTTGGTCAAAAAATAACTGGAAGTTACTCTATAAGACATAAACAAAGCGTATGACTTATTGACTTTCTTTTGTTGAGCACTTAATACAATGCCGCGGCAGACCTGGATCGCTGCACATCAGGTATGAATGGACGCTTCTTATCTCTTTTATCGGACTTAACCGAGATTCACAGCACAATATTCTTGTCAGTGAAATTATAGGTTCTGCATTAAGGTATGGGCGTGCTTGTTCTCTGGTCTGCTTCCTTGCATCTCAGATCTTCGAACATAGGCCTAGAGGAGGAAGGCCAAGCAAGATCCCCGGGGCAAGTTCAGCAACGATATTTATGTTTCTTGCATCCTTAAAACCTTTTGCCGCCATGACGGCTTCTGACCGTCTGCTCAACCGTAAACTATCGCATCACTGACTATGGCCTCCTCGTCTTCATCTTCCAACACTTGTGATAAGTACATGGAGGGTGTTACGGTTTGTTTATCATCTTACATCTCATGTTGACGTTGCCCCCGTTCCCACGTCGTACCATGCATTGGATTACACTGAAGCAGGAGGTCAATGTGCTTTTTCACCTGAGTGGCATTTACGTATCGTCATCGACATACTTTTTAAAATCCTGTTCAGATGGTATTATAAAGGATCACCATGCTTCAAAGGGATCACTGATCTAATACAAACAATAAGAATTCAGTAGACAAGTGGGGTTGAAAATTGTACGTTAGGATTGACAGTTGCTCTATGGCTGAATGGATAAGATCGTCGTTCTTTAATTACGACAAAGCTATAGCGCGTTCAAATCCTTGCATTCGTTTAAAGCCATGTGTTTTGAACATTCTGAACTGGCCAATGGAAAGATAATTTTTTAATCGGTCTACATGTAGTCTACCGTAAAGATTCTTAAATCAGAGTGACTTATATTTATATTATACAGGGTATCCCAAAAGTTTCGAAACCTTTCAAAACTTTATATCGCCGGTTAAATAATTCGCAGTATAAAAATACATTTGGATATAGAGAGGACTTGTAGAATTACTTTGGTATCCAACTTACAATCTGTTTTGCCAAAATACATACGAAAGTGTCCGGAATTGTAAAACTGCAGGATGTGACAAACGGAAAGAGGTAGGGAAGAGAAAAAAAGGTTCTCTACAATAATTATTTTTAATTTCAGATTGATACAGTCCTTATGAACATTATTAATGTTGTGCACAGTTAAAACCTTTTTTGAACAAAATCCACATGAATGGAATATGAGGAACACTTACAGTGACTTGTATATTATACAGTGCGTGCGTCCATCAAAACAAATTCATGGTATTGCGAAACCTTTCAGCGTGTATTTTATAATGAGGGGCCTCAAAAGCGAGTCATGCTTGGTACCGAAATGATTCTACAAGTTTTCTCTTTACAAATATATTTTCAATTTGGTGATGCGACTTATTTTAAGAGATATACAAATCTTTAAAATGGTTTCGAAACCTTTGGGACACCCTGTACTACACTGTATACCTTCTAATCTGATACCTCCGATCTGTCAGGAAAACAGAGAACATCCTCGAACTTAATTTCTATATCAATAATAATATCATGCTAAATGAATCATTGGATACTTTATACGATGAAGTATCTGAATGACGAAAGGTTGCTGGTTCCAACCCCGTCAAAAGCACATGGTGTTTGTTTTCATAATGGGCACTGGCATTTGGCTGGGAACAATGGATAAGCTAAACAGAATTCGAGATGTTTTTAATAATTAATATTTTTAACTTTATGATACTCTGTAGGGCTACGGGATAGGGAATTGTTTTAAGTGGATTTCTTTTTTTGATACGTGTTTGTGACGTTTCAACAAATCTCGGCGTTACATATCTATATATTGGTATGTAATGGTTCTAAACCGAAGTGTTAAAGTAAATTGTTGTGGTAAAATTCTCACATATAAAGTGATGTCTCCAAGGAATGGCAGATTTCTGACATAACAATTCTCAGAGATCTTCACGTGTTACAATTCAGAGTCGTCATTTCAAGAATTTCTGCGGGTGTGCTGTCTCATCATTTGTATCTACCATAAAGTTCATTCAAGGGTGTTAGCCGATTGTTACTGCCTCGCTCTGCAGCGTGTAAAAAAAAACTGGGTCCAAAAACCCCCCGGAGAGCTTATTACTCAAAATATAAGAATCATAGCTGCTTCATATTTGGGGATATGAAAGTAAATATATCTGAACTTAATTAGTAAAATTATGAGACCAATCGAATGAAAGGTTTTTGAAATACAAAGCTTTGAATACAGCATGGTCAGAACCCGTTTTTCCGATTTTGCCCATGAACCGTCCATGCGTTGCATTTGCGCATCGTAATGACTTAATTCATCAATGTTTTGCCTTTGATTTTATTCTTTACAATGACTTACTCAGGACATTTATCTTCGTCATAAGGGGAATTAAAAAGTGTAAATACCTATGAAATGTTTTAGATAAATCAATAAATAATCTTCTGAGACACTGCCATTCTTTGCAGCAGTTCAAACACCATTGCACTTCATTCATCTCATCAACTGATCAAAGGAATTAGAGGCAGGATATCAGAACACTCTAACAGTTGCTCTTTTTTTGTACATTTCCAATAACGACGTTACTGCAATGGGTATTTTTAATGCTGAATATTGATCCTTAATACCTGTAATTTTTTTAATTTTTTACCAAAGTTATTTCGGAGAATAAACACCATGCAGGGAAAACTTGCATAAAACGCACAGATGCAACGCATAGGTGGTTTATTGTTAAATTGAAGAAAAAAACGGTATCTGACCATGCTCTATTGAAAGCTTTGTAATTCAAAAATGTGCCATTCGATTGGTCTCATATTTTTACAAATTAAGGTCAAATATATTTACCGTTATATCTATAAATACGAAGCAGCTACATTTTCTATTTTTTAAGTTATAAGCTCTGCCGTTTTGGACCCAGTTTTTTGTTTTTTGGAACACGCTTATGGTCGTTCATTTCTTTCTGAATAAGAATGAGAAGCATTTCTAACTTCTGTCACGAAATTGGGAGATTTAGAGCGAAAATGGTGGGTTTTCTCAGATTAATCATGGATAATTACAGTAAATAATGACACAATTAACAAATAGTTAGAGTGTTTTAAATGTCGATACAATGCCTTGGCTCTTGTGGGGGGAGGAAAGTACTACCGTTTTCACCGGAGGCAAACCATGCCTTCGTTTAATATGTAGTATAACACCACAAACATGCAAGGGATACCACCACCACAAGTAAATATTTCGTTGTAGGGCACAAACTGCTGACAGCGAATACAAACGTGTCCCAATCTTAAACCGCTTTTTGTTTGAAAGAATTGTCAAATTTACAGAGATTATTGTGATTTGAATATTGACAGATGTCAAAATATATTTTGATTATGTATACTGTTTTGTGATAATACCTTTAAGCGTATTGCATTCTGGACAAGTGTGTCATGTGTGAAGCTTGATAGTGACAGAAGGCTCTTTGCCAATGATTGGGTACCACAGAATTAGTCCTTAAGCAGTTTTCGAACTGACATTTGACCAGATTTTAGTTGATATTTTCATTTAAATACCTCAAAATGCCAACTATTTTTCAAGGTGAAATAAAACTAGAGGCGGAATCCCTACGCTTTTAGAGCGAAACTGAATTAAGTTACTCTTGTAATTATCTATGAAAATCGCTCTGCTGCGTAAAGACCTCGATGTGGAACAACCTATACGCTCGTACGACTCTCAGCATATCCAAACTTATTTTTGACACGGCGCCTTTTTAACAGAGCGCCTGCGCCCCCTCCCCCCCCCCCCCCCCCCCCACCCTTATTTCTGACAGGACGAAAACGTTAAAAACGTGTAAAAAAAACCACGTGTAAAAAACGTGCGAAAACGTGTAAAAAAATCGCCAAGGGGGCTCTGCCCTCGGGGCTGTTGCCCCCTGGACCCCCGCTTCTCCACCTATTGAGAAATCCTGGATCCGCCACTGCTTCATATTTATATTAGAAGCTCAGTGATCCTCAGTGGCGTAGCTAGGTTATTCATATTGGTCCATGGGGGTCGACCAATTAAAATGAACCGACAAGACCTTTGTGAGTCAAGAAATGCGCGCGTACCGCGCAAAATGTTTCGACTTTACACCTATTTTTGGCCCGATCTAGGTACATTTTGGCTCTAAACAAGCTTGTAGCAAAGAATATTGCATTTTGGGGACACATTATTCGCGCATAGCGCGCGAATTTTTTTCATCTGTGTG
This sequence comes from Ophiura sarsii, assembly GCA_035610835.1. Lineage (NCBI taxonomy): Eukaryota > Metazoa > Echinodermata > Ophiuroidea > Amphilepidida > Ophiuridae > Ophiura > Ophiura sarsii. Next base: position 122,761,860 of record CM069441.1, on the reverse strand, counting down.
CCATCATAATTCCCCCCCCCCCCCCCCTCTGGCGACGCCACTGGTGATCCTGTGCCTTCCGATCCTCCCCTAACATGGTGCCTACACAAATGATGGTATAACAACAGTTGGCAGAAGTTTCACTCACCATGGTAAAACCATGGTAAAACCGATAGCATAAACATGATAAAGCAGCCGTGCCAACTACTACTATCTCTACATGTGTTAATAGGTCGAATTGAATTGGTTACGTCTTTATCGTCAGACATGTCAGACTTGCTGCCATTTTACTAGAGGTTGTCCCACCATGTCCACAGAGCGAATTCAATTTTGTTTCAGTATTAATTATATACGCTCTAAGAATTGTAATAATCTTTTTCCTTCACGTAAGAACCAGGGGCGTATCTGGAGTCTTTGTCGGGGGGTGGGGGGGGGGGCGAAGTGTATTTTTTCCAGTTGAAAACCAGTTCGACCCTAGTATTACGTTAACAAAATGGCGCAGCTGGGTTGTTTATTCCACCGAATGACGTTGCATCCTAAACTTGATACGCGGGTAGCGCGTGAAATGTTAACAACATATTTACACGAATCTGGCTAATTATAAAGGTACATTTTTCTTTTAAACGGGCTTCTATAAAGGGGGCGATCCCTTACTCGGTTCTATGATTTACCTTGATGAAAATCACTGAAGTCACGTAATGCACGCTTACAAAAAAGGGTGTGGATAGTTAAATCCCATCTCTTCTCCAAGTTTCTTTTCGATTTTCACTTCTTTCCACTAATTTATTTTCCCTTCCATATATCAACTCTCTACACTATTCGTTTCCTTCCCCTCTTTCCTTCCTCCCCTTCTTGTTTCTCTTTCCTTTTCCCTTTCCTTCCCTTTTTATCTTCCTCTTCTCTCTTTCTTTTCCTTTTCTTATATCTTTTCCAGGCTCTCTTCCCCCCCTTCCCTTCCTCTCTTTCCCTTTCCTTCCCCTTTTCCCTTTCCTTTCCATTTTTTCCAGCCGTCAGGGGGCACTCTGCCCCCCCCCCCCCCCGGGAGATACGCTTCTGGTAAGAACCCATAAATGTTTCTCTAAAGAACCAAAATGTGATACAGATTACAAACCCTTTTGGGTTTTAAAAGAACCTATTTTGGTTCTTGAAACATTTTGGGATTCAAGATAGTTTCCTCATTTCCTTAAACTTTCAAAAAGGTGCAAACCCTTTTGGGTTTTAAAAGAACCTATTTTGGTTCTTGAAACATTTTGGGATTCAAGATAGTTTCCTCATTTCCTTAAACTTTCAAAAAGGTGCAAACCCTTTTGGGTTTTAAAAGAACCTATTTTGGTTCTTGAAACATTTTGGGATTCAAGATAGTTTCCTCATTTCCTTAAACTTTCAAAAAGGTGCAAACCCTTTTGGGTTTTAAAAGAACCTATTTTGGTTCTTGAAACATTTTGGGATTCAAGATAGTTTCCTCATTTCCTTAAACTTTCAAAAAGGTGCAAACCCTTTTGGGTTTTAAAAGAACCTATTTTGGTTCTTGAAACATTTTGGGATTCAAGATAGTTTCCTCATTTCCTTAAACTTTCAAAAAGGTGCAAACCTTTTTGGGTTTTAAAAGAACCTATTTTGGTTCTTGAAACATTTTGGGATTCAAGATAGTTTCCTCATTTCCTTAAACTTTCAAAAAGGTGCAAACCCTTTTGGGTTTTAAAAGAACCTATTTTGGTTCTTGAAACACTTTGGGATTCAAGATAGTTTCCTCATTTCCTTAAACTTTCAAAAAGGTGCAAACCCTTTTGGGTTTTAAAAGAACCTATTTTGGTTCTTGAAACATTTTGGGATTCAAGATAGTTTCCTCATTTCCTTAAACTTTCAAAAAGGTGCAAACCCTTTTGGGTTTAAAAAGAACCTATTTTGGTTCTTGAAACATTTTGGGATTCAAGATAGTTTCCTCATTTCCTTAAACTTTCAAAAAGGTGCAAACCCTTTTGGGTTTTAAAAGAACCTATTTTGGTTCTTGAAACATTTTGGGATTCAAGATAGTTTCCTCATTTCCTTAAACTTTCAAAAAGGTGCATGGTTAACAAATGCAAATAAATATTGTTGTGTATATTATGTTATTGAGCATTTTTCTGTCCATTACGGCCCTGAGTGATGTTATCAATACATCCATGCCAGAACTTAGGTCGAACATTTTTAATACACAGGTATCGGTGCACTTCATGCATACTGATAATTTAATCATTAATATAGACATGGTTGAAGATAACCGTACAAAGAGCAATAACATTAGATGAAATTGTTACGCTCTTAGCAATGAAAAACCAAAAGATTCAATAACTTTCCAGGTGCACCAATGCATGACACTGGCTACGCTGGGAAAGGTAAATTGACAAGCACTGGTAAAAACTTCGACAGCATATGCAGCGTTTGGTGAATTTCCAAATCACACGACCTTATTGAATTAATATCTATACTCTCAATCATCTTTGAGAATATGTACAGAATATGAGAGATGGTCTAGTGGTTTAACAGACCCAAATTTACAGTTGGCATAATACCTCAGTGTTGTAGCAAAGGACCTGTTGTCGCGGAATTGTTTGTTGCGTCATATTCGTTATATTAGATAAAAGATGATTTACTATTAGCCTGTAATCAATATACTCTCGGCAAAAGAAGTTCTTGGACACTTAAATTAAATTAATATTTAATAGAATATATATGATTATATAATTGTATATCAAAATAAGCAGAAAGTAATCCTCTAACAGCTTAACATGGAATTTAGACATGATCACTCATGCATGGCAGATCCCATTCACTTGACAATGGCAAGAAGATTGCAAAAAATTGGATAATCCAAATGACTGTAAATGCTCATTTCTTGCAATTTCCTTTTACGCACCTTACCATTGCTTAATGAATGTGCTCAGCCATGCATGAATGCGTACATCTTAATTTCATACATGATAGAGAATTATTGTCTGCTTATTTTGACATGCAATTGTTTAATTTATATTAAATATTTATGTGAAATATTTGAACTTCAATGAGTGTCCAGGAACTTCTTTTGACGAGTTTATGAAATGATTTCATATTATTCAAATTATTATTCATCCTATATTTAATACAAAACGTGAAATGGTATTTTGGTCAGGTCTTATGAGCATGAAGGTAAAGGCGTCGAGTCCCGTAGGTAGAGCCTTCCCTGTCAGATTCATAATAGAAATACCTTTGCTAAGTGTTCTGCCGTATAATTGCCCGTAACAGGCTTTTTCCAATTTTTGGATTCCCCATGCCCTGAAATATTTCACGTTGCTTATATCGAGTTCTTGGTGCAAAAAAAAAATCTTGTACATTTCGGTAAATTGGACATACATGTATATTCATATCATATATTTTGATGATTAACAATATGGCAATTTCATATTGCCGTACAATTACATTTACATGGTGGTTATAGATTTCAATGTGTTTTTCCAAAATTGGACTAAATATACTAATGTTTTGGTGCAGCAGGCACTGTTATTATCAATTTCGTTGCGGTACCCCGTAGCGCCACTTACGTTGTTATGTAGTTATGTTGTATTTCTTTAAGTCGTTTTCTAAATTGAATAGCCCCAATAACGTATTGTAAATAAAGAATTTCAGTCAAGGCACAATTGACTATAACTGTCTTTTGGCCAACAGCACGCCTCGGATTTCTATTCTGTTTTTATCTCTACGCAAGTCCTACTATCAAGGACTTACACTTACCCAAGACCTAAGTCTCAAACTTAATGAAATGGGGGCTCTGCTGTGATTGATCCCGGCCGTGTGTACGACTGAAATATCCTTGCGTCTCAAAAGGTCCAATGGGTAGGACTCCAATTTCATTCCCGGGTATACATGTATCAAGAATCGGTTCGCAGTTATTTCCGCCAACCCGATAACATTCCCAGACATAGATACCTCGACATCTCGGCGCTGTGACAATCAACCCAAAGTATCTTGCTTCCAAGAAGTTTTTTCTTTAAACTGTCCCTGTCAGTTATTGTAAGAAATACAAATCTGTAGTCCTATAATATGTTTCCAAAAAGGATTTACTACGATTATATTATAAGCGACGTTTAAGCTTCATATTATCAGCTGGGTTATCTATTACTGTTAGTATAAAGTCAACGTTTCCGTTTTGTTATCAGACATGTCAAAGTAGAGTTAATACGCATGCGTGAATTACGAGCACGTGCTCTTAGGCAACGATCTGATTGGATAAAAGTTTGTAAACAAGCGCGGGGGAACAATATTAAGTCTGCAATATGAGTTGAAATTACTGATAATAGCAACAAATGGGAATGTTGGCAAAATCTGATTTATCGTGCTAAAGTCTTCTTCTTCTCGTGTCCACGGCACGCAGGATCAGATGGTCCTTGTGCGTGGTGGTGACAGGATTAGTTCAGCTTGTACAGGCTTGTACAAGCTTTATCCCTGGCCGCGTGTACGAATACGGACGCTCCTGTCATGACCTAGAACTGATGTACAGACACAGACCGGGATGATCCCCTACTCTTTACGAAGGGGTCTGTGACCTTTTAACGTGCTCGGGGATAGCTCTTCCGATACACGGGACCAACATTTCTACGTACCTTCCGAAGCACGATGCGCCATGAAACATGCCACCTTCAGTCTGCACGGTCTGAAGGAGGCATGGGGGGCGAGGCTGTGTTGGTGTATCGTTTTTGAACTCTCACTCATAAACGATCCACCAACAGAACAACGGTGCACAGCAGTGTACGACGCTCTAACCGACTGCGCCACCTCGCTCCCTAAAGTACTAAAGTAAGAAGGCTAGTAATAGTAAACGTGTAATTGTCGCTTGCAGGAATGACTTCAAGTAATACAAAACAATATTTACTTGCGAACTTTTGATACTATTGAATGATTGATCAGCAGTAGCAAATTGATACAATATTGTGTTCAGTTGAATTTGGCATGGATAAGCCCGGGAATGCTGCATGGATAAGCCCGGGAATATTGTGTTCAGTTGAATTTGCATGGATAAGCCCGGGAATGCTCTATAAAACACATTGCTGAACTGACCTATCGGAAACATTATTATTATACAATTTAATGTATAGCAAATTTATATATATATATAATTTATATATATAACATGTACAACCCCACCAACAAGTATAATGAATAATAAGCTTTTACATTTTATAATAACTACGAGGGTAATTCAATAAGTTCAAGCTCCTACCTTATAACTTTATTACTATATGAGACAGTCTTATCAAATATAACACAATTGTAGCTTGGAACCTCAGCTACAAATTCATTGTAAATTGATCTAAGTAATGGTTGTACTTTCTGGAGATGCAGTGAGAACGAAACCTCGATTTAGTGTGACGGAAACGGATGTAAAACAGCAAAATATCGCCGAAGTGCTATTCATTTGAACTAAGAGGCAAAACATACCTATCGGTCAATTATAACCGTTCTACATGTCAGATATCTCTTTAACAGACTGTAAACAATACAGTTGACTGATTTCTTTGGAAAAATATGCCCTCTGATTAGCCAGATCCAGGCCAGGATAACCATTAAATTTACCCCTCCCCTAAAGAATCCTGCAAAAGTCATATTTGACTTTCATAAGAACTAAGCGATCTTCAATATACCGAACTAAATAGAGGAATTAAAAGTCTCTCATAGCGAAAATTTTCCATCATTGACTACCTGATTGACTATTCTGAAGATTGCACATGATTGTCACTCATCAAGTGACTATTATGTTAAAGATTTAACATTTGAGCTTATAGTGCACTATTTGCAAGCCTATACAAGAGTTGATATTGCTTACAATCTTATCTATACATGATAATACTGTAATATATTCAGGTATCATTCCTTCATTTTCATTTTCAGTATTTAAATCATAGTCTTATATCTTACCATACAATACGAAAAAAAACCGAAAAGCATGTGTATATTTTTATGGTAATTTTCTGTGTCCGTTGTTCAATCTCTCTCCGGCTTTGACCGCATCATAACAAAATTGAAATAGATTATCATCAATTATCATTTACGACAAATGTGTAGCTATGATTCGGAGCTATAATCATGAGGTTGACATTAATATTATTATTAGCGATGTAATGATGGAGGAGGTAGAACTTATTAAATGACCCTCGTATGTTGAATAATGAATGGAAGCAATTTGACCCATGTTATATTGCTACTTACAAAATGTTTATCACTGTATTTGTAAATACATTAACAAACTTTTAAATTAGTTGCAAACATTTTCGTTTAGAATGATTCATCACGTTCATAGTTATTTGCACACCTTGAGCATCTCAAGAAAAAAGGTAGGTGTTCCGATTTATGGCCCCGTTTTCAACTTGATGTAGTCTATTCTACATGAAGGGTCAACCTTAAAATACGCGTATTCTAAAGTTTGAGTTGCATAAACTCCAATGGTTCTTATTTTAGAAGCACAGGGTGACATGAAATTTGCCCATTGAGTGTACACAATCTGGCCGAGTGGTTAACCACCGTCGGGATTATTTCACTACATTTTAACTTATAACGTCTAAATGGAACATAGGCATATATTGCGCCAAACATTTTACAGAAATAATGAAAAAAAATATGAGGTTTCTTCTGATATCAAAATATGTTAATGGGCAAAAAAAAAGCTTAAGTGATCGGAACATACCCCTTTAAGTGTTTGCAGACTAGGTTTCAGATTGTCTAAGTATAACCTGACCAAGTAAAAATGTTAAACTACAAAATTATGGAATAATTAGACAAAGATCGGCTAATAATTAAGAGCAATACACCGAAATGAATGAAACAAAGTGCAGTCATTTTTACACTTAGATTTAGAAGACGCACCCCAGTGTGACCGTGACAATGTGTATGGGCTGCATCGCGATCAATTGAAGCATCTCAAATCCTCATCTTGCTATTGTTCGCAACCAGTTCATCAATAATCTGCACTGCAAAAAGGTTGCTTAAAATACGTTGCAAGTACTTTTATCATCCGTTGGTTGACGTTTTGATTAAAATTCATTCAATAGTGTAGAAAGTTAGGCGTTTATTAAAAGTAAAAAATCCCCAGCGTTGAGCAATTCGTCGAAAACAATGTCCTTAAAATGTTGGTGGAAACTGTTTCTGTTGCTAAAATATGTTGCGTAAAAATAGTCCACCTAGGCAACTGTTGCATGAGCATTAAGGAAAATCACGCAACAGTTGATGCAAGTTACGCACATGTGAATTTTAGGCAACTGTTGTCCAAAAAAGCCAATTTCGTGATTGCGTCATTCAATCATTATTTATGGCGTCTTGTCATGCTTGTGCACGAGCAACTGTTTGCACGAGCTGAGATCTCTGGATAAATTATAATCTGGTAAATAAAATGGTGAATCCGCATCAACATCCGAGTTTGTGACACCTGACAGGCGTTTTGTGAGTCCGGTTTTGAATGTTTGAAGCTTGGTCTGTCAAGAAGATGATGTGATAGATCGGTCTAAATCTCTGTGGTCGTCCATGTAATAAGCTTATTTCGTCATGTTCGTATATGTTTAAAATACCCAACAAATCACTCAATAAAAGCCCACAATCAATAAACAATAAAACATTCAACAAATGGTTAAAAAATGCTCAACAGTTGAGTTGTTGCATACTTGAACAACTGTTGAGTGAATATAATTGCCCAACTTTTGAGTAACTAGAATTGTTCAACTGTTGGTGAAACTATTATCCAACGGTGTTGGGTTAATTTTACTCAACAGTTGAACTGTTGCATACTTGAACAACGTTGTGTAAAATGTTGAGTAAATATTTAAGCAACCTTTTTGCAGTGTGTGTATTGCTATACACGGAGCCTGCTGGTAGAAGAACCAAATGCTAACGGACTTTCTGTAGGTTTTGGACACTAAACTGTGTTAATAATATTGAATACAAATCAGTCAACATTGTCCACAACACTTCGTCTAACTAAAATCATGTTTGACACAAATCTCGGTAACTTTCTTGGTTCATAGCAACAACAATATGTAATCAAATGATCCCAATAATAACACGTTCTTGACCATCAGTGAAAGTGTCAACACCAAACTCCAAAAATAACGCTAAGTTTTTAATAAGCTTATTTTCCCCCCTGTGCTTTAGTGTGTACAGCGGGGTGTACAGGCTGACACAGGCCTGATTGCACGGGGCTAGAATACATGGCGAAAACAGTGTTCCGTTTCATTATATATTAGTATTTCGATTCCTGGATAACGGTCTCCCCAGAGTAAAAATACTGTACTAAATGTACTTACTTATAGTCAAAAGTGGCCCATTATGTTTTCCAAACCAAAATGAAATCTTGTACCTTTTCAAACCATGTAAGAATAACATATTTGTTAGTAACTTTGTGTGAACAAATGAAGTCAATCATATTTTCCAGTTAAAAAAATTAGTACCATAACACCACTTTCTAAATTATATAATTATATTCTGCCATATTTAATACAAGACAAAAACATTTTTTAACATTCAAATATCCGACCAGCTCTACTAGGCGTGCCTAGTCTCGTTAATAGAGGACCGCATACACTGTGTACACATGTGAATAGCATTACGTTGGTTGGCCTCTGATGAGAATCTCACCTATTTCATCTTTATTAAAACGTAATCTTAAACACAACTGTTGCGCTTTGACGACGCCACTGGCAACTGTTGTTGTAGTTAAATGGCAAATTGGTTCTGATGAAAACTCACACCTCATCGAAGACAATATTCTTCTTAGCTTAATCAGTGTTAATGAGTGCGTGAGAAGCTCATTGAGGAAAGGGCAGGTCTGTGGGTCTGTGAGCGAGTGTAAGTTGATCAAGAAGTTATGATGGATTGTCCAGATTAATGGCAAGACCAGATGAGACGGGGCATCTGTCTCTGGCTTTTTGTAATATATTTTCAATAACGCAGTAAATTGAGTGCTCTTCACATAACAAATGATAGTTATACACATGATGTAAAACTATTATATATAAGGCTTATATATGACCAATCCCGGGAGCCAATCCCCCGAACCCTTTCCTTAAAACCCCAAACCCACAGTACCTTATAACCCAAGCCCTTCCGTATAAACCAAACCCTTACCTTACCCCAACCTTCACACAATTTGGAGGGGTCTTGTGAACTGTTTGACAACGCAAACGACAGTCAAAAACGCTGAGTTTCGCTTAAAATTGACTGAAAATGGCGTAAAAAGCGACATTCTGACCATGATAACAGTTTGAGGCTGAACATAGGGGTCGTGTCATCATTAAAGGGACATTAAGTGGTATTGAAAATGTTAAATGTTTAAACATTTACTTCAGAATTCAAGATGAACATAAAAAATTGCCATTATTGTTATTTCTACTAACAAAAACACAGCAAAACTTGATTAAAACAATATCATCGCTATTTATTGAAAAACGCCCTCTATGCAAATATGGTTCGCGTTATGTATCACGCGTACTGCAGGGGGATACTGTCGGACGTAAAATGCTCGTTGCGGCTCTACTAGCATTTTTGAATCGACGTTTTGTTGAACAACGAGGGCTGATTTTCTTGATCCTTATCATGCTTATAGATGTAAGTTCATACATGTAATACAATTGTAAAAATATACAAATCCCAGTTTTTATCATATATTTTTGTAATTGAGGGCGCTGCCTCCACCTCATCTCTTAATGCCCCTTTAAGGCGTGACAAGCATGCAAAAAGAGGGTCTTATGCGCCAGTCAGATGGGGTAAAATGGTTTTTTTACAAAAAGGAATCAAGGTGTAGCCTATCCTTTGACTTGATGCATCACATATTTGCGGGGGATTGTGATGTCATTTTGTGTCTTATAAACCATGTGACAATGCGTAGGGTGGCGAGTATGTAATGACGGGGTAATGACACAGCACGCAAGAAAGAAACCGTTCTGGAGCTAGTCCAGAAATTTGCGGAGCGATGGTTAACGCCGGTCGCATGCCTCGTCTAATGACTTAACTAGATCTGAGCAGCCTTAACAGATACGGCGACAACATTCACACTTGGGTAATAATAAGCGATTACCCCCAATATGAACTTTGACGGCGCACTTGTCGCCATTCACTTTGCATTGCCTTTCTTAGTATCTGTGTTAACAGCGATCACGATGAAAGTTATTCAACACTGTAGTAAACGATTCTAAAGTGCAGTAGCGTCGTTAAATGGATCGACCAATTGATACAACACCGGTATAGTTGGTGAATAATGGGAGTATAGGTATAGCACACTAACATTTCAAATTCATGAGAATTCAACAAGACAGGTGTCATTTTAAAGATTTTGGCAAAATATTTTAATTTGGTGAAAGAATCATGTAAATCGAGCAATACGTTCTGGTGCTTCGTCATTTGAAATTCTCCAAAAGTAGTCGAAACCTGCCACGAAATGCCATTTTGAGCTAAAAACATTTTTTTAGCATGAAAACCTTGGAACTTTTTAATTTTAATAACTATGTTCTTAAAATGACTAAAAACACATTAGTCCTCACTCTCCTGTTTATCACCTGATGGTAAATCAGAGGTGCCTTTTATTCCATATTTGTACATCAGGTTGCGGAAAATTCAAATTTTCGCAAAAATTCAATCCGCAATGTGGAAATCCTCAATAAATTACGAAGTCCGGTTAATTAAATATTCGTAACTAAATTTGGTATGATGGTTACCTGTGCTAAAGATGTATCTTTTAAACTTTCAATCAGCCCCACTAACTTTGTTGTGTAATGCATGTGCCCTGTGATTTTGGTGGACCTTAATTGCTGTTAAATGTGTAAACATGTTATAATTTTTTGTCTTATAGCTTTTAACGGTCCTTTTAGAGGGGCACTCTATCAAAATACCTTCATATTTTGAACCAATTCACAGGTTAGTTTTTACTACTATTGTATTTGTAGGCATAGCACAAGTTATGTTCTTCAAACCTGCCACACATGCACACTAGACAAATGACTGGGGTTTTTTTTGGGGGGGGGGGGGCGGTCAACTCAAATCTAATTTATAAACAAAAGAAGTGGTAATTTATTAACTCTCCTAGAAATATTATAAATAAAATCATGTATTTGAGTAGTTTTAATGCAGCGCTTGAAATCTACTACTTTATTGCACATACGTAAATCAGCTGCCTCATTTCTTATAAACATCCCTGTAAGAACAATATGCAAATTAGCTAATTAATTATTCAAATATCAAATATATACAAATTAGGTACCTTAAGCCATAATTATTTGACATGATTGTATTCCTAAATACATTGCACTACTTTTAAATTGTAACCATGGTAAACCATTGATTTTTATCAAATATGCATAAATATCTAAATGCTGTGTGATACATCATTACGCTACAAGGCCCGCTTAGCAGCGCTATAAATTGTTGCCCTAAAAACCGGTAACAAATTTAAATATTCGCCTTCCATCAAAGCTGGTTGCTATAAATGACATAATTCTCGTGTGCAACCAACCGGCTGTATTGCAATGCCCATTGAGTAGTTTAAACGCTTGAGCATGGATGTAATTTGCAACATAATGGAATCTCACCCATGCAGTTAGCAAGAAGTGCTACTCGAATTTAAATATACAACCAGGTAATCCCTCGTAGTAATTGATAACAATAGGTTTACTAGACCGAATTAATAGCGCTCCTAAGCGGGCAATTTATGTCATGTTTATCCAAATGAAAATCCATTTAGGTACATTGAGGAAAAAGTAGGTATTTGGAGGAAAAGGTAGGTATTTGGAGGAAAAGGTAGGTTTTTGGAGGAAAAAGTAGGTATTTGGAGGAAAAAGTAGGTATTTGGAGGGAAAAGTAGGTATTTGGAGGGAAAAGTAGGTATTTGGAGAGAAAAGTAGGTATTTTGAAACTAAAAATGGGGAATTGGAGGGGAAAATAGGTATTTTTTAGAAAAAGTAGGTATTTTTAAGAAAAAGTAGGTATTTTTAGGGAAAAGTAGGTATTTTTAGGAAAAAGTAGGTATTTTTAGGAAAATGCGTGAATCTCAAGTTATGGAAATAAATTTAGAATAGTACATGAATGGGGATGGTCAGGGCAGGTCAGGGCTACTATATATACGGTAAGAACATGCCCATATATGGAAGGAATCACTCAAGGGAAATGAAGTTCTTACAGGGATGTTTATAAGAAATGAGGCAGCTGATTTACGTATGTGCACTGAAGTAGTAGATTTCAAGCGCTGTATTAAAACTACTCAAATACATGATTCTATTTAAAATATTTATAGGATTTCTAGAAGAGTTATAAATTAACACTTCACTACAATATTTTTATTCTTTTATATCTAAAAAGCAAATGTGAACGATTAGATAGCCCAACAGACATTAACAAAATTAATGAACTGAGTGATTACAAATCTAACTGGTAACTTTCTACATAGAGCTCTAATGGGCCAATCAATTGGTTCACTGCAACTCAGAGGAAATATTCATAATACCAAGTAAACACAAATGTGCAGGGTTAAAAAAGCTAATGAAGATAAAAGCCCAAACATATAGAGAACAACATCAAAAATATAAATAAGAGAACAAATTAATATCTGGAGGTCATTGACTTCGAGAGAGCTTAGCCAACAAACTCTGAAGAGATGGAGAGAAGGTGTCTGTTCACACGACACTTAAAAGACTGGATTCCTTCCTCTAGGATGTTGCGAACAACAATGTTGAAAGACTGTTCCACAGTGGAACAGCTGTATGAATGAAGCTTCTGTCTAAGCAGCAAGTTCTGGCAGTCGGCAATGAAAGCGCGTGTACTGGCATTGTAACACTTGAACGCGTAGCACGACGTCGAACGTATGGTGTGGGGAGCAATGCTGCTATGTTAATCTTGTGGACAGTGGTTGACTGGTTGGTGTGCATTTTGTACATACAAGACTGTGGCTGCTGATACCTGTCGCCTGTGAAGTAGGCTGGTGATGGTGAGATGCAATAGATCAGTAGCTTCATGAGCTCCAATGATTCTGAGTGCCTTCCTCTGGATGTTGTCAAGCTGGCTGAGGATAGTAGGTGAAGCGCTACCCAGCCTAGTGAAGCATACTCCATTACGCTGCGGAATTGTGATGTGTACACAGTGGATCTGCCTATGGCCGTCAATTTATTTGCAACCTTACGAAGAGCGCCGAGCTTCTGGCCAGCTTTGGTTGGGATAGCCTAGATGTGTTTCAACCAAGTCAGTTTGCTGTCAATGGTAAACACCTAGGATTTCTAATTTGTCTGCAGATGGTTGTTTGCAGTCACCAAAGTAGAGTTCAAGCTTGGATGGGATTCTTTTCCTGGAGATTACCATGGTCTTGCACTTCGGCTCAAAGGTCACTTATCAGCCCATGCATTCTTATTGCTTAGATCAGTGTTAAGGCTAGCGTACAGATTATAGAGTATTATGTCACAGGTCACATCATCTATTATAGGTGCTGTATTTATGCACCACACAGACGACATTCTTCTTTGATCACGCTGGTCGCATTGGAGTAATCGTGATGATGCGTGCGCTCCACAAGTACGAAAAACATGAGGACCCCCTAACTTAACCTAAGTTTGGGTTAAATTGTCTAACATAGACAAAATAATAAGTATAATGTTTATTATTATTTGTACAAGGCACCCGAGTGGTGCACGGATGGGTATATATATTTTTTTAATTGTATGCGCAGATGGTGTGCGCTCTCGTCTTCGACTCGCGCAATTTGTGTCCAGCTAAAACAAGACCTACCGGTACATCAAACGACAGTTTTCTATTGTCACGGTTAAAAAGAAAAGATAAATGTTGGATATTGCACATAGTATTCTACATGTTCTACCACAGTATTTTCTTTGCCTGAAAGCGTGCAAACGTCGTAAACAGGTATGACTCACTAGATTCTGACGACGCAGGAGCGCTCTCACAGAACAGGAAACTACCTGGACTCCAATCCTACCCGCGGTGCCGCACGCGCCGATATCTTTGAGTAACCAAAAACATTTTATGAACAAAGTTTCTGCTTCATCTCAAATAAACAACAGTTAAAATATGAAATTATTGACACAATCTGTCGGCGTGATCTTCCTAATCATGCTAATGGTCGGTAGCCCTTAATTCCGCGAATACCGCCGATAGACCCCTGCATTGGAGATCCTTCAGCATGCTGGGAATCAGTCTACGGCCTGGTCGATTTACTCCCTGACTTGCTCACTTCATCTTGACGTGTGGTTTCTTCCTCAGGACATTCACCTTTTAAAGGTATTTTGCAGTCATCTATCTAACGAATATCATCGTCACCCTTTAGCCCATTAGTGAATGAATAGTCTTGCATAGAGTAAACGCTACTCTTATTTGTATTTCAGTATACATTTTAGCTTGGTCCCAACATGCCCAAAATGACCTAACAAAAAAACAAGTAAACAAATGAGTAAACGAACAGTGGAAACCAAGCAAAACCATGTTAACAGCAAAGTAGCATCCACTAAATCCTGCTTAAAAGTTCTGCTTAACTTTGAGTTTAGAAAGGAACTTTCCCAAAATAGGAGAACCGTACTTTTTTTTTAATAACCAATTTAGGAAGATGCTCCCCTATGGCCTCAGAAGGAAAAAACATATGACATGTATGACAATGATGATATTATGATTGGTTTCATCCCTTGGTCTCAGACCCCAGTCACAGTTCATTGATCTCCCCTGATCCATCGTAACACTCGTATATCCAGCATATTCTATCAGTGTCTTCTTTCACCAAAATATCCATATAGCAGCCAGCCATACCATAGGAAGTTTGGCGAGCTCACAGATACATGATATCTTACTACTCGACTACGTGGGGTTTGTAGGATATCTTTTTACTGGAGCTTAATCTGGGTTCATTGACCGGGTGTTCTCGGGTATACCAACCACCAAATATTGAGATTACTGGTTGCTCGTGCCAGTGCAATACATGGGCGGTGATGCTGGTCAAAATTATTTGGTACAGTACCACCACCACCCTCCTGCAATACATGGGGGTCATGCTGGTCAAAATTATTTGATACAGTATCACCCCCCCCCCCCCCGACCATATTTGTTTGTTTGCTTGTTTGTTTGTTTGTTTACACGGTCGGTCCGTACAGACACACGCTTGGGTCCTGAAGGGACCAGACTCAAGCAAATTGCTCGGGCCATGCTTAAAAAGGCCTATATAAGCATGCTGGTTGAATTATTATTAAAAACAGCCACTCCCAACAAATAAAGTTAACAATTTTGCTGTCAGCCTTCAGACATGAGAAAAGAATAGTCTTGATCCAATCTCATTTATGCCACTGGCTTATCATTAGCCTTTTTTGAACATTGGTCAATATCGCCGTTGAGGGCGCTTTAAAATTTACTCATAATGTCTGCATAATACTTGTCTGTGTAATTAATTAATTATTGATGAGAGATATAAATTCGCTGAACTACAATAAACATTTCAACATTTGGCAAAACCTGTGCTCGGTCTGAACGAAGTCAGGCTTATGCACCATCATAAGACATAGCCATCTATATTGATTGCTCAGTCTCATCATTTTTTTTTTAATGATCTGTGAGGGTTTTTATCTTTCATGTTATACGTTTTTCGGCGTCATATGACCTTACGAATGCCTATATTCGATTCACACATACGAATTTAGAATTTAACTTTTAAAAATAAAAGCTAGCGATTAGTTAGAGTATCGCGAACATTAAAGGGGCACTAAGAGATCCTTCATGGAGGAAGCCCTCAATTTATTCAGAAGTTGGGTTTTTCACATTATACGTAATGCGTATAAACGCACTAACAACCAATTGTAGAGCTTAATTTGCAGTATTTCATGTGAAATTCATGGATTCGATAGCGTTTTGAGTTTCGATGACATCACATCAAAACTACCCAAATTCATCTAAAAGGCCACAGATGGCTTCTTACTTATTTTTTTCATGTTTATTCAAAATAACCTTGAAGATCACCCATGGCTTGTTCGGTGACGCATAATCATGACCTCCCTGATTCAATTGGTGGTGATTTTTAACCAAAATACAAAAAAAGTGAAAAGCACTAATATACCTTAGGAAATGCTGAGAAAATGTCTTTATTTTTCATTGAAGAAATCTTACATGAGAGGGTTTCTATGTATACACATGGAAAAAAGTATCGCACCACTGTTTTTTGTTGAAAAGTGCAAATGTGGCCTCGAATTTTGCCACCATGGTGTGATATTAAGGATCATTTGTTTGCGTAAGCTGTCCAACAAAATGTTATGCAATAAAAGGGCCACATTTTAGTTTGTGACGTAATCGATGAAATGTTTTTCAAGGCCAAGGGGGAAATGCATGTTTTTGTTCAAAAGCATGCATGAAACAAGTTTGGGTATAACGCGATATTGAATAGACTTTAAAAACTTAAAATAGTCATTATATTAGTTCTGTATTTGGCGCAAGATATGGTCCATTTAGACGTTATAGGCTACAATGCAGTGAATGAGCCCAAACATGCCATTTTTTCCCCATAAATTCAGCATATACGAAGAGGTCACCGTTGATTTTGTTTTTGTTTATTTGACCTAGGGCAACACTTCCGCAATATTGCTTTTGTCATTTGAACTTATTTAAAATTTGACCTATTTTGACCTTTGACCCCATAACCGTTGGGTGTACGAAAAAGGGAGTTTTTTCATGTTTGAGGACAATCGGACAACTTTTGAAATTTGACCCCAGATGACCTTTGACCTTGGAAGACTTGAATGTGTTACCAAGGATTACAACTATAGAGATTAATCATCGGGCCTCTCAATATCGCGTTATACCCAAACTTGTTTCATGCATTTTCCCCTTGGCCTTGAAAAACATTACATCGATTACGTCACAAACTCAAATGTGGCCCTTTTATTGCATAACATTTTGCTGCACAGCTTACGCAAACAAATGATCCTTAATATCACATTATGGTGGCAAAATTCGAAGCCACATTTGCACTTTTCAACCAGCGGTGCGATACTTTTTTCCAGGTGTATATTATCATCTATCTAAACAATTTACAAATGTTGAATTTCATTTGTTGAGAAATCTCTCTGTGCCCCTTTAAGTTAAAATTTGAGATCGAAGGAAACTTACTTGTTCTTGAAAAATATACAAGTTTTATCACAGAATCGAAAATTGCGGGGTTTTTTTCTTTTGTTCTATCAAACAGAATTCTTTCAAATTCCTCCCTGAGAAACCAGTAACCTGGCGAAAATAGGAGCATTTGAAAGTATGCTAATAAAGATGAGCAGTTGTATGCAAGAACCACCACTCATGAATAATTATATCCAGTGATTACAGCCGTCCAAAACGTCAATAATTTGATCTCCTACGTATTAAATTGAATACTCGTCGTCATAAATTGCGCTGGATTTGAGCTTAGCGAATTTATATTAACTTATAAGATTGCTGCCTACCTCTCAGGTGTGCGCTTGGTGAAGTATATTATCTATTTTATTGTGTCAGTCTTGATAAAGACCTAGTAGAAAAGGCGAAGATTGACATTCATCTTGCACTGGCCTCAAGACTATTAATATAATAAGTAACATAATGATTTCAGCAACGATTTGGTGATATGCCTAAATATTTGTGCTGACGGCGTATTGGTTTTAGGATCACGTTGATCCGCCACTCATAACTCGGCGCCACAATTCTTACGACAAATTAAATTAGCCCGAAAAGAAGCAGCGAGTAATTTGGTTTTTCGTATAGAACGGAAAGTTTTTGCAACAGGCATTATACGTGTCGAACGAGTGCTGAAATATAGCAAAGTGAAGAGACAGATAGGATGGTTACGTCATATCTGACCAATCAGAATAGTTTCGGATCCAGTTTGAAGTAGGGGTCAGTAGTTAGGAAGATACGAAAAAAGTTATTCTTCGATAACTTTACGTAGCCAACGAAATTGTGTCATAACCATGCATCGGTAACATATAATTTAGTTTTCAAAGATGTACATCAATTGTTAGATGTTGAAACAATGGGATGGGATTCGTTCACAACTTACTACATCCACTATATGACCATACATACTTTAGATCTTCGATTTTCTTTATAATTATGTAAACACTTCTGATAAATTATTATTAATTTGATGATTAGTTCCGTTCCGTGAAGGAAAACAATTGCGGCATCGATCTATCATTTTGCATATTTAGAATATTTTCTGCATTTCTAATTTTGACACAATGATGTTCAAGGTAATTATTCCATCTATATTATTTCTTCTAAAGGTACCTCATCCGAATCACAAATCACCACGTTAAAATATTAAAAAATCTATACTTCCTTCTGATATTGACAAAATGCTCATCCGACAAGTGTCCGTAGTGTCTATTTTATGAGGTGGGGTATATGGGAAGAATCTTGTTCGTGACATTTTTAGAATAAACACGCTTACAGCAGGGCCGTCAGTTGGGGGGTGCGTTGGGTGCGGACGCACCCCCCCTTGGAGACTTTTTCTTCTTTTTTTTTTCTTTCAAATTTCAATGATAGTAAAACTACTCATAAAACATTGACTACAGTGCTTTTTCGACTGCGAAATTTTGTGTACGTGCGAAAAATTTTGACGTGCGAAATTTTTTGACTTCACCCCCGCCCCCCCCCCCCCCCCCCCCCCACTTACGTGTAATTCCCGAGGTGACTGACTTGGAACATTTTTGGGGCAACCTTTTACGAAAATTTTAGAAATCGTGAAAACGCACCCCCCCCCCCCCCCCCCCCCCGGCCCTGTACAGGTTGACTACAGTGCGACTTACCATTAAACATGTTATTGGATGTAAACAAGCACATTATATAGGACTGGTATAGAATTCTACCATAGATAATCAATTGACGATCCATGATTCCACCACACACCCCCCCCCCCCCCCCCACACACACCCCCACCCCTCCCGTGTATAACATGCTTCACTGCACAGATTTGACCCAATGCACTTCTAACGCGGTAAATTCAAACGCATGTTCCCTGGTGGACTGGTGAATCATTTGTTTGCATATAGATGAGGTGACCGTTGTTTACATCAGTAGTGTTTACAAATTGATTAGCGCCTGGTCTAAAGACATGCTAGAGGTACTAGTCCATGACTACTGCATACATTACTATATGAAAGCAAAACACACATCACTGAGCGCCAATTTTAAAAGCACATGCCCTTATGGTGCGCACGCAAACCGCCGGGCAACCAGATTTAGTACCTGGTCTCTCATTGTGCTTAGGGATGCATACCATGACTACTGTACTATTACATCGTAAGCATGGTAAGTAATGATCATTCAAGTGTGAATTAAAGCACCGTTCCCTGTAGGTGCGCACGCAAACCGCCGGGCACTACGTCACCGGTCACACCATCTATAAGGCCATGTGTTTTAAACTCACCACCCAAAAAGGGTGGTGGCGTTGCATTTTTGGTGACGAATCATCCATCTCTCTCTATTAACTCAACAACTAAATGTGGTAGAGCTATGGTTGAGGTGTCATGTGAAAGCCTATTTATCTAGCTACATTGTGTTAATAAATCAGGTATTTCTATAAATGTTTGGCTGAGATATGATTGATTATGTTGTGAAAGTCAGGGGTGGTGGCGGTGGCGGCGGCGGCGGTGGCGGCGGCGCTGTGTGCAATCTCTATGGGGAATATAGAAAATGTTCCCAATTCTACGTTCAATTTACTATAACTTCTCATTCCTGTATGGTACAAACATGATTTTGCTCTCATTTTATAGATTATTTCATATTCTATAAGATTCTGTTTCAACAAATTTGACAACTATTGTGCAACAATTGTAATCATGAATCGATTGCGTTGTCCTTGGCTTTTTCCCTATTCGCTACACAGTGAACTTGCCCTAATTCATCGGTTTTACATACATGACTATAACAAAAATAATATTTAACCGATGACAGCAAAATTATACATTTTTGGAAAGCTCTCAAATAGGGGAATTCAAAAATGCCGTTTAAATCAGGATAGGGTGCATACCAAAAAAAATATACATGTAAACTCTAATAATTATGAAATTTAAACGTTTGTGCTCATTTACTTCTCGATATAGTATATTTCAACACGTTTACCATTAACAACTATTATGTTCTGATGGGTAATTGCATGAGGAACTTAAATATGCACAGTAAAATTATGATTGGGATAGGTATCAAATTATTATTGAGCTTAAATCAAAATATGAAAAAAAAATCGATATTTTTTGAACATTCTTAATCACAACATGTTACCATTAGGTCTTATCTAAATTCCAATAGCATATTTGGATTCCTTGTGAGATTACCGTTCAGAAAATATATACTTTATATGGGGTAGAACAAATAGTTATTGCGATATGCTAATTCGAATCTCAGATGGTGTAAATTGTAAATATCTGGACATGCAACGGTAAGGGTGGCGAGTTTAAAACACACGGCCATAAATCTAAGAGTGTGTACAGAATGTATACACACTATTTAAATACATACATAAGAACATAAAAACTGAAATCAAAATCAGATAAAGTGCTCATACCATTTTGTTGTTTATGTCGCTCTAATTTGAGCCAAACCAGCCAATATAAAGTTATGGTTTATCTTCAAATAAATTCTCACCCAGTTCTTAGTTATTCAATTTAATCAAATAAATAAAGAAACACAAAGAAAGGTTTTATTTTGCTCATACAAAAATATCAGAATTAGGGATATGCACAACATATCTGATCTGATATCCAGGTTACCAGGATACACACATCTCTAGATATAAATTGAAATGTGTTTTTGACTTGATCCTAATTAAAAATGCAAATAATACGCAAATGACGTTATTTTACAAAATTGTTCTTTTAAATATTTACGGTAAGGCTTCTATATCATGTGTCACCAAATTTGACTTTAGGCCGATTGGAGGAAAAGTGGTGTTGTTACTGTCATTTAAGTGAATTTAGTAAAACGGGTATTTATGGTAAGTTGCACTGTAGTTCGATGCAGAATTGCTTTTCCTTCATAAAAAATTGAAATCCAAGTATATGTAACACACACATACTTAATAGTTACACATAATACTTACGCATTTTATAACCACTGCTGACTATCATTTTTAACAAACATTGTGACCGTTTCCAAGGATATCTCAAGATTTGAAACACCGAGGGCGTTAATCACAGGAAATTAGGAAGCTTAATCTTATAACCGAGAGTGAAATTTAATTAAGCACTGTTGATAGAAATGAAACTATTTAAGCTCTTCACTTCACTCGCTGGAACTATAGATCCTAGAGAAGAATGCTGGAACACTAAACACTTGATATGAAAATATGAGAAATTGAACAAATTGATGATTTTGCAAGCGCATGAAAATGGCTCTTTTCCATTGAAACAATTAAATCGAGACCGATTACATTACAAATCAATATCACGATACATATCAGTTATATGTATACACCATTATTTAATATGATTGAATTCTTATATAGTGGGTGTGGTTTTCGATGTCAGCAGGCAATTTGATTGGTTTTTGACTGATTTTCAGCCGATACGTACTATATACTATGAGACAATTAAATGGTATATTGTATAGGGCGGGGCTTAATTAATTCGAATAATAATACAATACCTTCAGTGCGTATGGTCATCGCGTTAGCGTATCCTACACAAAGTCGCCGGCATGTGCGTTGTGCGTATAACGCAGCGTTGGGGTGTGCGTGTGTGCTAAAGAACGCTATTAATTCGAAGCAGGAAGTTGGTAAAAAGCTCGCTGGATTCGCCGATTTTATAAAGGGGAAAATTTGTTGTTGTTTGATTAAAATAAATCTAACAAATTGCGTTATTTAGAGAATAAAATATAGTTCTTAGCTGTTTTGCATCTACGATGGTCTTATAATGTATAGGCTGTACCACACAAATATGGTACAGCCTATACATTATAAGACCATCGTCTATAGCAAAACAGCTAAGAACTATATTTTATTCTCATTCTTATTTAGTTAATTAGTTATTTTGATCTTTAATCATAAAAAACGCAGTTTGTTAGATTCATTTTAATCAAATAACAACAAATTTCCCCCTTTATAAAATCGGTGAATCCAGCGAGCTGTTGACCAACTTCCTGCTTCGAATTAAGCGCGTTCGTTAGCACACACGCACCTGTCATCGCTGCGTTATACGCACAACGCATACACCGGCGACTTTGTGTAGGCACGCTAACGCGATGACGCGTTGATCAAACGCACTGAAGGTATTATTTTTCAAATGAATTAAACCTCGCCCTAAACTATACACCATTGTCTCATTATGTATGGGCGTGTCGTCTGAAAAATCAGCCAAAAAAACAAATCAAATTGCCTGCTGCACATCCCAAACCACACCCACTATATAAGAATTTATGATAAAAGATCAAAATAACCAATAAACTTAATAAGAATGAGAATAAAATATAGTTCTTAGCTGTGTTGCTAGTACGATGGTCTTATAATATAAGTATTGTTCTTTTGGTATTGTTCTAACAAATTATATGTCTATAGCTTTTTATTTGCTTCTACAACATAGATTTGCAGGTAGTTACTTTAATTTTTGGCCTGGCATCATGGGAATCATCCAAAGTAGGCAAATTAATTCTAGACAGGGTGTTGGTTGGATGAATTTGCATTATCATTTGGGTCCGGAAAATTGTGAAGTTAAACGTGTGATTTGATTACGCGATACAGGTGTCCGAGGGACTGTTTCGTCAATCTAAATTGGTGATGAAATGCTAATTGCTATTGGAACATAACAATGTCGCCAGGCTTATTGCAAGCTTTCAGTAGTAAGACAGGGGACACCTGCCCCCAGTGATTCAATAGACAGAGGCATTTATTCTGATCCTATTCACGATTGACAGATAGTGGGAGAGAGACAAATTTTACAATGACTAAAGCTGATGATTTCATACGAGATTGCTCGTGAAATGAATGAATTACCATTTATTTCATATGGTACTGACCATAGACCCTGAAAAGATGGACGTATAGATAATACCGTAGTTCCTACGTTGGTACCTGCAGACCCAACGCTTAACTGCAGACCCTACATTGTTTGTGATGGCTGGCCAAATCAGGCATATTATTTCCATAATCAGGTACCACGCAAAGCTCATTAATATACTGGTTCAAAGTTAAAACAAAGTTAGCTTTAAGAATATTTGCCGCATTTGTAAAGTAAACTTGTATTTACATGAGTGTATTTTGGTTTACTCTATTCTAGAGATGACGAAAAGTTCTTTCTATTAGCCCGGGGTGTCTTGATACCTCAACGAGTTCACATTTCCTCATGAGAGAGTGTCTATGTAGCACAAGGGATGTTACCGTGCTGCGATGGTAATGAAATCTGCCAAAGTTGTTTGCCCGTTTATCAGTGATACGGTAAAACAAAAAAGAAAGAGAGCGTAAAAGTTGATGGGAAATGATTAGTACCGTACACGCATCTTTTCCGCTTGAATCACGCGTTGGCACCATTGAGACTGAGAAAGTTATCAAGACAATTGCTCCCGGTTTGAATATTTTACATAGCCTATCTTGCGTCTTCATTTTCCGTGATTGTGCTCTAATACAATCCGATAGGTTCAAGTTTACGGGGCAAGCAGGTATCCAAAAGATACATTGTTATGCTATAGTTGCGAATCACCAGCCGCCTCTAGGGCTGTGTAAGCGCTTGTCATACTGATAAGTGATGGAGAAAGAGAGAGAAAAAAAGGTTCGTGCCCTAAATAATGAGAAAAGACAACAGAAAAAACAACACAAGGATGACCCAGAGCCCGGGGATCTTTTTGATACAATATACCTGGACGTGAATCGCTAGATGGGCTTGTCGTTTAAATGGCGATAATATAGGTCCCAGACATTTAGCTCGCGGGCCCAGGATAACGGACTCCGCCATCGTTCTTACACCGTGCAACAGGGACGACGATTGTTTTTTCTCTTAAAAGTTCTAACATGATAGCAAATTAATGATGCCTCAAGGTTTTTGTCTCCTATTTTCACTCTAAGATTGATACTTTTTATAGGACTTTAGACAATGCCACTAGCCTTTTTAAAAGAATATTTTAAAACAAAACTTGTGTAACATGTATTTTGTTCAGATTGGGTTGTTATTTCAAATCGTTAGGCGCCTACATGGTATTAGATTGCAGAAACTCGTCTCCTTTGAGTTAAGATTTTTGGCGCTTCTAACAGAATAAAATTCGTTTAGCAGTGGGAAATTCAAGAGCTTTTAAGGTCGGATTTCAAACAAATATTATATTAGCCTCTTTAATTTACCCTACCAGTGCATCCTTTGCCAATGTATTGTTTCGACGTACTGTACAGTGCTCACACATGTGCGGCAATTCGTCTTGAACCGTAAATAAAACTTTGGAAAGAATTTTACAGAAAAAGAATGAAAACAGGATCACAAGAGACATTTAATATAATACTGTTTATAAAAAATAAAAAATCTTTTATCGGGTAAAAGAAATAGGGAAAAAACACAATTTAATAAGTGACATTAATCCAATTTACGTAAGTTATAAGCAATAGCTGAGTTAAATTTGTGTTAGCAATATCATGGTTGCCATTTCAAATAGCTACTTGCCACTGTCATAGTTGAGTCTTTTATTCAACTGTCATAGAATTCCATACGATGTTTTAGTGCTAGAATACAAAATAAATTAACTTTATCGTATAACATTGTATGACAAAAAGTCTTTGATGACATATATCGTCAAATTGTTCCTATACAACTGTTTGGTTCAGTAGAAGAATGTTTGAATTTTCCGGGTTGTGTTGTATACATTTTCTGGTTGACAATGAATTATGCTAAAAATGCTCTGTCTGTGATCGACAAATAAAGGCATTATAGCATACTTAGTTAGAGAAGTGGTTGTATTAAGTGCTGTTGCATCCCATATTAACTTTGTTGGTTGACATTCACTAAACATGTATAAGTAAAGATGCGTGGTGTCGTGATGCGTATAATCACGCAAATACCAAATGAGTAGTAATATAGAGCCTGGGCATTACTGTAAACAGCAGTGGTAAGGGGAATTTCCCATAACCGGCAACTTCAGTTTCACGGATTGAAACCATTGGAACATGGATGATGTACCGTAAGCGCTTCCGTGACAATAATGCTCGTTGCGTTGATTGTATAAAGGCGGAATATTATCCATTGACATCGAACAGTAATAGAAATGCATCGAATGTTCAGAAAGTCAACTACCTCTAAGAGACGTCATATTAGGAGAATAACAACATTGACAGTTTAGTGGCGTCATTTGCAAATTATTAACAACTATATATTTGTATAAAACATGAAAAACATCGTCTGGGGGTAAAACATTGTGGATTAAATTGATTTGCGACCTTAGACTATGTGTCATGACCGAGTGCATTAGCACAGGAATCCGCTATGAAATCCTTCGGAGATTTTGCACTTAGTTTTTCCATAGCGATGATTGCATTTGTTTTTCACCAGTGCAGACGTTACAGAAATAATTATCTACGGGTGTGAAAATTTACACGAAATATGCATAAGAAGTTTGTCGTGTTGAGTGAAAAGTGGCTCTGATAAGGCGTGGGAACAGAAAGTGGGAAACATAATGCATTTTGCGTTGTAATAATGGCGTAGGTGAACAATTTACTTGATAAAAATCACTTGTTTTGGATACTTTTCGTGTTCTCAGTATTAGTCATCATCATGTATGTGCTCTCAGCGGCCGTCAATAATAAGTGCTTGAGGTAAAGCTGTGATCAGTTCCAAAAGGATAGTTATTGAGTTTGGATATAGAGTACAACCGCCGTTCATGTTTTAAGTTTCCTCTTTTGGGTAACTGAATGTGCATACGAAGTAAATGAAAAATGTCCACAATTTTTTAGTTGGAGACAACCATCAATGGCCAAACTTCGCGCCTTATTTATAACGTGCCTTTCGAATTAAATAAAGAGAACACGCTTCAAAAGCGTCAAGTATTACACATATTCCAAACATCGTGACTAAGGTTGAAAGTTGCAGTTCTTTCATTCAACATGTTCACTGGAAATATGTTTTTCATATGATAGGCTACACCATGACAACTCCATGTATGTTTTGACAACCATTTTGGAGAATTTGATCTACATTTAATGTAGAATTGTAGCTGATATGCTACAAATGAAATGACGAAAGAGGTGGCGTCTTACGATATGTATATACAGGGTGTCCTAAATCATTGATCTTCTTTACTTTAAATATCCATATGTTCAGGAAAATTTGGGATAGAAAACACCCCGCTGTAGATTTAGTTATGGTCGCAAATCCAACTGCTTAATGAGCCTTATGTCAATTAACAAACAAACAAATTAAAAACGAACACAAGCTAAATGAGCTGGTATTTCGATAGGCCAACAAAAAAGAAGGTTGTGTTGCCTTCAGCGAGCGACCCTAAGATCGTAAAAACTAGGGTTTTAAATTTAAATTTGATCTTTAAGTGTCTAAATGCTACTATTTCTTGCCTGAAATGAATAAGTTAGCTTAAATAAATGTTTTTATACTATTATCACACTAGAAACATTAGTTAAATTGAGTTAGGGCCTATACCAATTTTGTCTCAACATAAACCATTTATTTTTCAGCCAAGAATTTTTTATTTTTAAAAATCAGACCGACCGACCTGATTTTTTAGCACTTGAGGGCAACACAACTTCTTATTTTTTTGGCCTAATGACTGTTCGATTTTCTTTGCTTTAGACTTGTGTATATATGCGTAGAATTATTTTATTTTTTTAAAACATTTTCAATGATATATTATTAAAGATATTCAGCATAAAGAACCTCCTACCCTCTTATGTCTTAATAATTTGCAGCGCCTTTCTTATGAATACCTTGCATTTTCTGAAAGTGATTTAAAAGAGTTCGGGAAACTTTCCTTTGTCATATATGGTACTTATAATTTGACAAGTGTTGTCTACGTCTAGTTTACATTTTGTTTTGTTTTATTTGAAATTAGAAGTTTGTAAAACACTTTAAATATTTTTGGACTCCCTGTATGGTGGGTACGGGTATCATCTGAAGTTCTTTCCATGATAAATAAACTTGCCCTTTATTTAATTACCATTAGCCTAGTATGCTACCAGTCTTGCATACTTGAGTTGGTTGATGTTTACAGTATTATATTTTATAATGTGCCTTTTCCAATTGGTGCCTAAATCAAGTAGAGAGATTATTTATCAATTGCACTTAACAACGGCGCCTTGTAACTTATGAGAGCGAATTTATTTAACGTGCAAGAATGCAATCTGAAAGGAGCAAACTAACTCACGTTTACTCCTTCCTTACAAAGTTCAACTCCCGGGCTTCGGGTCGGCACCATGATTAATTATACATTGTGGATTTCTACTAGTTCAAACTTAATCGGAAATTGTATATGGTGGGTGGATTTCTATTGTGCCGAAAGAATTTCCCGGAAGAATCTACTATAGAAAATATGCTTCGATTCAGTGTTTCTCAACATATCACATCGTAGTATTGCACTGCCAACGGTTCGTGCTTTTACTCTGAAAGTTTCCCAGACCTACTTAACTTTCCCCTATGAACTGCGATCTTCATCTCACTACGATACATGTATTAGGCTATAATTCAATATCACCTTTGATAATGGGGCACAGAATGGTCAAGGAAAACTGGACGGGAAGCGAGAAAAAAATACAGAACACAAGAAATTTAAAAAAACCAAAGTGTAATGACGAATCCAATGTTCAAGATATATGAATTGTAGATATTTTGGCGGGTAATTGTGCATCAAATTCAAGATAATAAATTTATTAGAGTATCGTCTGCTTGCTGGATTCAATCCAACGCGTTATACTTGTTACTTGATACTGGTGCATTTGTAAATCTGACAGAAGCTGACGTGTCATCACCCTACCTACACGCGCCTTATGCTGGATTAGGACTATCTCAACCACGGCCACAACTACTGATACCATTGACTACGTTGAGTCAATATTGTCGCGCTGAAAAAACCTTAAAGTCGACTTTTGCGCCGATAAAAACATATTATATCGGACACTATGGACAGGAATACTGGTGCCGGAACAGATGCGGAAGAGATGACGATACTGGCGTAACAAAAGAGATAATATCCCATTTTAGGCGCCATAATACAAATAATCAAAATCCGCGGATGGATTGGTCATTAGAGTTTCTGGTGTTAGTGGTGTATTGGTATATTCGCTGGAGCTCTTTTAACTACATGTGTTTAGTTTGTACGCAATAAGTGCTATATATCGGCGGCAATTTAAGCCTGTGGGGTTACGTTGCTCTAAAAGTTACGCCTTCTCGGATTCAACCCTTTTAAATAAGTTGAATGCGCGTGTGTGTGTATGTACGGCTTTACCAGGAGTGGGTCCGTCACTGAGTTTGGCGCGCAGTCGCAGCAGCATTTTATGTTATACATCGTACAAAAGTTGACGTTCCGTTTGCTCGTACGCACCTATAATATACCCGAGGGCTTTACATGGTAGATGTGATTCTGTTTGCAGTCGTAGTATATTATTAAGAATGGTATATGGTAAATCAGCACTGGCACCAGCCAAATGATTGACAGTATAGCAACTCCCTCCCTTCTCATGTGGATGCCAGTGGAGGATTGGTAGGCAAGTCTTCAGACTCGGTGGCGACTAGCTCTCGTGTAAGCTCAAACGTCCATTTCTCTATTAATTATGTCACTGAGATGGGTTACAGCTTATAAAACTACTACTGTGGAACTTATCAGCCAGAATGAAACGAGTTGAGCCATTTCACAAGTTGGTATCACACGTGTAGGCTGCTAAGCCATTTTTGTCATCCGGTTGATTTGACATCTTCTCTGTGTGGATATTTATACATTTTGAGATCTTTGTGGAATACAACTATACAAAATACTTCATCTGCTACTTTTGACTTTAGATGATTCGATTGCCTCATCGTTATCATGTTGGGTTCTACAATTGATCATAGGTAAGTCTGCTGTCACTTCCAGATATCCACATGGGTCAGTCTTTAAAGATTCAGTCTTTTCACGTAAACTAAACATATTCTATGTCCTTCTTCCAAGTAGGAAAATAGACAAACAAAAAACCACGCTTGTGTGCTTTCACTTTAAGGTTCTTTTGCTCAGACCACTGGTTCGAATCCCTGTTCGAATCATTACAGATCACTGGTCAGCACAATCTATTGCCAGTAATACGTGTACACTGGCGTCTTAAATGCAGAGGTACTGGATTTCAACACCATATACCATACAAATACGAATCGGTGACTTGTTATTGGCTAATTATATAATGTTTCTCTTAAAAGTGTTATTATTTTCAGTTTTCTATCTTTAGCAAATGCAAACGGAAGTAATCTTATACAAATATATTTTTCTCCAAGAAATAGTCACCTATTATTTGTGAATCATTTGTAACATTACAAAATTAATATTTCCAATAATATATTTGGTCTTTTTCATCTCAATTGACTGATTTAATTGCCATATAGTATTTGTTTACAAAATAGTTTTACCAGCTAAAACTTTTAGCATAGCATTCATTTAAGCAAAGCATTCAGTTATTCAAGTTTTGTTATTTCAAACCTAAAACATTTTCGATGCTTAAAATTATATTAAATAAATGCTTGAGCTTAGGAATCTATTCTTAAATATTTCTATTCTTGTATTCATTAACTATACCGAGCGTAACACCACGATTGCGTGACATGTTCCTCGTGCCTCCCGACCGTCTTAAGGTGCCGGACTGTCTTAAGTCTGAGACTTATCCAAGTTTTAAGGTCGCCCCAACATTGCCAGCGCCGCGGACACGTCCAACAGCACGCTGGGCATGCTTCCCCCATGAACACAAGCGTTTCAGAATGATAGCACACACCGCTTAAGTTGTGTGTCATCATTAATACCGGTTGGGGGTTCAAGGTCGAATTAAAGATATATTTATTATTTTCTATATATTATTTCCAACGGATTGATGATATCAGTGCAATAGGTTTTTGGATTTTGCGGGGTATTAGCGGTGATGCATTTTCAGGAAGTTTGAGACGCATCGACGCGACGGTTATCTTCAGTAGATCGCAAAGTGTTGCCAGATTGGTTACAATGCAATTGGTTAACCTATCATTAGTCGCGGTCTATGGTTCTGATAAATGCCACTGAAAGTAAGCCGGGTTCACGAGCCAAACTTGTTGTCACCGAGACATCCGGCGGGTGAACTATTCCAAAGCAAGGAGTTATTATATTAAACTATGATAACTCCTTGATCAAAGCTATTCCAAACCTTTGGTCCTGGATAAAAAAGAGGTCCTCGCATTTACAGAATTGGAGCTTATTTATGGGACAGTCTCTATAGTTACAATTCCTTTTGAGCAGTGGCATCACTAGCACAAACTGCAACAATTGAAGTTCTCAAGAAATTCAATCTTACTTTTCTTGACTCCCTTGTGGAGGATGCGTCATTTAGCTACAGGTTAATAGCGGCGGGGAAGCGATATGGACACTTACATTTATCGTTCCATAAATATTTCAGTTGGTTTTGCTCGTATCAGTTGTCAGCTTGTATATGGTTCAGGCACATTTCCATGATATGATATTGATACTGTTAAATAATATGGTGAAAGTATGCCAGTATCAATGTGAAATGTGATGTGGCGAGTAACATAATGAAAACTTAGTATTACATACCTTGCGGAGTTCAATTGGAGATACCATGATGCCACGTCAAACTGGGTCAGGGTTGCCAGATGCTTGTCAAAATCATACCCTCTAATAATTAATACTGCTATTGCATTTTGCGCGTTTATAGTTAATGTAAAACCAATCAATTGAATCATAAAGTACGATTTAAGTAAATTGACATTCAATGATGTTTAGGAATTTGTGTTTTAAACAGCTTAAACATAATATATAGAAGAACAATATAAATGTTGAGAAAATTGACAGATCACATTGAAAACGTTGGTATGTTGTTGAGTAACATATTGAGGCTATTATACTACTTCTGTAAAGGTAAGACACATGGAACATGTGCCTGGAAAATATCAAAGATTACCTATTTACCATGTTTACGATTCCTTTATACCTATCTTAAAATATGCAATTTTTAAATAAATTCTAGACTTCAATTTTAATAAAGAGGACGAAAGTATATTATGGAAAGATTCTTTTAATCAAGATTATTGATCGCATACGATTTGATTATGCCATTTTATTATATAAATCAATGAAATTGTTCGTTTAGTATATGAAATCTACGTCTTTCGACAAAAGTGCTATAAATATAATACATTGATAACTAGTTTAGGAAAATCACTAGTGAAGTAAATCTTTAGAGAAGAGATTCCTTTACTCCCCGTCCAAGTTCTTTCCTTGATAATTTTGTAACGTTGAACTTGGGGACACATCACAGTCACTAATTATATCGGCACAGCATTTACCGCTGTTTTCTCCCGGGGGTTGAATCGACATAGATGCTGCGACGTTAACCTGTTTAGCCTTGCCTTGGTTTGTCGACAAATTAACGCTAACACGACAGCACAGTTAGGGTGAAGAGGAAATTCTTGATGAAATTTGTACATTTTTTGTAGAACATAATAACATACAATGTCATGTATAACCACCTGGGTAATTCAAAATGTTCTGAAATTACTTTGTTAATTTCGATGAACCCTCAATGGTTACCGTACACGAATATGCATACCTTTTTAGTGGTTACGAACCAATCAAATATATAAATATAGCAATTTCATATAAGTTTATAGATTTTTACTCTTTCCATCATGTCCATAACTAAAAGGAGATTGGTGCAATTTGCACCAAATCTCCTTTTAGTAAGTATATATATGACCTGAGACGATAATCGTCTCAGATATGAGCGGAAATAATAGCCGTCTATTGCATGTAAGATGTCGATGACTGGCAACTGTACGAGCCATGATGCTTACATAGGAGGTAGAACTTTTTGATTGACCCTCGTGTAACACATTTCCACATGTATGTCTAATCTGTCCAATCAATCCCCACAAGTTATTCATAATCACTTAATTAAAGTAATCACTTTTCATGAATAGTTGATGTTAATTTTGGAAGAATGTTGGACGCCGGTGTTAGACAAAGGGTGATAAGAAACATCAAACCTTACACATATCTCCATGAACATTGTCCTTTGGGTTCTAAAAATGTAATGAAAAATAAAATCCATCTTTTTTAATTTTCTCTAAATGTTCACAATTTTTTGAGTGCTTATTTTTAAAATCTTATCTGGCCGACATCATGTAGCCTGCCTTTCGACATACCTGCTTACTCCAGCAGGCAGAGCGGGGTCGCCAATAACGCGTGGAGCCTGCTCTCCTGGCTTCTGATTTTCATTCATTTGTATTAATAAGGCGGAGTGATTAAGTAATTATGATGTTTTGACCTTCGCGTGGTGGTGTCAGTTATATATAATTTGATGGAGCGGAATAAGAGTTTCTTCGAAAATACTGTGTTCTCTTCTATGACGTGTCAATTTTATCTCGTTATTCACGGTGCTTTATCTTTGCACGTCATACCTTGCATCTTAAACCCGGATATTATAATGCTAAGTTGACTTGTACTGTAATTTAATGGTAAATGTATATTTTGAGGGTTTTTGGATTACAAATAAAATTCTAGTTACACCAATGACGGCAAGACCAACCTAGCTTTTAACGACATTTAATACTATAGTAAATAAAAGACAGAGCTATTATAGGGGCATATGTTCAACAGATAGGTCTTCAACATGTTCAAGGAAACTCACGAGTGTATTAATTATATGGAAGAGGTGCAATTTGCCTCCCGGGAAAACCCGAAAGAATATCTGAAAGAGAAATATGTATCGCTCTTGTAACATGCATCTTGCATGTCTTGTGGATCTGGAAGAAAGAGGAACAAATCGTTTATCACTTCTCTTAAAAATCAAACCCACTCGAATATTGGAGATGGAGGGAAAGCTCATATTAATGCTTGTTTATTCACATCAAACATCCCAGTCATCTTTTTTTAACTCAATTAAATCTACACAAAACGTAATAAGAAACTAATGCCACGTTATAACTTGAGGAATATGCCATCTTTGGATTTTGGGCCGAAATTTGTCCTCAAAACTTTAGATGTTGCTAACTACGCAGATATTACAAGGAATTAGAAGTTCGAGCTTATACACGAGAGCTACACGTAGTCGCCACCGAGTCTGAAGACTTGCCTACCAATCCTCCACTGGCATCTACATGAGGAGGGAGGGAGTTGCTGTACTGTCAATCATTTGATTGGTGACAGTGCTGATTTACCATACTCAAATCAGTTACACTTAAACACTGCTCTAATGAATACGTTGTCACTTTCTTCTTCAACGATTGTGCAGCCAAACCGGGAGCCAAACGGTATAATGCTCCATCAGGCAAAATTCGATCACGATAAACAAAGTATTGCAATACACAGAACTTCTTCGGACTCGTCACAATCTGAATGTATTCTTTTGTGCTTGATTTCGGCAGTTTTGAATTGTGGAATTTGTTATCCCAATAGAATTTAATGCAATCCAAAAATTATTTAGCGGAGAGACATCAACAAATTAGCTTAAGATTGTGCGTCTGGGGTGAATTGTATGCGAAACAATGTAACATTTACGATTTTGAAGATATGTTACCAACCAATTTTTCAAATTTACCAATTGTTACCGGGTGTAGGGTTATATTCAAATAAAATTCAATACCTGTATACCTTGTGATCGGGCCAATCAGACTAAAGGGGCGAGCCATAGACGTTTATACCCGGCCAACCAACATTGGCGCCTATATGTATTCCTGCGCAAGAGATACCTGTAACAAGGGATTCGTGTTTGAAGCCACAAGATTTGGTACCGCTAAAATGAACCTCCTGTTCTTTGTATACAGATCAATTAATTGTATTTTATTTGTTGAAGTCATTATTTTTATATGATTAAGGGCTCGGTAATCATGGTAATCGTCGACGTATAAAGTAGTCAAACAATTGCAGACGACATTGATTGTCTGATTGTTGTCAATTGGTACTTAACCTCTGGGTTTATTTATATATAAACAAAACGATACCTCTAATACGATTACATATCTCAATATTTGATCAATAGTATCACTAATTGTTTTCCATGCCTATTATATCTCCCCGCTACAGCTCTATTCACGTCGCAACTTCTACTGGAATTCCAGCCTACCGTGAAGCGAGAAACATGATGTTATTCTGTCTATTATGCCTTTCCATCGCCAATGCGGCTGCAGCCTCCCATCGATCCGGTAGTCCCCTCCGTCCTGATAGAGCCGATGAAACCTATCCGCCCTTTGGTCTGGCGGACAGTCAGACCTCATCATCGTCATCATCGTCGTCAACTCGACCGAGTAGCGAATTGGACGCCGGCAATCAACAACAAATGTCGCCGGACGAACTCCTAACGCCCTCTAGTGACGAGGCTTTTGAAATCACGGAAAAGTTATATTTGCGTGGGGACTGGTGCAAAACGCAGCCTCTGAAACAGCGCATAGAGGAAGAGGGCTGCATTAGCAAAGTAGTGACGAATCGATTTTGCTACGGACAGTGTAATTCTTTCTTTATCCCAAAACAAGCATCCTCTTACACGGACTCCTTTCAATCCTGCTCATTTTGCAAGCCCTTCAGAGTCAATTACATCACCGTGACGTTACGCTGCCCGGGACAACCTCAAAGAATAAGGCGGAAGCGAATTCAAAGAGTTAAAGAATGTCGATGCATGGCTGTACAAGTGACGTCATAACAGGACAAATGTGTAAGGACACGAAAAGACAGAGAAATCTATTAGAAGTCATTGGCAATGTTTCGATAAATAAAACTAAACATAGACTTGTACGAGGAGGATGGCTGTATCGCATCGAAACGTCGGGTGGTGCGATATGTTGTGTTGGTGAGTCACGTGAGATGTGTCACGTGGTAAATGAAATGTCAGACTTTCAAACAGTATGAAAGAGGTTTACTCTAACTATAGACGTGCTGCTCACAACCCGCGTCATATAAACGCTATGAACGTTTATGAGTGGCCGCGAAATGGCCGTGAAATAGCACCCGAACAATTACATTTACTACGAAGTTGCTACTTTTTAAAACTCTACTCTTTGAATATTATAGATGTATATTGTGAAACTGAAAAGTAAAAAAACACTCTAAATAATGTGATTGCATGTATGTTTAACTTTCACTGGTGGCCTGGAGGCTATCATAAGATTGTGTATATAGTTTGCCATTCAAAAGAGCGCTAATTATTTGTAAATAATACCTCATATGTATTCATAATATTAATATTATTATTATTATCTGTATAACAGATTTCGCTATACGGTATTCAAACCTTCGCAATTGTAAATTATAAATAATTCTATTAATGCTATATAATTATGCTATATCAGTATTGGAGGTAGCTCTATAATGCTATCGAATGTCAATGTTTTACGAAATACTAAAAATACGGCACAAAAATATCACTAGAAAAGAAGTTGTGGCCCGTGGACAAAACGGCCTGAAATCATTGTTATTTAAACACAAGGGGATGAACCGAGGGCAACATAATTTTTGGAAACCTTTTGTGTAGCTCAAAATCATGACATTGGCACTATTAGCAGACGTATGGGGACTAATAATGCTTCGTTTTATGAAGTGTTGGTGGTGTAAAATATGTGTTTAAATGTTGTCATGCCTGTAATCAAAATATCAAATAATTATATTATTTTTTATTAACACGGGGTCACTTAAATTGTATTACCATTTTTGACGTACAGTGACGTACGTGACTCCGTACGTGATACATGCTCGACTCTAGTTCAATAATTATTACTTTATCATATTCCAGTTCATATAAAGGCCTTGCATATGAACTGGAATATGCATATGACGTAGTTTACCGGAATCATGGAGGACTTACTGAACTGTGTTCACCAGAATGTTAAGAAGCTAAACTATCCATTTCATAATCATGCGATTCAACATCACTTTCAAAAATCCCGCGCCGTGATTTCGGTGAATGACGTAGGGAGCAGTTCCATTTATACGCGATAAATTTATCGCGACTGTATCGGGGCCTGATATGTTTTGGACCCGATGTTTTTCAAGTTGATTCGCGATAAAATAGTCATCAGGCCCCGATACGAGGCCTCTGCCATACCCTGTGGTAGGCCTATGTTTAGCAAATAGAGCGGGACATTGTTTAGCAAATACACGAGGATAATACAATTTACGTTAAACATCCATAATCAATAACATTATCTCTAAAAACATGAAATGCTGAATTTGTACCTTACAACTAGAATAAATAGCCCGAAGCTCTATTTACATACCGACCACTTATCTTTTGTTATATTTAAACAAGCGGTAATACGTAATCCTTTGCTTCTCGCAACTGTTCGCGCAACTGTTCGCGCAACTGTTCGCGCAACTGTTCGCGCAACTGTTCGCGCAACTGTTCGCGATAAAAAACTCATCGGGGCCCGGAACATTCTCGCAATTTTTATCGCGTATATACAAATGGAACTGCTCCCGTATGGTTGATTCATTTCTTTAGAGCCGATCGATTGTATATATGCAGGGCCTCTATTGCAACACGTCGAGCTTGGTTGGAGAGGCCTTCATTCAGTGACATTTGAATTAAACGCCAGAACCCAGAATTGTCTCAGAAATGCTCAACAAGTCGGTGCCACTTGCATGTTAGCACAATGGACATACTTAGCATGCTTACTCCACCGAGCCGTACGTATCGAGGTGTGAATTCCGCAACGTTTTATATTCCATTACAGGGCAAGAAATTAGACATGTATGAATTGTGTACTTGAAGTTCCCGTAGAATATGTTGAAGTTAATTATTCAAAGTCCGTAGAAAGAATTGACAAAACAGCAGAGGACTCTGCGAATTCATCCATCAATTTAATTAGTGTAAAACATATAGTATTGACCATGTACATTATGCTTACCATTTGATCTTATACAATTACCAATGGCGTTCATGCTTTAAAAAGGAATAATTGTTCTCTTAGGTGTTAAAAGAGAAATAGTAACAATATTATTCTATCATGCTTATGGTGGACACTCTTTTTGGAGTGGTAAAATGTCACTCTAAACATGCTAAAACTGAAATGAGTGTGACAGTCAGTTGTTCGCTCTCAAATTAGTGTAATGTTACATACTGTTATTTTACCATTCCAAAGAGTACCTTATTTCACTCTTTTGACTCTTTTAACATTTAGGAAGTACGCTTAAAACATGTTAGAGTTCATGTTCGGTTCTTATTCTAAGTTTCATCAATCAAAGTGGATCATGACCCTCGCGAAAGGGTCACTTTGTAGCCCAAAAAGGAGATAATTGACGGTTTTGAGTACTGTACAATGTAGTATGAAGTGATAACGTAACTCCTTGGTAACTGGATCCATACACCCTATACGTTGGATCCCACACCTTTATTACATGCCGAAGATCTTGTTCTAGCGATCATGTTGATCCAGTCGACCGGGTTCAGGACTCAATAGCATGGTCCAGTTGACCCCTGTTATTGACCGGGATTATTAAAGGGGTACTAAGAGATGTTTAAGTTGGGTATTTTTACAAAATTTACTTCAATATTAAAGATAATCATTATAATTGGCCATTATTGTTATTTCTACTCAAAAAAAGCAGCAAAACTTGATTCAAACAATGTTGAAATATGTTGAAATATCATCGCTATTTATTGAAACTGGTTTTTTGTAAACGCCCTCTATGTAATATCGTATGTAATTTGAATCGAAAAGAAAAATAGTGTGACACTGTTTACCATAAAATGCTACCCGGGGATGGAATATTTTGAAACGACGTTTTATTGCACAAAGAGTTTGTGTATGTAATACAATTCGTCGCTGTTCTGACATACCGGCACATCTCTTTACTTATTTCTGTTATGATGTGCCGGTATGTCAGAACAGCGACGAATTGTAAAAATGTAGAAATCCCGGTTTTATCCTAATTGAGGGCGCAGCCTTCAACACATCTCTTAGTACACCTTTATTATGTGACTGTATGCAAGCTGTATATGGCATGTTTAGGTGCATCAGGTAACTCTATTGTTATCCTCAGGCATGTCAGGCCACAATATACAAGTTCGTTCAGAGTGTGCGTAATAATCGTCCAAAATCGATCGTCGTGTCGGTGTGACTTTTGGGTCCTGGGCACAGTATAATGTACAACGCCTTTCGGTAGAATAAAGTGCATCATATTATGGTTGAAACAATCCGCTTTATTAAACCGTGTAAATGATGGACATCTTGGGCCTCAAACAAACTTTATCCATAGTATCAGTTGTCATCATTTTCCAATGTGCACTAGGCCAAGGAAAACCCTGTTGCACAGACCCGACCATCCATATTTTTCGAATAAGAGATTTTCTTTTCAATTTTTCAGATTTTTTGTTTTAATTTGCGGGGAAAAAAGAAAACCTTGGAATTGTGAGAAAACAGACCACTCGACCGACCTTACATAAAAGGTCCAGCAATCCGTAAAACATGGTTTTTCGTCGCCTTAAATAAAAAAAATTATAATTGAGCGTATGAAAAAAATCATGGTTCGATTTACCAGTACATGTTGACCTCTAAACATGTTTACGGCATCTCATAACATGTTTACGGCATCTCTAAACATGTTTAAGGAAAATGGGAATTCCAAAGAAATCCCGTGTTATGCTAACGTACTGTGTCTCTTCGTGAACTACAAAATATTTGGGATGTTTCTTTAGCACAACTTTTTGACGATGGCATAGAAATGTTTTAATTCTAGAGAGTGCTTTCCCTTTTTAGCGTTTAATAAATACGGGTATATACACACCAACGTTTCGTACTGTAATTGTTTGTATCCTTGTGTTTTGATTTTAAAAAGATGGATTCCAAATTTCACCAGACCATTTTCTAAAATTCGAACAAGTGATTCTCTCAATATGCATGTAATTAATATGAATCTATAATAATCAGTATAAATTGTTTTTTTAATTTGTTTTATTAAACCATATTGGTTTTGAAACGCCAAATATATTTTTTTCCCCCTCAAATTAAAAGAAAAATTGGGTTGGTAAAAATTATCATCAATTTCCTGATTTTAGAAGTGGTCTGGTAAAATTATTTTCAACTTTAATTATTAAACATTTGAGAAGGTCAACATCAAATTAGATATCGATAATTTCATTCTTTTAGATCTGAACAATCAAACCAAGATAAAAATATGGATTCCTACTGTGGCGTACAAACGTGACGTCACGTCCAAGGAAACCGGCACGTCTAAGGAAGTACGGCAAAACTAGTACGTTAGCCCATACGTATAAGTGACTTGTACGTAAGACTTTATACGATAGTTGCCAATATATTAATATTTTGCACCATAAAAATTGAACTTAACCCGATGCAAATAGGTCTATTTATATATCAGTATTGGAAATATTGGCATTGGTTTAGATCAATTGTCATTGGTGCTTGTACCTTTGATGGCGAAAAGAAATATTACGTTGGCGTCTATCGTATAATGTATGCCTTACGTACAAGTGACTTATACGTACGAGCCCGGATCATCACGCACTAGTGTGCGTAAGACAACGCACTTTAGGAAGTGAAATTGGAACGGGGCAGAGTGGCGAAACCAGTTGTGGCAACATTTGAAAATTCATGGTTTCAGTCATGTCGACTAGAATTTTCTTTCTTCATAAGGAGTAGCATAATAAAATATTCGCATTTATTCCTGAGATAGATCATCAATTTTAGGGATAAATGCGAATATTTTATTACTCACCAACTAATATTTTTATCGTGACGTCAACCGGATCATATTCTTTTGTGATATTCTACCAATATTTTCTGGTCCCTATATCAACTCTGATGAATTCTGACTGGCCAATTCACTGTGAAACGATACTTAGCGAGTCATTTACTAATTATTCACCATTATCAGTGGTTTTGATGAACATTCATAACATCATGAATACATATTGGGCTATTCCAGAAAAACTAAGCACCGCACCGCCCCTCCCCCCCCCTCCCCCCCCCCCCCCCCCCCCCCCCCCCCCCCCCCCCCCCCCTATAAAGGAATCGCGGAATTCCACACCCTTTTTTTTCGATGTCGGGGCCTTAGAATATTTTCAATGGCGGTCTGGTATGCCCCAATCAAACATCGCTGGCGCCGGGTAATTAAAAACAACAGTATGACCGACACGCGAACCTTATTTGGCATCTGTACGCGCAAGTTTTAAAGTGGTCAATATTGATATAAAATCGGATGGATTGAGCGTGATACACAAAGATATTGGTCGAGCTATGAGTTTTAAAAAATATTGTGCGAGACGCAGTCGACCACAATATTTTTAAAACTCATAGCGAGACCAATATATTTGTGTATCATGCGAAAAAATCCGTCCGATTTTATCATTATTATGCAGTGAGAATCTGACTTGACAAAAAAAAAAAAAATCAACAAAAATTAAAAAAAATCACCCATAATATTGTAAAAATATCAATAACATTTTTTTGTTCCAAAGAACAGACAATTAATTTTGTTTCCTAAAAATAAAAAAAATCCTGAAAAGAAAAAAAATCCTAATGTTTTTTTTCCTAAAAAAAAAAAAAAATCCTAAATTTTTTAATTTGTTTTTTTAAAAATCCCAAACAAATTCTCAAAAAATTACAATTTTTTTAAAAAAAAAACCTAAAAAAAAAAAAATCCTACATTTTTTGTTGTTGAAAATTCCAATTTTTGTGTTGTTTAAATTCCAAAAATTTCTCTTTTTTTATTTTAATTTTTTAAAAATCCCCCCAAAATATTCCTAAAAAAATTATCAAAATATTTCAACAACAAAAATTAAAAAAATAGTCTAACTGCATTTTGTGACTGCATTGTACTCATGCAGGTAACCAAACTGACCAAGTTCACTGACCAAGTGTGAGTGAAATTGGTCTCCAAGTTCACTTCAGTGACACAAGTTGCAGAATAATAGGTCTTTACCAATGCATTGCAAGTATAGGACGGAAGATTCAAACTGCATAATAATGGTCAATATTACTCGCATCATTGACTTCCGAGTAGTGCGTGTTGCGTCAGAATGACCAAGCGCTCCAATCACTTACTTGCGTGTTGCCATTCGCGTACAACAGCATTGATTCGTAGGCAAATACGTTTTACTAAGCGGGCTGTTCGATTAAATCACGGGGAGAGGTGTACACTTGTGATGTTACGTGTTATTTCAAATTACGTGTTTGTCCCAAAACAGATTCACTGTATTACGTTATGATTAATATGAATGAGGTTAATGTATTTGATTAGTTGATTAACGGGTTCTGTGAAAATTCATAAAATTTAACTTCAGACCTCGGAATTTTTCTGGAAGCTTATACGCCACTCAGGAAATTCCTTGGTACCAAAATGAATTTCTACAGTACCCTCGACTACCTCTGTAAACAACTACTAAGTACGCAGTTAATAACCTCTAAATATGTTACCTCTAAATATGTTATTCCTATTGTTTTATTCCAAATCGATACTTAATAAAACCTGAATAAACAGTTAACTTGAATATTAAGTGCTTTTGTTTAATATAAATATGGGCTATGAATGATTTTCTGGGGATTTTCTTGACAATGAAAATGACATGAACAGCATTTCTAGTCAAATTTCAATGCCAACGTTTATTTCATTCATTTCATTAATTCGATATACCCTCATTCATTCAATGTTAGGTATTGCATTGTATTATCAGAAAGAACTTCAAACTCAAAACATACCAGAAATCAAAAGGAACCTGAAACACGAACGGTACCAACAGAAGAATGCGTCTGGGTGGAAACAAATTGTGACTACTGTACCTCTCACCTTTTCAGGGTAAAGAATGCTTTAAATTGTCATTTGCCAATTTTCAGACTGTTAAATCAGGATATTATCATAGGGAAAATGTCCCTACCATTGTGTAGTGATAAACTTGACTCCAAATCGTCTCCATGTCATAAACTTAGTCTACAGTCACCAGAATAAATACTGATAACTTTGTTCTGTTGTACAAAAACGTACGTGTGGAATGCCAGAAAAAAGTTGATGAAAACCTTTAGAGAAATATAAAGGGTCGCAATTGTAAGTCTACGGCTTAACCATGTTAACATGACCGACATAGCGCACAGGTGTCGGTTGCATTTTGCTCTACTTTTCTCGTCGCGATAATATGCCTTACTTTCCGGAATGTATTTCCATCCGAATCACCCAATTTTGACCCTCGATTTGCACGATGCATTGACTTGATGTATTGATATCTCTGTAGCCGACACAAGTATGAATTCAGGGTGATAAAAAGTAATAGCTTATGATCAAAAAGTCTTGTTTTTTTTAAAAACTTTTTTGGACACACAAGTTAAAAAAAAGTCCGAGTAGGGGCCTACTCGCACATGTACAAGTAAAGATCAAATTGCGCGGAAAGCACGATAACAAGGCTATGACACAATAACCATGATAACAGTTCAGTAAATTGGAGATGAATCGGGTGATCTTGGAAATCAACTTACAACCAATGTTTCTATACCAGATATTTTGAAATATGGCCACGGTACGAACCATTTTAATATAAATTAATGCAAACAAGCGGTCACACAACTTACAACCAGTGTTTCTAGATCAGACATTTTGAAATATGGTACGTTCCATGTACAGGGTGTCTCAAAAAAGTACACCATGTCAAACAGATTTTTTTTTGGCCATGAAAAATATACAAATTGTTCGCAAAATACTAGTAATGATGTTCACCAATCTTTAATGTGCCATTATAAGAATATTTTTCCAATCCATTTTGGAGCTTCCGTTATCAAATTATGGCGAATCTACTCGGGTATGTTCAAATGTACCTTTGGCCACTTTTTGTGTGAAGAAAGCTATTTTATTAGAATCGTCATTGAGTGTGTAATTGAACGTAAT
Organism: Ophiura sarsii; assembly: GCA_035610835.1. Lineage (NCBI taxonomy): Eukaryota > Metazoa > Echinodermata > Ophiuroidea > Amphilepidida > Ophiuridae > Ophiura > Ophiura sarsii. The sequence goes on along the minus strand of CM069441.1, from coordinate 122,718,882 downwards.
CAATCAAATCAATAATAGTCTACCTACTAAATGTTGATAGTTAGTTGAATTTGAACAAAAACATATTTTCATCCATATTATCCATGATATACCATACAATATTTGAATTTTAGACGGTATTTTAAACAATACATTGACATATCCTAAAATCATCATCGGAATCTCAAAGGCAGTTTTTTCAGTTGAAAGCCATTTTCTTGTTCAAAAGTAGCCAAAATGGGATTCGCACTCTTGTTACTGAATTGATAATATCTCGGTAGTTCGGTGGAAAAATTCAATAAGATAAAGTGTATTTAATAGAGAACTAATAGGGCTTACCAACAGTCCGATTTTATAAAACAAAAAGACGTGGGATGTGTTTTTAATTAATTGTTTAACTCATGGTTTACAAGTGGTCAGAAGTTCAAATTTGTTCCGATTGTATTAAAACCATACCAACGTATTTCGCATGTCATAAGGATATAACGTTGCGAAATCATATGCTATAAAAGGAAGGTGTTCATGACAATGTGAAATTTATCAAGAGCTGTAACTTTTGAACTATTAATGTGATATACATTTTTTGGAAAGGAATTGAGTCAGAGCCTAATCCATTTCTAGTATCATACGTCACTTAAAATGCTTCTTCTTTTTTTTACCCCAAAAATTACTTTTTGGGCTCAACATTTTTCGGACAACGTAACAAAATCATTTATGGGTAACAAATGCCGAAATTGCACCAAAATCATCTAAAGACAATTCTCTTTATTTTTTTATACAAATGTTTAGTTTTTTTAAGTATATCATGACTATGAGTAATACATGTGGCAAGGATCGAGACTGGGATACGCAACCGCAAGGTTCAGGTGCTTTACCCTGCTAGGTCTTGTGGCCGAATGGATAATGCGCTAGCAGAGGTCATGGGTTCGATTCCCGGGCGAGATCGTTTCCCACATTGTCTCTTTTCTATTTACGACGGCGAACCTGTTTCCCGGACCTGTTTAAATATGTATAATGTTTGTTTAATACCCGTCGTAAATGCCTATTATTTCTATGAAACTTTGAAATGCTCATATCTTGGTGAAAATAATCTCAAACTATTCGCCTTATCATATATACATGTGTTAATTTCAAATTATGCTCTTTGTCAAATCATTTACAAAAAAATTGCCATAACAAGGGGAAAAAGACACGCATATGTCATGATACGAGGGTCAGTCAGTAAGTTATGAAAGTGATCATGGTATGGGATGCATGAGTGATTCTTTTGAGGGATAGTGTGATCAATACAAAGTATGAGCCTTTGTCTATCAAACAATACAGTTTTGGATTTCTAAGTGTGAACTATGACGTCATAGCATTGACTCAAAGTAAGTACACTTGGGACACTGCTAAATCAGTTATTTGGCGGGACATTTTAATTTGTTTGTATGAAACTTGTGGTATTAAGCAGATTGCATAACATGATACCAGAAGCAGGTAAATCCAATTTTTTTTCGCGTAAGTATATAACAAAAGACAATGACTTTAATCCCTGTGTAATTTGATATATGTAGTATAAGAGGAAAAAGTATGGAGAGTCAATTGAATAAAGAGTAGGCCTATACAAATATCAGTTTTTCAAATAGCCCATTTTCATTGAAAAATGCCCAGTCAGTGAATCACTAATATTGCGGCAAATCAAGCAATTTAGAAAAAATCAAGCAATGAACCAGTTTGGGAGATTATCTGAACTTATTCGCTTGAAACCTGCAGAAAATATGCGCATGCGCAGACGGCAGATCATTTTGAACTGGGCTAAAAATGATTAAAATTATGAAATTTACCAGATAAAAGCTAACTGTGCCTTCAAATTCTAATCAGAAATATTGACAAATGCTTAAATCAATGTATATAATGTACATATTGTGATAGTCAAAATGAAGATACACATGAATGTATCAATCAAAGATGGCTGCCACAACTTCTCTTATTACTGTTATCTCTATAGAGCTACTAGATATGTATCGTTAAAGTATTAAATCGTCACATAATTTCAATGGTTTGAGGAAATTTTATGATCAGCTCCTTTTGAAATCCCTACTATTACTAATGCTTTACATCCCACAACAATTTACTCAATTATAATCCCTCCATTGTTCTTTATTCTTTGTTGTTTTCTAAGGTATAATATTGCGGATTTTGCTAAATAAAAGCGTATTTGAGATGGTCCCTTCTTGTTTGTATTAAGGAATTCAGATCTAAAAAAGAGTGTCAAACAGAGATTAGTGTGTGTTCTAACTATGTGCCAAGTGTTATCTGTTTTTATGCTTGCATTGCTGAGATATACGCAAATGTATCAATCGACCCATATTCAACTTATATTACATATCCAGCCAAATAATTGACAGATTTCAGTCAGTGTCTGAAACCTATTGTGTTTATGTTAATGACGTTACATAACCAAAGGTATCTAACAATCCCAAAGTGTATTGTTTGAAAGACAAAGGTTCATACTTTGTATTTATCACATTGTCCCTCAATAGAATCACTCATGCATCCCGTACCATGATCACTTTCATTATTTATTGACCGACCCTAGTATGTAAGCCAATTTAGTAACACGGTTCATACAATTAATTTGAACATCACGCACATATTTAATTGAATGTAGAATAGGACAGGTGCGATTCCCATTGTAGTCCGTTGCTAATGGCTACATGGACGACTTCTATACGCATGATAAGGAGGGGCTTATGAAATGATGTATGGTTTAGAAACAAATTGTATGATTAGAATATTTACGTTTGACTTTCATTGAATGAGAACCCCGTTTTTGTAAGGATTTCTCGACGACATGTTAACAATTGCCTAAACTTTGTGTAAATATTCAAGGAGCTAGGAATGTTGTAAAGATAACAGACAATAACTTCAGTTGCTGAATATGTAGGTAAGGATGGTCCTAACACGATTTAGAGCTCTGCTATTAAAGGTATATTATGTGATCTTTCCAGGGAACGCCCTCAACATCGAAAAAAAAATAGAAAGCAGATTTTCTTGCAGATTTACATTTCTGATCATAAATCATGCATAGGGGAGAACGGGGTAAGTTGAGCCACTGGGTAAGTTGAGCCACCCCCTGTATTAGGGAAACTATTGACATTCCTAATTTTACACTGCCCTCTATTGTTAGATGAAATCACTCAAACCTCTCTGGTGACAACCTTGCATCGTGTGCACACATGGTAAGAAAATTGAGCTAGAAAGTTGATTTTGGACACATCTGAGTAAATTTTTGAAAAAAATGGTTTACGTGGTTTTTTTCTTAGAAGTGCATAGATTGTATTAGTGCAACTTTGTGTGCTAAAAGGGTGACATGTGCACTTAAATTTAGTAACATGTTGAAAATGTCATTAAGCTTCAGTAGGGAAGGGGGGTATTTTTTCATAAGTTGACCATCGCGGGGTAAGATGAGCCATTTTTCACGGGGTAAGTTGAGCATAGGAAATAGCCATGATAAAATAAAATTTGTCAAAATTTAGTACGAAAATGTGGGGAAGTGTTTTAAAATTCCAGTTTGGATCAAAGTATTAACAATTATGAGTACTAGCGGGCACCAGCGCTTCGCGCTGGACCCGCTAGAAAATGTCACGGGGAATAAGTAAACAAAGCGTAAGAAAATTTGATACAATAATATCAAGAACATGTCCTATACATAATCCAGACGGGGCCCTAAATAATCCGAATATCGCAGGTGCTTTTGATAATCCAGGTTATACATTGCCTTAATCTAGGTAGGCCTACGTTTGTGTTTCCAAATACCTATGTAGGCCTCCCATGAGACCTGAAATGCAGGTACCCGTTGTCCCATTATATCAGGGACCCCATAGGCCTAAGCCCTACCCCCTAATCCAGTTACCCCAGGTGCCCTTAATAATGCACTGGATACCACATAATCAAGGTAGGCCCTGCAGTGTGCCGTTATCTCGAGATACCCAGGTGCCCTTACTTTATCATAGTCAAGTAAATTAAACGCGGGTGCCGAAGATAGCGGACAGTAAAAGTCACAATAGGCAGAGGTCAGTAATATCAAAGCGTTATAAATGTTTATATAAATATCAATCAAGAGTATGTGCTTAAATAATTAACACAATGTGTGCCATCCGGGTTTTGTTTGGCCTATTTACATTAAATACATTATTCCTCCAATAGGCATGTGGGGCCTTAACGTATAGTATATGTAGTCCCTTTATCATGTTTGCTGTGTTCTATAAAGCCTCCCGAGATACTACCTGAGTGTACACCCTTAAAATCCAGTTATCACAGGTGGCCCACCTGCGCATAGTATATCCAGGTAATTTGAGACTCGTTTTATAGTGAACCCCGTAATCCAGATACCACGGATGCCCTGAATAATCCAGACACTCTATAATAATCATGATAATGTACCACACGTTCCGTTTATCCAGATGCCCCATGTGCCCTTATATCCAGATTATCAAGTAAGGGAAGTGCGGAGAGGAGGAGGTGGCTTTAGGGTACACTATTAGAAAAAGGGTGCTTCAGAGGGGTTCTTGGCTGTCCCGTATAATGGTTTAAAGGTTCTTTGATTTTAAAGGCCCCAAAAGGTTCTGTGGAGAACCTTTAGAGGTTCGAAAGACCAATGTTTGCCCATATTTTGCCTATTTTGAACCTTAAAATGGTTCTTTTTTGAACCTTTTAAGGTGATATAAATGGTTCCATACGGGACAGCCAAGAACCCCTGAAGCCTGAAGCATCCTTTTTCTAAGAGTGTACGGACTGCCTGCTTTCACTTTGCTCCGTTACAATGTGCACGGTTTGCGCCACAAACGCGTACACTTTTTGTCTGCGTCATTACGTGTGCGCCGAACCGCGTGCGCCATGTTAAACGCGGTCGCGCAGCACAACATAGAAACGGTTGACATGGTACTGCCAGTTTCTTTATCGTTAGCAAACGTCGCATTCATCTATGTTACTAATGTGAAAGTGTCACTTTAAGATCTGTGTAAGAGTTTTTGTTTACATTTAGAAAATGTCGTGAAATATTTTTATTTGTCGGACGTATAAATGCTTGTTACTATGCGATCTTTAAGAATAACAAACAGCCGCATATACAGAAATGTAGCTATATCCCTGAAGAAAATATTTTGGGTGAAGACCATATGTCATCACTCATTCCGAAAACCACAATTTGTGTCCGAAAGTAGCTACCCGAGTAAAAGAAATACAACATTTCGGATTTTCACATGTGATCCTTTCTGCGCATGTCTGAAAACGGTAAAAAACGGGCATTGAACTATCTAATTAGCTCGTGTATTAGAGGCGCAATTTCCACGCTTTTTCAGTTGAGGAGGGACGCGAGTGTAAAATTATATTGAACTATCTAATAAAGCCATGTTCCGAAAATTAGTATATAGATATTTCACTTTTACCATGAATAAACCAAAATTTCTTAAACTTATTTTCTGATTTCAAATGTCCCATTGATTATTGTGGTGGCTCAACTTACCCACACTGGTGGCTCAACTTACCCATGGTCCGGGGCAAGTTGAGCCACTTTACCAATTTTTTTCAAGCATCTCCCATGAATAAACAATAGCAATTGGTTCAATTATTATGTTATACTAAGTAAGTCAACACTCTAAAGTTTTACTTGCAACACTAAGTTTGAAGGTCTGTCTTTTAATATCTGCACAATAGGGCAAAATGTGAAAAATGGCTCATCTTACCCCGTTCTCCCCTACATTCCAAGTTACAGGGCGATACGATTCTTAATTACTTCAAAATCATGGTTTTAGAGTGAAAATAAACTGTCGGAATCCCGACAGTTTATATTTTTCACTCTAAATTCACTCTAAAACCATGATTTTGAGGTAATTAGGAATCGTATCGTTCTGTAACTTGGAATGTATGTATGATTTATGATCGGAAATGTAAATCTGCAAGAAAATCTACTTTCTAAAAAAAAAAATGAATAGAGGGCGCTCTCTGGAAAAGATCACATAATATGCCTTTAACAATAATTGTAATCGTTTAAAAGTAATTCATGAAATGTTCAAAACTGATATTGTTTACAAACTTTTTGGACGATTTTACGTACGCTTAGACCCCGACTAACTCATCAAGGTAGGTTACACCCGGGATTATTATGTTAAAGGTATGGGCGTCTGTGCGGTTAATAACCTTTAAAGCACTGATATTAATGGTTGTTTTAAAGCAAAATAACATGCTCTTACAACAGTGATATGAGTAGAGTTTGATACAAACTGAATGTATACTTAGAGCTGTCTGGTCTGAAAGGAAACCCAATGCTTTACAGAAACTATATGTTTTGTTTTCAGAGTTATAAGAATAAAGAAATGCAACATTGTTGGTGGATGAGAAAGAACGTAGTAATCATGGTAATTAAAGTTCTATTTATAAAAGTTTGTCGGCTTCGTTTAGTATAAAAAGGGTTATCATCGCTACTTTGTCATGAATATTGCCGCCAGATTAACTGAGTCGTCTGACTGACCCTAACATAACTTTACCGTGTAAATCGGGATTTATTTTGAAATACTTACTTTTAATATAATACTTACAAAAGTGGGTGCAAAAGTCACTTAACCCAACTAAACGTGTTGTTTAGTTGTGTAATCATCGTGTTAATGGCACTGCTTCTTCTTGCTTAGTTACAAACGGGTAACATTGATCTTTAAGCTACTTAAGTTATCTTCAAACTCCCCGATCCTTAAGGCTATTTTCTTGTAAAAACCAATGATTTTGTTAAACCATTGCCGAAATATGCTGTGGTTATGTCGCTTTACGCCGCAAACCAGCAGGAGTAGCTTGCAACCGGCAATCTACTCAAACATGTATATGGTTGATAATAAAACCAAGCAGTAAGATACATGTCCTGTGAAATCGCACTTGACTGTCGAATGCCGCAAGAAATCGACGGGGTTTGGTGAGGAGTCTTTTGTCTTGGGTTTTGATGTCAATGAGAAAGATTGAATGTTACATGGAATTGATGTGGAGCGATTTGGTGTTTTACCAAATATGCTGCAGGGGTAAGTAAGGTGAATAGGTTTCGTCATGGTACTTGGTGTGTGACTGGTTAATAGTTAAATGATACAGCGTAGGAACTCGAATATTGCGTCCAGCCGTCTTTGGTCCAACAAGCTCAAAAGACAGGGCATTGGCCCTACATTAAGGAATCTCAGGAACAGAATCAGGAATAAGTCATATAAGGTTTCTGACGCTAACTATTTAAAAACAAACCACCAACATATTACAACATATTTCTGCTGAAATGAATTGATATAATGTAGAAGTTGAATTCTTCTCACTCATTGGAAATAGAGCGTTAATAATTCAGATTTGCAGTTCAGTTGGCATGGTGGCGGGTGGCTAGGCGCAGACAGTGTCTTAGCACATTGTTCGGAGTGGAAGGATTGAAAACCTTACCTATCAACAGAAATCGTCTAACATAACCATCATGGAATTAATATAATAAATTGTGCTTTCCGTAGAAAACCTTTTGATATTTGTTTTAACTCATTGCAAGGAAATAATACTTAGATGGATAAACATTTATCGTATTGAATTCACCATGAATTATATCGTGAAATTACAGGCATTTGTTTCGTGGAAATACTCCAAAGATGGGAGAGATCGTTTGCCCAACTCCTGGACTTAACACTCAAATTGCTTATCTTAACCTTAAATATTGAACAGTAGGCCTGAGGCGTCATTGGGGAATTGGCGGTCATAGACGTTGATGGCGTAAGCATAAAGTTATTTAAAGCTTGTCTCCTGTCATGAAATAGCCCGTCACATAGCAAGGCAGCGTATGATCCTGCCTGAGACGAATATCGTTTAAGATTCTGCAGTGACTTGTGTAGCACACATATTTACGACATGAAAGATACTAGGAAGGAGCCATTTATGAATAACGTCCTAATAACCAAAATATGCAAAAAAGAAATGCAAAGGAGCAACAAATCCAGAATAGCATAATGAGGTTACAATATCTCGTATATTACGACAGGCAGGAAAGGTCTCACCTTTCCTGCGACAGGGCTTTCAAGTTTTCTGTTCGTAGAGTTGTACATAGCATGAGTTGTTTTCGCAATAATCGTCATCGAAATGTATTTACACATAAGAAGATCTTCAATTAAATAATATACTTTAGAATCTATATTTCATTGAATAAAGGGGTTTAATTTTCTGTTGCAGATTGAAAAGTTGAAAGTGTTGCTCAATTTAAAAAAAGCTGAGTGGCAGCCCTGTCACTCTTACGTTGGGTCTCCGGGTGATGACAAATATGTACCTCCCATAAATCTTGTAGTCACACTTAGTAAACGAGCCCGATGAAAGGTTTACTACCGGTTTGTTTTCCTTTCATACAATAATATACTAGTTTAAGTTAAAGTATTACCTGTTTGGATTGAAACTTTTAAAAACCTGGCTGCCTAAAACACACAATTTATTTTAGCGAGTAGCTATGTAATTGTCTTTGACACATTATCGTATTCCCCGAAGCACGATGTCGTCCCGGATCACTGACGGGGTTTTGTCGCAGTTCCCACTCGCTCCGTGGAGCCATAACACCCATGGGCAATGCCCAGCTTGACGAGAGTTCGACCTTTCCCTTCATCGCCCATTTAAGATAACGTTTATTCTGGCTATGATACAGAAAAGAGGCGAGAATTTATGGCCATTTGACATGTTGCTCGGTGAAACAAGTGTTTGCATTACGTTGGTAACTTGGTGTCTCGCCGATTGGTCTACTTGCTATAATGCCAAGAAGGCGGACTCAAACAGGTGCAGTATAACTGGCAATCCAACAACCTCTACTGGACTTAATTTTATCAAATAGTATCCAAGATTTAGAATACGCATGAACACAATCCCGAGAGAAAACATATATTACCCGCCTCCAACCCCTTCCAATATATACTATAGATAGAAAATATACAAAGCACTGACACGAAAAGTTTTTCCAGGAATGGTAATAATTCGGTGAAGTTTCTAAATGAAATAGGTATAGGGTTACATGTCATGACGGGTTCGTCGTAGGACGGGTCGGTTTAAAACTGTTAAGTTTTCGTCAGGATGGGGCTGCCCCTTTCCCGATGATTTAAAAGTTGTGTCCTGAGAAATTGGTGGCTCTGAAAAGAGCTGTTCGTACGGCCCCTATTTATAGTTGGCGGCTCTGAAAAGAGCGTTTTCAACAGTGTAAAGTAGTACTTTAGAATGTTGGCTCAAATAGAACCTGTTCCAAAGGAATGCCCTTTGACCAGTTGACCAATGGAAAGACTGTCTTTTGTGTACACACTAACACTTCACATTCGTGTGGACAATACATGTAAAGATAGGAACACAGATTTAAGAGTCCACACCAAAATAATGTTGAGTAACATTCCTCAAGTGTATAAGGAAAAATGTGAACATCATAGTCTGTCCTACCCATCCAGATAACTTCAATATGCATTTCCCCTGATTATTGACACGGTGACACGGTGTAAAGCATTTAATTGTGCTCTGGAGATGTTTAGGAACATACCGATATCTTCAAAAGTTCAAGCTGGTTCTATTTTGGGTTTTATTTCATCGAGGTGTTGTAAGCGAGCCATCAATGAACGTAGTGAAGTAAGAGCCGTCAGATCAATGATATCGATATTTAGAATTATAGTATTTCTGTCTTAGGTCATTGAGGTGGTAGCATAAATGTCCAAGAATGATCCATAGTGTTTCAGTGTGAGGTCATTGAAGTGGTAGCAGAGATGTCTGAGAATGATCCATAATCCATAGTATTTCTGTGTGAGGTCATTGAGATGGTACCATATGTGATCCTTAGTATTTTTGTGTGAGGTCGTTGAAGTGGTAGCAGAGATGTCTGAGAATGATCCATAGTATTTTTGTGTGTGAGATCGTTGAGGTGGTAGCAGAGATGTGATCCATAGTATTTCTGTGTGAGGTCATTTAGGTGGTAGCCGAGATGTGATCCATAATATTTCTGTGTGAGGTCAGGTGGTAGCAAAGATGTCTGAGAATGATCCATAGTATTTCTGTGCGAGGTCATTGATGTGGTAGCAGAGATGTCTGAGAATGATCCATAGTATTTCTGTGAGAGGACAGTTGAGGTTGTAACAGGCCCGTAAGAAGGGGGGGGGGCGAAAATCTTTGAAAATCTTCCCCGGAAAATTTGTACACAGATGAAAAAATGTCGCGCGCTACGCACGCATTTGTCTTCCCAAAATGCAATATTCTTTGCTACAAGCTTGTTTAGAGCCAAAATGTACCTCGATCGTGCAAAAAATAGGTGCAAATTCGAAAAATTTCGCGCGCTACGCGCGCATATTTGACTCACACAATTCTTCCGGTGATTTTTTATTGAAAACGCCAACCCCCCTTTGAAAAAAGTGTCTTACGGCCCTGCAACAGATATCTGAGAATGATCCATAATAGTTCTGTGTGAGGTCATTGATGTGGTAGCAGAGATGTCTGAGAATGATCCATAGTATTTCTGTGCGAGGTCATTGATGTGGTAGCAGAGATGTCTGAGAATGATCCATAGTATTTCTGTGTGAGGTCATTGAGGTGGTAGCAGAGACGTCTGAGAATGATCCATAGTATTTTTGCGTGAGATCATTGAGGTGGTAGCAGAGATGTCTGAGAATGATCCACAGTATTTCTGTGAGAGGACAGTTGAGGTTGTAGCAGATGTGTGAGAATGATCCATATTATTTCTGTGTGAGGTCATTGAGGTGTAGCAACAAATAACTAATATGAGAAGATAGTTGAGTATTATATATATATCGTAAATATGAATGTACGAGTGAAGAGGCATGGTTTGGCGTATAAAGCATGCTCTTTTTCTAGGATCTTGGCATTCCCAGTGTCCTTATGAATGTTCGTTTGAAAATATCCTGGATTTTTCTTCTTCTTTTCATACGGATTTCGAGAACTAATCTGTTGTCTTCCTCAGTGGATTGTGTTTTATCCAGAGCTAGTGTCTCTATAGACTGTTTTTTGATGACGTCATCGGATGTTGATGATGGCGCCCTCTGGATCACCGAGTCGTAAAGGCGACTGAGATGGTACGCCCCCTCGTCACCATTCAAAAGGTGCTTTTCTTGGTCTTTGCCACCTCTCCTCGAATTCAAATGGATTTACGTATCCATCTGGTGTTTCTAGTCTCATCTCTGGCGATGATCTTTGAGTCCTCCCATTTTATGGTGTGGTTTTCTTTCCTCGCGGACCGAGTGTAGTTTTGAGCACCCATTTTGTCAGCTTCAGTTTCATGTTCCTTCTTACGCGTGCCAAATTGTCTACCTATTTCACCAATGTGTCTTTTGGCAGTTGGCGCAGGGAATTTCATACACGGCCCCAGCCTTGTCCTCGTTGGATAATTTGTCTTTTTGGGGGACAAGCATTTTTTTAAGGCTGGTGTGAGGTTTCATGTTCTTCTGAATTCCTGATGAAACTATTCCATGATTCCCAATTTCCCTATGGTGTTCTTACAGCTATTATAAATCTGATAAATTTGCAGTACCGGTAATGAAATATGATTATCTATCAGCTTTCCTGAGTCAATATGATATTGATAACCAGCATCATAGGATGGGAAGGGATTTATTCCCAACAATGGAATGCAGCCCCGTCTTGAAATAATTGTGTTCATGCACCTCAATACACAAACGTTTGGTCTAGTAAAGTATTGTCGCACCGTGGCACACACGGATACCTACACTATGACACTAGGGAATCCCTATTAGACAACCTGATAGCAGCTGGCTGTGTAAAACGTGTCTTGAAATTTTTTTTCAAGCACTTCAACATACAAAACTTTGTAAGCCTATAGCTGAGGAGTTTATTAGCCAACCGTGCCAAGTCCACAAAGTGTACTTAGGAGAAAATCATGTTTTCTTAATATGGACATTTTGGTAGGTTGATTTGGTTAATATTGCATATGGCTTAAGATATGCCCATACGAACCTAACTTATGTGCTTGTTTTAAATCCTGAACCTTTGTTATTTTCTCCTTTGTTTCCAAATTATTATGGACTCAGCACGTTTTGCCACTAAACAGATTGATACACTTTCTAGAAACACTCTTTGTAACCACTACGGCATTCCATTTTAAAGAGGTTGTCAAATAACTATAAAAAATCACAAAGAATGAATCCATTCATTTCCTTTCTTTTTATACATTTTTGAATATTTTCGATGCCATTTTCCCATAAGTTTGGGATTTTTCTAAAGATTTACCGTCATTTGAATTATCCGCTTACGTAAGACTAAATGTACAACAATTTAAAGAAACATAGTATCCGACAACTAAAAATGTGTGTTATCTCCGCAACGGAATGAGATAAGAACTTCAAATAAAAAGCATAAGTTAGTGCAACAAAGGGCTATCTGCATTATGGTCATTTTGAGCAGACAAACCTAAGATAGAATTCAAAAGATTTGATACGATCATTACTGTCAAAACCTATAGGTCGACCACGGTCATCGGGTACTTGTGCCTTTTGCGTTGACCACAAACCAAACAGATGATTTAACCTACTCAGTAGTACTACTATCAGTTTTACGTTCTTCTCGCCCATACCCAAGGGATCACGTGACGCTGTTCCCCCCGAAGAGGCCTTTATTTACCTTTTTGGTTTGTGGTCAACGGCATGTGACGTCACTCCGTGGTGACCTATTGGTTTTGACAAGTTAAAAGAACCGCTATTCAAATCTTTTTGATTAGATTAATTTACTATTTTCTCATTATTAGGTTCTTGATCTTGTGCGGATCATTTTGATACCAAAAATGCAGATAGCCCTTTGTTGCACTAAACCCTCAATATAAGCTCTTCAGTTATAGATCTGACATGTTAGTAAACAGTTTTGTTTCATCATTATTCACTAAAGATGCCTACACAATGACATTACAGGAGCCTATAAAACCCAACCTGATAGTAGGTAGCTGCGTAAAATGTGTAAAACTGACAAAATAGAAATGTAATAGTTTACCCTCACTCAGTATCCCCTGTATCTCTAGATTCACACAGAAATTCGTAATCGGTAATGTTCGTTGCATGTCTCATTCCCTAACATAGTAATTATTCTGGGATCATACCCCCACACCGTTTTATCATCCTATATATGTGAAACGGGCCGGCTGTTTGGTACTAGAATGATTTAACATAAAAAGGATGTTGAAAAGGCATGTAAAAAGAAATACACCAGAGCAGAAAGTAAAGCGTCAGAAAGTGAGCAGAATCAGTCAGCCATCTCGGATCATGCGGCGAGAAACAATCACATAATAGACTGGGAGGAGGCAAGGATAATAGACAAAGAGGAGGAACATATAAAACGGTGGATCAAGGAAGTGATATGGATCAAAAAGAGGGGCAAGAAAGAGCAACTTGATTAACTGGAACAACGGCATCTACATGTTGAGTAACCTCTACAATCCACTACTGAAAAAAGAATCTGGCAACACTGGTTCCCGAATTTCTAGTTCACTAGTTCCCGCAGTTCCGGTAGTGGATCACAACTCTGATGAAATCTGACCGATCGAGTCATGATGAAACGTTAGTCATTTTCCAATTATTCACCTCAATCACTGGTTTTGATGAACACAATGTTACTCCTTATTTACCTTAACAAACCTGATGAACTTATACAATAATTTAGGGCTTGAGGGACCTATGACCCAAGTCTTTTGAAAGTCTACAACCACTAATCAATCACCAATCACATTTTGATCAGTCAATCAGCTGTTTCCTTTAACTTTTGGACAATTAATTTTTTTCATATCATGAAAGATATTAATTTTGATATAGCAAGAAAACCAAACGTAGACACTAAAAGTAATAACATCATAATTATCATTTATTAATAAATACACACTAGAAACTTTTTAATAAAACCTTGCATTTGGCCATTCATATAATATTATACTTGTCTTTCTCTGTTTTACATTCTACAATACACAACTAGTAGTGTCACACATAATCACAACAACATAACGATAAAATAGAGATCAGAAAATCCGGAAGATCACATTAGTTAACATAACATATTTAAGGCTTTGGTACGCTCGTCGCCATTCATTCATTAAGGTGCTTTTGTTGGTCTGTGCCACTTCTCCTCGAATCCAAATGGATTCACGTATCCATCAAGTGTTTCTAGTCTCATTTCTGGCGATGATCTTTGAGTCCTCCCATTTTATGGTGGTTTTATTTCATTGCGTGTTCGGCTATCAAGGATTTTAGCTCTGAGCTTTGGGATTCTTTCCTCACGGACCAAGTGTAGTTTTGAGCACCGCACTTTTTCAGCTTTAGTTTTGTTCCTTCTTATGCGTGCCAAATTGTCTACCTGTTTCACCAATGTGTCTTTTGGCAGTTGGCGCAGGGAATTTCATACACGACCCCAGCCTTGTTCTCGTTGGATAGTTTGTCTTTTGGGTGGACAAGCATTTTTTAAAGGCTGGTGTGAGGTTTCAAACGAAAATTCATACTATGTTCTTCTGAATTCCTGATGAAACTATTCCATGATTCCCAGTTTTCCTATGATGTTCTTACAACTATTATAAATCTGATAAATGGGCAGTAATGAAATATAATTATCTATCAGCTTACTTGTGTCAATATGATATTGATAACCAGCATCATAGGATGGGAAGGATTTGTTCCCAACAATGAAATGCAGCCCGTCTTGAAATTAAAAAAATCATGCCCCTCATTACACAAACTTATGGTCTATAGATGTGATATTATGTTAGTAAAGTATTGTCGCACCATGTCACACACGGATACCTACACTATGACACTAGGGAATCCCTATTAGACAACCTGATAGCAGCTGGCTGTGTAAAACGTGTCTTGAATATATATATTTTTCAAGCACTTCAACATACAAAACTGTGTAAGCCTATAGCTGAAGAGTTTATTTGCAAAACGTGCCAAGGTCCACAAAGTGTACTTGAGGGGGGAAAAAAATCACGTTTTTTTATAATATGGACATTTTGGTTGGTTGATTTGGTTAATATTGCATATGGCTTAAGGTATGCCCATACGAACCTAAAATAACGTGCTTGATTTAAATCCTGAACCTTTGTAATTTTATTTTTTGTTTCCAAAATACTATGGACTTAGCACGTTTTGCCACTAAACAGATTGATACACTTTCTAGAAACACACTTTGTTACCACTATGGCATTCCATTTTAAAGGTTGTCAAATCACTTTAAATTTAACAGAAAAGACCTGAAAATACCGACAATATCAGACAACTAAAAATGTGTGTTATCTCCGCAACAGAATGAGATAAAAACTTCAAATAAAAAGCAAAAGTTGTATTTTTACCAGTACAACACGTTTCTGCAAAAATCTAAATTTTGATATCCGATGGACTTAGCACGTTTTGCATATAAGCACGTTTTGCATATAAGCTCTTCAGTTATAGATGTGACATGTTGGTAAACAGTGTTGTTTCATCATTATACACTGAAGATGCCCACACAATGACATTACAAGAGCTTATAAGACCCAACCAGATAGTAGGTAACTGCGTAATATGTGTAAAACTGACAAAATAGAAATATAATATTTTACCCTCACTCAGTATCCCCTGTATCTCTAGATTCACACAGAAATTCGTAATTGGTAATGTTCTTTGCAAGTCTCATTCCCTCACATAGTAATTATTCTGGGATCATACCCCCACACCGTTTTATCATCCTATATTGGTGAAACGGGCCGGCTGTTTGGTACTAAAATGATTTAACACAAAAAGGATGTTGAAAAAAAGCATGTAAAAAGAAATACACCAGAGCAGAAAGTAAAGCGTCGGAAAGTGAACAGAACAGGTCAGCCATCGCGAATCATGCGGCGAGAAACAATCACATAATAGACTGGGAGGAGGCTAGGATAATAGACAAAGAGGAGGAACATATAAAACAGTGGATCAAGGAAGTGATATGGATCAAAAAGAGGGGCAAGAGCAACTTGATTAACTGGAACAACGGCATCTACATGTTGAGTAACCTCTACAATCCACTACTGAAAAAAGAATCTGGCAACACTGGTTCCCGAATTTCTAGTTCACTAGTTCCCGCAGTTCCGGTAGTGAATCACATTTCTGATGAAATCTGACTGATCAAGTTATGATGAAACGTTAGTTATTTTCTAATTATTCACCTCAATCACTGGTTTTGATGAACACAATGTTACTCCTTATTTACCTTAACAAACCTGATGAACTTATACAATAATTTAGGGCTTGGGGGACCTATGACCCAAGTCACATGTATAGTCATCTTCTTTCAAAAATCTACAGCCCCTAGTTGTTTCATCAGGTCATCAATCACATTTCGATCAGTCAATCAGCTGTTTCCTTTAGCTTTTGGACAATTCATTTTTTTCATATCATGAAAGATATTAATTTTGATATGGCAAGAAAACCAAACGTAGACACTAAAGGTAATAACATCATAATTATCATTTATTAATAAATACACACTAAAAACTTTTTAATAAAACCTTGCATTTGACCATTCATATAATATTATACTTGTCTTTCTCTGTTTTACATTGTACAATACATCATTAGTAGTGTCACACATAATCACAACAACATAACCATAAAATAGAGATCAGAAAATCCGGAAGATCACATTAGTTAACATAACATATTTAAGGCTAATCTGTTTTTGCCTCGGCTTCCAGAGCACATAAATTTAAATGTTACAATCTTTGTTGGATAACTGTATTTTATTTGTTTTTACAAAATTAAGATTTAAAAAAAATCATGATTAAAAAAATGTTTAAAGAAAGTGTCAAGAATCCAAATTTACATAAGCAAAATGTCTCAAAAGTTGTCTTCAGGAAACCGAGACAAAAAACCTTTTATTGGCCCATCATGTTATAATAGCTTCAAAATGGCATCAATAAATTGATGTATTCTATGCTAAAACATATTGAGCAAATTGCATATGGGAAACAGCATTTTATCAAATGAAGAATTGTTACAATTTTTTGTTTTTTGTTTAATATAATAGCCATTGTATACAATAATATCGCAACATATCAAATGAAAGGTCAAGTAAATAACTAGAACAAATTACATTAAGGGCAACAAAAAAGACAAAATATATTTAAAAAAATAATTGCAGCTTCAAATACAATATCTATCTATACTTTGGATGAGGACATAAAATGATGTGTTCCTTTATATTATATATCAACTTATTAAAATGGAAAGAACTTTTACATAATATTTGAAATAAACTATTGGTTATTTATTTCAGCATACAGACCATGTCACCTCATTGCTGATCAACAATGTTAGGTGCCCGGTTCCATTCCATGCATGGGGAAACATGCATTAACAGCTGTCATATACAGATGACAGATAATGGACATTTCCTTCGAACTGGCAGGCAATGCGTGCGTACCGGCAGACAAGCTTTTGTTTGCTTGCCTGCTGTGACTTTACAGATGACATCGTCTTTAGGACTCTTAATAATGACATGGTTAACATTGATATAACCATATCAGTTTGGATTACTTTGGGCTCCAACATATTGTTTTCATCTGGGATATTCATAAAATCCACAACATGAAAGTGGGCAATGTTTACAGTATTTCAATTCTATAATTCTGACAGAAAAAAAATGTTGCCAACCATTTACCATTTGTTTAATGGTTAGCATGCCACTGTTCCTTTACTGGTTAGAATGCCACTGAAATTCCAAATACAATGCCCCTTGTGATTGATTATATAGCAGTATTAGCCCACTTACTAGGATTACGGCAAGTATAATTACAAGAGCGGTGTACTGTAAGAGTTCTTGTGTACTGTCATCTTAGGGCAATATCCTCAAATAGGTCTCCTAATTAGAATACAGCACAAGGCAGCAATTGTTTTATCATTATAATATCTGGTAGCTGCCTTGAGTTTTATTGAGTTCTTGTGTACTGTCATCTTAGGGCAATATCCTCAAATAGGTCTCCTAATTAGAATACAGCACAAGGCAGCAATTGTTTTATCATTATAATATCTGGTAGCTGCCTTGAGTTGTATTCAGATTGGGAGACTTATCTGATAATATTGCCCATCTTGGAATGTATTGTATAACTATAGTTTGATCAGCTCCAAAGGACATGGGTGAGCATGAAGGCAACGGCACACTGTGCATCATATGCCTGACGCGTGTGAGTGTCCATTACCATGTGCATGTAGCCATAATCGCATAAATAACATACTATTTGTTGCCAATTTGGAACTGATCAAACTATAGTATTCATGATGGACCATTTCAAATCAAGATCAGAAAGGTTCCGCAAAACAAGTTATCCAAGCGGTACCCAATGGTACTAGGTTTCATCTGTATAACCATGGACTGTAAGAATGTAGGAACCAACAAGTTTGATAACAATATTTTCCATGCTTTTAAAACTTTGAAAATGTCTAGTTGCTTCGACAGAAACTTTGGCTGATTGTGCCAACACTAGTATATGGACTTCTCATATTTTTCAGTGCAATAAGATGTTAGTTACTACAGCACTACAAGTTAAAAATGTATTAAAACATACATTTGAGTGATTCAACTTGTTTACAGTCCATATACAAACCTTTCAAACACAAATATGTACACATTAAACTTCATAAGCAAACACATACAGCATACTTGTTAGTTGATACTGCAGCATAAATAACATCACTCATATTGAATTAACTATACTAGCGCTGGCATGCATTAATAATGTAACAAAATCTCAGAAACCAAACTAATATTGTTATAAAAATAAACATTTGTAAAGTAACATAATCATAAAATGGCTTACTATTTCATTGTAAATCGTCAGCCTGTTTTACCGGATATATTATCTGTCAACATTCTAGGCCCAATTTATTTTACTAACCACTCAGAAAGTTCAATATTCAATTATATATAAGAGTAACTGTAGAGTTTTCAATACGGAATTATGAACAAATTGATTTGTGATGTTCTACTGAGAAGTCAAAGTTAAATGGAGTATTATCATCGGCTTCATATCCCTTGGCTGTTGGCATATGATCAAGCGAAATGAGTCACATGTCGGCAGTTTTGAATTTTGATATTTGTCCATCATTTAAAAGCAGGTGGAAAATGCTACAGTATGGTCCAGACCCCACTAAAATAGAACTTCTCGGTTTTAAGTTACAAACAGTTTACCAACTGAGAAAACAAGGTAAAACATAAGAATTTGTCACTTCTTTCCCCTGTAACTCAAAATCTATATTCCTGACATAAGACTCATTCCGCTTGATCGTGTCACATATGCTGTGTATTTATGCAAATTAAGTAGGCACATATTCCCACCAATTACTCACCTGGATACCAGGGTTTTTGACAAGCAGTCACTTAACACTTTTCATGCGGACGACACTTCCAAAATTTCACAAAATGTTTCAAAAATGTCAAAATTATTGAATTGCATTACCATATTTGGAATCAACATGAGAATTGCAATACAATAAGTGCACACATGCCTAGTATTGATTCAGTAATTCTTGAAATAGACTCTAAAAGTTGGGAAAGGTTTCTGAAAAATATGTTTTGAATATGGTAAAACTGATAGCCGCATGGAAAGTGTTACCAGTGATCCAAAATCCAAAAAGCTATAAAACCAAAACATTACAATAAACTTAGTTCTGATAGAAGCTATAAAACCAAAACATTACTATAAACGTACCCCCACCCCACCCCCTACAACATAATATGTTATATGCAATGCTAAAACACTTTTAGACAACTTATTTATTCTTTGGAGATGTTTCATTCATGTCTGCTTAGAGCAAATAAGATCAGTACAATACAATACATTTCTTTTCAGTCATTCCAAAATTACAAATTGATATGAACGCCGAAATTGTCATACATTTGAAATACATTTACAAAATGTCACACAAATTGGGATGTTTTCATGTAGTAGTACAGATTAGGTTGCTAAATGTAGTACAAATGTTACCGATTCAGAGAATTGATTACAAGTCATTTATCAAGACGTCAAAACCCTAAGTAGAAATGGGACTTGCATAGTAGTACAGGTTGCTCCAGAGGGAATATTCAATTATTGCTATCTAACAAACATCGTAATAGTACAAAATACTGTAATACTGAGTCAACTTACAAGCTATTATAGTACAACATTTCAAACAAAGACAGCCATTTGATATATATTTCAGTTTTTATAACAATAGTTATGTATATATACAAACAATTGCCCTATATTAGGGCTCACTATATATAAATATATACAGACCATTTCTACGATAGTATTATTATACCATTGATGTATTAATTGTCTTCATTAATTAAAGCAATATATCTTTATATACAGATAGACCAATCATAAAAGAAGAACCTATTTTGGAATGCTTTATATAAACCATGTCACCAATAGGGGGATAGTAAATTCAAAACTAAGCCTAATCTTATAACCAAGAATGCCAAGTCCTCAATCAATTCTCTTTGATTGATATAAAATTGGATGGATTGAGCGTGATACACAAAGATTGCGTCTCGCACAATATTTGTTAAAACTCATAGCTCGACCAATATATTTGTGTATCATGCGAAAAAATCCATCCAATTTTATCATTATTATGCAGTGAGAATCTGACTTGACAAACAAACAAACAAAAATCAAAAACAAAAATCAACAACAACAAAAATTGTAAAAATATCAATAACATTTTTTTTGGTACAAACAGACAATTTTTTAATTTTTTTTTTAAAAATCCCAAAAAAATATTCCTAAAAAATTATCAAAATATTTCAAAAATTAAAAACAAAAAAATAACAAAAAAATAAGTCTACTGCATTTTGTGACTGCATTGTATTCATACAGGTTACCAAACTGACCAAGTTCTAAGGATATCGGTCTGGCCAAGTTCGCTCCAGTGACACAATGTGCAGAATAATAGGTCTTTACTAATGCATTGCAAGTATAGGACAGAAGATTCGAACTGCATAATAATGGGTCAACTTGGACAAATCAATTCAGTGCTTTCATCTTGTCATTCAAGTTTACAGCCAGATATAGACCAAAATAGCTTAAAATAATAGGAAAGACAGTGTTTTGCCTCATATCTTCAAGAGCAGTATTACTTCAATTTCATTGAAATGCTTGTTTTTGTTCAAATTACCACAAACCTTGTTATTTTTAGAATTAGAAAAGGATTTTTAATTTACCGTTGATACTTCTCCCATAACAACAATTTAATTTCAGCAAATATTGGTACCAAATATCCTAACTAGTACTAACAGGTAATAGTGTCCAAGTGCACACCATCACTGGATCTGAACCCACAACTTCTGCACTATGGGTCCAGTGTCGCAATCCACCTCACCACACAACAATGCCCTGGGATAAAATGAATGATTCAATATATGACACATGTTTCTAATAGCCTCTGTGAACATCTCTACACATTCACCTTATTATCATTAACATTAATATTTAAGCTTAGTGTGACTACTTGAATTGGGTAAGTCAGTACTGAATAAAAGAAAACTTGTTAGTACATTCTCAACCTGCTTGATAGTGACATGAGAATAATATTTCTCAGAATTGCCCCTATGTAATAAGAGTGACCACGATACTACACTATATTTTGGTAAGGGTGTGCTAGCTATTGGCTAAATGAAAATGGACCTCAAATATTTACCACAAAAATGAATGCATGTGTATACCTGAGAGCATTAAACTACATCTGGTGTTAAAGGCCCCATATTTTACCATCTCAAAATTGACTGCTGGTTCTATTCAAGAGCAGTTTGAATACTGAACCTATCACACTATTCTGCAGACTAAATTGCATCCTTCAAACTGGCCTTCAGTATATGCTATAGATTGCTCAAGTATTATAGTCAATCAGGTCTATAGTGAGTACTTAACACTTTCTACGTGGCAGGTGTCTGCAGACGACATTCCAAAATTTCACAAAATGTTTCAAAAATGTCAAGATTGTTGAATTATATTACCATATTTGGAATCACCATGTGAAATGCATTGAAATAAGTGCCTAGTATTGATTCAGTAATCCCTTGCTTAAATAGACCTGGAAAGTATGGAAAGATTTCTGACAAATCTGTTTTTTGTATGTAAAAACCAATAGCTGTGTGGAAATAGGATCTCTTAAGCTAGCATTTCCCCTAATTCCTGAATACATTACATCCTGACCTAAATTAGTCAACTATTTCTCTTAAAACAAAACAAAGCCACCTGTCAGTCCCATGATGGAACATGTTATCAGTTATATATGATAAGCTTATCCATCACCGATATTAGCCATGATCAATTGATAAAGTAACGTCATCAAAATGATCAAAACACATCATCAACTACAATCTGTGAATACATACAATTTTATAGTTGTACAAGTGCAATACACTTTATATGAGTAAATAAATACAATAAATTAATGGGTACCAAGTTCATATCAATTTTGCCGGCATGTTGGTATGTCATAGGAATACATAAATATGGGAAAATTTATATTAAATACAAAGCGAATACGAGTGCATGAATGCAGATGAGGAGGCTTATCAACTTATGATGATGAGCTGGTGCTGAAAATACTATATTAGGGATATCATAACCATAAGACTAACATACCTGTTTGAATTAACTTCCTGATGGGTATGTGAAATGTAACAAAACAGTGAGTTATAATCTTAGATTTTCTCATAGGAATATTAACTCTTATAAGTGAATACAAAGTTTGAAGTATACAATGGAATAACTAGTATGGAATGTTGTTAAGAAGAAAACTAGCAAGTCTGCATTCTGCAATGGTTGCAAAGCATGTGATATATCAGTGTTAAGGAATAGCATTACAAGGCATTTGGGGACCTAGGATCTTTTTGGCAGCCAAAAACTAAACACCTTTGAGTAATCATTTTAATTTTGAGGTCCAAAGCACCATAAAATGTTTGGGGTAGCTTTACTATAGTAAATATGAGAACTCCTCTCCCCCAAACTTAACTGCATGGGAAACGTAAAAGATCACACACACAAATATTTATAAAATTTGAGCATCCTTACTTGCTGGGCAGGTCACGTGCCGATTTAAAATAAAATTTGTAACAAAACAATATCTTTAATCTTGGAATTCCTAATTCTATTGTATGCCACAGTTTCTTTCATGTTATACAATGTGACAGTTCAGCAAAAGATTTTGAAATATCATTGCAGTCAATGCACTGTGACAGTTTTGCCTGTTCTACGTTCCGCCCCATTGGACCCAATTTACATTCTCACAAATCCTGCTACCACCATTACCACTAAACCCAAACCAAGACGCTGATACCATCGCAAAAATGTGGTAACAAACAGTTCAAGCCATGCGTGCATCTCTTGTGTGCATTGGCAAACCTGGCATGGCAGTCACACACAGGAGGTAAATACAATAATTAATACTCAAATACAATTATTATAATATCTCGGATGTTGTTGTTCTTTGCCTGAAGGGTTATAAATATTATTGATACAAAATTATGACATGAGAATGTTTTATTGCAAGTATGGGGTGAACATGAGAATAGGATCCCCTCCCACATAATGCTCGTACGAGTTTGATTGGCAGTTTAGGTTACCCCTTTGCAAATGCTTGCATTGATTAATAAAAGATGATAAAATGGATCATATTTGACTGGTTTATCTGTTTTGCAGGAGGTGGATTGGCATGCTCTAGATGTTTCTCAAGCTCCATATCCCCATTCCTAAGATTTATTGCTAAAACTTGAGAAAAATCACAGTTTTTTGCATACATATTTTACTCAGCTTTCCTTGCAACAAAGACCCTCAAAATGTGTAAATTTCAAGAATATTAGATTCTATGTGATGAGATCAAGTAAAATGAGCCGGAAGTTGCAAATATTGATTGTGAGATATAACCAAACAAAGGATAGAATTTCTTTTGTTTTCTATTGTTTTGAAAACCTCTAATTTGCTTATATCTTTGGGATTAATTGTCCATTCTTATAGGTGTTTTCTGCAAAATGTTGCATCGCAAATTCCTAAAACAATCAAAGTAGAAAACTAAAATTGTGGTATTTTTTACTTCAGACTCATTTTGCTTGATTGCATCACATATTTCCACAATACGATACCTTAATAATTTACCAATCCATTTCTTCAAATTATCGGAAAAATTAGCTATGATCAGTTCTCAGAAACTTTTCAAAAACCTTGAAAACCGCATCGATTTTTAATCCATCAAAGGGTTAACATTCCTACTCCATACAGCTGTCAAAGTATCGCAGACACAGAGTCGAGCCAAGAATGTAAACTTACGAGCACGAGGGGAGACATGAAATTGTTTAGTGTGCATGCAAGCACTGACTTACAACCCTAGCCATAAGAGTGATGGCATTCATTAAACTCAATTGTGTGTATCATTAGTGGCATTGGTGAAATTTATGTGTGGAAACTATTAATTAATATGGCGATACGGAGACAGTGAAAGAATGGCATTTGTGGCGTGGCTCGGTATGGGTGGAAATGTGAGTGGGGTAAGACCGGATTTGAACTGGTTAGGCAAATATGCACAGGTGTGTTATAGTCAGGTGTGTAGCCATGCATGGATGGTAGTATGAAGGACAATTGCTAGGGCACCTGTAGGGGTACTCTATTATAGCAATGTAGTGAATTACTACTGCCATTTCATCATTTATGGTACATATCAGTGTGTTTTCCCCAAATGCTATTTATTTTTGTGAAAAGTAGACCAACTTTTCAAATTAATTGGAACCAAATTTGCACTAAATAAATTGCCAATATAGTCAAATCTGAGCCCATTTTCAATACATGTGGCCATGAATGGGAAGGTGCATTCCTCCATGCCCAACTGATGCCATTTCTGACTAGTAATAAAATAATAGCATCTTTAACCTAACTCCCACGGCTATGTTTTTCGTGTGGATCGTGCGGAGGGGGACAAAGTATAATTTTTTTATTTAACAAACCGCCACGAAACCTTCCGGATTCGATCCCTGGACCATCTGCACACTAGCGTCGAGTCCCTACACACTGAGCTAAGCTCCCAACGCTTGCCCAGGCAGCAATTTCGTACCCACATATCAGCTCAGACGATGATGTCATCCAATCAATGCTGTAGCATGCGCGTGGAGATAGTTCCTGGCTGTATGATTTTGTACGGTGTAGTGGCGGAAGGGTTACCACATGCTACAAATCAGTATAAATTGCTTCAAGTGCTCAAATAAGCCCAGAATTCGGAGTTCATCAACCTCACGATCTCTGTTAAGCATCATTGGGTTTTAAAAACTAATATTGTTGGCATAAAGACTACTGGCAATCCACATAAAATGTTCATAGTAACACATAGCTTTTCATATTACATTAATATTACTTACTATTGTAAGTAACATGCCTCGCTGCTTATACGCCTACACTAAAATGAAAACAAGCTGTTCTTTTGTAACTTTATGCTCTTTGGCAAGTTCTAATTACACTTTTTAGTCGAAGGTGCCATGAGTATGAGTAAATAATGTTATGTTAATAGTTTCCATACCCATACTAAATAAAAGTCTTTGATTTTACTTGGTTGAAAACATGTAGACCAGAGGCTAATACATACGGTCCACTTTAAGCTGTGACTTTGTAACGTGTTAAGTGCTTTAATACCTCAGGCATTTAGCTGTGTCAAAAAACAAGTTCATTAACTGAATGCCTTGAAAGTCAAGGCCAAGTAATAGCTGTGATGTTACATAAATACTTAACCTTAAGTTAACCGCCCCAAAAACAAAAACAACAAACAAATAAAAAACAAACAAATGAAATCCAAACAAACAAAATCCAAACAAACAACACTTTCACAGTATTAGATCAGGCATGAATTTGCATGAAAAAACCCTGAACAAATCGTGAAATTGGGCTATAAAAGCGACAACATGGTGAACATAAAAAAAGTTAAAAAACCTTAACATGTTCATGACTGTCTGTGAGCGGTCATTCTAACGAACCAAGTACTTTCCACAAGGCAGCTAATACAGTTACAATCATCAGACAGATCGTTTAAGAGATGATAAAGTGTCTCTATAAATACTTGCAACAAAGTGCTAACATGTGCTGTCTTTGATAGCATCAGCATGAACTTGCATTCATTCAATCAACTACAAAACTATTAGTGTACTTTACAATCTTCATATTATATAGATGAGTAGGCGTGTGATAATGGGATACTGGCACCAATTTCTGAAAGTGTTTGTTCTTTCAAAAACATCTGAAGAGTTGTGAGAATGGACATTTGGTAAAAATAGATGGTTTGCACCTACATAATTGTGTAGGAAGGTTCTGAGTGTTTCAGGCATACATTGATGATCAGTTTTCACCTTATACATAGGCCTACTTTTTATTTCATGTGTGTTCAGTGTAAAACCATAATATCTTAAGAATTCTGATGATATGTAGGATTCGCACTGTAGGGTACAATGCATCAAATCTCAAAATTGTTACAATATTTAACTACCAAGAGTAAAGTGTAAATGGTATTTAGACACATAGTTCTAGTTTATTCATGCCTTTTTGTCTCCAGTGCATGCTGGTTCCCATTGACATTACACTGCAAAACTTATCAACTGGTCAATACAATGGACTATATTCAAGAATGCAATAAAAGGGTATGTGATATGAACACAGTTAATGTGTCAGATATGGCTAATATTAGTTTGAAAAATGGCATTAAAAGCAGATATTTGTATAGTATAATCAGTTTCAAATTGGCGAGAAATATTAGTTTTTATCTCTCAGTGCGCAAAAGTAATTCAAACATACACACACGATTATGTCCACATGCACACAGTTTTGACCGCACGCACGTGTTACGCATATGATGCACACAATGTGCTTGTTACCTTCATGCACGCCCGGGCCCTTCTGGATTCATTTGCTGCTGTTAGGAGCTAGGCTTCACCAATTGGAACTATAGTATTATTTTGTTTTCAACAATGATCAATATTGCTCATAACTCACTAAAGCAACCGACACAATGTTCAAAACGGAAGTTAATTTTGAGAGTCATATTTGGCAGTAGGCCTATAACAAAACTTTTGAGGAAATCAAGACAACCTTACAAGCAATGATGAAATTAAGCTGGCAAGACAAAGTAACTAATGAGGAGTTATATCAACGAACGAGTCAAACCAGATGGAGCAACTTAATAAGAACTAGGCGTATGACCTGGTTTGGTCATCTCCTAAGACTCCCAGAGAAAACCCCAGCAAAGATGTCCCTAGCAGAAATAGGAAGAAGTGTTAAAAGACCACAAGGTAGACCAAAACAGACGTGGATAAGAATGATCCAAAAACAATTGCAAGAACTAAATATTGACTATACAAACGCAGAAAATCTAGCAGAACTGGCCAGTGACAGATATACCTGGCATTTACTAACTGATAAGTGAGGGCGTCATGTCAACAAAGACGTAATGCGTAACTGATGATGATGATTACAAGCAACATCCTGTCATACAATTCAAGAATGACTGAAAATGTGCCTTATTTTTATCTAATTAAATTTACTAAGAGTTGAATATGTTTTGTGGGAGGTAAATGTTGAAATCTGATCTGGAATATGATTGATATTTATGGTATCTCACAAAGCCGTAAGAGTTGGTGAATATTTGTTACTGTGTGAATTATAAGTTGGATTTCAGATGAGAGTTGAAACTAATACAAATTCCCTATAAGTGAGTTGAGTGCATAATTATGGTGAGTTAATGAGATATAAATAAAACATTATAACAAAATTAAAATTAAACCAATTCATGTCACTTATTGAATTGTTGTACTGTTCTTGTTTGCATCCTGGATTGCAGCACATTCCATAATTCTACCGTTTAGTTTGCAGCACGTTCTGTTATTTTACCATTATTCTGACAGCCAACCATTCTATTTTATGAAAACCATTTGGCAAGTTTATATGGGTAGGCTATTAATTTGGCAGTGTACAGGGTGAGTAAAAAAACTGCAATATTGGAAAGAAACCATCTTGTTTTCAAAACCAAGTTGAAGTTTGAAACTTTTTAAACGTTGCAAGAATTATATATTTGTTCCTAACTTTATGTGAAAAAATGAAGTCAATCACATTTTTCGTTTGTCAGATTTACTTGTTTGTCCACAAGCATAGTGATTTTCAAGTGAAATTGCACACATTTTCATGTTCCCATTTGAATATCCCACCCAGAAAAATTTGAAATAATTTCAGTTTTAGTCAAATTTAGAAAATTATAAGCAATTGATAGCATGGGTTATGTAAATTGGTTATTTTATCTCCCATGTAAACAAGAAAGGATGCATTCAATTCCGATTACGTCACAAATGTACTTGAATTTTCAAAAATGTAATGAGAGACGCATTTTGCAATCTTCTGCATGTTTTGGGTGTCTCGTGAACAAGCATGTGAAATGGGTGCATGGTTAAAAAGGTTCACCAAAGGCAAACCAAAAAAGCGATTGACTTCATTTTTTCACATGAAATTAGTAACAAATATATAACGTTAAAAAAATTCAAACATCAACATGATTTTGAAAACAAGATGTTTTTTTCCACTATTGCAAGTTTTTTTGACTCTGTCTTTCCTATGCCAGTTATCAACAATATTACCGTGTAGAACTGTTATAAAACACTACTGTATGAAACTAAAATTTTGCTTTTTCAGGAATTTCTCCACCTATAACACAATTATATCTTGGTTGGGGCAAATCTTATCTGGGTGAGTAGAGAGCAATCGCTGGTAGCCTTAGCTCCGCCAACTTCCTTCGCCTCACAGGAAGATGATGAAATCCACTCATTTGACTATGTTATCTAGCGCAGGATCTAGTACATAATGGGTCGATCTACCTCTGGGTTTCTACCTGTAACATTCCTCGTTCTCACGGCATCCATCCATCCATAGGACAGACGGGCATCTAGGTGTCCTCGTTGAAATCTCAACATCTCATATTATGGCATACCCCTGACAGATAGTCAATCCATCTTCATCAGACTTTCTCCTTGTCTTACGATGGCATTTCAAACACAGTTCACCAACCTCGAGGGCTTCTCCGTCCGATCTGATCCACAGCTTTATTCTGGCATACCTTATCGTGAGGAATACGATGTTAGGTCTCACATTCCAGAGCATCTAACACTTCCATATGACACTGTCGTGACCTGGAGGAGACATGCTCATTTCAGTACTTCGTCTAACTTGTTGTATGAAGAATCTCGTGCCAATTTAGCTTTCTGTGTTATAGAACAAAGATTTCAAGATATGTTAGGTCAAAAGGTATTGACCTCAAATAACCATTGCATTATATTACAATGTATAACAAATTATTACATACGGAGACACACAAAAACACTGTTCTACAGGCCCGACCAACCCCTTTTTTTTGAATGATTTTTTTGTGGAAACTTCAAAAACAAATAAGTATTTTAATTTTTTTTATTAAAATAAATTGTTGAATTTACCAAAATGTTCACACAAAAAACGCCCAACCTGACCCTACCTGAGAAGTTCATTTTCCTGCAGAACAGGATGGGGTTTTTTTCGTCGTTTAAGCAAGCATTTTTAATAAGCCTTGAAATAATGAAGCACAGAATAAATCTGTATAACTCATACATGTATAGAAATCTTTGCACTAGACTAATTTTTGATACCTTACTCAAGGGTAAAATCCATATACCTGATTGTAAAATCAGATAAGATTTTATAAAATATTAGGACCTACTTATTTAGTTGAGTGTATACAGGTGCTTTAAAATATGAAATCTCCACGGGAAGGGAATAAGGTAAACAATCTGAACAAAATCTAATAATCAAATACATCAAATACTAGAGTGGGACTTAGTCAATGAGTGTAAAAAAATATCACAACAATTTGGAATCCTAAGCGAAGGGGTATGTAAATAAGTATATTATAACAAAACTAATACTAGATTGGGCCTTCTTTGATGGTAAATCGGAAAATCAGGTAATATTGTTTTAGCAAATGCTAGAATGGAACCCACGTTTTAATTGCATGTACATGTATATAAGTATATATGTATCTCATAATTTGAAATCCCCAGTTAAGGGTGGGGCAGTGGCAAGGTACAAACATATCATTACAAATCTAGAAACAAACTTTTGAGTCAATTGAATACTGGTGTCTTGTAAATATGAAATCCCCAGTAAAGGGGTGGAGGTTGAGGTAATGCCATGTATTATATATGGCAAATACTACGGTGGAACCTACTTATTTTGTTGAGTGTATACATGTGTCTCACAAATGTAAATCCCCAGTGATGGGGTAAGGTGATGGATGGGCTTAACATATGTCATTGTTTCCCCCTAAGTAATAATGTTTGCCCCTTACATGACCTGTTCAATCCCCAATGATACCAGTAATAATGGGTGGTGTCTACAATCATTTGAATCATTCCTGGAAATAAAACTATTAATGGTACCTACATGCTAGCATATTAATGATACATTTGTGCAAAACTTTATTTTATTGGTCTGAAATGGATCCGTTTAACATCCCCTCCACCCTAGTAATTTGAAATTACCACCTTGATTTAAACATCTTCGCAAATATGCTTTATCAAAAAGCCCAAATGTTCACCCAAAATCTATTTGGCCTACTCTTGTATAACCATACACTCCTTGCCTATTGGAGTACTTTATCAAGACTATATAGGAATGCATACATTACATAAGTTGTAGTACCTTTCTGATCAATGTTTTAAATTAAAATCAATAATTCTAAGCAAGAATTTACAGGTCTAAGAACCCTTGTAATACATATTTCTTACTACAAAGAACCCTTATACACATTTCGTACTGCAAACTGCTTCGCTCTTTATATTCTTGTGGGTAAAACTTCAGAGGTATACCACTGATAACGAAATTCCTTTCCTCAAATTTTCATTAGCCAATGAGGGAAGAATGTTAGAATACATAAAATGACCCTGGATCTATTACTAGCTCGCAGCATCAAGTCAACACAGCGGTGTTCGGTTTTAAATATACACGTCTCAAACTAACTGACAGTGCCATTGTTGACACATGTCAAAATATTAAATCAATCTTAAAGATAAATTGTTTTAAGGGAAGGAAAGAAACAAAAATCTGTGACAACTTGAATTGTTATACTGGAGGCTACATTACATAAAAGTATGCTTGAACTTATAATGCTGTTGGTGAGAAAAATTAGGGGGTGAAATCTCTGGTTGGGAGGGTATTTTTTCTTGGAAGGGTATAGAGTATGCATCTGCTGGGTTCTATTTCATAAAGGTCATCTTAAGGGGGGTGTGGACTCTCAGGTACAGCCTCCGTAAAAGTGCCGTAACTTCTTCAATATTCATTTAATCTTTATAAACGTATACAGTTTTTTGCAGAAAAGGGTTCAATGAATCCAACCATGATAATGAAATTGACCATTTTGGAAAAAAATTATAAAAAACACCTTTTTTGACCCATTTTAGGTTTGGTAAAGATAACTCAAATTTTTTTGGTTAAATTTTGTCATACTAGTTTTATGATAATCCTGATAACATTCCCCAGGAGCGTTTTTTTTTTTTAATATCTTATTTTTTATTTTTTGAGTTACAGACCAAAAAGTGCCAAAAAATGTGATTTGTTACAGCCAAAATCATGAAAATCACATTTTTGAGGAAAAGTGGGTAATAAGAACTGAATCAAAAGCTTAAAAAGCATCTTCAAAAGGAAGATGAAAATGCAGTCTTTTGTGTGGCACCTGCCTTTATCAATGTTCCATGTTAGTTTTCCTATCTCCTCTTCCATCTGCGAGGAGAAGTTTCACATTCCCAGAGATGGAATGCACTTAAAATATTGGATGGCATATGGGGATGACATGGTCCCATATTGAAAAGTCAAGCACCCTCTGTTTTATCGAGAGTCTTACCATAATTACATCATTCAGTCTCTTTCTTGGTACTTACTCAATATTCTAAAATCTTATCTATGATATCTTGATTACATCAGCCCCTTGGTGAGTACAGAAATGCACCACCACTATGGCAATGGCATACTTGTATTGTAAATACTACTTTTGCAGGTTCTTATTTTCACAATTGCCAAATTTCATTCTTCAGTTTCATTGGGAAACTTCAAACATGACTACATACCATAATACAAACACAGGTAATTTCATTAGGTATTCAATGAGCTCTCTATGCAGTGAAATTATATTCCTTGTGAAATATGGTTATATTACAGTAGTTCATTTGGAATGCATTCATGTAAACAAACAAACGAGCAGTCGTCACAATTATTGAAATTGAAAATGACCCACCGAGACCCACTGGGAAGCAATTATGCCAACTAGCTGAGCAACTCATTTATTTATGCCAGTCAAGTCATCCAGGCAGTCAGTCAGTCAGGCATCAAGTCTTTTGTACACGGCCACCCATTTCACCACTTTGTCTTCTGATCTGATCTAAGATACAACACATTCCATCAACTAGGGATTCCATCCCAAATTTACAAAACCATACAAAATCACACAAGAGGCAGGGGGTGAGAGACATGAGGTAACCTGCCCATGGCCTACATTTTCAAGCTTCTAAAGTGTTGACAGAAAACGAGGGGCCCAAATCCCAATAAGTCCCCAAAAAGGTCCCAAAAATGCTGTTTACGAGTGAAGAAAATGTGTTTTTTTGCGCTTTTTTGTTGAAAAAGGTTAGACATTTTGGTGAAAAGGTCAACTTTTGACAACCCACCCCCCCTCCCCCCATTGTAATTGTAAAAGGGACCAATTTTGTTGGGAAAAGGTATACTTTTGACAAAATATGCCCTAGAAAAAATCCTGGTTACGGGTCAGTTTCCATGAAATGTGATTTTGAAACTAACAGCCCCTCGTGATGATTCCAAATTAATAATGATGTAAGTTTGTAATCATCTTTTTTGTGTGCCCACAGGTATTTGATCTTATTTTGAGCGCTACTATATAAGACACAAATGCCCACTCTTATTTTTAAAATATTTTGATGACAATCTTTGATGAAAACAGTCATTACTATAACCATTTCAAGGGTTACCTTGCAAATATAGCAAGACCTCCCAATTAAGTTGGGTAAAATACATTACCAGCAATGACTCTCACAGACTGTTGTTGCAATGGGTAATTTCATGAGGTATTCAATTATGCAAAGTAAATAATGATCGGACTCTCAAATTGGACACCCAAGCAAACTGATGGCTGTTTAAAAGACAATATCACATTTTACTCAATTCAAATGGTTCCTTTAGACCGGCACTTGAGGTTCAATTAAATTCATCATTAAATATTACCCATTGATAAACTTTTTTCTAGTCTCATTTAATTCTTTACAAAATCATATTTACTGCGGCATCCTCTTTCTATCAGCGATAACATATTGTGTATTCTATAAAAGTGCAATGAATAAAAACTTCGGACAAAATGTGTTGGTAACATTGAAATAAAGATGGCTGTAATTGTAAGTTTGATGCCAAGATAATGTTTTCCAGCCACAGATGATACAGTTTCAATTTTGTCATGATATTTTAAAAGATATAGTAACTACTTTCAACCTCTTTTTAGTGTAGAAGGAAGGGCTACCAAAACATGTATTAATCCCCCCTCCCATGTTGATTGCCATACAATTGTATTGTGATAGAAATCCATTCATTGCAAATAGGAAGTAAATCTCTGCCAAGTTGATGATATTTTGACAGAACATCACACATGTTTGGTTTTGCAATACCCCATAGACATAATGTTATAATTTATATGTTAAATGTCGACTCTTTGACATAAAATGTAACTGAATGACAAAACAGCTTGAAAACCTAGACTGGATAGACCTACCTACGCCACAATGTATGAGTTTGACTTTTGTTGTTGCGTGGTGTCAAAAGTGTTCAGTCCAATATTATGGTCGAGTTGAAAAGAGATGTATTGGTATCATAAAAATGTCTTAAACTTCCCCACAAACTTTGACGCAACGAATGAATTGTATGAAATGTATCTATAAGCATTAGTTAATACTAGCAATAATATTTTATAAATAAACATAGCTTTCGCTTATAACACAAATTCGTGTTTCACACAAGTAATCCCTAAACCAGTGTGCATTTCCGCTTGCATGGTAGACTTGTAGTCATCTAGGCCCACAACAACATAGGAGTATTATAGGAGTATATCATTTTAAGATCCATGCCTATTTGAATTATGCCAAGAAACATAGATATTAACTCTTGGTATTCAGACAACAACAAAAATCGAAATAAGTCTTGGCAAATTTTTGATATGATATGATAATCACCATTGTTCATTTGCAGCATTACAAAAAGATAACTAACATCAGCTTTAGGAGTCAGAACAAGCACTGTAAAAGTGGTCATTTTCGTGCCATTAATTTTTTGCACTTTGCATGTTTTTCAATTCACCATTTGTAGTTTCATCACATAGACCTATATGAAAAAGAAATATATTCGGGCATTATTATTTTCGCTGTAGTTCTAATAAATATCTACCATGATGGAAAAAAGGTTGGTACACTTTGTCAGAATCAAGGAAAAAAGCCCCCCTCCCCCGAGGCAATGTTAATCCAGTCATGTTATCAGAAGCCTTGGCAGTTCCCCCAACATTGATTGATGGGGGGGGGGGGGGGGGGGGAGGAGGATATAAGAAGAAAGGGGGAGACTTCTGCTTTCTATTAAACAGTGCTATGTCCCAATGTCTGATCGCAATTGCGAGCACAGGGATGGTTGTAATAAGTTGCGTCAAGTGTGCCAACTATTTTTTTCATGATTGTAGGTGCATGTTTGAAATAAAACATAAAATTCAATGGAAGAATGTGTTACGTTTTGCAGTAAGTGTTGAAGTACCCCTGCCTTGCAGCAGAATCATGTGTGCTTTTACACTGAACAATTAAAAACTTTTCTTCTCAGAAAAATTACATACACATATAAAAGGATGGATGCAAAGTCAGCATTCCTAATAATAAGTACTAGCATTGTTTTCCACAAAAACAACAACTGTGCCAATCCATTTCTTTGAGACGAAAAGCCACCAATGTTGAAAAAAGCAATGAAAAAAAGGAAAAAGAAAAACCTCAATGATTGATACATGGATGTGTCTGTTGGGAAGCACTCTGTGCCGACCTACTTGTAATGTTATTGGTAGCTGAACATTTAGTTTGCCTCCATAAGGGATAATGGTTGGCGCCTATTGATGAAAGGAGGGGGAGGGGTGATCTAGAAACAATGCAAAACTGTCTGATACCAGTCATGTCCTCGATCAGGGCCTGTAGCCTGCATTAAACAAATACATGGGAAGTTTTGTTGCCGCCTCAATGTTGGTGGGCTCGGGTTATAAGGATTTATAGAGTGAAATTACCAACATGTTACATCAAAATAAGATTATTGTTGACATTTTCAGAGACTTTCTTTGCATACTCTGCATTAAAATGATAGTTTGGGTAAAAGAAATTTTACAAAGGCACTGTACAATTTGCCAGTGTAGCCAAAGGAAGTCTTTTCATGCATATTTTTGGTGGAAATCTGGCATAATTTAAGACCCTATCAAATGCTATTAACCCTAACTCTAGTACACCACACGGCAACAGATTTGTTTTCCGACCCCAAAATTCACCAGAAAGGTCACCCCGACCCCCCCCCCCACACCGGGATTTGAACCACGGACCTCCAGCACCAGGGCCCAGATCCTAGCCACTACACCATGGCTGTCAGTCACGCTCGGCCAAGTATATTCGCCTCGTTATATAGCCTGGGTCCGCTTTGTAGCCCAAAAACCTGCACGCCGGGTTATAAAAACATTTTTTCGCCCAGTTGCCGTGTGGTGTAGTAGAGTTCGGGTTATGGAAGCTCTGTGATGCACAATTGTACATCTCATGCTTCAATATTTCATCAGTAATCCTGCTCACACGTCAAACTGTTTGGATACTTTGGTCAACTGATAATAAACTGACTTTTTTCAAATAAAATAAATTCCCCATGGTGGAAAAGACAGGGTCATCTTGTAGGTGCCAACAATTCATGAGCTCATGGTTATCCAGCTAAAACTAAAATACCTTTTAACACCAACTTGATGGCACATCCTTTTTCTCACTTTTTCCAATCTCAAATTGAAATGGTCTACTATTGCTAACGCAATTTGTTCAAGGGGAAATAATGTTTGTACCCGGACCACTTAAGTAAACTCAACAAGATTCATTATTAAACCATCAAATTCTAAACTTGCTTGTATTTAATTGCCAATTACAAATTTTCATGCAATATTATGTAACATAAATGAATTGATTCGAACATTTGAGTTTTATTCTTTATTGTCGCTGTTCTGTCAAAACCTTGTATTTCCATTTGGCCCTTCAGCATGTATAAAGTAATACTTCCTATTTATAACCTTTTGGGCAGTCTGCTCTGAACATGTTCAAGGGCCAAAACGTCATCTATCAACACCTTGTAAGTCCTCTTGCCCCTGATCATGTATAATGCAACACTTCCTTTGCATAACCGTTGGGCAGTTTTGCTTTATTGTTGAAGGGCCCCGAAAAACAAGGTTTTGATAGAACAGCGATGTTATGCTTCATATGTAATAATGATAAATTACAGCAAACCGAAGTCTTTGACACTTGACAAATATCAATACCTTCATGTAGCATCACTTGTGTGATATGGTGGTGTGTGTTTGTTTTTGGGGTTGTTATTTTTTGTTTTTAGGTTTTGTTTTTTATTGCTGTGTAATCCTCAAAGTGTACCAACAGTTATTCTTTGATTGTAGATAGTCTTTGACATTGAATGAATGTTTTACCCTCTAGTGGTGAGATAGGATTCATTGTTTCGCTTCTCTATACATAATAATGATTGAAGCCAGTTGTAATGAATTTGACTGTTTGAGATGGTCTGCTTTCCTCTGTCTTTCATTTTCCACCTGTTCATCTTCATTTGTCAAGCCTGCTTATTTACGCTTGTCAAAGACTAACATTTGTTGTAATATCATAACAAATTTAAACAAGGACATTACAAGATCTAAGCATGGTTCAAATCAAACAACTATCTAAACATGTCTTTCACACATGCTATTAAACATTTTTATCCCCAAGTTCCTTAACTGCTATGTATGTGGTATGTATGTGTGCTATATTTTTGATAAATAATGATGTGGTTAATGTAATTGCCATCCATCATGATGCAGTCTGTACACTGTGGTCTTTGCAAGATTTTCTGATTGATATACTATTACACTGGAGTATAGCAATCAAAGATAGATTACGAACATAGTATCAAGTTAATACTAAATAGGGAAGATGGGGGTTAGCTGGAACACAGGGTTAGATGTAACATTGAGATTTCATGCTGGCGTATGATTACCTGTCAATTTGGGCAATCATTGCATTTTCGCTTTTCAACCCTAAATATTTGTATACAAATTATCATCTAAACAAATTGAGGGCAGCAGAGCTACCAGAATTTCTCGCGTCAGCTATTCCGATGATTTTATCTCACCTTCGACCCCAACATCTCGCAATACAGGTCGAAAGTACACCTTTTTAGCCTATATACCCTGACGAAAATACCATTTTACACCATTTAAATGAATTTTAGGTTAAAATGTGATAACTTTGTTAAGGGGGCTGTGGACTCTCAGGTACAGCCTTCGTAAAACTGCCGTAACTTCTTCAATATTCATTTAATCTTTATAAACGTATACAGTTTTTGGCACGAAAGGGTTCAATTAATCCAACCATGATAATGAAATTGACCATTTTGGAAAAAATTATAAAAAACACATGATTTTTTTACCGCCAAAATCATGAAAAAAAATTTGGCACTTTTTGGTCTATAACTCAAAAAATAAATGAGATATTAAAAAATTAAAAAACTGCTCCTGGGGAATGTTATCAGGAGTATCATAAAACTAGTATGACAAAATTTAACAAAATATATTTTGAGTTATCTTTTCCAAACCTAAAATGGGTCAAAAACGTGTTTTTTATAATTTTTTCCAAAATGGTCAATTTCATTATCATAGTTGGATTAATTGAACCCTTTCGTGCAAAATACTGTATACGTTTATAAAGATTAAATGAATATTGAAGAAGTTACGGCAGTTTTACGGAGGCTGTACCTGAGAGTCCACAGCCCCCTTAAGTAAATATAAGCCTTGTAGTATTATAATAGTGATGAGTTTTTTAACATTATCTCAGAGATGAGATACTTATTTTATGGTTGAAAATCAGCAAAATAGGATTTGTTTGACGGTGTGACGGAAGGCCGTTCCCTTAGTTCCCAAGCCTGCCCTCTATTGAAATATCAAACTTATTTGTCACCCAGCGGAAGATGTACACCCGTCACTTGATGCATCGCATGTGTAAAAATTGATGGCAGTAGAGCACTAAATAGCACGCCCTCAAGCCAAAAGCGCTCCCGTTCCAGAGTAGACTGATTATAGTAACTTACCAATCCTCCTGCTTTCTTAGCACTCTTCTTGATGGATACTGAACTTTTCTCTTCCTGTTTCTGCTTCACCATTTCTGCAGCTTCACGCAGTCTGCAAATAAATAGCGAAACAAGAACCATTAACCCTGAAAATCATGTTTAAATCTCTTTGGGCAATCATGTTGGCCATGCGGACCGAAAAGTTGTTTTGAGGAAAGTGACTACGGCATAATTCTGTTATACCCTTCACACCAACATCGGTTAGTATGCGTCGTTCTTAAACATCACGCACTATGAATACCCCTGTGAAGGGTATAACAGAATTACTCTGTGACTCCATGGTGCAGGGGACTAGGGCACTGACTACCATGCTAGGGTATCCCAGTTTGAATCATGCCATGGCAGATCAGAAACAACTTTTTCTGCCCATTTCTTTACACTGTTAATTTTCTCCCCAATTCCACCCAGGGGCATTAGGGTTTGCTATCTTGTGTATTTGCTGTGCTCTTATCTCAGTGAAAGTTCATAAATCACTATTTATGAAAAACTCTCTTTCAAAATAAAATTGAAACCAAAATTCAAAACCCATAAGCTTGGATTTCTACATCTGCCCACACTGTTGGTAATTACAATTTTAATTAGGTTGATAATTTTTAATTAATTTAATTAATTATTAAATTTTTAATTAATTTAATTAGGTTGATAATTTTTAGGTTGATAATTTTAATAGGGTTTAATAGGGTTTTAATTTTGATAATTTTAATAGGGTTGGGATGTTAAAACATACCAACCCTATGAGGGCAGCATAACATATAGATCACTAGTGATATCAAGGGAAAATATGAGGGCGCTATAACATGGTACCGGGTGTATACAAGATGAGTGGTTGAGGTAATTTAGGGTCAGCCAAGATGTTGGGTGGCTCTTTTTTCAGTAAAACATCTCATTCGTAAAATTGGTCAAATTCCAACCACTAATTATTAATCTACTTGGAATACTCAAAGGTGTGAATGATTGTACATGTAGGATCACTGTGATTTGCTTGTTTACTTGATTATAGAAACCCTGATATAGAACCTGTTCAAAGCCACA
Organism: Ophiura sarsii; assembly: GCA_035610835.1. Classification (NCBI taxonomy): domain Eukaryota; kingdom Metazoa; phylum Echinodermata; class Ophiuroidea; order Amphilepidida; family Ophiuridae; genus Ophiura; species Ophiura sarsii. The sequence continues at coordinate 122,679,347 of CM069441.1, read as the reverse complement.
ATCCTTCAAATTCAAAACTCCACCACAAATGCACAATTACTTTCTTATCAAATGTACTTTGGACCATGACATATTAGGTAAATGTATAGGAAATATTGATAGTTGCAAAATAGCATAACTGTTACTCTCATTTAGCGAATCAATACCTACCGTAGGGTTACATACCCAGTGGAACACATCTTTTTTAACAGTCTACCAATACCAAATGTACAGTAATCACTGAGAAAATAAAGGTCTATGCTGTACGCATTACTACAAGATGGCCTCCACTTCCCCTTCAGTCATTAGACTCTCCCACGTTTACAAGTTTATTGTTAATTTTTAAGACTTTCCAGGACATTTTAATTCCATTTTCTATTACATTACATCTTAAATTACACAATTCACAAGGATTTTCCATAACTATAGGAACTGGGTAATAAACAGTTCAACAAAAATAAGTTCCCCTTTTGATTATGCCTGATATTTTTAAAATTAGTTTATTTAGCAACTTTTGAATTGAGGTATTCCTCCATTCAATGTGTGCTCATTCAAGCATTACAACACCTGCATAGTTATAGCCCCGTTCTAGTGTTGCTGTGCACACATACATTAATGTGTGCCAAAAATCGTTTCGATGGAGTAACTCATTTGCAAAATATCAGGCATAATCTTAAGGGGAACTTATTTTTGTTGAACTGTGTATATGAAAACCAAATCAATCAAGATAAGAAAAGACAAGACCATCTAGGCCCTGAGACTAGAATAATTATCAAAAACTACTGTACAGCGCAACCCTTGAGCCACTCACCTTTTCTTTGCAAAGCCTTGCTGCGCCTTCTTCCATAAATCTTTAAAATCTCTACAGAATGGCACCCACAGATTGAAGAAGTAGTTGGGTGTCACAGCATCATCAGTGCTCTTTGGTTTTGTACAATACAGAGCAAGTAAACTATTAAATCTGAAATAATAAAAGAACAAATAATGTATGATTTATGTAAATGTTAAACGCATGGGTTAATAAGAGTTCTAGGCCTGTCCTGTTTCATTCTTTCACACAAACTGTGCAAGTAATAACCACAAATTAGTTATTGATAAAAGGCACTATAGTTTAGTCAGTTACAAATTTGTGAGAAGTATGCGGTTTTTCTCTATGATAATATGTGCGCAAAAGTAATCAAAGCGTACACACGCTATTTTGGCGTACGCAAGCGTAATGCATACAACGTCATTGCGTCATGTTGCGTTTTGTGCGTGCACGCTCTTTTGAATTCATTTGCAGGTTCGTCAATTTGGAACTGACTGAACTATAGCATGAAAGGGTATTAGTTCAAATCCTTTTGCAAAAGAAGACATGCATGGACAGAGTACGGTACCAATCACTTGGATCAATATCAGTTTAATAGGTTTAAGGTTTAATCTTGGTATGTCTTCTCCTTTACCTGTGCATTGAGGTGTTTTTGAGGTAAGGCATAATATAAAATGTGACCAGCCCCATCAAAATGGATGTTTTGGCGAACGCAGTTTTGAAAAAGTGGCCAAAAAAGCTTGTGAAATATAAAGAACATAATAGAAAACATATGTTTCTTAAAATCATATCTTATGATTGATTCACTAGATTTCTTTTAACATATAACAATTAATATTTATACGGTGCTATTCCGTCAAGATCATAGCGCATGCGACACAGAACTCAAATGAGCATGGGAAAAGGCGAGTCTTAAGATTACAACGAAACTGTGTCAGTTTCTCTTATAGTACGAGGGAGACTGTTCCATGACTGCAGACCAGCTACACTAAAAGGCATCATTATAAAGCTAAGAATGTTCTTGTTCAACTGATATCAATCAATAACTCAAATTTTATACCTGCCACCAATATGTCAATTTTGATGTGACTGGTCACAAATACCATGTTATTATTACTGTTATAACATTATTACCTTAGAACAGACTCCGTCAATTTGTCCTGAGTGTCTTCCAATTTATCATTGGCTTGTTGTAAAAAGGTCTCCATGTTGTCTTTGAAAGGCTGCATATGTTCTTCTGCTGATTTGGTTAATACTTTGGCTACTTTTCCTTCACACCCTGTGAACAGACATAATGAATGTACAGCGTATGTCAGAAAAAAATATTTGATACAAATAAAATGTGTTTATCCAGGTTTAAAACTTTGAGCAAAATTATAGTTTACTTGAAGTTAATAATTATCCATGTGTCTGGAAATCTCTTCAAATCTTAAAAGAATTTGGATTTAGATATGACTATTCAGAAAAAAGTACACTGGTTCCACAAACATCTTTTCATCAAAACAACAAATGTTATTTTGTTGTAGCCTTTCAGCAGGTTCTGTAGTATCCACAGTGTGAAGCAGTCAAACCCAAATAATTCCAGATCAACTTCAGAGAGTTAAACTGCCATATTCAGTTGGCTACACAGAATTTCCAAACTAAATAATGTACATGTCTGAAAAATGGGGAATAGGGGAATCGCATTCCCTGGAAATTAAGGTATTTGGAGGGAATTTTTGCTTTTCCAATTAAAAAAAATACATACAAAATGGAGGGAAATCTAGCTTCTTTCTGGATAAATTGGGAAAAACTGGGAAATAAAGATTTTCCAGTCCTGATAATGAATCCTCCCCTGTAAAGGCACCCTCTGAAGTTGTTCCATTCCTCAAGACAACTTTTACCACTGATAAGGCTAATGAAAGTCAATTACATGTTTCACGTTACTTTTATTTTGGTGCTAAGTGATGAGGTGACTTTTTCATTATTCATTATTCATTATTTGATCAGATTTCATTATTGACATGTAAATATATGTTTGATAAACCCATATTGATACCGGGCTTCACGAAAGGTATTTAAAATAAAAAGCCCTGCTTTTCATCCTAGTTCCCAGTTTCATATTTAACAAAGTGAAAAATATGTTTGAAATTGCTCAAACTAGCTACAATGATATTTTGAAAATATATATAATGATCTTTTTGGCAATCTTGAAATTTTGACGCGGGTGAAAGAAGTGACGCGGACGGGTAACGGGAAACTCTAAATCGACTTTCAGGAGCCTAATCATATCTACCTAATCTACCCTATCAACTTCTTCAAGTCTGCTCTTACCTCTGAGGTCTTTCTTGGCTCTCTTTAGATCTTTCTCTAAATCTTCAAATTTGAGGAGAGCTGCTTGTCCTATTTTGTCTGGGTCTGGTAGGGGACACTGAGCTAATTCAGTACCTGCATCCTGTGAAAGAATGAACAAGACAAGAATAAATGAATGAGTTGCCTGATGAAATTCTCTTTACCCATAGCATTTTTTTGAGTATGGTATGCATGGGTCATGTACCCAGATCTACACATTACATTAATTTACTTGTAAATGTTTTAATGTTAAAGAAGTTCAAAACCTCATTCAAGGCTAACATCATCTGGTCAACCCATGTTAAATAAAAACTTGGGTATTGTGTAAAATTAAATTCTTACATGGAGTGTTTGCTACATATAGATTAGAACCATTGAACCAATTCATATTATACAGCATTTGTGTTTTCCATCCAGCATTAAAACCTTCATTTTTAGATTATGCTCATTTGATTACGCCAAACAATGTAAGAAAGAAGAAAGAATTTAAATCATAATTCTTTATAGCGGTTTTATATCTGAAGTATACTATTAAATTTTGATCATTATGTTTGCATTTATTGCTTGATTGATACTTCGGTTGTTCTTACTTATTTGACCTAATAAACTTTTAAACATTAAAATATGAATTCATATTGAATATACCAATTATAGGAAGCATTCATGAACTTCTTTTTATATATATCTAGTTCACTGATTTTGTTCGGGAAAGAGTTCAAACTGACAGGCATGTTTGATGTCTGAAACGACATTTTATCGACTACCATGCTTATCAAGTTCACTAATTTTGTTGCATACAGGTTTTAAAATTGCACAGCTTCTTCAGACCGTGAGATATGTATATAGGCGGTTTTTCCTTGCCTGTTGTGACAAGTCGTCTGATGAGACATTTTTGTCCGTCTATACATTGTATTTAACCTAAAATAGATTTGTTTCTTACCTTGTCTACTTTGTCAACATAATATGAGACAATGTAATGTAGAAGACTTGATTTGTTGTCCTGGAGAAGAAAAAAAGGGAGAAATAAAGAGCTTGCGCCAAACTAAAATATTCTATACTATACTATTCTGATTGATGCTACTGGGGAAGTTGATGATTGCTAACAAAATACAGGCCCAAGTTCAATACCAAGTTTCATTCCAATGTCCATGATAGAAAACAAAACCAGTTGCTTGATAATCCTATGTAAATACCAACATTCAATACTGTCATTTTATGACAAAAATAGGTGTCCTGAACACCTACCATTCAATGCTGTAGCTATCAAGATTTTGCTGGTAGTTAGTAATTATAGCAGAATTATTTACATACAGGGTGAGTCAGAAAGAACAGGTGCTTTTTTCACAAAAGTGTCACAAAAGATGTAGGCATGCATATTCCAAATCAATGGTAGCGCTTTCAAGACCTACAATTTGGCTTTCATTCAAAAGATGAATTTTAAATATCAACAATTTCGTTATCATGTTACACTAATTTGAGTAAAGCCCCAAAATCTGAAGCAAATCCACGGAATGGTCGAATTATCAAGCCATTCCTAAAAGTATTCTAAGGGGGTTTACCTCCTGAATCAGTAGATATGCCTCCTTTTACTTTTACTTTTTGATTTCAGGCTTTTTATTACTCATAATTACACAGATCTATTTATTTCCAGTCATTTTAAGATATTGTATCCAACATTGATGTGTCTTTTCAGTTTTTTCACTAGTTTCATTGATCAGGATCTCTGAATCAGGCAATCAACAATAATATGGGTTATTGATTGCCATTCCATGGATTGGCTTTAAAATACCGGGTTCTTCTCAAATGGTTGCAACTTTATGACGCAATGTTCGAATTCAAATTTGTTGTTGTTGAATGAAAGCCAAATATGTGTTCTTTGTAACACTATAGTTGGTTTTGAATATGCAGGCCTAATATTTCTGTGGCGTTTTCGCCAAAAAAGTGCCCGTTCTTTCTGACTCACCCTGTACAGAGCAAGTCACTATGTTTTTCCATTTATTCTTTGAAATTTAATTATTTGTATTTTCCTATGACTAATTGACACTCCAAACTACTCACTTTTTATGAAAAACATAATTCATAAAGACAAACAAATGTATGGAGTAGCTAAAGAATACACTACAACCAAATGTTTACAATGGAGGACCTTTTTGACAGATGAAATATGACCTACCACTGTTTTGACATCTCTTAATTTGGGTAGAATCTCAAGCCCAAAACCATCAGCCTGGCCCCTGGTTCTATTCCCTATAGACATGAAAAATACAACATGGACAAATGGGTGAGTAATTATTTGAAAGGTAAACTATCTTAGGTTAAGAAGGAGAAACTCAGTAATTATGCCATTTTGTTTTTCATACCATATATAATATTTGGTGTGTCTGTATTTTTGTATTTTTGAGTTGATGAGAAGGTGTCTGAAAAAGCTTAAGTATGTTAATGAAGGACATAAATGCTCATGCAATCAAAATATAGGGCCAGTACATGTGAACTGCTGTTTTTGCTAGTTTGTTCTTTCTTTGTTCATGGGTAAATGATAGATAATCTTTTGTAATGTTCACCATCTTTAAAACATGGCAAAGGAATGGGGAAAGAACATGTCCAAACAGTTAGCGACAGGCATTGGAATTCAACAAATACTGATACTAGGGCCCAACAAAAACATAAATCCACCTGACTGGTCCAATTCAAACTGTGAATGATGATTCACAGAATCATCATCCCCATTGCACCATCATATGATTTATATGGGTCTTTTCACAGTAAATCAACACCGTTGGTGTCTTGAAAATTCATGTTTGTTTTTGTGGAAGCTATTTGTAGTCTTGATCGGGAGCTACATTTTACTATTTTGACAAAAACAATGGCTTCTGGTTCTATACTTTACTGTGCAAAGTTTGGCAAACACCAGGAGCCAAACCTTGACAACCAGTGGGTAAAAAACTTCTGGGTGCCCGCTCAACAAAAGGCTTGGTCTTACACTCTTACAGCATCATTCGTTCTTTATTTCATGACCATTTATACGCCACAAATAACCAAATTTGTGTCTTGAAATCCTGACTTGAAAAAAAAGGCTAAATTAATCATCACTTTTCAAGAAAACTGAATGATAAACTCAGTAAAAATGATTATGAAACAAAGACAAATGGTCAGCACCCATCAAAACCACAGAAACAATGCAAGTTAGTTTATTTGTAAAGCTACAGCCTTTCTTCATTTTATGCAATAATGGGTGTATTATGTGCAATTGTGCATTAATGCTGAAATTGCACAATGTTTCAATCACCTGCACATAGTCAATGTCAAAAGAGTAAGATACTCTGACATTTCCTGTAATAAAGCATGCAAACTTTTTCAATAATAGAATGTAACCTTCCACAATGTGTCAATGTTATGCCCGATAGGCCAACAACAACAAAATTGTTGTATTCACATAACATGCCATTGAAAGAAAGGGTAGGGCAGGCAGATTTGTTTCACCAACTTCCTGTATAGATATTTTGAATTGTATATAAACTATAAATTACTAAATTTGATCTCACAGAGTCAAATAAATCACAACATTTTTGCGAGATACAAACAAAACAAATGACAGTAGCCAAATCTTGGAAGAATAGAACAACACTTGGTGAGCAACACATCTTTGAACGGTCCACATTCTGCAAAGCCTACTTTCACTACTTTGACAACGTATTTGCCAAGATGATGTTGAACAATCTCTTGAGCAATGTCTCCAAAAGCTCGTCTCAAATCAACCTTTCTTAAAACATCAAAAACAACTGTTGAGCCCACTTTACCCTTTATTGACACTCTAAAACCGTCACCACAATTTTTTGCTCGTACAGCCTTTGGTAGAGACTGGGTGCAATAGTCATATTTGCTGTGTACTGCATACCTTTTTGATGAGGAGCACTAAAGATATTCTTTTTCTTTCTTTTCTCTTTCTTTGTTTACCTTATCTATAGTTACCATATACTTGCTGCATTTTCAGGATATGCACTGACATCACCTCCAACCCTCCCTTATTTGTTATGACACAGAGAATATAGTTACACCCTTACCTCCATTCATATAGTTGCCAAGTGTTAATACAATAGACAAAACACATTTCACACTTTCATTGTCTTGAAGCATCTGTAATATAAACATTCAAAAGATTGTTTTAGGTAAATAACCAAACCCCTTTACCAATAAAACATACTTTGGTCAGTGCAAAATAGGCTAAAGTTATGAGGTTTGTGTTTTCCATGCACAAAAAGTATCCTGCCTTGCATGTCACACATACCCACGTTCACTGCGCTTGTATTGTTGCTCTCTGTTTCTTTATTTCAATTACATCTTTGTTTGTTCAATTTTCAATGTTATTGTTATGAGGCTCGTCTGTTTGGTACTGAACCATCTATATCTATGGTTGTCACATAACAAACCAATCAATAAGGGGAAAAAGTAAGGTCAATCAATAAGGTGAAAAAGTAAGGTCAATCATTAAGGTGAAAAGTAAGGTCAATCAATAAGGTGAAAAAGTAAGGTCAATCAATAAGGTGAAAAAGTAAGTCAATCAATAAGGTGAAAAAGTACGGTCAATCAATAAGGTGAAAAAGTAAAGAATTTGTTAACTGTCAAAACATCTGGAAGTCTACAAGAAAATGCCTTTCAAGGTATCAAATAATATAGTTTTAAACATACATTTTCAAATTATTTGTTGTTACGATTGTTTTCAATTAAAAGAACACTAATGAAACATGCTTAAATTTGTTTTTATATGTACATACATACAAAAACTGATTATACTGTCAGGTATAGCCAATTGTTTGGATTTTACAATACTAATACTACAATACTAACTGAATACTGTACTGCACTGTGTGAAGAAAAAGTGTAAAAGTCAATGACTATAAAGTAAGTAAATGATATTTTGATTACATGACAGGTGTATTGATGCTTGACATTGGTTATTATTATTTAGAAGCCTGCAGATGATTAAAGGTCACTCAAGTAAAACATGTAATCAAATGTAGCATTGTCTGCAACAATATTTTTCCAGAGTCTTATTCAAATTATTTTCTCAATTTTTTCATACAATTATACAAATGTTAGGTGGGCGATATAAGGTATAAATAAGAGCACAATAGAACTATCAATCAATAGACTATAATGTGATTGAAATTTTTAAAGACACTTGGTACATGGCACAAGTCATGATCATGTCCTAAGAACACCAGATGTTTGGTAGACAAGCTTTGACTAATGAATATGACATTGCATTTAAACTTAGTAGCACATAATATGTTTGGAAACACCCTTTCTTCGTTAAATGTTTACACCCAGAGGACGGTAGACACAATTTGCCCAAATGTGCATTTTGTATTGGTTTAACATGTAATTGCGGATACCAATTGAAAAAGATCTGAAAATATCACTTTGGGCACAACTAAATTCAAAAATTCCAAAACTGCTGAAATTGAAAACCAAACTAGACATTATCCAAGATCATGAAGTGCCATTGGGTGTTCACTGATAGCTTTATGAAGGGCTGTCAAATGGACTGATTGTTCTAAAATTATTACATAAAAGTATCTATTCTTTACTTATCTATCATTTCTACAATGTCTTACAATCAACTCTGCTGATCCTTACCTTACATACATCTTGAAGGGATGTGAGTTTGGACGACACTGATGTTATGGTTTCCTTATATTGTGACTGAAAAGTGATACAGTATACACGTTCGGCAAAGTCTGGAATCTCGGATAACTCATGTAAGAACCTTTTGTACAAAATAATGCATAGATGAATATTATGAAGAATTCAACAGATATTATGTTTAAAATTTAAGTAAATACAACATTGCTCAGGTATTGCTTTAAGTTGATTGTCAATGGTTGTTTTATACACTGGTTTGTACCACAAAGTCATTTAAGTTTATGTGCAACTTTGGCATTGCTTAAACACTAATAATCACTGCCCTTTGAGACACCTTATGAAACTGAATCAGGTGAGACAATCCCCCATTTTTAGGGTCTGACCAACCCCTATTTCATGTTTTCTGTAGACAGGTCTTAGACACATACAGAAAAAGTATCATTTGAACCCCTTCCCCGAGGTTTTAGTGTTGCAAAAAAGTTATAGCCAAAACACCTGCTAGAACAACCCACCTTGGCAGACAGTCCAAGTTCGTATACAAACACTTTGTTGATCTTTAACAGTGTTTTTTTAGCTTTAACTAGCCCAGTACATATCAGTTTTGCTATGGGTCAGGGGAAAAGGTTGACACATTTTTGCATGTATTGATGATTAATGTAAAAATTGCATTCATAATTATAATTCATAACCTCATGAATATGTATGTCAAATGCGCTCCAATTAAATGTCTCAGATTCATAAATGTAGTACGCTGGCTCAGGTATTTTAAGCACAACAGTTGACCGCGGCCAAACCTTATTTGGCATCTGTACGCGAAAATGGTCAGAATTACGTGCATTAATGACTTCCGCGTTGTGCGTGCGTGTCAGAATGACCAAGCGCACCAATCATCCATGGAAATAATCCTCAGCTTTAAACAATTTCAATACCCAATAAAGTGCAACAGCATTATGAAAGCAAGATTTGTGTCTAGACTAATTGGTATGTTGTTTTCCTTTAATACACTTACCGTTCTGGTTTGTCCATGGGTTCGTCCTTGTTCTTCTTCAAGAATGCATCTATTGTCTTCAACTCATCAGACTGCGGCCTCTGTGGACAAATATGCAAATTGGGGTGCATAAATTAAACAAATAATACCAAGTTTTTTTAATTTATTAAATTTATTCAGCAATATGTTACCTTACAATGATACCATGTGTGAGAGGTCACACACAAAAAAAGATGAAGATTACTAAAACAGCTGAAAAACAGTGTAAAATCAGGGTATAAATACAAAATATGGGCTGAAAAATACAAAATATGGGCTGAAAATAAAAGCAAAAGCTGAAATGTTGACATTAAAATAAATAAAAAGAGCAGAAATCATCTAAAAATAGGGACTCTCACACCCCTGCAAAATGCTTATGAAACTGTCCTTTCCAGCCTCCTGTGTTCAGGCCAAATGGAGTAAGAAATTTAAACAAACACAATGGTTTCATTTGTTTCATTTGCTACAGGATCCCTTTTCTTAACACTTTCCAAGCAGCTATTGGTTTTACCAAATACAAAACAGATTTTTCAGAAACATTTCCCAAATTTTAAAGTCTATCTCAAGTATTACTGAATCAATACTAGGCATGTTTGTACTTATTTTAATACATTTCTCATAGTAATTCCGTATACGGTAATTAACTTTAATAATTTTGACATTTTTGAAACATTTTGTGACATTTTGGAATGTCGTCTGCAGACGCCTGCCGCATGAAAAGCGTTAAGCATCACGTAACTTTATGTAATGAAACCTTGGTTTTGTGGCGATTCATTAAACATACCCTCAACAATACATTTAAATCACATGTAGGATTTAACGAATGGCCACCATTACATAAAGCTCCTTTATTCAAGCTAAATCAACACAATCAAATGCTATCAATCAACTTACAATGTCGTACAATGCCTCAAGGTTTTCAAGGTCTAGTACCGATGTGTCCATTTGTAGTACTGCTTGTCTGATATCACTCATCTCAACGTGGAGACTTGACATGAATATACCAACGGCTTGGGAGCGTTTGCTGTCTAGAAGCTTCTTGGCCTGTATAGAGAAATAACAATTGACAAAGATATGTTGGAGTTATTTAAGGACCACCATTGTGGTAGAATAAAATAATAAAAATTATTAAAACAGTTTCTGACATGTTTGTTTATCTATCTCTTACACATGTTTGGGTATCTATATGTCTCTATTTGTAAGTGTCTGTCTGCTTACTGGATGTGTGTTGATCAGTCTTTCTATTTGTTTAGTCTTGCTTTCTCCCATCAACCAATCAGTCCACCCTTTTCATTGTAAGTACTTGTCTCAGTCTTTCCATTCCCCTATTTTACTCTATTGGTTTTTTACAATTCTAACATTATAAAAAATGTCAAATCAGAGAAAATACAAATGTGAAGATCAGAAAAATCATGGTTGCTTATTTTTAATATTTTACTGCTGAAGAATGGGGAAAATAAATTAATGAAAAGTCAAGTTCGAGTGGGTGGGATAGGGTCAGTCATGTTTAGCCAACCATGCAACAAGTTTTAAACCTAGGCATCAAACAATCCATAGTTTTGACATAAGTAAGAATATATCTACAGAGATATTTATAGTTTGCAGAATAACAGTATGACACGAAACACCCTGAACTGTCTATTCACTAAAATATATACATAGCAATGCTATATACAAGCATACAAAAGGCGCATGTATCGGGTAACTTCACAGAAACTGATATTCATTGAGAGCGTTTGTTGACATGTGTTGGCATATGACAGGTAGAGTCTATATTGATAACCATTTGTTTAGAAGTGAATTGAAATCTGAGTTGATTTCAACTGTTTAGTTGTTGTTTCTATGGCTACAATTTGTACAATAGGGGGTCATATATAAATCACTCTGTTCATCAACTTGACTAGAAATGTATTGACAACCTTGCTATTGAATAGCACTGTTAATAGGACCTATTCCAAAGTTGAGTTTGGTATCAAATTAAGCTCTTTAATATCTTCCAGTAATAATGTGTTATGGATAGATGTATGATTGTACACATTTTGTTATGTGCATAGATGACAAATACATTCATTTCAAATACAGGGTGTCTCAAATTTTTCAATACCTTTATAAACCAGGCCTTCATCTGCATTTAAATAATTCACAGTTTAAAGCTGAAAACATATTTGGATAGAGAAAACTTGGTGGAATTATTTTGATACCAAACTTACAATTACAGCTAATTGTGGTGCTATTACCTACCAATTACCTGGTCTTGCAATTTTAACAATATATGGAATTGTGAGTTATGTGACCAAACTTTTCAGCTTGTGTTATACATTAACCTAACTCGAGGTAGCCACTTTTTTCCCGCAAAGAAAAGTCACCCCAAAATTCACCCCCCCCCCCACCTCCCCCCCGATTTGAACCACGGACCTCTAGCACATGGGCCGACTTACTTTCCACTACACCACAGGTGTCAAGGCTCAGTATACTTCGCCAAGTATATAGCCTGGGTCCATTTTTTTGCCAAAAAACTTTAATGCCGGGTTATACAAAGAGGCCAACCACACCGACGGTTGTCATGTGGTGTAGTAGGATTAGGGTTATAGAAATGAAAATTACAACATTTTGGAAGGAAAAAAGGAAAAAATGCTGCATAATGGGGCCTCAGAAAAAGAGGATACGTTTTGTATTAAAATAATTTTACAAGTTCTCCCTATCCACATATGTTTTCAGTTTTAACTGCATTTTTTTTTACCAGAGATAAAGGTATCAAATCTGTTAGGACACTCTGTAGTAAGAAGGGCTACAGAATGTAAGAAAGTAAATGGCCACAGTGGATTATGGGTGGGTGGTTATCATTCTAACACATACATCTTTTAGCAGACTGGTTCTTAACCAGCAACTCACATACCCTTTGCAAATAGTGTTGCGAGTTCTGAGTAAAAGAAACCACATTACGGGTCAATGAGTAGCTGTGGTTACCAAACACTCAGCCTGATATGGTACAGCTAGCATTACATTTACAAATACCTTTTTAACTTTGGGTTTTTTGAATGTGTCTGACAGTGGCTTTTTCTTTTCTGGAATCTTCTTAGAAAACAGGTCTTCAAATTCTTCAAAGTTGAAAGCGTCGAAGTTACTACCAAGATCGTCTAATTCTGACCACAAAGTAGATGGCCTGTATTGAATATAATATTAAGAATTCATGGTAAATCAACAACTATCTTCGTATATCATGATGTCATAAAAATTGCATACTTAATAATGTTTGTTTTGTTTACAAATACATTTTATTTTGTTTCCCCTGATAAGGTCCGGCTATCAAAAGGAGTGAACCTATTGGGAGAGGAAAGCATTTTCCTATTCAATAAAGAAGCAAGTTCAGAATTGTTCAAATAATGATATTATTTATTATATGAATTAAACATATTTTACAATTCTATCAATGCTTTAGCAAGTAAGTGACCATGACTGCTCCCTAAGCAATTTGGAGACGAGGTTATACCTTATAATTAGCGGCCATACTGACTTTTAAAATCAGAAAGTCACACTGCTATAACATGCATTTGAAACTGGATTGAATGTCAAAACTGGTGGGTGGTGTAAATCATATTACACACATCTTTTTAGTTATCTTGGCTAAGCTACAAGGATTCTCTCTATTAGTATTAGACAAACAATGTGTTCATCCTATTTATATATGCACAAGTTACACACACATGTATCTCACCTTTCTCCCTCTTTCTTAGGCAATTTATGCAGCTGTATCCTATTCCAGTATAAAGATTTCATAGGTACTGTGGGTTCTATAAATGCTTTAATTGGTCCTTTTGTTGGAGAAGATGGCTGTCCAAAACCTCCTACCATGGGTGGAGGCGGTGGTGGTGCACCTCCAGCACCGGGTGGAGGAGGTGGAGGTGGTGGACCTCCTCCACCAGGTGGGGGTGGCGGACCCCCTATTCCTGGTGGGGGAGGGGGTGGTGGGGGAGGTGGAGGAGCACCAAGACCAGGTGGCGGGGGTGGTGGAGGTGGTGGAGGTGGAATTCCAACACCAGGTGGTGCTGGAGGGGGTGGAGGTGGAGGAGGGGGAGGTGGTGGAGGTATCGTTGCACCTGGTATTGTAGGCGGAGTTTGTTCTGAGGGTGTTGTGACACTAATTCCTTCAAACATTTCAATCTGCTTTAATAGGGCTTGCCTAGTAGCAGCAATAATGTCAGTGTTTACAGCAATGTCTACTGTTTTCTTTGTCCATTTCAGAGGGATAATGCTCCCTGGTAGTGCAGGGGACCGCTGTTTCCGTAAGTAGGAGACCTGCTCCTCCAATTCACACATATCAGCTGCATGTGTGGCATTCTTCTGACACAGTATCAAATCATGATTTTGCTGTAAAAACAAGTAAAAAAATATCAATTACCATGAAATAATTAAGTACAGAAATTTCAATAATGACAAAGTGCAATAACTTCAATTATGATGATCTCCTAATTAGCCCCTTGTAATATTTCAAATTCAATCACTGCGTGAATTAGTGTCTCTCAATTATGATACCATCAGGGCCAATATGTTGAATTGAACAGGATTTTCTAAACTAAAACAAAGATGAGAGCATTGAAAATCAACATAAAACAAATCAACTCAACTATTCTATATTCTATTTGCATGATAAGGAAGATGTACTTTCAAAACGGTCATTGATATTTTTTAAGTCCCTGGTAAAACAACTTATACCTGTTACTCCTTGCATTTATCCCAGCCTGAAATTCATTCAACTACATAGGTAAGGCAAGCTTTTAGCCATCTTATCCTACCATTGCTAAGTTAGGGTAGGCAAGATCTAGCCAATCATCATGAGACAAAAGGTGTGTACTTAGCCTGTATTTACTTTACCAAAGGGTTTTGTTGCCTTTTACCCCTAGTGTTTTTGAAATGTTTCAGATAGACAAATGTTACCCTCAGCATTTTGTTTTAAGTCATCTGGTATGCCGAAGACCTTGGACAATTCAAGTCATGTTATAGATATCACATCCACAATCTCATCATCAAAGTATGTACGGTGGCTATATCTTCTCATTTTTAACTATAATGAGAGATTGTTTCCTACTTGACCAAATGTGATGACAATTAAGGTGATGACCCTTAAGATGACCAACAAAGGTGATGACCCTTAAGATGACCAACAAAGGTGATGACCCTTAAGATGACCAACAATTAAACAATTTGCACAAAATACAAAGACAGTTTTCTGTCAGAATAAACCAACTGAGCACCCTACCCTAATACACTTCAAATATAACATTTTACCAGCAATATCTTTCAATTCGGCTTGGCTTTAGACATTCAAATAATACATCTAAATATCAACTCAACTTACCTTATACTTTTCCAGCATTGTTTCATACTTCCTTTGTAAGCTCACCACAACACTCTGATGATCTGTCGCAAAAACAAAACAATAAGCATATTAGACAAGCAGAAGTTTGTGCTGTATGATAAGCATGCAATCACCAACTGAAGACATCACAAATAGCAAGTGCTTAAAACTAACAGTGCCTGCAAAGTTACAAACTATGACACACATGAAAGTAAGTCAGTCAGTCATACAGGGCTGGACTGTTTGGATTGTTTTGCAGTCATTTGGTCGCACCCGGGGGGGGGGGGGTACTCGCATTTGGTTTGGTCGGGGGTGTGCCGCTGGAGATTCAAAACCCATACCCATTTTTAGGGGTGATTTTGGAAAAATCGGTACCCATTTTTAGGGGTTTCGCTTCATTTTAGACCAAATTTTCGCGAAAATAGACCTAATTTTGGCAAATTTTCGCGAAAATAGACACAAATTTCGCGAAAATAGACCCATTTGTAAAAAGTGACCCCATTATTAGGGATTTCCAGCACAAAATCATACCCCATGTTTAGGGATTTTGTGCCCAAAAAGCTACCCATTAGAGCGGCACATCCCCGTATACCGTCTTAGGCGAGTACCCCCCCCCCCCCCCCCCGGGTGGTCGCATTAAGCGCCAAATCTGACAACATCATCACCTCATCACATTACCTATCTTATGTATACACATGGTGGCCCTATGCCTGCACTGGCGCCAATGTTGCGTGCCATTCTATAAGCAAACAATACGGCACACTAACACTGGTTATGTGACTCCACTGGGGGAAACCCAAAACTTTGAGAGGGATGTCACTGCACTTCGTTGTCATAACTTTACCTTGTGGGTCGATGGCTTTTACACAAACTGACCATCGTAAAGTAAATAACATGTCTAAATAAAGTGATCGGATACCACCACTTGAAACGCAATCTAAGAAGTCGCCCACTTTCTCCGGTAGTAAATCGGTATTTTTATGCTGAAAAGTGACACCATTGACCAACCCTGGGTGTTCTTACCCACTCCTATTAGCTGGTATAGGCATGTCATCATATAGGTGACTCAACTAGACACACCTACATATTTACCAATGTCATGTAATTGGTCTTGACATGTCCTGTCTCATGTTACCTATGTATACCACATCTAGATCAAATTTGATTAAATTGATTTGATACATGAATAATATTGACTTTAATCATTTTTTTCCCTCACAATTTTCATGGAAAATAAGATAAGTCACTGAACACAATCTAGCATTATGACCAATGCATGATGAAATGTATTTAAAAATAAAAAGGGGCAAATATCATATCTACTGAGTACTACATGTACAAGTATGATGTATCCAACTTTTGTCTGAATCTGTTTCATGCTCATAAATTACATCAAATTGTATTTGTCATGCACAAAGCAATTTTAGTATTACAATTATCAATACAGATGACAGATATTGGCATTTCATAAATGAATGTGATATTACAAAGAGATTGAGAGTGTCATGCCATTTCAGCAATAGTGGACTCCTGTTTCAATTGCTCATTTATCTCTTCTCTTTATTTAAGGCATATTATGTGATCTTTTCCAGGGGGCACCCTCTATTCATGATGTTTTTTAGAAAGTAGATTTTCTTGCAGATTTACATTTCTGATCATAAATCATTATATATTCTGAGTTACAGAGCAATATGATTCCTAAAATCATGATTTTAGAGTGAATTTTAGAGTGGAAAATAAACTGTTTATTTATATTCTTTAAACCATGATTTTGAAGTAATTAGGAATCGTATCGCTCTGTAACTAAGAATATATTATGATTTATGATCAGAAACATAAATCTACTTTCTAAAAAAATCATGAATAGAGGGCGCCCCCTGGAAAATATCACATAATATGCCTTAAGCATCATTGAAATTTGGCACAATAAATTATTCTTTTAGTTTTAAACAAGGTTATTGTATCGCAAATACTATGAACATTTTAATCAATAAATAGTCCTGATACAGAATGTTTACTGAATATCACTCTAAACAACAAACTAACCAATCCAACTAATCTATAGTCTGCCCTGAATAACTGAGAAATAAGATTTAATTGCTATTATATTTAATTGCACAAATAAATCACACCAGTATATCTACATATTTAAAACTAACTCTGATACAAAGTGATATTTTGTAGAGCATATCTGACTTTAACAAATCACCATATCCGAGTATTTGATGTTTTGTGGAGCATATCTGACTTTAACAAATCACCATATCTGAATATTTGATATTTTGTAGAGCACATCTGACTTTAACAAATCTCCATATCCAAATATTTGATATTTTGTAGAGCACATTTGACTTTAACAAATCACATATCCGAATAATTGATATTTTGTAGAGTAAATCACCATATCCGAATATTTGATATTTTGTAGAGCAC
This sequence comes from Ophiura sarsii, assembly GCA_035610835.1. Classification (NCBI taxonomy): domain Eukaryota; kingdom Metazoa; phylum Echinodermata; class Ophiuroidea; order Amphilepidida; family Ophiuridae; genus Ophiura; species Ophiura sarsii. The sequence continues at coordinate 122,661,770 of CM069441.1, read as the reverse complement.
ATCTGACTTTAACAAATCACCATATCTGAATATTTTATATTTTGTAGAACACATTTGACTTTAACAAATCACATATCCGAATATTTGATATTGTGTAGAGCACATTTGACTTTAATAAATCACCATATCCGAATATTTGATATTTTGTAGAGCATATCTGACTTTAATAAATCACCATATCCGAATACTTGATATTTTGTAGAGCACATTTGACTTTAATAAATCACCATATATCCAAATAATTGATATTTTGTAGAGCACATTTGACTTTAATAAATCACCATATCCGAGTATTTGATATTTTGTAGAGCATATTTGACTTTAACAAATCAACATATCCGAATATTTGATATTTTGTAGAGCACATTTGACTTTAACAAATCACTATATCCGAATAATTGATATTTTGTAGAATATATCTGACTTTAACAAATCACCATATCCGAATAATTGATATTTTGTAGAGCATATCTGACTTTAACGAATCACCATATCCGAATATTTGATATTTTGTAGAGCATATCTGACTTTAACGAATCACCCTATTAACAAATCATCCTATCTATCCAAATCAATACACTCCCTATCCAGAGATGGAATACCTGAAAACATTTAGATTTGAAAGCGGTTAAATCAATTCTGTAATATAACAGTTGCATATGATTATGTCACAACCCAGGCATGTGTACTAAAATGTTCTATTTATGCCAACATTGATTTGTCATGGATGACATGTGAATAAAGGGATGCCTACTTAATAATACCAGAATCTCACATTTACATAAACTGGGACAAAAGGTGCAGACACTTGACCTATGAAATGCATAGAAATGGAGGAGGCTACAAGCTAGTCTTTTTTGGCATAGTAAGGCAAAGAGAACAGAGATTTTCTTATAATTGACAATGAAATTGTGTAAATAAGACATAAATACCATATTCCTCTGAGGACCGCCCCCCCCCCCCCCCCCCCCAAGATATTGACATTAAAATATTCTTTGAAAAGGCTGGCAAATTACAAGGTGTCCCAAAAAGATATTATTTCAAAAATCATTCAAAAATCTGGTTCAAAATATTGCAATCTAATGGCAAAGTCTATTAGAAGTATTTAGTAATTAAGAAAAGTAAACCAAATCCTTCCTTTTGGGACACAATGTATATCCTAACATTCTGTTGTTAATAGTTTGGCATTTTTATGTTCCACTCATGAATAAAATGACACTTGAATTAAAATGAGGAAGTACATGTACACAGACCAATAAAATGAATACATCACATACCACTATATTGCAAAGTGACTTCCTAAAGATGGACTAGATCTATCTAATAACCTAAATTAAATGGTGTGTAACCAGCCATAAATAAAAGGACATTCTCCACAGCTCGATAAATCCAAGTTAATCACTTGCTCGGCCATGTGGGGTGAACTCGTGGTACAGGTGTCATCCAAGCTTTTAGTAATCACTCGGTCCAAATAATATGACAAAGGGTGCATAATTCAAAAAGTGCATGGACAAAAGGGCTAAAATGACAATTTTTTAAACTTTTGTTTATTTATCTATTCATCTATTTATATATTTATTAGCGTATACTTATTTGAGTGACTGATTAACTGACCAACTGACCGATTGACTGACCGACCATCCTACTGACAAACTGGCTGATTGATTGATAATTTTATTTGTCAATGTTTGATTTTTTAAATTATTATTATTTATCGCAATTTCAGGGTAAGCCCAATCGAACAGGATGTTTTGTGGGCCCATCAGTTTAATTTTGGTTTTATTGTCACCCATTACATTTTGTACCGAGTAATTTATTTGTATTTTGCATTTGATGAATGGTAATGGTATGGATTGTAATAGTTATATCAACATTCATTACGAAAACTGCTGAATTAACTTGTCACTCATACACATTCCCTACAATTCCAACCATTCTGTTTTTGATGACGCCACTGCGGGCTTTCATATCATTAAAGAAGCATTATACAACTATTAATTTTAAATTGAGATCGAAATTTGGTTTCAATAAGATCCAGTGTTGTCATATTAAATTCCAATTCCAGCGGTCTCTATAGATTTTTATTCAGGGTCACAATTGCATTGGGCAAATAATACTCGTACAGAATCGATGTTGCTGTATGATGTATGTTGTAGAAAAATTGGTTTGACCAACTTATTGTTGTTTGCTAAATTGCCCTATCTGCTACAATTTATATTCATAAAAGAATTTCAATGACGTCAACACTTGCATTTCAATTTGTGTCAGATAGTATATCAATGTAATATTTTGGATTGAGAACTTGAATTTGACTTGAGTCATAAGCCTGTGACATGATTTGGTTTTTGCCTTGGTCTCAACACTGGAAATCTGACACAGCTTATATAGAAAGAATCAATTCCTCAAATAGTTTACAAATTATTAACCTGGTATAAATTACTTTTCATTACAAACACATAGTTCCCTTTCACTGTTGACAAATGGTATGCAAGTTGATCACTCGTGTCCATGCATTAATATCACTCATTGTCATCTCCCAATTCTAAAGTATGCCCAAAACTTAAACACACAAAGGCAAATGTCAGTGGTTGATAGAGAATATAATTGTTGGATTATTATATGCATAGATATGAAATGGATACTATTTATGATTCCATCAGAAGGTATGCCAATAAGGCTGGAAGGTGTGTGTGCCCATAAGGCACACAGCCGTCACAGCACAGCACGAACACATCCACTCTTCTGCGCTATTTAACTCCAGTTATTTTTGATAAATACAGTATATTGTTGTCAGCTGGCGTGATGTAAAGGGCTCATTAAGGCGTTGAATAAAACATAATTGAATTTGGACATTGAAAGATGGCAAGGCGGCTTGTGTATAACGTATTCACAGTGGTGCCTATGTCCTATGACGTATCAATTCTATTATTTATTTATTTTTCTCCTGATTAGCTTTCTTTTAACAGGATTTCAATTACCACAGTAATCAATTTCTTTCATACAAGATTAGCATGAGCAAAATGGATTTTCAGAAATGCTAGATATAGAAAATTATGTGGGCTTTGTGTACGTAGAGAACACCAGATGTGCACAGAAAATCTTGGAATTCTTTTATACAAAAATGGGTGAATTATTTTGGCCCTCATCACAGTCTGATGGTCAGGCTATATGTGGAAGAAGCCAACTCTGTGACGTGAACAGGTAGGCAGGACTTCCACACAGGTGACCTGGGTTGGATTCCAGGTGCCATCACAGCCAGGGGGGGGGGGAAGGGGGGGGCACTCAACTTTTTTTTGTAGGGGTGTGCTGCCCAGGGTCTCAAAAAGGGGGGCTACAGAACTGAACTGAGTGGATTCTATGACGAAAAATAGGGTCTTAGGAACTGATTTTTTCAAAAAAGTAGGTCTGGAGAACTGGCCTATAGTTCAATTTTGATTAGCAAGAACGCAAATTTGCGAGTTTTTTTGGTTTTAGAACGCAAAATGTTCAAAGTATTGGGGCTTTGGAACGCAAAATTTCGCGATTTTTGAATTTTCAATAAAATTGGGGTCTTAAGAACTGATGCAGGCTCAAAAGGGGGGTCATAAGAGCTAGCAGCAGAGGGTGAAAAAGGGGGTCTTCAGCGCGGCACATACCTATACCCTTTTCCAATGTCAGTGCCCCCCACCCCGGGTTTCCCCCTCCTAATTTCACCCATTTTCTCCCCTGATAGTTTTATTCCCAAAACCGTGCTTAGGGAGTTAGGGGTTAATATGCTACACATGCACAGGTTAAGCTATCAATTTGGTTACTTTTCAAAGAAATCAAATATCCCACTAAATCACCTACGGTACCCACTATAAAGCACTCGCAAATATTCAAACCAACTCAATTCCAATAATCAATTTTGTCACACAATATTTAGGAAATGGTTTCAACAGCGATTACACGTACATTAGTTTGATTGAATTCCCTGAAAGTCTCCGAACAACATCCGTTATAGATCCTATTCTGATGCTCGTAATTAATTATAATACGTACTATGTACGTAATACTATCTATCGAATAGCATAGGAATCTAAATATAGCCATCCCCATTGAGCTTTGCTTCTAAAATGGAAATATTGAACTACTACCAAAATAGCATCGTAATATGGCCAAAGATGTTGTGAACTTGATGGAGAGAACCCTATTGCCTTTGAGCGTGATAATTAAGCCATTATTGATTTTCTAAAGCACTTCTATCGCAGACATTTTGTCTTAGCCTGTAGGGAGTAGTATCGGTTTAATATGGTACGGTTGTTTGGATATTATACAGCACTGTAGTGGTGATGTCACAGTTTCATAATCACAGGTGTACACACACATACCGAAGTGCACAGCTATGCCGGGCTGCTGAGCTTCGCCATTCATGCATTACAAATAATGTTTATAGTCATTATTATGTATGAACACTGAACAGAGGAGTGGCATTTTTGCTTTCATCTTAATATTTGTCTAATTAATTTTAAAAATGTGATTGTAATGTGTGTGTCGTAATAATATATTTTGCATTTATTTCTCAAATTTTCAAAATGAAGAAAATTTGTACTTTGGAAAGTCAATATTGACAATTCGTTAAAAGAAAGGTCATGATGGAGCGAAAGATTGATAAGATTGATTACACCCGATTATTTTGATAGATATGACTCATGCCAACATATCTCACTTTCTCTTTCATTTAGAATCAAGTAATTAAAGACGAACTGACACCCAGACCAAATTTGCATTCCTCAGTCTAGTCAGGAGGGGTGCCAGCATTAGGTCTCTATTATGTTTTAAAATAAGCTGTCGGGTCTATCTTAGGGCTTGGGTCTAATATAGTCGTTCTATTGTCCTTAAGATTCAATTAAGAATGAAGAATAGAGCAAGCATACTGGGTTTCAAACCTTCCATAAATATGCTATATATTTATGTTACAGTAGTAAATAGGCTGAGAGTGGTATAAATGTCAGTACATGCCAATGAAATTATAGCCAAGAGGGTTGTCCTCCCCATAAGTGATTTAAGGGATATCCTTTATGTTTCTTTCATCTTTTCTTTTCTATTTCCACCTTTTCTCCATCTCATCCTTATGATATTTCTTTGATTCAGCAGCTATTGCCCTTTAACAGTAACGGTCACTGCTTCTAATTAAACGCCTCATTATGAAGATTCCCAGACACCTGTCTTGTAATACTTCCGATTACCACTTGACAATTCTTAAATTACAAAGATTTCTGGGTAATCCTTGTATCCATGGTGGAAGAAGGTTGTCAGCTCCTTGTGGTTCAATTCACTAAAGTGTTATTACAGTCAAGTGATCCATTAAATCAAATCTAACCTTATGAAATGAGGCTGAACATTTTGTAGGCACATACAATGGTCCATCATTAACACTATCAGAATGTGATGGTTAGATAAAATATTACTCATTTTAAAATAAAATAGTAAAGGTACATTTTGTGATTTTAGAATTCCAATATTTTCAAAATAGTACGGTTAATTGAAATATAATGTGTATGTGTATGGGACTTTTTAATTAATGAGATATTTTACCCATATTATGTTCAAATAACTCTGTGTATTGACGTCAGAGTGTTTTCTAGAGATCAAAACATAGCATTTATGCACAAGTGCTTAGCTAGTCTTTGATGGAATACCCCTGGCACTTTCAACACAAGCACAAGATTCTAAACTGTGATCATTAAAATCACAGATGTTAAAATACACTCTGATGTAGGTGTATAGAGTAGCCAAGTCACTAAGCCAAGTCACACACAGATGTAACTTGTGTCGGATCAAATATTTCTCAATTTTCTTTAAGTCAAGTCAAGTCGAGTAAAGCCAAGTCATAAGGTCAAGCCAAGTTAGTGGTTGGCTTAAGTGCTCAACTCACACATTGAAGTAGTACTGAAACACCTGTCACATGAGTCAAGTCAAGTTCTTTAGATAATTGACTCAATTTAAGCCTTTGACAATTTTGAAATTGTGACTTGCATTAAGTCAAATCTTTGCTCTCATCTCAATAACATGAATCAAAACAACTGACTTGTCATAAAACTAAACACCCCCACCCCCACACAAATTGGAAGACACAATTGTAAAGCTGACATTATTTTAAGATTGAAATAATAGATCGCAGGTTTGAATGATGTTTAAGCAAAGCTGTATATGCTTAATCCCATCCCAGGTGACACCAGAGCGTATTCTACTAACCAGTCTATTATCAAGTGCATATTCTTACACAATCAAACAGTAATTCCAATATTGATGCACAACAAATGCCTCTATTCCTGGAATACACACTGCCATCTTGTTGTACTACAGGTAGAATAAAGTATAAAGTATAAACCTGTTTTATTGCCAATACTATTACATGTACCTTGTTTCAGAATGTTAGCAATATTCCAATTGCTATAATAGTTAATGTTACTAATGTTTCTACTAGTGGATCATGATGCACCTGTCCTTTCCCAACTGACTGACTCTTATTCATAGTTGTAACCGTCAAACATCTATTTCTTGTCTCTGTTCATATAATGATGTACAGACTGACCATGTTAGTCCCCTTCTCAAATCTTTTAAATAAAGCTTCCTGTTCCCTAACTCCATTCATCTCTCTAAACTGCTTGCATTCTCCAAGCCTATATGAAATTTCTCACATTCATGTCACATTTGCTGCTTTGGTAGCAAAAAGTTTATTGACTCAACTCAGTAGCTGATGTGACAAACATAGCATCATCAATAGAACTCTCACAACAAAATCCAAGTTTCATTACTGCTGTGTCACAAAACTACACCTAGCTAAGAGAATGTTCAACAAACATTCAAGAATGTTCAACAAACATGAACCTATTCACCTTATAATCTGCAGATAACCACAAAACACTGACCTGCTTCTGTGTACTTGAGTCCTAGTGATTGTTCCGCGCTGTCTTTGGGAGGGGGCCACACTGGTGATAGTTTCCCCGGTGCAATCTCCATACCCATGGTGGCTTGTGGGGCTTGCCCTTGTCCGGACCAGCAGTACATGGCATCCATCTGTGGTGGCAAAACACAAATAAGACGATGAGTGAAGTCATTCAAAACCTGGAAGTCCTGAATACGGTCCATTTATCAATGATTTGTCTTAAGGACAGGTGATATGTTTAAATGGAGTTATTAGACCTTCACATATAAATATATTTTTAGATACATTTTTTCCTTCTTCTTTTTTTAAGGGGGGGGGGGGGGTTGTGGCAATTTGGCAGCAAACTAAGTGACTACACACTGTGTTAAGAAATCTGTTTGAAAACTTGACATATAAAATGTATGTTATGGCTAACTGGGTTTCTAGCCATGGTTCACTTACAGAATTGAAACAAACTAACCAAAATATATGGCAAAACTGGCTGTTTTAGTCCAATACAAATATAGAGGTATGAAGTTGTACATCTATTCTAGGGCATGCTTATAATTACAGATTTGTTGGTATGTATGGGGAAATTGGAAGGTTTCAGGAATTTGATGCAAGTCAAATGGCAAACATATCGTTGGTCCTTAAACTGTGTGTTTTACATCATTTACTTCAAACTTCATTCAATCCAATTGAGCAGAACTAATTGCTGTTGAATAGTGTATAAACATTAAGTAAACATTGTTCATGGTATCTGTCCCTTAAGGGCCCACTTGATTCTCTTGCTACATGTTACTGAAATGTTTGGTAACCATTTTAATTTTGCCATGGACAGGCTGAACTATGTCAAATAGTGCACCTCTATAGTCAAAATGAACAACTTTTAACAACAGGTAACTGGTTTTCTTGTAAGTATTTTGCAGTAGCACCTTGAAAAAGGATAGAGTTGGAATCATATTATAATGAAAGCTTAATTGATTATGGGCGATCTGATGGTGGTGGGTGGAGAGGGTGTACAGTCGAAACGTGGCTTAAATCTAGAATAATATACACATAGAAAAGTAGGATCTCATCTTAACACTGAAAGTGAAACTTATGGCTGTAAATAAACCACATACACAAACACATAGCCTACAGCTTGTGACACACGGTATAGTAAGATAGATGTTACAGGCCACTAACAAATTCTGTGAATGACCTACCACTAATAGTCATAGCAGATGAAGATGAAATTTCTTGGTCACAAATAGTTTTTGGTTCTTCCCAAGTTATTTCTGAGTCTAATCTGCTATGTTATTATGATTTCCGTATGAAGGATCTGTTTTCTATTATTCCATTCAATTTATGTACTGATCTAACAAGGATTCTCATTTTAGGTGTGTGTAATTTATCATGGGTTGGTGTATATGTATGAAGGTAGGGATCATTCATAGTCACATGTGGATGTGCCATGCAAATGGGATGCAAAAAGAGATCCCGAGTTTGATTCCCGGGCAAGATCGTTTTCCCATTGTCTCTTTACGACGGCGAACCTGTTTAAATATCTATAATATTTGTTTAACCCTAACCGCTAAAGCTATGTTTTAGTGCGTATCAGGGGGAGGGGGGAAAAGTACTATTTTTTTTAACCCAAAAAATCACCCAGCATCCCCCAAAATTCGATCGCGGGACCATCCGCATCCCCAGTCTGTCCCTCTACCAACTGAGCTAAACTGCCAGCGCATATGCGGGCAGCAACTTCCTGCCCACATATGACTGCGGTAGATGACGTCATCGAGGCAATGCAGCAGCATGAGCGTGGAGATAGTTTCTGGCAGTGAGATTTAGTGAGATTCAGCTGGGTTAGGGTTAATACCCGTTGCGAATGCCTATTATTTCTATGTATTTACCCTCTACAGTGAGGATGGCAATTATTACACATGTATAGGCCCTATAGCTACTATGGGTAATGCATGTGGCAAAGAGACTGGGATACTTGACTGCAAGGTGTTACATTTCAGGTGCTTTACCATGTTAGGTCTTGTGACCTTATGGATAAGGTGCTTGCCCTGTAAGCAAGAGGTCCTGGGTTTGTTTTCTGGGCGAGATAGTTTTCCCATATTGTCTCTTTTCTATTTACGACGGCGAACCTGTTTAAATATTTATAACATATATATCTATATCAGGTTAAAGAGGAAGTATGGTTTATCAATTGAAATCTACACATCTCTGAATGAATCGTTTCCATTTAACCCACTTTCTCAAAAAGAAATATTTCACACATTTATTGTGTACATTCAAGCAATACTAATGTGCTTTTACATCAATTTGAATTACATCCTGATACAGTTGATTTAAATTATTGATATTTTAATGTTACTCATGTGGATGAGTGCTTAATCCAAGTGCATTCATTGTTTTGAATATTCACCAGTCACCTGGCCATTGATTTGTATCAATCAATACAATCATGTAGTCATAAATGGAATAACAGATTGAATGCTAAAATGAATGTCTAATACTAGCGCGATAGTGGTAGAGATCGCATATTTTTGGCGGCGAACCATCTAGCTTGCTGAAAAAACACGCATCCTAGGTACAACAGCGCCCTCTACGATAGGGGTAGAGTTCGCGCAAAATAGGGGTTGAGTTCGCAAATTCTACACGGGTCGGTTGGTAGACCGTATCGCGCCTGCGGCGGGCTCATCTAAATTGGACCTAACTTAAATCGGTTCGTAACAAGCCGGGTTTAGTCGCCTCGGCCGCAGGCAGCCTGCGGCTCCTTTTCTTACTAGCGCCTAGCGGCGGGCTATCCGCGTACGGTGCCTTCGGCCCCGCTTGACACTGTGAGCACGGAACAGAATCAAGTGAAGATTTATTTACAAATAATATTTTTCGTATAGTGTATACGGTACTTGTTGTTGTAGTGTATTTTTGAGGTATCGACCGTGCTGTATTGTGGGAGTTACTAATTTTCAGCAGCCAGGTACCCTTTTTCAGATCGCTCGCGATCTAAACCCTTTTGGCAATACTAGCTCACTTTGAAGAAATAAATGAATAGTAGATTGTAAATTGCCAGAAAGAGAAGGGCTGGTGGGCCACTTGCGATATGGGACCATAATAAATAAAAGTGCTACGCCTCTTCCCTAGGAATTATTATCATTTTACTTTTAGTTGCGTAAAATGTGTGTTAAGCCTCTATATTAAACGTATCTTATTAGTGCATCCAAGTAAGGTTATTAAAATCCAAATATTAAAATAAAGTGTTACATAATGAACCTTATTTCTAAACATGTAAATATATTTGTCTAAAACTTAACGAACCTATAATAGACCTGAACCTATAATAGACCTGAACCTATAATAGACCTGAACCTATAATAGACCTGAACCTATAATAGACCTGAGCCTAGTACTGGCTAGAAATTATACATTAAAAACTGCATGATCGGATCATGATGGAATTATTCACGATCATATTTTGCAATAGAAATATTAACTGAAGGGTAAAATTTCTCCGAGTAGCTGAACTAAAGTAAACACATGTGCAGGCATTAGGCCAAAAAAAAAAAGTTGTTTGCTTGCCCTCGTCCGACCGACCGTGTGAGGCAGTCCCGACCGGTCAGAATTTTTTTTTTTTTTTTAATTTTTGTAAAAATTAAAAAAAAGTGTTGTTTTTTTTGAATTTTTTTTTTTGAATTTTTTAAAACATTCATTTGAATGACCTATATTGAACCCTACGTTACTCCTCATGTGAGCCAATACCCTTTTCATGTCACCTCCATGTTAAGGACCAAATAATTCAGAAATGGTACATGAAAAAAGTTATACTTTTGAACAGAATAAAACTTAATAGTAGTAATTAGGATCTAAAGATAAACGTTTCTAACGCTATGCTGTGGGTCATGGGGTATAAATATGTTGGTTATTTCAAATCAAATGTGGGCTAAACCATGCTAAAATTAACCATTGCCATTAGCCTGCCATTGATAAGGCTCAAAGTGGTGCATGCTAGTTTTTGTGTTTAGGATAGGGCCAGAACAACCAATGTTTAAAAAAAAAATTTTAAAAAAATTCCGACCGACCGACCGACCCAACTTTTTTTGACCCATCTATGGGCAAGCAAACAATTTTTTTTTTGGGGCCTTAGACAATATTCCCACTGTTTCTCATCTTGGGTATTCATTGCTAGAGGGTGAAACAGCGGCAGAACCATGTTGTGGTGTAATGCCCTACTTGTCATACACACTCATATTGCCTGTCTGTCTGGCCTACGGGGAGGACTACCCAAGCTTGCACCTTGTGATCTTTGTTACCTAGGAAACCTTGGGAATGGCGAGTTACATTTCAATTTCAAAGTTCTATTTCTGAATATTGTTCTGTTAGTTTATTTTTTATTAAAGTACAAATCTATAGATGCCTTCAAAATTGTTGGCCGGTTTGAGAGGGGCATCGTACGTCTAATGTGTATAAGTGTGCCAACCATACTGGTGCTTGACAACAGTATCCAAGTGCCAAATTGGTAAGAATCACAATTGTTACTGAACACTTTAATACTTTATTTTACACGCGCTTGTCATCTTCGCCAACAATTTAAAGGTGACTATTCTATATTAATAGGGTATAACCTAGCATACTCATGAACAGCAAATTCACAAATACAAGATATATTGCACAATATATTCTTGTATCAACCAAAAATAAGACATTCAATATTATTATTATTATTTATATAACAGACTGTTTTGACCTTCTCTGCACATATATACTCACGTGCACATCTTCTGCGCCACACAAAAAATATTGGACGGCAATATTTTTGAATATTGGACGCACATCCGAGAACTTGGTGCACAATAATCAATACGCACTTTTATTGTACCGTTTGGAAGGCCCATATAAGAAATAATCATAATTATACAGGGACGTTTTAATACATATGGGGGGGGGGGGGGGGGGGGGGGGGGAGGTGGTGGGTTCATTTCTGGAGGTATACTTTATAAATTGAGGGAAATTCTGATCCCCCCAGCTTTATACCTGTTGTTGTAAAACATGCCTATAGACTCCATGGCTTGGTATATATATCAATGTACATTTTGTCCAATAGATCAAAATAAGCATAAAATACTTCTATAAAACCTGATTTATCTTTCAACTGTTCAGAGAGCAGTAGTTTAAAAATAATGTTATATTAATACCAAACAAATATTGCAATAAATATTTTACTATAAACTTCAAGATTTATTACTTTTTATTACATATATCTGTACAGTACTCACTCACTCACAGAAAGTCCAAATTTCAATCTGTCATTGCGCATGACATCAACTAAATGCTTCGTTTAGTAGAGAAACCGAGAAACCCAAACTATATAAAAACCACCTGTCACCACCTCTGATTGTACACTATGTCTTTCCAGTAAAGAGTACTGTTCATCTGTCTAACCTTAAGCCACTAAGTATTATATTCTGGTTTTATCTTTCCTTTTTCAATCCCGACCAATTTTGTACCAGGTCTTAAAGTAATCAAAGAACTTTCCGGAGAGAGAGGACAGGAAAAAAAACCTTAACGAAAGTGGTCTTTGTTTGTGGAGTCATTGGGGATTTTTAGAGCAACATTTTACGGTCCATCAGAGAGTGTATAGACAACCTACTGACATGTAACGTTTCAGGTATCACCAAATCCTGTTCTGGTATGTTTACCTAGGGTTGGATGCTAAGTTACAAGGAAGTATAAATGTACAATAAAACATTTTTTATTTAGTTTAAATATTACATTTTTTTATTTAGTCTCTATGGAATACATTGGACCATTATGTTTTAACACATACTGGTATGCAATATATTTTGAATTACTTTCGCTTGAGAACCTGGATGCTATTTTGCATTAATGTAATGATTTAATGCTTGGAAATCAGGCCCAAACTGTTGTGTTGCTCTTTTTTACCCTGAACCTATATAGGATCCTGATTCATACTTTTATTTTAATAAATTTTGGACAGAAATATTAAAGGTATATGACCCGATCACTTTTTTGGGGCTATGATTTTTTTTTCACATCAAGATATTTTGGTATCAGAAGAATCCCCATATTTTTCTCATTATGTCTGTAAAATATTAGGGGCCAGAAATGTTCATTTGGAAATTAAATAGGCTAAAATGTGGTGAATTACTGCCAAAGGTGGTTAACCACCAACCAGTCTGTGTACTACTCAATGGGCACATGTCTTTTGACCTTGCGCTTCTAAAAATAGAACCATTGGAGTTATGCAACTCAAACTTTGGAATGCAACAATTTTAAGGATGACCTTTCATGTAAAATAGAAAACATCAAGTTGAAAATCGGGTCATCTACCTTTAAAAAATGCAATTTACCAAGAAAATAAAGATGAGGGCATATTCAGCAGATATATCAGATGTGCTTCCAAAGGGTTAACAAAATGTTTTGGGGGTGAATCAATGGTTGATCTTCCTGAGGGGTGCACCATTAGATTTTCAGGGTGGAGGGGCATGGAAGTGTGGGTCGGGCAGATTTTATTTTTCGCCACCAAATTGTTAATGTATTCCTCCTTTATATTGAGTTGAGTGGGGCAAAGTTGAGTGGGTGAAGTGGGGGGTTTTTTCGAAAAAATTGCGCACCCCCCCCCCCCCCCCCCACCTCCCAAAATATAATAGTGAGTCCCTGACTTTGCCAATATCCCTTAAATATTAAATTGTTAAAAGAATTTTGAAAAGACAAAAGCTGAACATTTTCAATAGAAAACAACACAAACAAACACAAAACTATTTCTTTTTGGCCTCAGTCCATTGAACTTGGTAAGAATGTGTACTCCATTCCAGTGGGGCATTTTACAAAGAGATCATTTTATACATATTATGAGTGAACTGGGGAAACATACCAAAAAAGTATAAATTATGAGTGGGATGTTGGCCTATAATTGGGGAAAGACTTGTTGGAACCTGTTTTAAATTGTTTGGACAATATACTGAATATTATTTGTTCATAGGGTGTCTCAAATTTGAATGTGTATGGGCAAGAAAGGCAATTGCCAGAACCTAAACAAAATCACGTTATTTGCAAGATGAGAAATCCCTTTGAGCTGGTATCCAGGTTCAGGGGTGTAACTAGAGGGGAAGTGGGGTACTTGTGCCCCCTTCCAGAAAGCTTACCCCTCCCCCCCCCCCCCCCCCCCCTGCTCCCAAATAAATGACTAACTCTAATTATATTAACAAAAACAGTCAACTATCCACCCCCGCCCCCCTGATCACAGGCCTGTCTCCCCCCCCCCCCCCCTCATGCCCCCTAAATAAATTGAAGACCCTAGTTACGCCACTGAATAGGGTATTAAATTAATCACAGACACAAAGGCTTAGCACCAACATCCTACTATTACTAAGGTGTATGCATATTATCTCTGAATGGTCTGAAAATGGTGGTTTTAAGGCATCAAGAAATGCATGGCAGTAGCTGAAATGTGTTAAAACGTGTATAAGGGGCATATAACTACTTTTAAAAATATGAGAAATGATATTCAGGCAGAGAGGAAATTAAAAAATAGTTAGGAACTGTTTGTCAGCACATCAAACAACACATGGTCCCATCATGTGTCAAAAGGTATGAATCTAGGAATAGCCCAACAAACCATGACAAAAGGTATGAATCTAGGAATAGCCCAACAAACCATGACAAAAGGTATGAATCTAGGAATAGCCCAACAAACCATGACAAAAGGTATGAATCTAGGAATAGCCCAACAAACCATGACAAAAGGTATGAATCTAGGAATAGCCCAACAAACCATGACAAAAGGTATGAATCTAGGAATAGCCCAACAAACCATGACAAAAGGTATGAATCTAGGAAGAGTCCAACATACCATGTCAAAAGGTTTGAATCTAGGAAGAGTTAAATTCAATAGTCTCCATACAACTAACACAGAGCTGTATGGAGACCTCCCTAAAATCACCCAAAAGATCAGGGAGAGAAGGACAAGATTCCCAGGCCACTGCTCTAGGAGTCAAGAATGTGTGTCAAAGCTGGTTCACTGGATACCAAAAAGCATGGGAGAAGAAAACCTGGAAGACCTGCCCTAACTTACATCGATGTGCTAAAACAGGACACTGGTTTGGATGTTGGAGACTTAAAGTTAAAGACAGCAATGCAGGACAGGAAAGTGTGGAGAGCCATTGTAGATCGAGAACACAACTCGAATTAAGCAAGTAAGTAAGCAAGAGTTCAAAATAAGTATTTCATGTTCATAGAAAGAGCTCATTTTAAGGTTTTAAAGTGACGCATCATTGGCCCAGCTCATTGGTATAAAGATATTAAGGCCCATCCATATGATGATTGTGTTAATTATAAATGTCCTATTTATTCTCCCTCAAAACTCTGTATTGCGAACAAACTGACCCTTATGATGCGACTGGTCACTAATGATGTTCATTCGAAATTATGCATGTTTCAAGGAGAATATATGACCAGCCTCCAGCAGAAATCAATTTGCAACCAGTTAACTACACATCCTAATAGGATGAGTCACACAACATATTCAGGTATACTTGGAATAGTATTTGCCCATTAACCCCTCCCCATCTCACATTTAAACACATTTAGCTTTTGGGAACAAATGCATTACTATATGTTCAAAGACATTGACTTTCTATCGTTCCATGTCACTTTTTCTTATTATATGAACTACTTTCATGGCTCTCCGCCATTGTAAATCAGACACTTAAATAAATAAGTAGCACCCCCCTCCCCCTATCACCCGGAAATTATGAGTCACGGACCGTATCAGGTAACCTCTGAATTGTATTAGCCCATAACCCCTCCTAATCTCACATAAAAAATAAACACATGGTTTAATGTAAAATAAATTGTGTAAAACATATCATGTTTAAAGCCAAAGATTTCAATAGCACTTTCTTTTATCATATTTGAGCTATATGTATGTACACTCCTCCTCCATTGAAAACTAGATTTTTTAAAACGAAGGGAACTGGAAAGCATCAACTTTTGTTGATCACACAACATTGTTTAGTCTTAATAATGTTAATCGTTTACTAAAACATCTTTAGGGAATATTATAGAACAAATCTGCTATTCAGTTTGGAATTGTGTCACCCCCTGCTCTCATGCCCACTGAAAATAATCACTAACCTTAAATCTTTCCTTTCCTGTTTCATCCTCCAGAGGGAGTAAGATCCCAATGTCCAATAGACTTGAGCACAGACGAAGTGCTGCAGCTTTCACTTCCCCAATGGGTTGTGGACTGGTCAACCCCGCTAGCAGTGGCTCTTCAACTTCAGCTTCCTCTTCCACATCATCTTTCAGGGATGTTAAGGATGAAGTGGAGCACAGCCAATCTACCAACCTGCGTCCTGATGACAGGGCATAAAAGGCACAAATAGTGGATGAATAACTCATGGTATACCAAACACATCACTATAAGATCCCGACTATGAGATGATGGCATTGCGTAGGTCCCAATGAGACACAATGATATGAACTCTTGTGTAATGATTCATAACAACTTGTAACTCCCGAGACATAAATGGCAAACTGGTAGTGGAGTAACAAAAAAACAGGCCATTTTGGTGAGAGCATCGTCACATCACATCGTGTCAAGTGTTATGAGTATAAATATGTGTATACTACTCCCTGGTTGTAATATCCACTATGTTAGGGGTGCTTGGGGGCAGATTTAACTGTTGCAGAAGCAAACAAAACCGCTACCACTATGGAGTTACTACTGCTGTGTCAATGCTGTTATTACGGAGCTCCCATATATGCTGGCAGACAGTATTTTTAATATTGCTCATGTTTCATTGTGCACACAAAAAATACATACGCCTATGCAGAAAAATACCACATCGGCGGTGCAATCTCAGATCGCTAATTATAACGAGTCTATCAATTGCAACAATTTGGTATGAATGGTTCTGACAAGCAAAATCAATCAGAATCAAATTGAGCCCATTTTACATTCCAAACTAGGTCCTATTAGATTATGCACTCGTGCGTTTCTTACTGAAAACCGTGCCATCGAGCCGTGAACTGTAAAATTGTGTAAAATTAATAATCAAGCCAAGGTTACTGTCTGTGTCTCCAAGCTGTTTTAGGGTTTCTATTTCGGCTGTTGAGTATACACTCATCTGATTTCATGACCTTAATGGATATATTCTGTCATCTTTTTAATAACAATCCTGTTGAACTTCACTCTATCCAATCTCACTTCTGTTTCCATCGATTTTAGTAACTGTATGCCAAAATATTATCGGAAACATTTGGATATTTAAAAATTGGTGTACAATATTTTCATATCATGGACACGATAATATACAATTTATCACTTGGACATCTTTCAATTTTATCGCGCGATATTATTATCAGATATGATATAGCGGCCTCGATAGTCACAACCTATCATGGATATATATCTGGCGTGTTGGCCTTCAAGTCGGGAGGTAATTCTTAACGACTGATGAACATGACCTTGGTTCATATCACGTAGCGTTACAAGATTATATATAATAGGATTTTTATTAACTATCATACTTTAATTTAATAAAAATAGAGAAAAATATCATAATCATAATATTACCAAGGTGCATTACAAACTACATGTATAACGTTCATGATCACAAAATGTTGGATTCTTTCAAACGATCGAACGAACCCAAAATGTTGATAAACATTTTATAGTAAAATGGTTTTAAATTGGGCCTTTGTTATGCCCTGAGAAATGGGAATATAAATTCCATGCCAATTAAAAATCGCAATATTATTTTAGGTCCATAATAATGTAGACTTTATTTTAATTCCCGTGTCAAATCAAATCCAAATCAAAGTTAGGATACCATGGAAACATCAACACCTCTCGGTTATAGGTAATCTTGTTATAAACGGTGTTCAAACACAAAATATTTTTCTCCATTTTTTTATTTACTTTGACTACAATATATTGAATTACAATGCAAAATTGTTTGTATCAGTTCCCACAATTACAAAGGATTATTATTGCACAGGAATGTTCACCTATTGTGCTTGAAAATGGACAGCGAGTTCATAAAAGAGAGCGCAGACAATCGACTTAACTTGAATCTAGTAACCAAACACAGGTATACCGGACTAGGTCACAGGTAACCCCAAGTGCTTAACCTCTAAATTTAAAAGCCAAATCCTTTAGGGTAAAATACCTTTACAAATGCTTTGGAACAAACACAAAATAGTTGTATGGTTTGGTGATGGTGATTTATTTTTCTAGGGGTTATTTTTTTTGCAATTTTGGTAATAATACCTAAAAAGAGTAAGGAGGGAACTTGGGGCCGTCTCTCAATACCTCATTGAATATTAAACAACATTATGATCATTTTTACACTTAAAATTTCTTTGTGGGTTGATTTGGCGGATGACTAGTGATCTGTAAAATCTTTGAAAAATAAAAGTTAACACGTTATTTTTTTAAACTTAATCAATATACATGTACAGAAATTCATAAAAGCAGTAATTTATAATTAAATGTACAACATTTGAAATAAGTGTATTCAAAACACTTTAAACAATTTAATTTAATAGCCTGAACACTTTTAAATCTCGCACTTAGCAGTTGAGTATATGAATGCCATTATAACCAAGCCATCCAATTCCTCAGGTATTTATTTACCTTTAACTCAAAATACTAGTTCCATTTGAGGAAATTTATGTCAACCCCATGCAGTGAATGACACTTAACAGTCATGCACACAGAAACCTTTAAACACATTAAAGTCCACTGTTTGTTTCGGTCCAATTGTGACAATTATTATTTGGGGGATTTCAATAGGTTTGTGTGGTGATGTTATCAGACAATCAAATATTGTGATGGCATGCCAAATATTAGTGTGGACTGACAGAAAAACTTGCTTTGGTAGAACCAATAGAACTTTAATAATACTCCACTACACTAATGTGTGAATGTGTAGTTTATTTTTGTAGTAGAGCAATCAGACAAAATTCAAGGGCTCAGAACCACAAAGCATTATCTCCATTTTGACCATTTTGAGAAAAAGACTATTGAAGATTTTTAAACACATTGAGGAGATGGAGATGAGGCCTTGTGATACTGGCTATAACTTTGAAAGGGGTTGTGTTGTGGAGATATTAAAGGCTGTGTTACTGGAAAGAGAATTTCTTTCTGAAAGTTTTGATACCAAAATCTCATTTTTTTTTAAATGGAGATGAGGCCTTGTGTTTCTGAGCCCTCGAAATATTAGAATCAGAATCACACAAATGTGTGATAAAAAATGTTTCTGAAATAAGAAAATATGATAATGCAAGATTTACATTTTCAAACTTTGAGTCAAGTAAAACAATAATATTTAGTACAATGTTCAACACACCTTCGTTGCTGCGATCATGCATTGGTTTTTCCTTGTTTACCAACTCAAATTCATAAATCATGTATACATATGTACATTATATTCATTAAAAAGAAGTAAATGCTGTAACACTAACATGCTAAATAATTATACTATTTTATAAAATGAGCCAAAAACAGACTACATTATCATGCTCATCAACAGTGAACAAAATGAATTTGTATAGTACACGTTCCTTGTTTCCTCCCTCCAAGTGGTATGTATCATACATTTATAATACAAATTCATGGTTTATAAAAACAAAATACATTCAGTAATACATGTTTTAAACTATATTTTACTAACTAAAATTGCAAATTAGGTCCAAAATGTACCACAAATTTACCTTGCCCATCTCTGCGTATGATGGACAAGATAAATCTATGTGGTACATTATCAAGGGTTGAGCGCCAGAAGACCGTAACTCAATTTGTTGGCAAATTGATATTTTGGTACAAAAATAATCCATCCTAGATTTTCAGAACCATAAAAAGATAACTCATCAACCTCTCTTAATTTGACTAAAATTAGAGTTATAAGGTGGGTGCTGCAGTGTATTATAATGAGTCCCAATTTGAAAGTTGATATCTCAAAATAGCATTTCTTGAGTTACGGCCTTCTGGCGCTCAACCCTCGACATTCAGCTCAGTCAAAATGTATGAAAGTGCTTCCATGGTTTAAATGTGAAATGAACATGACGAAAGCAGAGATGGGTTTGGATATCCTATGAGTCCATGGTTTAAATGTGAAATGAACATGACGAAAGCAGAGATGGGTTTGGATAGCTAATATGAGTCCATGGTTTAAATGTGAAATGAACATGACGAAAGCAGAGATGGGTTTGGATAGCTAATATGAGTCATACATGATCTCAACACTACGGTGATGTTGAGGCGTGGTGCACTGCAAGATTCCTGGATTATGCATTAGGAGGAAGTAAAACATGCCACCTGTATTTATAATAAATTCATCCACTCACAAATGACTACTGTATAAAACACTGCCTTGGTAACATTACTGAATAAATATGAAGGAATGTTTTATTATAAAGCACATTTTTACTTCCTTGTAATAACCAGTGGAGCATGATCAACACCTCCAATAATTGATGGCACATGAGCAAAAGGTAACATGGTAAAAATTAATATATTATAGCCCAATATTATACCTACATGTTCAATTGAAGCATTTTTTATTACTCATTTTATTGCAAACCCATTGTATTTACACTTTATAACAACTTGGATGTCTTGCTCAGTTATGGACTTGCAGAGCAGACAAAAAATGTTTTTCTAAAGACCCACATGTATCGATGAATTCAAAACATTTTTCCGCCATTCTGTACCCTTTACATGAAAACTATCCTTGAATGCTTTACTCATGACAATCTTGCAAGACATTCTAAGACACTTATTTTATTATATTAAGTATGATCACTTATAAATCATCAGCTTACCTGAGAAATTTGACTGCTCTTTGAAATTGATCTTGAAGTCCAATCTAGCCTGTCTGTCTTTTTCCGGTGTCTCAAACGAAGATAGCCTGGGAGACCACAGTTCTGCAACACCATTAGGGGACTTCTTGGGGGATCGGCGCGGGGATTTACCAGGTGAGCTGGACACCCTGGTGTCTGACTTTGCACGCTCCACTCGACGCCACTGAGGAGACCTTGAGCGATCATAGGGCTTTGCTGTGAACGTGAATAAGGATTGAGGTCTTTGCAACGAGTTATGTTCACCAAAATCTGATGGGCTACCACCTGCAGAGTTCTCTTGGTTACTAAACACATCATTGGGTCCATCAAATTCTTGGTGTTGTAGCTGCTCTTCAACCTGTTCCACATCCGTAAAGGCTCGCTTTCTGGCAAATTCTTGCTCGCTATAAAACTCAAATGAAGTACCTCTTCTGCCAAAGAAACTGACCTCATCAAGTGAAATTGACCTGGTCAATTTTATGACAGATTGGGGTTGAGCCTCATTTCCAAATGTTAAGAGTTGCCTGGGCGGTGGAAGCTTCATGCTTGGCAATTGGGTGACATCTGTTGAGGGTTCTAATATTACATCTTTTGATTTGTTATCAACTTCATGATGAGTTCTGTCAATGGTCTGCTCGACAGGTACATGTACATCAGGGTCACTTGAAGAAGCTGTCCTTATCTTGTGCTTCAATAAAGGACTTTTGTTGTCATTTGTGGAAGTCCTTGAATGGCTTTGATTATTTGGTGAGATGCTAAGGTCCATTCCTAAATGAGACATTACATCCTGGTGGATCTTTTCACCTGGACTTTGATCTACAGATGTGGAATCTTTTACTGGCAAGGCTGCATCCTCAGGCGCCGATTCCGGAGTTACCATTAGTTCATTGTCCTCCAAAAGATCATCACGACTGTTATTTATCTCAGAATGACAGTCGAAGTAATCCCCTTCACTGTTTGGTGTGTTTGTCTTGGAAGTGTTCTTATCAACTTCTCCGGTATCTTTGAGCCTCAAAATTGTTGGAACCGCAAGTTGTTGGCTCTCTTCTGGGCTTGGAGTACTAGCTGCACTACTTTTTGATGGCTCCTTCGAAGGTGGCTCCACTAGAGTTACTACTTTGCCATCCAGTTTCTCTGGTTCTGAACTATTTTTGCCCTGAGCTGTATCTGTATCTGCATCTACTCTGGCAGTTTGATCTAATGCTACAGCTAAATTTGGAGTTGCAAAATCATCCGGTGAGTATTTCAAACGAAAGTGGTGTTGAGTTGGAATGTCAGTTTTGCTATTAGTCTTGGAATGATCATCAGTTGATGGAATATTTTCTTTATTATTTGCTCCATTATCTTGGAATGTTTTTTCTATAGGAGTTGCACTTTCCGGACTACATGGACTCGGCTCTTGTGAGCCCAGTGAAATTTGGGCGATATCCTTCAGACTCAGAGGTGGCACATGCTTCCTCCAGAAAGACAAATTATTGAAAGCCTCTTCTTCAGCTGTTAAAAAATTGCTACTGTCACTTGGTGTCAGACCACCAGCTGCTAAATCGGGTGTGGTGCAACTAGATTCAAAATCATCACACACAGTGTCTGATACATTTTTCACTTCGCCTCCATCTAATAAATTTTCTAACTTGTCGCTAGTACTCTGCGTATTCTGCTGGGATTTCCTATCTCTTGCACTGCACAGTTCAAAGGTAATTTCCTCAACATCAACGCATGCCTTTGGTGGACTTTGACTTTGAGTAGCTGCACCATTGGTTATTGCAGAGCTACTTCCCTCGCTATTATTATCCATCAACTTACTCCCTACTCCCTGTTCACTACTATTGGTTGCAACATCTTCCTCATCTTGGGATACAGAACTTGAATTGATAGTGCTCAAGATGTCCTTTTCCGCAGTGGGCGTCTTTGTTCCCACTACAAGAATCTCTGATTTCACCTCAAACACCTGACTTGTTTCCGTCATCACCAACTTCTTCATCTTCCTGTGTCCATTATTATTGTTAACAGCCACCCCGTCGCTTAATTGTTTCACATCGCTAGTATGCCTTGTCATCTTTCTCTTCTCCATCTCGTCTGCGAGTTGATCACCACCTTGCTGGTGTTTATGAGCTGCTGCTGATTTATCGGTCGAGTCGACGACTTGCCGTTTCACAATATCCGGACTCACAGCTCCATCTCCACTAGTACGGGCTCTCTTAGCACTAGCAGCCGACTGATCACTTTTGGTGACTTCTTTGTTGAAATTAGCGCTATTTTTAGACTGATTTCCTTTCCCCTTTGCAGAGATTTGTCTAATTAGGGACCTCCCTCCGGTGCTGACTGGTTTCCCACTGCCCGTGGTGGGTAAATCTTCGACTCTAGTATCGGCTGAATTAGTTCCCTTAGCACCATCTTTGTCTTGCTCATTACCCATGCTGATTGGTGCATTTCCATTCTTGATTAATACATAACTAACCGGCTGGCTGGCAGGCTATTTGGAGGTGTTGATTATTGCACAATTGATTTACTGGTCGACTGATACACTGTATAATGTTTCCTCTTGTCTCATCTATAGACTAATATGTTGTACATATGCTTGTCATGTTTCATCTGTGGGAATATTAAGAGTTAGGAAAATAAAGAAATGTACAATTAGTTAATGTGTAAAACAAGAGAAATTGGTATCAAATTCATCAAACTATTTCAATATAAGTCAAGTTGATAAAGAGCATTGCATTCTTTGTTTATAAATGTACACATTTACCCAACGATATTGGTTGAAATATGGACAATCGTCACAATCAAATAAATGAGGAATAATAAAGCCAAATAAGCAGCTTTGGGGCTTAAATGCTCTAAAATTGGTTATTTTGGGATGGTTATAGTTCACAATATGCCAACTTTAAACAGTTGCCTAGGTCTGTTACATAACAATCTTGTGTTTTTATACACAGTAGACCAATTAAAGGCCCATAGACTTTTCTAAATCTATCTGCATATATTTATTCTTTTGGTGGGGCTGGGTTCACCACCATGATATGTCCAGAAAAACCGAAAATTAATGTGGGGTGAAATTTTCAAATTTTCAATAGTTATCCTAATAATCTGGATTATCAATGTTCATAATCCTGAAATAAGAACACATCATTTTAACTAAGTAAAAAGACATTCCTAAGGATAAGCCTGTAGGTCACAAACACAAAGTGTGGCAAACAATTTTCTTTAGCAGTACCCTCGACAAGGCCGAAAACTATTTTCTATTTTATTATTTCCATCCCCTTTAATATAAACCTTTTTCATAGCTTCAACAAAAACTTGATACATTTGTTGTAAAATTCATTTCATATACATAGTCAACAATTTACTTTCAAAAATAAAAATTAAGGGAACAGCAAATTATGATATATAGAGCACATTTTGTGCTATGACATCAGACCATGAAAGTAACAGACTAAAACGAAATATCAATCACGGACAGTCTGATCATGTAACTCCCCAATTGATGTCATGCTATTCTAGGCAAGCTAATTGAATCACTGAAGATCATCAGATACTGGATAGTGCTAGTTGTACTAAAGCATTTCCAACATTAATTTATTGATGAATATTTTAACCCTAACAGCCCTGCGTACTAAAAAATACTACCTCCAAGCGCATGTGCGACGGTTTTCACGCATGTGCAAACGGTTTTCAATGACGTTATCAACCGAGCCTATATAGTGAACGCAGTATATTGCGCAAACGAGCGGCTGAGAGCCGTGGTTTGCCTGTGGGGACCGGGGTTTTATTTGTTAATTTCTCTTCCAAAATTGGGGTCCGGGTTAAAAATCCGGTTTAAACCGGGTCTCCTCTTTACTTTGGAGTCTCCGGTTACTGTCTCCTCTTTACTTGGGTGATAATAGGAGAACCATAGTTTATGGCCCATAGAAATTGAAAATAAAGTGAGACACATTTGAAATAAGTGAGACGCAAACAGCTTCTAGTGTTAGGGTTAATGTATGCATGGTTTGTTTGTTTGTTTAATCAATTGGTCTATATGGACACATGCTTGGGTCCTACTTTTGACGGATTACTTTCATGGCTCTCGCCAAAAAAGCTGAAAAAGAGAAGAAAATATACCACAGTTTCTCATGTTGGAGAGGCCATCGAACATGGTGGTTTTGTAATGGTCTAGACCCAACCCAATCCCCGTATCCAATCTACAATCTCAGGGAGGTGAGGCATTCAAGTATAACAGCACATGTGAGGTGACCAGGCATTTTTCAAAACTCTGACGAATTTTTCTTATTAAATAATTGGAGCAATGTTGCAGCAAATTTACAAAGATACTTGCTATCTACAATACATGTAGGTTCCGTGAGGGTCGGGTAGGGGGGAAATTCTTCAAAGAATCAAGTGACCAACATTTACACAAATATTTAAACAGATCATAATATTACCCACGTTGAGTGCTCTGTTTTATTCATTGTCATTGATTTTTGTTTTTGACGCACAGTAAAATTGACTGATTGTATTGATGCGATTCCCAAAAATGGTATTGTGTTGTGACTAATGGAGTTTTTTAAACAACGATCTATAATATAAATTACATACAACTATATACACATGTTTAATTTCCTATAACAACCTGTCATTTTGTTCTAATGGCTATTGATAGGCCCAATAATTTTTAGGAGACCCAGAGGTTGAGGATTGGTTGGTTATTCAGTGGGTTTAATACCACGTTAAAGGGCACGGAGAGATTGGCGATAAAAATAACATTTGAAATAAATAATTAGTTTCAATAGATAAAGGTATAATAGAACCCTGAAACGTAATATTTCAATGGAAAAGGGTTGAAGTGATGAGATCTACATCAAAATTACCAAATTCTGAAATATTACATGGTATACTGCGAATTAAGGTAAACGGTTTAAGTTGGTAGTTTAGTATTACTTTGGTGCAAAAAACTCAGTTTCCAGGAAAATTGAGGGCGCACTCATGTACGTATCTCTCAATGCCCCTTTAATTTTTTTACTGGCTGTGTGGCTGGAAGAAAACACAATTATATGATACTCCAACACAGAAATCAGTGTAATCAATGATGTTTGGGATTTCCTTTTGCTACCCTGACAGTCAAAGTAACCCTACCCTAAAAAAAAACCCTTTATCACATTTCTCAAAATTTCTCAATTGACTTTTTTTTATAAACGACACAATCTGACACAAACATGTAAACCAGGCCTTGAAATAAGAAATGAAAAGGGCAGGCAATTTAAGGCAATTTGAAAGGGGCAACAATGTTATCCAAGGCCATTATGTACTTTTGAATAGAGTAAAAACAGCCAGAAATTGAGGGCATCAAGGCTACTAGGTGGGGCATCGAAGGCAATTGCCTTCGATACCTTCGACTAATTTAAGGCAATTTGAAAGGGGCACCAACTTTATCCAAGGCCATTATGTACTTTTGAATAGAGTAAAAACAGCCAGAAATTGAGGGCATCAAGGCTACTAGGTGGGGCATCGAAGGCAATTGCCTTTGATGCCTTCGATTAATTCAAGCCCTGATGTAAACACACATTGAACAATGCAAATAGTACGGTATTCTGAACCCTAATTTGTGCAACAATATTTCAAACATAATTCCGGCAAAATTATTGCCTTTATTCAAATGATAAGACCCCAGATAAGACAACCACATACAAATTTTCCTACTTGAAAATGCACTAAGGAAAAATCATAACAATATTCAGTTTACACTATCAATCCACCATGCCCTTACACTGCTGTTATACAATTTGTCTGACAGTTCAATCAAACAGTCAAATTGCAATGACATAAGAAACAAGTAAGTAGGTTTTTTGACTGCCAACAGTGATTGTCTGTTACACTTTCAACCTACATGTAATATCATTTATAAATCTTTATTCTTACCCCAAACAAGTGTCCCTTGTAGTAAAGCGTCAAGAAAGATGTACAGTAAGTATCAAAACCGATGTCATGTATTCTATTCAGTGAGATTATGCATACTTTAATACAATCCCAAATAACGACCCTATCCAAGGAAACTCTTCAATATACAATAGGGTAGCAGCAGGCAGGCCTCAGATTGAATTAGACGACTCTGTAGTTTTATGAATTATTGTAGTGCAGTCAGGTAGAACTGCAATAACATGTGCTGTGTACTGTCAGTGGTGCAAGTGTCACTGGTATGTAAGTTGGTATCCGTAATTTTGTTCAGGCAGATCACAAACGACTTAAAGGCATTATTATGTGATCTTTTCCAGGGAGCGCCCTCTAGTCATTATATTTTTTAGAAAGTAGATTTTCTTGCAGATTTACATTTCTGATCATAAATCGAGAATATATTCTGAGTTACAGAGCGATTTGATTCCTAATTACTTTAAAATCATGGTTTAAATAGTGAAAATTAACTTATTTTCCACTCTAAATTCACTCTAAAACCAGGATTTTGAAGTAATTAGGAATCGTATCGCTCTGTAACTCAGAATATGATCAGAAATGTAAATCTGCAAGAAAATTTACTTTCTAAAAATAATCATGAATAGAGGGTGCCCCCTGGAAAAGCATCCTGAAATCTCAGCCAATGTTGGACTACATTCTTATGAGACTCAATAAAAAGAAAATATCTAGTGGCTCATTTTTTGACCATGATTGTATACCCGTCATTTCGGTTAAGAAGCCACAATTCATCATAGCAATTGGAAAGATCATAATATGCAGAGACAATTTGCAAGAGCAACTGGCAGCTATTTTTCTTTTACATTATACAGGCATCATGCCTAACAATGTCCAGCTAGGTAAAGCAGGTGTTCAGTCTGAAACATCTTTATCTTTTCTTCAATTTGCATCATCCACATCCAGGTTTTTTGTCACAACAACATGACCATAATAAGCCCAATGGGCTACTTTTGACAACAACTGGCTACTACAAATCAAATGGTTAAGAAGAACAAATTTGGGCTACTTTTCATTTGTGGCCATTCACCAACATTTTAGGACATCACTGTACAACATGTACATCCATGAGATTGTCATTTTTAAGGATGTATACACGTGTATGTAAATGCAGGATTAGAAATTCGATGAGAATCCAAGAATCCGCTCTCGCAACACAATTTGCGAGTAGAGTTCCCAGTGGTTTCAGTCAACATTGACTTTGAATACGCATGCATGATCGTTCCAAAAAACGTGGAAACGGTGGGGTTTTTTGTACTATGTCCACATACATTCCGCGGACATTTATGGCCAAATTAGGAGTCTTTTGGACAGCTCTTTGTTCACGTTTTCAAAAATTAGTGGTCATTATGGAAGCTATGTCCTTTATTTTAAAACATTAGGGGTGCATTTTGGAGACTAGGTCTGCAAAAAAAGAAAAAAGAAATTAGAATGAGAGTTGTGTCATATATCAAATTGTCCCCGGAAATAGGAAAAAGGGGTATTTTAAACCAAAGGTGTCCTCATTTTTGCGCAAAAAGAGAACTTCTTAGAAAGTGTCCTTGAAATGGTGAAAAAGGGGGGGCCTCTTTTCAGACAAAATGTCTACGCTTTTGGGCAAAAAGTGGGTCAACTTAGCCAAATTGTCCACGAAACGCCGTCAAATAGAAAGGTATTTCAAGATCCTGGAATGATCTTGTGTTACCACTCTGAATACGAAGAGAGAACACCAGGGTAGAGTTGAAAGAATCCAAGTTGATTCTTAAAAACATAACTTTGCAAAACACCACAGATTCTTGCAAAATCTAAAAGAAAGACTAAATGTATTCTTACATCCTTTGACAAACATCTATCCAGGAAGTCACTATAGAACATTGCAAATCAGAAACACAAAACCACTAAAAATAAAATGAACAGAGCACTGTCTTTTAATAAATAGACCCCAGTTTATGAATCAATTTGTTCAAGCCATCAAGCTAAATTAACTCAAGCTTGGCAAGTAGCAGACACATTCCATAACAAACATAAAGAGCGTCTAATGACAGCTCCAATTTACATACAAATGCAACTTTATGATCTCCATGTCATTCAATACGTTCAAAGACTTCACAACCGATTGGATACTATGTTATTACTGGCTACACTCCAGTTTAATAGTCAATATATTTTGAACATTAATCTCATTGAACTGTGACAAAATAACAGTTATATTTTGAATCACTTTCACTTGCCAAATTCAGCTGAAGATGAGACAAAATATGTGGTAATCTTTTTCCAATCCACTTACATTTATCCCATGAAATGGCACACAACCAGGTTTGGAGTTAACAAAATATTAAACTTACCACAAATGTTTGAAATATCACAGGGTTCTGATTTTGCTCACATTGTAAAGGGTACCAGGGTATCCTAACAAAAGAAACAATAAACCATATACACACTAAAGATTAAGTGGCAATGCAGGCCTCCTCAATGTGTATTTTGCGCATTTGAATATGAAGTGTTAGTACCAGTTGTTAATTTATTTCAAGTACTGCCATCTTTTAGACTAAATAGGCCTCCCAGGGCCACTACACCATTATTGGTCAATTCTGCTTTATGTGTTATGTGTGTCATACAAGGATACTTATACTGTGTAATGGTGTAATCGAATTGATGGAGTGTGCATTTATAGAAATGAAATGTTTGCATAACTATGGGCATAACATTCTAAATATAATTCATCTTGTTTCACAGGGGTAATGGGGCATAACCGACTATTTTTTGTTAATATACATATATTTTGTCATTTCATTTGGGGTGGCATCAGATCAGGGGTCAGGAGCCTTCTGGCAGGGGGAGCAAGCATTCTGGCAGGGAGCAAGCAATCTGGCAGGGGGAGCAAGCAATCTGGCAGGGGGAGCAAGCAATCTGGCAGGGGGAGCAAGCAATCTGGCAGGGGAGCAAGCAATCTGGCAGGGGGAGCAAGCAATCTGGCAGGGGGAGCAAGCAATCTGGCAGGGGGAGCAAGCAATCTGGCAGGGGGAGCAAGCAATCTGGCAGGGGAGCAAGCAATCTGGCAGGGGGAGCAAGCAATCTGGCAGGGGAGCAAGCAATCTGGCAGGGGGAGCAAGCATTCTGGCAGGGAGCAAGCAATCTGGCAGGGGGAGCAAGCAATCTGGCAGGGGGAGCAAGCAATCTGGCAGGGGAGCAAGCAATCTGGCAGGGGGGGCAAGCAATCTGGCAGGGGAGCAAGCAATCTGGCAGGGGGAGCAAGCAATCTGGCAGGGGGAGCAAGTAATCTGGCAGGGGGAGCAAGCAATCTGGCAGGGGGAGCAAGCAATCTGGCAGGGGGAGCAAGCATTCTGGCAGGGAGCAAGCAATCTGGCAGGGGGAGCAAGCAATCTGGCAGGGGGAGCAAGCATTCTGGCAGGGAGCAAGCAATCTGGCAGGGGGAGCAAGCAATCTGGCAGGGGGAGCAAGCAATCTGGCAGGGGGAGCAAGCAATCTGGCAGGGGGAGCAAGTAATCTGGCAGGGGAGCAAGCAATCTGGCAGGGGAGCAAGCAATCTGGCAGGGGGAGCAAGCATTCTGGCAGGGAGCAAGCAATCTGGCAGGGGGAGCAAGCAATCTGGCAGGGGGAGCAAGCAATCTGGCAGGGGGGTGCAAGTAATCTGGCAGGGGGAGCAAGTAATCTGGCAGGGGGAGCAAGTAATCTGGCAGGGGGAGCAAGCAATCTGGCAGTGGGAGCAAGCAATCTGGCAGGGGGGTGCAAGTAATCTGGCAGGGGGAGCAAGTAATCTGGCAGGGGGAGCAAGTAATCTGGCAGGGGGAGCAAGCAATCTGGCAGGGGAGCAAGCAATCTGGCAGGGGGTGCAAGCAATCTGGCAGGGGAGCAAGTAATCTGGCAGGGGGAGCAAGTAATCTGGCAGGGGGTGCAAGCAATCTGGCAGGGGGAGCAAGCAATCTGGCAGGGGGAGCAAGCAATCTGGCAGGGGAGCAAGCAATCTGGCAGGGGGAGCAAGCAATCTGGCAGGGGGAGCAAGCAATCTGGCAGGGGGAGCAAGCAATCTGGCAGGGGGAGCAAGCAATCTGGCAGGGGGGTGCAAGCAATCTGGCAGGGGAGCAAGCAATCTGGCAGGGGGAGCAAGCAATCTGGCAGGGGGTGCAAGCAATCTGGCAGGGGGAGCAAGCAATCTGGCAGGGGGAGCAAGCAATCTGGCAGGGGGAGCAAGCAATCTGGCAGGGGGGAGCAAGCAATCTGGCAGGGGGAGCAAGCAATCTGGCAGGGGGAGCAAGCAATCTGGCAGGGGGGTGCAAGCAATCTGGCAGGGGGAGCAAGCAATCTGGCAGGGGGGTGCAAGCAATCTGGCAGGGGGAGCAAGCAATCTGGCAGGGGGAGCAAGCAATCTGGCAGAGCAGAGGCAAAAACCTGAGCTTGGGCTTCAAATCAAGACCTTGTCCCTAAAGATGCTACCATCACTGCTCATTAATTTTTAACATTAATATTCCCAATAACCCAGAACACCTTGGGGCGGGGGAGGGAGTCAATTGTGTATCCAGGACTGTTTTGATAGGGGGGGGGGGCGAAAAAAACACCATCTTGTTGATCTCAAATATTAATACGTTGAACCTTGTACGCCCGAAGCACGCAAATATTGTGATTTGAACACTAAAAAGGTACACTACAATGTTGTTAAAGTCCCCCACATAATATTTAGAGTATTTGGTGTTGTTTGAGGGCCATTATAATATTAAAACCTCTAGAAAACATGCGCACGGAGCGCGCAAAATTTCCTGTGGTTAGCGCGAACAAAAATTGCATTTCTAACACTAAGGGTCCAGTATGATAATAACGTCCCCCACATAATCTTACTGACTTACTATAAATCTGGAAACGGTGTATGTTTGTGTGTGTGTTTGTTTGTTTATTTGTTATCCTTATTTCTCCGTTAGTTGTGATCAAAGTGGCGCCTAATTTGCATGAAAGATAGAGGAAATAACGGGAAGGGGGTTAAAATTTATTTCAGTGAAATTGGTTAACAATTGGCTCCAAAAACAGCAAAAAACCTCTCAGATTTGGCTCATAAATGCCGCTAGAATTGAACAACATTGTGCGTTGCGCGTACTACAGCGTACTCTTACCGTGGTAACGCGTCGCGTGCATGTTTGCGCAAGGGCTGACTGCCGCGCGGCACACACACTCCTACACATGGCGCAGAAGCCACACAGGAAATGGCTATTATAGGCCTGTGTTGGTAGGGTAAGTACCGGGGGGGGTGTAAAACCACGGGAAATGGTTAATGAAGCAACCTGATTTCTTTACTTTAAGTTGGCATGCCAAACAATCTAAGGGACCGAGGGTTAATGAAGTAGCCACGGGAAATGGTTTAGGGAGGGTTGTGATTATAAATCAAACTGGTTTGGGTGTGTGCATGGAGGGAGGGGGCCCGGGGGGTTGTAGGGGGTTTATAATGCCTTTAGAAGGGATATGGTTATAAATAAACCTGGTTGGGGGGGGGGGGGGGGGTGATGTAGGGGGTTTATGTGGTTTCAGAGGTAGGTAGTGGTATAACCAGGAGGTTTATGTGGTTTCAGAGGAAGGTAATGTGGCATAACCATCTAGCGGGAACCCGAGCGTAGCGAGGGTACGCCGCTAGTATTTATAATTGTTGGTGTGGTTTGATGGTCATAATAATGTTATAACTTGTATTCGTGCAGAGCACAAAACATTTTTGAGTTTTTGAACTAAAATTGGTCATTGAAATGAATATGCTCGAAGCGCGAAAAAAATTGGCATTTCTAACACTTAAATGGTCCAGTATGATGTTTTTATCGTCCCCCACAATATTAAGAATATTTGGTATGGTTTGAGGGCCATTTAAATGTTAAAACCTGTAAAAAATATGCGCTTGAAGCGCGCAAAATTCTTGAGTTTTAACTAAAATGGTCATGAAAAACTGTCCTGAAGCCAACTTTGTTAAGCTTGAATAATGAAATATTAAAATGAATACGCGCGCGACTCGCGCAAAAAAATGCATTTCTAACACTAATGGTCCAGTATGATAATAACGTCCCCCACATAATATTTAGAAATTTTGGTTTGTTTTTGGAATTAAGGCCAATATAATGTTAAAACCTGCATAAAATATTCGCGCGGAGCGCGCACAATTTTTGACTTTTTGATCTAAAATGGTCATGGAAAACTGTCCTGAAGCCATCTTGTACAGCTTGTATTATAATGAAACATTGAAAGTAATGTGCGAAGTACGCAAACATTTCTTAAAATTCTTAAATTTCTTAAATTGGTCTCAGAATATTTGGCGTGTTTTGAGACCCATTATAAAGTTGAAACCTGTTGAAAAAGTGAGCGCGAATCAATCAAAAAAACCAGTTTTTGAACTAAAATGGTCCAGAAAAAACGTTCCTGAAACCCTCTTGTTAAGCTTGAATATTGAAACTAATACATGCAAAGCGCGCAAAAATTGGCATTTTAAACACTAAAAAGGTCTAGTATAACGTTTTTAACGTCCCTCACATTAAAATTTAATGGGGACGTGACCGTGACCCCCCCCCCCATTTGCGCCCCTACCCTTCCTTCCTCCCCCTACCTCCTTCTTCTCCTCTTCCTCCTTCTCCTCTTCCTCCTTTTTTTTTAAACTCTTTTTTTCAATGGGGGGGGGGGCATGGCCTGCTGGGCCCCTTGGATACGCCATTGCGGGGGTGGGTGGGGGGGGGCGCTCCATCTCACCAGCGGTTTCAAGTGCTCTCACATCTTCAGTATCTGGGTGACTGCCTAGAATGGTAAAATGGCTTAAATGATGGGAAATTGCTTAAGTTTATTTGTTTTCTTTACTTCGTTTCATAGCAGTTTCATAGCTCCTTTTCTTACTAGCGCCTAGCGGCGGGCTATCCGCGTACGGTGCCTTCGGCCCCGCTTGACACTGTGAGCATGGAACAGAATCAAGTGAAGATTTATTTACAAATAATATTTTTCGTATAATAGTGTATACGGTACTTGTTGTTGTAGTGTATTTTTGAGGTATCGACCGTGCTGTATTGTGGGAGTTACTAATTTTCAGCAGCCAGGTACCCTTTTTCAGATCGCTCGCGATCTACATCATGTAAACCCAGTCAATAGTTAGGTCACCCAAGCCCTATATAAAAGCTATGAAGATTGTTAAACGGGGTCAGTAGTCACAAACATGCACAAACACAATAGTCGAACGACCTTGCTATTGTCAAAACTCCCTACACAGAGGACTGCAGTACAAATCTGTACGATGTTCGCCATGTAATGTCTATGGCGCCTAATGGCGGATTTCATTCCGTGGTATGAAGCTATGAAGTTTCCGTGGTCTTCGCTATCTCCAAGCAGATAGAGCAATACGTACACGGAATTTTTTGTAGACGAGGGTTCATTTCATGATTTGGTGAGGTTTAGAATGAGTTAGGATTCCTGTAATTTCGAAGACCACAGAATTTCAAAACGTGAATTTTCCAACATTTTACGACATAAATTTGGTCACAAAACGTGTTTAATACTATACATTTTACCGATCTGCAGATGTTATTGACCCTCCTCTAAAATTCTACCTGATTTTTAGCACGTTTCTCAGTTTTTGAGATGCCCAAATAGACCATTTTCCGAAGCTATATCTAGCAAATATTGCAGTCACTGATACTCCATTGTTTTCTTGCGTATAACAAAATATGACATGCAGCGTGACCTCCCTACTGACTGAACCCTTGGCCTTTTTTGGCGTTAGTGTTAGTACTTGATACCTGAATTTTTTTACATGCTTGGTGAATGTATATAATCAACTAACTAGGCCTATCTGAAAAATTATTATTAAATGTGCCTTTGAAATAAATAAATTATTGAACCAGGCAGTGCCATTTTATTACTAACACTATAAATAATATAAACACCAGTACAGAACAGTGGAACGGTCGTGGACGGTAGTGGGATTTAGTAATTAATAAACAATTAATAATTTACCCTTCCATCACATCAGCGGCACGTGCCAGTCCGAGTTTCAACATTTATAAGAACCGGTTGGAAATCTTGTCCAGTCTACAATAACGTAATCAAGTTTCCACGTAATCTCTGTTCAAATATCCAAAATCCCGATCAAAACATTTTCTTTCTGCTGACAGAAATTAATGGGAAAAGTGAAAGTGATTTTCTATCTGACAATATGACAGTTGATGGAAACAAATTCTAAATATAGCGGGACATATTAACCATAAATACCGCATTCATTGCGTGTCAAAACTAAAAAAAAGTTAAGAAAGACTTCAAAACAAATATAATGTATTCGTAAATGGGAATAAACAGGATCAACAATATAGAATAAATGTAAAAATAAAATACTTTTCCATTTTCTTCACAAATTTTCGCAGAAATTGCACGTTAGAAAAAATGATCTGGAAATATTCATAGTCTATTATACCAGGCGTTTTGATTAATACATGTAATCCAGGCGGAGCTGTTTTGACTGATGTGGTGAGGGCGGTATTGCAACTTATCTACTGCAATTCTCTGGCAATTCTTAAACAATTCAATTCGAGTTATTCAGCACTATCCCTTTTATGTTATGGATACAAATTGTGTATTCCTATATTATTGCTGAGTGAATCGATATAATATGGATGTATGCAACCCACACTCCTGAAGCCATCTTAAATATTGAAACATTGAAACTAATACGCGCAAAAATTTGTATTTTTATACCTAAAAGGTTCGGTTTAACGCCCCATCATGACAAGCCTGTGTGGCAAATAAGATTGGATCAAGACTATTCTTTTCTCATGTCCGAAGGCTGATAGCAAAATTGTTAACTTTATTTGTTCGAAGTGGCTCTTTTTACTTCATTCTTTTCTTCCATCTTTTCTAACTTTCATTTCATTCAGCCAGCATGCTTATCAATAGGGTTTTTAAGCCTGCCCGAGCATTTTGCTTGAGCCTGGTCCCTTCAGGACCCAAACGTGTGTCCGTCCGGACCGACCGTTTAAACAAATTATGGGGGACGTGACTTCGTAGCCCCCCTCCCAATTTGCGCCGCCAATGCCCCTACCCTCCCTCCTCCCTTCTACCTCCTTCTACGCTTGTAGAAGAGGGGGGGCTGGGAGTCCTGGATACACCATTGTGTGGCTGAGTGATCGGTTTGGAGTTATATACTAGTAGAGTTCAATGAAATGATGGCCCGGATGAAATGATTCCCGCCGTAATCCAGTGTGTCTTCAATGATATCCAAATTAGGCTGGAAATCGCTGGAGGAACGTAGAAGCTGCTTCCAGACTCACCCTCCCTGTAAGTCCGTCAACCACATAGTCGCCAGCCATGAATACAGACCGGCTCCAAAGTAAACCAGAAAGGGCCAGGGGGTATATCTACACGCAAATCAGCATCAATCTCATTTATTACGACATCAAAGAAAGGTTGTCTTAAATTCTCTTTCCTACCAAGATCTGTTGAAGCCTTCAAATCCAAACTTAGTAATATGCAGATGTCATCTTTCCTAAGGCCTAAAAAAAATTGTTTGATTGGCGTAACCCGACCGACCCTATTTTGACCGCCGACCCTAAACATTTTTTTTAATACTTTTTTACTCTTTTTTTTTGTGTGAGAATTTTTTTTTTAATTTTTAAAAAACAGTGAAAATGTGTATTTGTGCCATTTGTTTATGTCTGTATGGTATATATGTGTGCTGGTATATAAAATTTCATAGACGTTTTATAGATTTAAAAAAAACAAAAAAAAACAACACAAATCCGACCTACCCACCCTATTTTTTTCTTCTATGTTACGCCGATCAAACCTTTTTTAGGCCTAAAGGGGGCTCACCATTAACCACGCGTCGCGAGCAGCGCCTGCAACTATTTATTAATATCCCGCAGTGGAGTTTGTTGGAGTATTTGACAGATACAGAAAGCTTGACGGTCTTAAACCTGTTCGACGGCGA
The DNA here is from genome assembly GCA_035610835.1 of Ophiura sarsii. Lineage (NCBI taxonomy): Eukaryota > Metazoa > Echinodermata > Ophiuroidea > Amphilepidida > Ophiuridae > Ophiura > Ophiura sarsii. The sequence continues at coordinate 122,625,159 of CM069441.1, read as the reverse complement.
ACCCATTAGTACTTGTTAAATTAACCTATATTTAAAATATGAATAGCCTACCCGTCGTATATAAACTGCTCAAAAAAGTTCGGAAATTTGTTTTCAATCGCAGATTTTTCAAATAGCCTATTCACATTGTGTTTCATATCAATGAGAAGCTGAGTGTTCCGCTTTCCAGCAATACTCATTCGTAGCAATCACTTGTGTCAGGGCTTAGCCACCTGCTTGTGAATCACGGTGGGAGGGTCTCATTCAAAATGTGCCAAATTCACCCCTATTTCGTAACCAAACGAACAACTCTGTCATGATCTGGTCAACGAAGTCCCAGCCAACACGTATGCATGGGCCCCATGTGGGCCCTTTATGGGCCACTTTGTGGGCCCCATTTGGGCGGCCCACATAGGACCCTTAATATTTTGGCCACTTTGTTCTTAAGGGGCCATGCGAGTTGGCCCTCATGGGTCCAATGGGGGGGGGGGGGGGGGGGGGGGGGGGGTGGGGGGTAACATGGGTTTAATTAGGGTCAAATCAGGGTTTTAAATGGGCTTGCCCTTATAAAACAGATTAGGTAATTGTTAATTGAATTATTTACATAGGCCTATCCGAATAAATGACTGGCAATTGCTTTTTATTAACATTCTCCAACAAAATTGTTTATGTGTTAACAGTTTTGTGTTATGTTCTTACTTGCCATTAAATTATGATATAGTGCATGATGTGGATTAAATCATTTATCAAAATTTATAAATATGAAATCCATAGTGTTACAAAACCAATATAACCAGGGTCAGTGCGCATGCGTGGAATTACCCTGATGTAACCCGTCCCATGTGGTCAGCCCATATGGGACCCTGATAGGTTTACCCAAACGTAGCCCATTATGGCCCTTGTAAAACCCACATGGGGTCCATGTGGTCAGCCTATATGGGACCCTGATAGGTTTACCCAAACGCAGTCCATTATGACCCTTGTAAAACCCACATGGGGCCCATGTGGTCAGCCTATATGGGACCCTGATAGATTTACCCAAACGTAGCCCATTATGGCCCTTGTAAAACCCACATGGGGCCCATGTGGTCAGCCTATATGGGACCCTGATAGATTTACCCAAACGTAGCCCATTATGGCCCTTGTAAAACCATGATGGGGCCCATGTGGTCAGCCTATATGGGACCCTGATAGGTTTACCCAACCGTAGCCCAGTATGGCCCTTGTGAAACCCATATGGGACCCATGTGGTCAGCCTATATGGGACCCTGATAGGTTTACCCAAACGTAGCCCATTATGACCCTTGTAAAACCCATATGGGACCCATGTGGTTTGCCCGCACATAGCCCTTGCCCTCATTAGCCCTGATTGCCCACACGTAGCCCACGTGGGCCGGGGCCCATGCATACGTGTTGGCTGGGGTGTTACAGTGAAAAAACGCTGTTAAAAAAAACAACTGCTGCTGTTCAAGTATCCTACTCAAACGAATGTTTGAATTCACAAAACTTGTTTAAGCCGCGTACTTCTTGAAGAACCCTCGTTGTTTAAAACAGTTAGGCCTAAACAACTTTTTTTGCTGTGTTGTATAGAGAGATGTTCTTTAGACTCACTTCCGAGGACAACCTTATGAATTTGGCACATTCAGGTTGAGATCTCCCTATATTTTCAAGTACGTGGCTGAGCTCTGGGACATGTTCATATTGTGTTGCATACCAATTGAAAGCTGACGTGTTTATCTTTCCAGTGATACCAACTTCATAGCAACTACTTGTTTCAGAGCTCAGCCACGCACTTGGGAATATGTGGAGGACTTAATCTGAATGCCAAAATCATCAGTATTTGTCCTCAAAAGTCAATAGAGCATCTCTATAGCTCTCACAACATAGCAAAAATGTTGTTTAACCGTTTTAAACAACAGTGGTTCTTCACAGGGGCGGCCTGGCCACTGTGGCGATCGCCACATGGGCCGCTTGGTTCTGGGCCTCTCAGGACCGGTTACTCACATGTGTGTAAAGCATTTTTTCGGGCCGTTTTGACTCAAATTTGTCTTACCCCCCGCTACGCTGATATGGTCAAACAGGGCCGCTTTTAATCATTTTGCCACGGCCGCTTTCAGGTCCCACCCAGCTTAAACAAGGTTTGCGTATTTAAAACATTAGTTTAAGAATGGAATTTGAACAAACGGCTTTGTTTAAAGGTTTTAAACAGTGTTTTACAGTGTAGCCGTAAATGTTACACTTCATTGAAGAGTTGTTCTATTGCGGAGCACGAAATAGTGGTGAATTTAGCACATTTTGAATGTGACTTCCCCACATTCGTAAGCAGATGGCTATGCACTGAACCAAGGGATTGCTACGAATGACATGTCGTTGGAAAGAAGAACACATCAGCTTTCATTGATATGAAACACAATATAGGTTAACGTCTCTTATCTGGGGTTAAGGCCCTAAACCCCGAATAACGCACCTCATCTATGGATAAGGCGCCTTATCCCTAGTTTAACGCTTATCTGGGTTTACGTTCCTTATCTGGGGTTAAGGCGGAAATGACACACAAATCTATAAATACTGCAAGTCACGACTTGCGAATCCCCCTGGCTGGGAGATCAACTAAATGAGGTCGAAGGTCACATAGGGGTATGTTCCCCTGGTGTTACATGTTTCTTTTCTTCAAGTTTGACGTCAATCGGGCAACTTTTACGATTTGACCCGTGGATGACCTTTGATCTCAAATTAATTTTGACATGTTCCCCAGATTGCACGATTTAACCCCTTGTTGACCTTTGAACTTGGATGACCTCTAATGACCGTTGACCTCTAATTAATTAAGACTTGTTCACCCGGCACTCAGTGAAAAGTAGGCGGAGCAATGAGCAATATATATCTAGAACCGGGACCCCCCGCAAAGCTAAAAACACCGATTAATAAGTTATGATCAACGTTCATTAGTGGTGTGTTCACCCGGTGTTCATGTTTCTTTTCTCTAATTTTGACGTCAATCGGGCAACTTTTACGATTTGACCTCTGGATGACCTTAGATGACCTCTAATTATTATTTGACATGTTCCCCGGTGTTCATTGCACGAATTAACCTAGACTTTATCCTCCAGTCGTACATAGTCCGTCGAGAAGTCCCCTTCGCCCAGTGAGCTATAGAGCGCCCCCACACGAGAACCGACAGGCCCGAGCCGAAGGCGAGGGTCCTTCGGCATACGTCAAACTTGCGTTGGAAAGTCAACGCAAGTTTGACATTACAGTTAGCCAATCAGCGTTGGCTATGCGTTCGCCCTTTAGATTGCATTAAAAGCTATTGAAGCTGCTATGACCCGTTACCACGCGCCGCAACGCGCGAGTATGTGTACGCGGTACGCTTGTATTTTTAATTTGAGAGGGCAAGGCGTACATTTTAATAGTTAACTATTAAAATAATGGTTGGACACTCACAGAATAAGTGTAGAAGGCCTATGGTTTCTTCTGTTTCTTTATCAAATGTGCAAAAATGTGAGTCTTTCCGCCCTATATATGATTTTTCCAAAACAGGCGAAATTGGAACCATCTTAATTTTTATCAACGGTCCATTGGAATGGTATAAGAAAAAGAACCGATCGTTTTTTTAAACTATAAGGGACCGTTCATTATTTATGGTGGAGGGGGGTTGGGACAAATTCGAGGTTCGTATGTCAAAATTACCTAACCCCCCCTACAGCTGAAACTGCAAATTACATGACCCCCCCCTGCTAACCAGTAGTTTTTTACACAACCCCCCCCCCCCCCCCCCCAAAAAAAATCAACTTGTCACATCTTAGGGGCTGTCTTTTTCTTTTGTCCATGGATTCGTTGGTAAGTTCTGTTTGTGCCCTCTGAACGGCCAATAATTTAATGATACCCCTCTTGATCTTTTGAATGTGTGAATATACTAACTACATTGCGAGCGTAGCGAGGCGGAAAATTTGTCATATATTCATACATTTTGGGTGGTTTTGTGAGTCTTTATAATTATATTCCCCAAAAAAGTTAGAACATCCTGACAAAAACGTATGCAACATTCTACTTTTGTGAGCTTAGGTGCAGAGCTGAGAGTGAGACGAGGTGAAAAGCATTCAAGAAATTACCATTTTTAATCATATATTGTTGGATTTTGGAACATAGGTCTATAATACTCTATAGGCTAATTAATATGTTTTTATACACCCCATGACTCTAATGTTTTCAACCGTTGATGATTATTTAGGCGTTTTTTCAACAGATCGTCCGAGCAGGGATGCACAAAAAAGATTTGCTGTCCGAAGTCGTCTCATCATAAGTACATGTTTGAAGTTGATAGGTCGTAAGAAAATGTGCGCGAAGCGCAGAAAAAATGGCATTACACTCCAAAATAGCCTCTAAAATCACCCCAATCACCATCTTTATAGTTAAAAAAAAAGGTTACACAACCCCCTCTGTTTAAGAATAAAAAGTTACATAGCCCCCCCCCCCTATTTCAACATATGAAAGTTACATGACCCCCTATATTTTACCCAACACCCCTCCAGCATAAATAATGAACGGTCCCTAATATGTCTAACTTGCTTTCCCATTTTCTATAAATTTTTGTTTGACCTTTTTAGACGAGATTAGAGAATCATAATTATATTAACCTTTTTTGAACATTTGATGTCGAGTGTTATAATTTTAAAGTAAATTACGGCTCTATACATTTTCGTTTGACCTTTTTAGACGAGGTTAGAGAATCATAATAACCTTCTTTCATTTATAGGCCTAACACTCGACATCAAACATGTCAAATATCCAAAGAACTTCTTTGAACATTTGATGTCGAGTGTTATACGACATTCCCCCACTACCTGTGGCGCCACCAGGGGCCCCAGCATGCATGCCCCCCCCCCCCCCCCCTCATATTTAAAAAGAGTAAAAAACTAAAAAGGAAGACAATTAAGGAGGAAGAGGAGAATGAGGAGGAAGGGTAACTAGCATAGACAGAGCAAGCGGGCGGGGGCACGCCCCCATGCCCCCCACTATTTTCACGGTGGGGACACCCCCCCCCCAAAAAAAATAAATAAAATGAAAATGGGCGCTTTGTTCAATGTTTAATTATTTAAGCTTAACACGTAGTTTCAGGAACGTTGTCTGGACCAGTTTTAAGAAAAACAAGACGTTTTTGCACGCTTCGCGTGAATTAGTTCATTGTTTAATTATTCAAGCTTAACAATATTGTTTTTTAGGAACGTTGTCTGGACCATTTTAATGAAAAAAACTAGAAGTTTTTGCACGCTTCGCGCGTTCAATGTTTATTATTCAAGCTTAACAACATGGTTTCAGGAACGTTGTCTGGACCATTTTAATGAAAAAAAACTAGACGTTTTAATTATTCAAGCTTATAAACAACATGGTTTCAGGAACGTTGTCTGGACCATTTTAGTTAGAAAACCAGTGTATAGCCATTTTTTGCGCGCTTCCCGCGAATTTTTTTTCAATGATTATTATTCAAGCTTTAGTAACAACATGTTTCAGGAACGTTTTCTGGACCATTTTAGTTAGAAAACTAGACAATTTTGCGCGCTTCGAGCGAATTAGTTTCATTGTTTTATTATTCAAGCTTAAACAAGATGGCTTCAGGAACGTTTTTCTGGACTTTTTTGTGTTAAAATTGCCAATCTGTGCGAGCTTGGTTTCAAGGTTTAATTATTCATGCTTGTATAAAATTGCCAATTTGTGCTCGCTTCGCGCGAATTATGTTCAATGTTTAATTATTCAAGTTTAACAAGATGGTTTCAGGAACGTTTTTAGGGTTTTTGTAAATAGCTAATTTTTCAGGAATGTCACATGTCAAATAGGCCTAGATATGAAACATGGGGTCACTCAAGCGTGACAAACTTCTTTTACTTTATGATGAAAACAAATTACATTTTGTCAAAAGGGTAAAACTGCCATGTCTTCTGCACAAAAGTGTATTTTCAGTTTGATAAGTCCATGCGCAATGTTACAATGTATTCATGATGAGCTAAAATCAAAATACTAATGGAAGGTTTATATGTCAAGGATGAAGAAAAAACAACTGATATAATTCATTGATTTTCATACGAAAAATGAATGAACTTTGGGCATCGATGGGTATAGTAGTAATCATTTTGGGACAGCCTGTGCGTATGTTATGTATAGTGAGTACAGGGTGTCCCAAAAGTTTCGAAACCATTTAAAGATTTGTAACTCGCAATACCATAACATTGTTTGATTTGCTGAACGCCCTGTTATAAAGTCACCGTTTATTTAAAATCCTTGACATTATTCAGCTCATTATACAATGCTTACAGTTGGGGGAACTTTCGTCTGTATTTTAGCAACACAGATAGCTGTTATTGTATGTTTGGTACCAAAATAAATCTACAAGTCTTCTCTATCCAAAGACACTTCTCTAGGAGCGCATTTTTTTGTTTTGTTCATAAAACTGTTTAGTTTTTAAAATGTTGACCAAAAAGTGTCAACAAATTGATTTTTTAACCTCAAAAATTCAAATAAAATTGCGCTCCTAGAGGGGGCGCACCACCAAATCACTCCGCATTTATGTAATAACGCAATTCGGTTAATGAAGTTCTAACATTGAAGTCACGATTTTAATAAGAAGATAGGCTTGAAATTGCACGATATTCGGCAATATGATTGAGATATAAGTTAAGATTATATAACCAACAAATCATACTATTTTGAAAACGTTAAGCTAAAATAGGCACGCGGATGTTCACGACAGCCGATACCCAAATATGAGTGATGTGTATCATTGAAAATAGGGTTGCGGCGCTATTTGTCGCTGTAGCGGGAAAAGTCAAGGGATAGGACCATGTTTTGACCGGTGATTTAGAGAGTTGAGATAATTTTCCGTATTTTGAGAGCAAACAGTGTCTCTCAAGTACTGCAGAATATTTCAAAATATGACCATGAAAATGACTCTAAACACGTCTGAAAATGCGCCGCGTATAATTTACGGAGTGTCCCACGCATAAATATTCAACAGGGTTTTCCAAATTTTGGTAAAATATTCAAAAAATTGAAGACAAATGCTTGAATTTGATATCAAACACTATATCTCAAGTTTTGCAGAAAGCGCCACAATAGCACCGTGAACATGACTGTCAACACTCAATTTTCATGAAGCGTATCTTTGGTGGTGCGCCCCCTAGAGAAATGTCTTTAGATGCTTTTAGTGTAATTTCGGCATTTTTAACCATGAAAAAACTGATTTTGTTACGGTGTCCGGAAAAAAATTGGTAAATATTGTACAATTTTTTTACTGACAATTGATGGATTCTCTGACTCATTTCCTTTCCAATAATGTATACTTTTATAAACATCACATTAATAGTTCAAAAGTTTCAGCGCTTGATAAACTTCATGTCGAAAGGGTTAACACCCATATCCATCTCTTCTGAGGAGCGAGGATTGTCTTATAACCAATTGTTGCGCGCTTTGAGCGAATTAGTTTCGGTCTTATTATTCAAACTTAAAAAGATGGCTTCAGGAACGTTTTTTTAGACCTTTTTATATTTACAATATTTTCCGCTCAATATGACTTCAGAAACGTTTTTCTGGACCATTTTAAAGTGTTATACAATAACCAATTTTTGCGCGCTACGCGTGAATTAGTTTCAAAGTTTTATTATTCAAGCGTTAGGCCTACAAGATGGCGTTAGGAACTTTTTTCTAGACATTTTAATTTTATAGCCAATTCTTTTCGCGCTACACGCGAATTAGTTTAAATGTTTTATTATTCGAGCTTAATAGCGTGGCTTCAGGAACAGTGGCGTAGCCAGAGGGGGGCGAGGGGGCGATCGCCCCCCCCCCCCCCAATATTGATGTCGTGTCGGTTGAGATTGGCACTGTCGGTTCATTTGACCAGAGGAATCATGGATTTATGATTGTCAAAAGTACACATATGAAATTTTTTCGCGCATAACAGTCACCTAAATGCAATATTCGTTGGTACAAGCTTGTTTACAGCCAAAATGTACCTTAATCGTGCCAAAAATAGGTGTAAAGTCAATAAATTTCGCGCGCTACGCGCGCGTGTCTTCACTTAAAACAATCTTGTCGGTTCATTTTCACTTCTCGCCCCCCCCCCCCAATATGAATAACCTGGCTACGTCACTGTTCAGGAACGTTTTTCTGGACCATTTTAGTGTTACAATAGCCAGTTTACGCGCGAAGTATTTTCAATGTCTTATTATTCAAGCCAGGATGGGTTCAGGAACGTTTTTCAGGACATTTTTTATTTTTACAATAGCAAAATTGTTAGCGCTTTGATATGGAACGCCGTTTGTAAACATTTGAACAATCATAACTTGTGTGTGTATATGTAACATTTGTGTGTATATTATTGGTGAACAATCATAATTTGTGTGTGTATATGTAACATTTGTGTGTATATTATTGGTTGTGCACACACAAATTATGATTGTTCAAAGATTTACAAACGGCGTACCATGGAACGCCGTTTGTAAATATTTGAACGTTCAAAGATTTACAAACGGCGTACCATGGTACGCCGTTTGTAAATCTTTGAACAATCATTGTTCAAAGATTTACAAACGGCGTTTGGAGAAAAGGCACTGTTACTATATAGTATTAAATGTAATTGGATGACCAGTTATGCAAGCTCAGCTATACAGAGCCTTGTGGACTCGGACTCGAACCCGAGTCCGTCGGACTCGAACCCGAGTCCAGTCAAACATGGCAAATTTCAAACAAGCCTCTTTTTTTAGGCCTAAGTTACACATGATTGTACAAGATACTGCTATACATGTGAGGGCAGTATATTGTGGACAGTTGACGTGTATTATAATGACCTAATTGAGACACTTTTATTTCCAAGTTATTCAGTATTTGGACTTATATATTAAAAGTTGAAATTTGCCATGTTTGACTGGACTCGGGTTCGAGTCCGAGTCCACAAGGCTTGAGTCCGAGTCCAATGGGTATGAGTATGAGTCCATACTAGGACTCATCCATTGAGTCCGAGTCAGACTTGCTCCAACACTGCCTTTAACCTGTTTAGGGTCCTGTATAGCTGAGCTTGCATAACTGGTCATCCAATTACATTTAATACTATATAGTAACAGTGCCTTTTCTCCAAACGCCGTTTGTAAATCTTTGAACAATGATTGTTCAAAGATTTACAAACGGCGTACCATGGTACGCCGTTTGTAAATCTTTGAACGTTCAAATATTTACAAACGGCGTTCCATGGTACGCCGTTTGTAAATCTTTGAACAATCATAATTTGTGTGTGCACAACCAATAATATACACACAAATGTTACATATACACACACAAATTATGATTGTTCACCAATAATATACACACAAATGTTACATATACACACACAAGTTATGATTGTTCAAATGTTTACAAACGGCGTTCCATACTTTGAAACCTAATTCGCGCGGAACGTTTTTCGGGACCAATTCAGTTAAAAACTGAAACCGTCTCACATAACCCCTGCCGCAAAAACGTGCTCGCTCGCGCCGCTTACCTAATGATTAAAGGGGCACTAAGAGATGTGTTGGAGACTGCGCCCTCAATTATGATAACAACTGGGATTAGTGTATTTTTATAATTGTATTACATGTATGAACTTACACCTATAAGGATTAAGAAAAATCAGCCCTCTTTGTACAAGAAAACGTCGATTCAAAAATGCTCGTACAGCCGCGACGAGCATTTTACGCCCGACGGTATTCCCCTGCAGTACGCGTGATACATAACGCGAACCATATTTTCATAGAGGGCGTTTTTCAATAAATAGCGATGATATTGTTTTAATCAAGTTTTGCTGTGTTTTTGTTAGTAGAAACAACAATAATGGCAATTTTTTAATGTTCATCTTTAATTCTGAAGTAAATTTTTAAACATTGAAAGTTTTCAACACCACTTAATGTCCCTTTAACATAGCCTATAGCCTATACACCTTCCCAGATAATCTGCTCAGTTCCTTGATACATTCTTCAAGAGGATCATGTAAAGTTCACATTAAGAAAGTGAGCTTGGACAACAATAGGTTTTGATATGTTTAATTTTCAATATTGTAAAGTTTCTTAATTTGACCATTCATAAATTAGTTTTCTTATAAGAGATTCCATGACATGTTCAGTTCAAATTTACCATACTCTCGACATTAGTTGAGAATACAATTCTGAGAGCTTTAAAATTGTCCTCTGCATTAATACTCCAGCCCATGTTACTGGGATTTCATTATATTGTATTTAGACTCACCTTTTCTGAGCCTATTTTAATATTAAAATATTAAAATATTATCCAAACTGCTTTAACAAATCTAGCATCTCATGGATTGGCAGAACCATCAAGGAAGAGAACGGTATCATCAGCATCGCATCCATATTGAGAAAACGATATTCCCTATCCGCTAGTAAAACCCCTTTAATATTTTTATTTTTACGATAACAGTTATATACCTACGTAATTCTTATTTCATGATTTAGTCATTTCGATGCAGATGATATCAAAATTATTAGCACGATTCCCAGTCCCACATGTCATGATATTGCTTCATGAACAATATATCTATCATTCAACCCTTTTTCTCATACATTATTACATTTCATGGTTTCTAAAATCTATAAACTGTAAATAATATTTTTTTCCAAATTCCATTTTTCTCGGCAATGTCTCTGCCCTTTTACACTTTGAAGCATTTTTTTGGTAAATGGCACATATTTGACTTTTAGTGCCAACTTTATTTTAATCAAGCATATTTTGAGACAGTATAAAGCATATGAGACAAAACAAACAGCATCTGCAAGGTAATTTAATCGTCTTGAAGTTCCTATAAATGTCAATTAGTAAATTATTTAATAATCAAAAGTGGCACAATCAGTTTTTAAGTGTCCGTAATAGTTGATCAAGCATCTCGATTTCACGTGTTAAGCGAATTAATGTTGGTCAAGGCTCACATTCTGATTCATCATGAAATACAATTTAAGATTAAAACATTTGGAAATCTTAAAATGTTAGCCAAAAAGGTTTAAACTTAAGGTGATGAGGCCAATATAATGTCGTGAAGCTAAAAGTTCAATGGTGAGTGAGGACAGGTCAAGCATGAAAAAAAGAATTGGAGCCAATAGCAATTTACCTATTTTGAAAATAAGAAAGTGGCTCCCAAGAATTTTTAAAGTATTTTCTGAAACCATCACAATCGATGGGAACCAAAATTAACCCTTGAGGCAGCCTTTTTCGCGATTTCTTTCGGGATGGGGCGATTTTGTCAAAAGTGAAAAGGACGAGTGCCAAGTGGACCTTTTACACTAAAAGGAGAGGAAGGGGGCTAACTTGTCAAACACACCCCAATCCTCTTTTGAACTTTGTTGTTGTTGTTAGTGGTGGGTTTTGTTGTTGTTGTTTTTCCCATTTTTTTTTTTGGGGGGGGGGGGGACTTACCAAAGGAATTTTTGAGTGACTTCTGTACTTCTGAGGACCTTAATATGTCATGTACAGGCTGTCCCAATATGATTAGTACCCATCGATGACCACATTTGACTAATTCTTTCATCATGAAGATCAATGATAATAAAAGTTTTTTTTGTTGTAATCTATTGTAAAATATTGTAACCTTTCGTGAGATTTTTAAATTATTAAAATCGGATCGACTTATCAAACTGGCAATAGGCTATACGCCATTTTGTAAGGGTTGGTGATTTAAAAAAAATCCGTCTTCTTCTCTAACCTTTTATTCCCATCTCTCTTTTATAACTGTTGTTATACAGTTAGGCCTAGGTTGTTCAAATAACTAATGATTATTTTAGTTTAAGTCAATTTTGAGGATATAAAAAATAATCGGCTCACTTGAGTGATTTCAAACATTGTTTCTATTTCGCTTCTTTCACTTTTGAAGCTAATTAATTTTGAGAACATATTTTATCTCAATCTATATTGACAACCTCTCAACAGTATTTGCATTGCATTCATTGGGGCAAGCACATTTTTTATGTGATAACAAGTAAGTAGATTATCTCTACTTCCTGCCATACCAGTAGCGCAAAATCACCAACTTGATCATCCAATGTGATAATTAAATCACTAAATACAACTTGCAACCCCCTGATGCCCCCCAAATTAAATAATGAAATTACAAACCAAAAAAAAAGGAGTCAGATATGCCCCCCCCCCCCTGATGACATGCCTGTCCCCCCATATGCCCCCCCCCCAAAAAAAAAAAAAAAATTAAAACAAATAAATTGAAGACCCTATAGTTACGCTCTGTGCAAAACCATATCAAACTTCATCCAATCCAAAATACAGTCTCATTTGATCAGACTAACAATGTGTCATCACTCATCAGCATGCGCGTGGACGGTTTGTTTGAAACGCTGAGCACGCGCGTTAGTGCAAGTGACACGCACACAGGGGGCTCCTCTTTGGGAAACACAATCCGACTGGGCGTGGACATACCATATTTGGTTAACTACGTCATTCGTTAAATTGGACATTTGGCAGGTCACCGTTTATTATAATGAGCGCGCTGCGGGGGGTATGGCCGTATGCCGAAGGACCCTCGCCTTCGGCTCGGGCCTGTCGGTTCTCGTGTGGGGGCGCTCTATAGCTCACTGGGCGAAGGCGAAGGGGACTTCTCGACGGACTAGTCGTACATAGTCCGTCGAGAAGTCCCCTTCGCCCAGTGAGCTATAGAGCGCCCCCACACGAGAACCGACAGGCCCGAGCCGAAGGCGAGGGTCCTTCGGCATACGTCAAACTTGCGTTGGAAAGTCAACGCAAGTTTGACATTACAGTTAGCCAATCAGCGTTGGCTATGCGTTCGCCCTTTAGATTGCATTAAAAGCTATTGAAGCTGCTATGACCCGTTACCACGCGCCGCAACGCGCGAGTATGTGTACGCGGTACGCTTGTATTTTTAATTTGAGAGGGCAAGGCGTACATTTTAATAGTTAACTATTAAAATAATGGTTGGACACTCACAGAATAAGTGTAGAAGGCCTATGGTTTCTTCTGTTTCTTTATCAAATGTGCAAAAATGTGAGTCTTTCCGCCCTATATATGATTTTTCCAAAACAGGCGAAATTGGAACCATCTTAATTTTTATCAACGGTCCATTGGAATGGTATAAGAAAAAGAACCGATCGTTTTTTTAAACTATAAGGGACCGTTCATTATTTATGGTGGAGGGGGGTTGGGACAAATTCGAGGTTCGTATGTCAAAATTACCTAACCCCCCCTACAGCTGAAACTGCAAATTACATGACCCCCCCCTGCTAACCAGTAGTTTTTTACACAACCCCCCCCCCCCCCCCCCCCCAAAAAAAAAAATCAACTTGTCACATCTTAGGGGCTGTCTTTTTCTTTTGTCCATGGATTCGTTGGTAAGTTCTGTTTGTGCCCTCTGAACGGCCAATAATTTAATGATACCCCTCTTGATCTTTTGAATGTGTGAATATACTAACTACATTGCGAGCGTAGCGAGGCGGAAAATTTGTCATATATTCATACATTTTGGGTGGTTTTGTGAGTCTTTATAATTATATTCCCCCAAAAAAGTTAGAACATCCTGACAAAAACGTATGCAACATTCTACTTTTGTGAGCTTAGGTGCAGAGCTGAGAGTGAGACGAGGTGAAAAGCATTCAAGAAATTACCATTTTTAATCATATATTGTTGGATTTTGGAACATAGGTCTATAATACTCTATAGGCTAATTAATATGTTTTTATACACCCCATGACTCTAATGTTTTCAACCGTTGATGATTATTTAGGCGTTTTTTCAACAGATCGTCCGAGCAGGGATGCACAAAAAAGATTTGCTGTCCGAAAGTCGTCTCATCATAAGTACATGTTTTGAAGTTGATAGGTCGTAAGAAAATGTGCGCGAAGCGCAGAAAAAATGGCATTACACTCCAAAATAGCCTCTAAAATCACCCCAATCACCATCTTTATAGTTAAAAAAAAAGGTTACACAACCCCCTCTGTTTAAGAATAAAAAGTTACATAGCCCCCCCCCCCCTATTTCAACATATGAAAGTTACATGACCCCCTATATTTTACCCAACACCCCTCCAGCATAAATAATGAACGGTCCCTAATATGTCTAACTTGCTTTCCCATTTTCTATAAATTTTTGTTTGACCTTTTTAGACGAGATTAGAGAATCATAATTATATTAACCTTTTTTGAACATTTGATGTCGAGTGTTATAATTTTAAAGTAAATTACGGCTCTATACATTTTCGTTTGACCTTTTTAGACGAGGTTAGAGAATCATAATAACCTTCTTTCATTTATAGGCCTAACACTCGACATCAAACATGTCAAATATCCAAAGAACTTCTTTGAACATTTGATGTCGAGTGTTATACGACATTCCCCCACTACCTGTGGCGCCACCAGGGGCCCCAGCATGCCATGCCCCCCCCCTCATATTTAAAAAGAGTAAAAAACTAAAAAGGAAGACAATTAAGGAGGAAGAGGAGAATGAGGAGGAAGGGTAACTAGCATAGACAGAGCAAGCGGGCGGGGGCACGCCCCCATGCCCCCCACTATTTTCACGGTGGGGACACCCCCCCCCCAAAAAAAAATAAATAAAATGAAAATGGGCGCTTTGTTCAATGTTTAATTATTTAAGCTTAACACGTAGTTTCAGGAACGTTGTCTGGACCAGTTTTAAGAAAAAACAAGACGTTTTTGCACGCTTCGCGTGAATTAGTTTCATTGTTTAATTATTCAAGCTTAACAATATTGTTTTTTAGGAACGTTGTCTGGACCATTTTAATGAAAAAAAACTAGACGTTTTAATTATTCAAGCTTATAAACAACATGGTTTCAGGAACGTTGTCTGGACCATTTTAGTTAGAAAACCAGTGTATAGCCATTTTTTGCACGCTTCGCGCGTTCAATGTTTATTATTCAAGCTTAACAACATGGTTTCAGGAACGTTGTCTGGACCATTTTAATGAAAAAAAACTAGACGTTTTAATTATTCAAGCTTATAAACAACATGGTTTCAGGAACGTTGTCTGGACCATTTTAGTTAGAAAACCAGTGTATAGCCATTTTTTGCGCGCTTCCCGCGAATTTTTTTTCAATGATTATTATTCAAGCTTTAGTAACAACATGTTTCAGGAACGTTTTCTGGACCATTTTAGTTAGAAAACTAGACAATTTTGCGCGCTTCGAGCGAATTAGTTTCATTGTTTTATTATTCAAGCTTAAACAAGATGGCTTCAGGAACGTTTTTCTGGACTTTTTTGTGTTAAAATTGCCAATCTGTGCGAGCTTGGTTTCAAGGTTTAATTATTCATGCTTGTATAAAATTGCCAATTTGTGCTCGCTTCGCGCGAATTATGTTCAATGTTTAATTATTCAAGTTTAACAAGATGGTTTCAGGAACGTTTTTAGGGTTTTTGTAAATAGCTAATTTTTCAGGAATGTCACATGTCAAATAGGCCTAGATATGAAACATGGGGTCACTCAAGCGTGACAAACTTCTTTTACTTTATGATGAAAACAAATTACATTTTGTCAAAAGGGTAAAACTGCCATGTCTTCTGCACAAAAGTGTATTTTCAGTTTGATAAGTCCATGCGCAATGTTACAATGTATTCATGATGAGCTAAAATCAAAATACTAATGGAAGGTTTATATGTCAAGGATGAAGAAAAAACAACTGATATAATTCATTGATTTTCATACGAAAAATGAATGAACTTTGGGCATCGATGGGTATAGTAGTAATCATTTTGGGACAGCCTGTGCGTATGTTATGTATAGTGAGTACAGGGTGTCCCAAAAGTTTCGAAACCATTTAAAGATTTGTAACTCGCAATACCATAACATTGTTTGATTTGCTGAACGCCCTGTTATAAAGTCACCGTTTATTTAAAATCCTTGACATTATTCAGCTCATTATACAATGCTTACAGTTGGGGGAACTTTCGTCTGTATTTTAGCAACACAGATAGCTGTTATTGTATGTTTGGTACCAAAATAAATCTACAAGTCTTCTCTATCCAAAGACACTTCTCTAGGAGCGCATTTTTTTGTTTTGTTCATAAAACTGTTTAGTTTTTAAAATGTTGACCAAAAAGTGTCAACAAATTGATTTTTTAACCTCAAAAATTCAAATAAAATTGCGCTCCTAGAGGGGGCGCACCACCAAATCACTCCGCATTTATGTAATAACGCAATTCGGTTAATGAAGTTCTAACATTGAAGTCACGATTTTAATAAGAAGATAGGCTTGAAATTGCACGATATTCGGCAATATGATTGAGATATAAGTTAAGATTATATAACCAACAAATCATACTATTTTGAAAACGTTAAGCTAAAATAGGCACGCGGATGTTCACGACAGCCGATACCCAAATATGAGTGATGTGTATCATTGAAAATAGGGTTGCGGCGCTATTTGTCGCTGTAGCGGGAAAAGTCAAGGGATAGGACCATGTTTTGACCGGTGATTTAGAGAGTTGAGATAATTTTCCGTATTTTGAGAGCAAACAGTGTCTCTCAAGTACTGCAGAATATTTCAAAATATGACCATGAAAATGACTCTAAACACGTCTGAAAATGCGCCGCGTATAATTTACGGAGTGTCCCACGCATAAATATTCAACAGGGTTTTCCAAATTTTGGTAAAATATTCAAAAAATTGAAGACAAATGCTTGAATTTGATATCAAACACTATATCTCAAGTTTTGCAGAAAGCGCCACAATAGCACCGTGAACATGACTGTCAACACTCAATTTTCATGAAGCGTATCTTTGGTGGTGCGCCCCCTAGAGAAATGTCTTTAGATGCTTTTAGTGTAATTTCGGCATTTTTAACCATGAAAAAACTGATTTTGTTACGGTGTCCGGAAAAAAATTGGTAAATATTGTACAATTTTTTTACTGACAATTGATGGATTCTCTGACTCATTTCCTTTCCAATAATGTATACTTTTATAAACATCACATTAATAGTTCAAAAGTTTCAGCGCTTGATAAACTTCATGTCGAAAGGGTTAACACCCATATCCATCTCTTCTGAGGAGCGAGGATTGTCTTATAACCAATTGTTGCGCGCTTTGAGCGAATTAGTTTCGGTCTTATTATTCAAACTTAAAAAGATGGCTTCAGGAACGTTTTTTTAGACCTTTTTATATTTACAATATTTTCCGCTCAATATGACTTCAGAAACGTTTTTCTGGACCATTTTAAAGTGTTATACAATAACCAATTTTTGCGCGCTACGCGTGAATTAGTTTCAAAGTTTTATTATTCAAGCGTTAGGCCTACAAGATGGCGTTAGGAACTTTTTTCTAGACATTTTAATTTTATAGCCAATTCTTTTCGCGCTACACGCGAATTAGTTTAAATGTTTTATTATTCGAGCTTAATAGCGTGGCTTCAGGAACAGTGGCGTAGCCAGAGGGGGGCGAGGGGGCGATCGCCCCCCCCCCCCCCCCCCCAATATTGATGTCGTGTCGGTTGAGATTGGCACTGTCGGTTCATTTGACCAGAGGAATCATGGATTTATGATTGTCAAAAGTACACATATGAAATTTTTTCGCGCATAAGAGTCACCTAAATGCAATATTCGTTGGTACAAGCTTGTTTACAGCCAAAATGTACCTTAATCGTGCCAAAAATAGGTGTAAAGTCAATAAATTTCGCGCGCTACGCGCGCGTGTCTTCACTTAAAACAATCTTGTCGGTTCATTTTCACTTCTCGCCCCCCCCCCAATATGAATAACCTGGCTACGTCACTGTTCAGGAACGTTTTTCTGGACCATTTTAGTGTTACAATAGCCAGTTTACGCGCGAAGTATTTTCAATGTCTTATTATTCAAGCCAGGATGGGTTCAGGAACGTTTTTCAGGACATTTTTTATTTTTACAATAGCAAAATTGTTAGCGCTTTGATATGGAACGCCGTTTGTAAACATTTGAACAATCATAACTTGTGTGTGTATATGTAACATTTGTGTGTATATTATTGGTGAACAATCATAATTTGTGTGTGTATATGTAACATTTGTGTGTATATTATTGGTTGTGCACACACAAATTATGATTGTTCAAAGATTTACAAACGGCGTACCATGGAACGCCGTTTGTAAATATTTGAACGTTCAAAGATTTACAAACGGCGTACCATGGTACGCCGTTTGTAAATCTTTGAACAATCATTGTTCAAAGATTTACAAACGGCGTTTGGAGAAAAGGCACTGTTACTATATAGTATTAAATGTAATTGGATGACCAGTTATGCAAGCTCAGCTATACAGAGCCTTGTGGACTCGGACTCGAACCCGAGTCCGTCGGACTCGAACCCGAGTCCAGTCAAACATGGTAAATTTCAAACAAGCCTCTTTTTTTAGGCCTAAGTTACACATGATTGTACAAGATACTGCTATACATGTGAGGGCAGTATATTGTGGACAGTTGACGTGTATTATAATGACCTAATTGAGACACTTTTATTTCCAAGTTATTCAGTATTTGGACTTATATATTAAAAGTTGAAATTTGCCATGTTTGACTGGACTCGGGTTCGAGTCCGAGTCCACAAGGCTTGAGTCCGAGTCCAATGGGTATGAGTATGAGTCCATACTAGGACTCATCCATTGAGTCCGAGTCAGACTTGCTCCAACACTGCCTTTAACCTGTTTAGGGTCCTGTATAGCTGAGCTTGCATAACTGGTCATCCAATTACATTTAATACTATATAGTAACAGTGCCTTTTCTCCAAACGCCGTTTGTAAATCTTTGAACAATGATTGTTCAAAGATTTACAAACGGCGTACCATGGTACGCCGTTTGTAAATCTTTGAACGTTCAAATATTTACAAACGGCGTTCCATGGTACGCCGTTTGTAAATCTTTGAACAATCATAATTTGTGTGTGCACAACCAATAATATACACACAAATGTTACATATACACACACAAATTATGATTGTTCACCAATAATATACACACAAATGTTACATATACACACACAAGTTATGATTGTTCAAATGTTTACAAACGGCGTTCCATACTTTGAAACCTAATTCGCGCGGAACGTTTTTCGGGACCAATTCAGTTAAAAACTGAAACCGTCTCACATAACCCCTGCCGCAAAAACGTGCTCGCTCGCGCCGCTTACCTAATGATTAAAGGGGCACTAAGAGATGTGTTGGAGACTGCGCCCTCAATTATGATAACAACTGGGATTAGTGTATTTTTATAATTGTATTACATGTATGAACTTACACCTATAAGGATTAAGAAAAATCAGCCCTCTTTGTACAAGAAAACGTCGATTCAAAAATGCTCGTACAGCCGCGACGAGCATTTTACGCCCGACGGTATTCCCCTGCAGTACGCGTGATACATAACGCGAACCATATTTTCATAGAGGGCGTTTTTCAATAAATAGCGATGATATTGTTTTAATCAAGTTTTGCTGTGTTTTTGTTAGTAGAAACAACAATAATGGCAATTTTTTAATGTTCATCTTTAATTCTGAAGTAAATTTTTAAACATTGAAAGTTTTCAACACCACTTAATGTCCCTTTAACATAGCCTATAGCCTATACACCTTCCCAGATAATCTGCTCAGTTCCTTGATACATTCTTCAAGAGGATCATGTAAAGTTCACATTAAGAAAGTGAGCTTGGACAACAATAGGTTTTGATATGTTTAATTTTCAATATTGTAAAGTTTCTTAATTTGACCATTCATAAATTAGTTTTCTTATAAGAGATTCCATGACATGTTCAGTTCAAATTTACCATACTCTCGACATTAGTTGAGAATACAATTCTGAGAGCTTTAAAATTGTCCTCTGCATTAATACTCCAGCCCATGTTACTGGGATTTCATTATATTGTATTTAGACTCACCTTTTCTGAGCCTATTTTAATATTAAAATATTAAAATATTATCCAAACTGCTTTAACAAATCTAGCATCTCATGGATTTGGCAGAACCATCAAGGAAGAGAACGGTATCATCAGCATCGCATCCATATTGAGAAAAACGATATTCCCTATCCGCTAGTAAAACCCCTTTAATATTTTTATTTTTACGATAACAGTTATATACCTACGTAATTCTTATTTCATGATTTAGTCATTTCGATGCAGATGATATCAAAATTATTAGCACGATTCCCAGTCCCACATGTCATGATATTGCTTCATGAACAATATATCTATCATTCAACCCTTTTTCTCATACATTATTACATTTCATGGTTTCTAAAATCTATAAACTGTAAATAATATTTTTTTCCAAATTCCATTTTTCTCGGCAATGTCTCTGCCCTTTTACACTTTGAAGCATTTTTTTGGTAAATGGCACATATTTGACTTTTAGTGCCAACTTTATTTTAATCAAGCATATTTTGAGACAGTATAAAGCATATGAGACAAAACAAACAGCATCTGCAAGGTAATTTAATCGTCTTGAAGTTCCTATAAATGTCAATTAGTAAATTATTTAATAATCAAAAGTGGCACAATCAGTTTTTAAGTGTCCGTAATAGTTGATCAAGCATCTCGATTTCACGTGTTAAGGGGGGACTTAAGGAAGTTTTTTTGGAATTTTGTGAGTGCTGTAACTATTGAACTATTAATCAAATGCATATAAAAGTATACATATTTGGATGGGATTTTGGTCAGAGAATCCATTTTTGGCATCACTTTTGACCAAAAATGTTGATTTTTGAGAAAATCACAAAAAATCACTTTTTTGACCCAAATAAATTGAACAAGGCTAACAAAAATAATTTTGAGTAAAAAAAATCCAAATTGCTAGATTATGATGTAATGACACTAACTTAGGGACGAATTTTTTTTTTTAATACCTAATCTAATATTTTTTGAAATTTTGACAAAAAAGCGCCAAAAAAGTGATTTTTTCATTTTTTTCACTTTTTTGGCGCTTTTTTGTCAAAATTTCAAAAAATATTAGATTAGGTATTAAAAAAAAAAATTCGTCCCTAAGTTAGTGTCATTACATCATAATCTAGCAATTTGGAATTTTTTTACTCAAAATTATTTTTGTTAGCCTTGTTCAATTTTTTTGGGTCAAAAAAGTGATTTTTTGTGATTTTCTCAAAAATCAACATTTTTGGTCAAAATTGATGCCAAAAATGGATTCTCTGACCAAAATCCCTTCCAAAAATGTATACTTTTATATACATTTGATTAATAGTTCAATAGTTACAGCACTCACAAAATTCCAAAAAAACTTCCTTAAGTCCCCCCTTAAGCGAATTAATGTTGGTCAAGGCTCACATTCTGATTCATCATGAAATACAATTTAAAGATTAAAACATTTGGAAATCTTAAAATGTTAGCCAAAAAGGTTTAAACTTAAGGTGATGAGGCCAATATAATGTCGTGAAGCTAAAAGTTCAATGGTGAGTGAGGACAGGTCAAGCATGAAAAAAAGAATTGGAGCCAATAGCAATTTACCTATTTTGAAAATAAGAAAGTGGCTCCCAAGAATTTTTAAAGTATTTTCTGAAACCATCACAATCGATGGGAACCAAAATTAACCCTTGAGGCAGCCTTTTTCGCGATTTCTTTCGGGATGGGGCGGATTTTGTCAAAAGTGAAAAGGACGAGTGCCAAGTGGACCTTTTTACACTAAAAGGAGAGGAAGGGGGCTAACTTGTCAAACACACCCCAATCCTCTTTTGAACTTTGTTGTTGTTGTTAGTGGTGGGTTTTGTTGTTGTTGTTTTTCCCATTTTTTTTTTGGGGGGGGGGGGGACTTACCAAAGGAATTTTTGAGTGACTTCTGTACTTCTGAGGACCTTAATATGTCATGTACAGGCTGTCCCAATATGATTAGTACCCATCGATGACCACATTTGACTAATTCTTTCATCATGAAGATCAATGATAATAAAAGTTTTTTTTGTTGTAATCTATTGTAAAATATTGTAACCTTTCGTGAGATTTTTAAATTATTAAAATCGGATCGACTTATCAAACTGGCAATAGGCTATACGCCATTTTGTAAGGGTTGGTGATTTAAAAAAAATCCGTCTTCTTCTCTAACCTTTTATTCCCATCTCTCTTTTATAACTGTTGTTATACAGTTAGGCCTAGGTTGTTCAAATAACTAATGATTATTTTAGTTTAAGTCAATTTTGAGGATATAAAAAATAATCGGCTCACTTGAGTGATTTCAAACATTGTTTCTATTTCGCTTCTTTCACTTTTGAAGCTAATTAATTTTGAGAACATATTTTATCTCAATCTATATTGACAACCTCTCAACAGTATTTGCATTCATTGGGGCAAGCACATTTTTTATGTGATAACAAGTAAGTAGATTATCTCTACTTCCTGCCATACCAGTAGCGCAAAATCACCAACTTGATCATCCAATGTGATAATTAAATCACTAAATACAACTTGCAACCCCCTGATGCCCCCCAAATTAAATAATGAAATTACAAACCAAAAAAAAAGGAGTCAGATATGCCCCCCTCCCCCTGATGACATGCCTGTCCCCCCATATGCCCCCCCCCCCCCAAAAAAAAAAAAAAATTAAAACAAATAAATTGAAGACCCTATAGTTACGCTCTGTGCAAAACCATATCAAACTTCATCCAATCCAAAATACAGTCTCATTTGATCAGACTAACAATGTGTCATCACTCATCAGCATGCGCGTGGACGGTTTGTTTGAAACGCTGAGCACGCGCGTTAGTGCAAGTGACACGCACACAGGGGGCTCCTCTTTGGGAAACACAATCCGACTGGGCGTGGACATACCATATTTGGTTAACTACGTCATTCGTTAAATTGGACATTTGGCAGGTCACCGTTTATTATAATGAGCGCGCTGCGGGGGGTATGGCCGTATGCCGAAGGACCCTCGCCTTCGGCTCGGGCCTGTCGGTTCTCGTGTGGGGGCGCTCTATAGCTCACTGGGCGAAGGCGAAGGGGACTTCTCGACGGACTAGTCGTACAATACGCTCCACTGCGTTTGCTGTTGTGACGACTGGAAATGTTCCAGCCCAAATGACGGAGCACTTTTTGACAGCAATTTGCTTACCGCGCGAGCTGCGCCTTGCACAAACACGCGAATTGCACGCGAATTGGTAGGCCACTAACGCACACGCGGGCGCGCACATTCATGACATCCATTTAAAACACGGATGAATCATGATCAAGTTGATTGATCATGCATTTAAATTCATCTTTGTTTACTAACAAAACCGTCGTTTTCTTTCGACAGCAAGCCTGCACTTTGCGGCTGTTTACATATCGGGTTTGGTCAATATTTTACGATGTACATATTTTCACATACCTAAAATAGATGGAAGAAACTCCCAAACCTAAGTTTTAAAAGGCCTGCTGCTGCGCTGTCTCATGTTTTTCACTCTTTTTTTCGTAGAGAATTAAATCAATGAAGTGTTAATGATTTCCAATATCGGCCAGTAAAAAGATATAATTCGTACCGATGTGGCAGTAGGCCGTGGACATGCAAAAGTCTGATATTAAAGTGATAAGCTTTAAAGTTTTAAATACCAGCTGGATGCATGGGCTGCTGCTGTACTGTTGGATCATCAAGCACTTTTGGTCACGAGTGGCTCTTCTGTCATTAACATGATCATAGTATAACTAAGTATCTGTACCAGACCACCCCTCCAATTCCAATACTACTCACATACATACATAAATTAATAACGAAATATCGGAAATATTTAGAAACAAATAAATAAATAAATGTCCTAAAAAAAATGATAATATTTTTTTTTTAAATGTCCCATTTTTTTTATTTATCAACACACTAATTTCAACAACAACAAAAATTCTGGTTTTTTTTTAATTGTTAATTTATGGAATTTATGTTTTGCATAAAAGATAGGCCTAAATATGAATTTCAATTTTTAAACAAACTTAATTTGTTTTATTTTGAGTTTGAGTGCGTACCTTCATCATAGGCTGAGCAGGATAGTGTTTGATGGAGTAAGAAAAGGCAGGATATAGGACTAAGACCAAGACTTAAATAATAGGAGGGTACGAAGCCGGCATAGGAAGGTGTAGGAGGCTGGCGCAGGCAGGATGTATGAAGGCCTACACGGGGGCCTACAGTACAGATCTAGCGTAGAGCGTCGTACAGCCTACAGGTGCAGTATCAGATGTATGGACATGTGGCGCAGGAATGTGTACAAAGATAGCGCAGGAACAGGAAGGTGTTAGCGCATGAAAGCGTAAGTGCATGAAGGTGTACGAAACTGGCACAGGAAGGCGTACTAAGCTGGTGCAGCAGGAGGCTTCGTACAGAGCTGATGCACTTACTAGGCCTACAAAGCTGGCGCAGAAGGCCTGTACAGAGCTGGCGCAGGAAAGCGTGCAATACGAAGGTAGCGCAGGTAAGCGTAAAAGTATCGCAGGAAAGCGTAAAAGTATCGCAGGAAAGCGTAAAAGTATCGCAGGAAAGCGCAAAGGTATCGCAGGAAAACGCAAATGTATCGCAGGAAAGCGTACAAAGGTATCGCAGGAAAGCGCAAAGGTATCGCAGGAAAGCGTACAAAGGTAGCGCTGGAAGGCGTTCGAAGGTAGCGCAGAAGGCGTACGAAGGAATGCAGGAAGGTGTACGAAGGAGTGCAAGAAAGCGTACAAATGGCACAGGAGGTCAGGAGGAAGCCTGCATGAAGAGCATGAAGCCGATACAAAAATCTATGGGGGTTATGAATGGCATTAATTGACTGACATTTGGGCATATTTTAATAACTAACTAATAGTATAAATACTATCATGGTATCTGTGGAAAAGTAGGCCTAAAATAAAAAAGTGCCTCCCTCTCTAGCTCTAGGTAGGCATAACAAAATCCCTACCCTAACCCTAGGCTAGGCCTAATAAGGCCAGCCTAATTTAGCCTAAGCTATACATCATGTAAATGTATGAACTATTACTAGGCCTAGTAAAATTACACATTAAGTACTGACCTCGTAAGAAGTAGTCGTAAAGCCTAGTTTTAGGCACAACAACACTCAGTCATGTATGTAGTCACTTGTCAAAGTAGGAGAATCATCTGGCCGGCCGGTACAACAATCGATTAAAAATTAACAGCTTTAAAAAACAGCTACCGCTTGTTTCATCAATGAACGAGAGCAGCGGTCGCTCAACGCACAGAACAGTCGAACTAGGCTATATGTATGCCTAGAATTTGTTGTTTAATTAATATCGAGGAACAACATACACCTCCATGAACATATTATCCGGCAGAATTCTGTTGATTTTAAAGCTGATCGTAAATAAAATCTGCTGTAAAATGTAAACAAACAGGGTGACGTAAAATCTGGCCATCTGGGATCTGCTGACTACTTCGCGAAGAGTGTGTGGTTGAGGAGGCACGGGATTGGTTAGAGTTTGTGTTTTATTGTACTCTTTCTTTACAGAAGAGGCTTCTTTAGGTGAATTACTTCCCCAAAATCAATAGTTTTACTCTTTACTCGCAATCATCAACCTCTGCTGAACCATCACCCCGCGGCGCAGCGAGCCGCGCCGCGTCGTGCCGGCAGATCTGCGTGGCAAGTGACATGCATATTCATGTATGTAAATAAAATCACAATTCCGATTTTATTTTGCTCCTTCTATTTTCACGCTTTGTGACCAGTCCCCAAGTGGAGGACCGCGCTATGCATTCTGGGTATATTAGTTCAGCGGGTGCGGGACGACACTTCGGGGACTGGTGGAACTTGTCTACGAATTAACCCCTTTGCCTATTAACTAATTTGCATAGGTCGTCTGAGGTCAAAGGTCATTCAGGGGTCAAATCGTACAAGTTGACCGATTGACTTCAAACTTGAAAGAAAAGAAACATGAACACTGGGTGGACATAGGTATTTGATTTACTCCATTGATTTTTTGACAAACTCAAAACTTTAAATGACCAAAACTTTTGTATTTGTACGATTTGTATTTGATGTTTTGCAACCATTAAAGTGATTTTCAATAAAGCCGGAACTTGAGTTAGGAGGAATGTGATAACATTGATTTTGGTACCAAAATGTCCCTATACCTTTAATAATATAAATCGGCCCAACTAAATATCCATACAGGGTGAGTCAAAAAGACTGCAATAGTGGAAAGAAGCCATTTTGTTTTCAAAACCAAAATGAATTTTAAAACTTTTTAAACGTTGTTGCAAGAATGCTGTATTTTATCCTAACTTTGTGTGAACAAATGAAGTCAATCGCATTTTTCGTTTGTATTTGGTGACCCTCTTTGCTGCACAAACAAATGTACCTGTTTGTCCACGAGCACAGTGATTTTCATTCGAAATGGCACACATTGCATTTTAATATTTGAATATCCCGGGGTGGGGGGGGTGAAGTCAAAACATTTCGCACGGTCAAAAAATTTCGCACGGACACAAAGTTTCCCAGTCAAAAAAGCACCATAGTCAACAAATTTTGGCCAATCCTCAGGGTTTTAAACAGTTTTTTAACAAAAATGGTCATTTATTTTTAAAAATAGAGCTAAAATGGTCATTTTTAAATGGTTACCCCGCATA
Source organism: Ophiura sarsii (assembly GCA_035610835.1). Taxonomy (NCBI): domain Eukaryota; kingdom Metazoa; phylum Echinodermata; class Ophiuroidea; order Amphilepidida; family Ophiuridae; genus Ophiura; species Ophiura sarsii. The sequence continues at coordinate 122,598,642 of CM069441.1, read as the reverse complement.
TAAACACTATATCCAAAGAGAGGGGCGGGGGCACAAAGGGGGGCGGGGGCACAAAAACGTTCTGTCAGGGGGGGGCAACTGCCCCCCCCCCCCCCCCCCCCCCCTGAGCTACGCCACTGTTTCCACTATTGCAGTCTTTTTGACTCGCCCTGTATTTCCCTCATTTACTCGCGTTGGGCCATTTTTAACAACACAGAAGAAACTAGATTCCGACAACGCCAGCTTTATATTGCGGCACAGGTTTTAAGTGAGACATCAGAAATGATCTAAAAATGAAATATTCCTGTTATTTGATTGGTGGATACTTCCACCCCCCCCCCCCCCCCCGGGGGATACTACATCATGAGAAATAACATATTTGGACTATTTCACATGAGGGAAAGTTCCCATAAAAAGTACAATTACCCTGTGATGAGCTGCGAGGGAAATAGAACCTTTAAATGGGAACTTTTTCCCCTGCTCGCGATCGCGGTAATTCCCCCCGACAGAATTATTTGTGACACGCCCCACTCTTCGGATGTAGTGCTTACATGCGTTATAATCATTTAAAAAATACCATTTTTCGCTTGGTTTGTACAAATAAAGGAAAATTGTATAGAAAAATCTAATAAAAACCCCGAGAATTGACCATTATTTGTTGACTGTGCGATTTTTTTTTACACTGCAATTTGTTTACAGTGCAATTTTTTTTAACCTCAACCCCCCCCCCCTTAAAGGCATATTATGTGATCTTTTCCAGAGAGCGCCCTCTATTCATGATTTTTTTTAGAAATTAAATTTCTTGCAGATTTACATTTCCGATCATAAATCATACATACATTCCAAGTTACAGAGCGATACGATTCCTAATTACCTCAAAATCATGGTTTTAGAGTGAAAAATAACTGTCGGGATTTCGACAGTTTATTTTCACCCTAAAACCATGATTTTGAAGTTATTAAGAATCGTATCGCCCTGTAACTTGGAATGTATGCATGATTTATGATCAGAAATGTAAATCTGCAAGAAAATCTGCTTTCTATATTTTTTTCGATGTTGAGGGCGTTCCCTGGAAAGATCACATAATATACCTTTAAGCTTGTGACTTACCTTCTGCACCTTCACAATGAGTAGGCCTAGGCCTATTAATGTTGTTTATATAAGTATTTCAAATAACAGAAATATGTTTATGTTTATAGAACAAATATGAACTGCTCTATTTTTGGTAAATGGTGCAAAAATAGGTCCCTCTGTGACTGGAGGACCGGGGACCTACTACCCCCCCCCCCCCCCTCAACCTTCCGTCATGGCAAAATAGGTCCAGTCCTCCAGACACCTCAGGGAGCTATTTTTGAACCGTTTCCCTCATGAACAGTAAATATTTGTATACCGTTTCCACCCTTGAAGAAAAATAGTAGTTGGCAAACAATACCTCACGATTTAAAAATATGACAACACAATCAAAATAACATGTGTATCATGTTGTACAGGTTCCCTTACAAACATGCAGTTTTGAGTTTTGGGTTTGACAAGCTAAATGCTGATCATTAGGGGAGACGTCAAAACTCGACCGCCCGTTGACTGCCGGTTACGCCCGGTTCTTTCAGGTCAAATGTTTTACTGGTATAGGCCTATGAATATTCGCGCATGCAACACTGAACAACCGCCGGTTGACTTAATGCTGTAATCTGACCAATTTACACTATCAATCTGTTACTTTGCGGTCATAATAGCTCTCTCTATAATCGTTCTATAAAACAACAACATTCATAGACTTTCGGTATTGATTTTAAAAAGTTAATTGAGCTATAAACAGATTGAAAAAGCCAACCCCAGCGAAAATCAATAGCTGTATTGTACTGGTTGTCAACTGAGACTTTTAAGTCTTAAAAGAGCCCATTACTTCAAGATGTTATTGCTCACGTGTGTGACGAGGCACTTTCAACCGGTCGTGTTCACCAGAGTGTTACTATTTGACCTCATTATGTGTGTATATTATAACAGACGACACGTTTTGTGAGAACCGAACGGAACCGGCGGTTGCCGGGCGGTCGAGTTTTGACGTGATCCCTTAGTGGATTCATCAATATCACTAGAAAACTGTTTCTTCGTTCTCTCAAGACGTGGCTTTTCTATTCACTAATGACTGCTTTGAACCAATATGAAGCAACAAATTCTTGGATTTGATGAAAAAAGTTACATGAATATTGAATCCATTAAATTATTTTGTACGTCGACAAACTTTTCAAAACTTTTCAATAGTATCATGACCTCGATCTATTCATTCACTGAAGGTGATAATACGGCTAATACGCTTGTGGTTCTAAGGGTTTGAATGCACACAGTCATTCAATTGTTCAACAAGGCATGACGATGGGCAAGGGCTAACATTGTAAAGATTATAATTATGCAGAGACATACATGTAGATCCTAGGGGCCATGGTAGAGATCACATGATTATGAGAATATACTTAGTTGTACACACGACGAGCTGATAGTCTGAAGAACACACTTGGTTGTGTATTATGGGATATACTAATAATAAGTTTGCTACAGTTTTCCATAGTGCATTGTTTGCCAATTATGATTTCTCCTCTTGTTTACCCCGATGTGAATAACCAACAGTGCATGCAATTTGCCTGTGTGGACATCCAGCTTTCAAGCAGAGTTATCTATTTATTGGCTAGAGCAGTTTCAAGTTTTATTGGGAGAAATGGTTTACAAAGTCCTTAACACATCACATATACATCTCAAAAGTATTTGCTAAAAACTTATGATTTAATGGGAGGTGCATCCTCTTCAAGATTCAACTAAATTAGAAAGTGAAATCACTTTATTTTGAAAGTTTTTGTATCTGTTTTGGACCTTTTTTATGCTGTATTATGAGATGACTCAGGAAAAAGTATATTACCCAGTATACAAATATTGACTGGAATGAGGGGCATGGTTCAAATTATAGGCCCAAGGTGATCCCAAAACCAGACCATGCCACGAGGCGTTAGCCGGGGGCATATTCTGGTTTCGAAATCACCAAGGGCCTATCATTTGAAATGTGACCCGAATGAAAGCAGTCAATATTTGATTTATATACCAATATAGATTGTTGTCATTTGATTGGTTAAAAGAACATTTTCTATCAACTTATTCACACCTAAGACCAACCAAAGTTTTATGACCAAACCTTCACCGTTCTGTTGCCAAAGTAGAATCTGACAAAAATATCGATTTCCGAATTTGGAGGGTTTGTCACTGTATAATATTCTTACCATAGCGATTCTAACAGGATTTCACTTGACAATTTGCATTAAGACTATATAGCGGAATCCATCATATCTTTGATACCTTCTTCAATAACAAAGGCAACCAGAGCTGTTTGTGTTTAGTCATCTTAAAACGTAACAACAATGTGAAACTGATCATGGAAAATTGTAAACAAAAACTTCACGCAGCAGACTAATCCAGACGAATAAATATGAAATGTCAAAGGTCGGCTGTCAATCACCGCGTAAATGTGTTCAAAACGAAATTGTTCGCCGTAATATTATGTTTCGTCAATTGGGGCGATTCGAATGATTCAAACGGGTCGCGGAATCGCGCTAAATGGCGTTTTGGCGCGCACAGCGCCGTTTTCTCCGAGTGCGCGCCATAAATAATATTTTCCCATCAGTTCGGGAGCGCGGCGCGCGCCAGAAATTTATGAATGAATGAAAAAAGAAGAAAAAAAATAAGCTTACTTAAAAAACACCTTGTCGGCTAAATCGTGCTTATTTAATGCAAATATATAGCGGGGATTCATTTGAAATAGATTTATTTCGTCAAATCAGTTCATTTTTGGTACTCCTGTGCTCACTAAAATGTGATATTTCACCGCGTATGACACTTTTCGTAAGCTAAGTCGCGCGGCATTGAAGTCTACATTTAGAAATTACACAATTTCGTCAATAGATGGCGCTATAACAATAACAAACTCGATCTGTCAATCAAAGTTTAAAGATGGCCGGCGACGCGCAGCGCGGCCGATAATGAAGTAAAAATCACATTTTGCGAGCATATGAGTACAAAAAATCCACAGATTTGACTAAATAAATGTATTTCAAATACATCTCCGCTATACATTTGCATCAAATAATCATGAATTACCCGACCACGCGTTTTTTTTAAGTAAGCTTATTTTTATTTTTTTAGAAAGTTTTATTTTATTTTTTTAATTATTTTTTTGGGGTGAGGGGGGGATTCGAGAAGGTAATATAGGCGCGCTGGCACTAAATTTACGAGTTACTGGATTTGATAAGAATTTTCAAAGAATTTTCAAGAACTCCCGGTTTTTGGATTGAGCTCCCACTTTTTAAAATTCAGGGGGGGTTCGGGAGCTTTGAGAACTCCCGGTTTTTAAAGTTACTGCTAATGCGCATTACTTGACTTGTGAACCATGGGGTGTGACGTCATCAAAAAAGACTATGCCTGGGCATAGTTGATTTTCATGACGTCATATTTTAAATTGAAGGCATAGCTTAATTATCCCCTCACTTTCAACCAATCAAATGACAGGAATCTATGTATGCGGTATATAACTTGCAATATACACCTCAGGAGGTTGGGATACATTGCACTTGCTTTTTTATAAATATACAATTTACACCAAATTAATTTTTATGTGACATACAATAGCATATCTTTTATTTCATCTTTACAACATCCATCATTCTCCACACCCTCCCAGTCTATTTATCTTCGGGCTTGTTGAAGACGTATGTGAGGCAGCACTTGCCGCAATATTGCCTATCAAAATGAGACGCCATGAAGACACCAGCGCCGCACTCTTCACTGGGACACTCACGACGTAGACGTGTGATCTTGCCATTTTCATCAACCTGTAGGGTGAGAATTGAAAAGAAGATAACACAAAACATTGTTAAGTATTTTGGTGTTGCTGGTGCACTGAATTTGCAACAGGCCAAATGCCTACTTTATTTGGTTTCAAGTCCAGTTAGTCCACTGATTATGTAACTAAATAACTATAGATGGGGTGACAGCTGACGTCATACCAGGCATTTGGTCAGCAGTTGCCATTGTTCTTTGACTGGTGGTATGCGCACACATCCTGTTTTGTTTAGGACCTGTGCTTTTAAAACTCGCGCCAAAGTATAAAGGGCAATAAGGCATAGTGGACAGTGTTGTTGTGGTCATGCTGTTCCCTCTAGTATATATCGACAGTACAGTCCCTTCAACTGTTGCATTTGTTGATAATCATTGCTGTCACCCCATCTATGCAATCATGTCTACCATGGCAAAATGGCTTTATTCTGTTGTGGGCCCTTAGAACTAATAGGGAGTCATGATAGTCATCACCTTTTCACCAGTAAGAAGTAATCTCATATTACGGTAATAATAGCACATACACAGCCAGTCCAGAGTTCCACAAATTTCACTTATCGTACAGCTTCAGAGTGCTATAAATTTGACATCGTAAATAACCTGATTAATTTTATCCCAACTTGGGGTGTGTGTGTTAACCACTTCGCTGCGACACCCGTAAATGTACGGGAGGGACCCTGCACACGACAGTGCGGTGCCCGTATATATACGGGAACGAGTTGGCAAATTACTAACTTTGTTCAAACTCGCCGCACAGGGCTAAACAGTATCGCTATGGGACAATCGCATATCAATATTTTCCTGAGAAAATTTGCCAACGGATGGCGCTATTTTGTAAAGGCTGGCGAGAATATTAACCTCGTCACGAGCAATCAAAGTTCAGCTAAATATTGAAAAATAACAGTGCATTGGCAGCACGACTCGCAGCACGAGCAGTCTGAATGGTTCCACTTAGACTCGGGTTCTTACGCTTCGCTGAAAGTGTAATAAAAAAAACCGGATACCAGCGACACGCGTAGGACTGAATACAACCCGGAAGCGAGAAACATACGATATTTTGGTTACATCTGGGGCTATTTCTTCAAGATATATGCGGTCATATAATGCTCAGACAACAGTTCTAGTTTGAAATATAAACTTGTATGTTATTTCAAATCGTACAAGAGTATTATTTCACAAGAATAAGTTGCCTGAAATCAACACGAATTGTGAAGAATGACGTTGTGGTTTTGCGTTGGATATACAGCCGCCTCGGCCATGTGAATAAATCTACAGCAAACTCTGGTGAACAAGTGAGACTGATATAGCGCGTTGAATTTGGCATGAAATAGTAAGGACAAATAAATATCGTATACTAACTATGATTCTTATGATATTTACCTGAGACTTTATATTAGTCTCAGTATTTACATAATAAATAAAATCAGTGCTTTATATTTATTGGGATGTGTATGAATCAGTAAATATGTATGTATGCTGCTCGGTATACTGCTGTTGATGCATACTGTACCTGCAGTGCGGGGTGTGTGCGTGTACAGTACATGTATGCATAGGTACGGAGCAGTGCTGTACGTGTGTGAGTGATAAAAATGGACTCAATTTTTATCGTAGCACAGCACTATACAGAGTAATATTTAAAAATAGCAGCGAACTGGTTAAATAGTAGATGATTGTTTATCTTGATCAGTGTTACTTGAATCAAAACTTCCAAGTTCTATCAGTGTCCTACTGTGCAGGGGTTTGTACAGCAGAGTTCTGCCACATAAATCATCACTATAGCACTCGGCAGCTGCCTGTACGAATCGCCTGTACGCTGCCTCGTGCTGTAAGTCATACATGAAATTACAGACTACAATGAAAAGAATTGAAAATAGTGAAGATAGATTATCATTATCTCCATTTTCCCTTTTACTATCAAGATGTTGTAGATGATAAGGTGTAGAGGGGCTTCAGAAATCAAAAGGACCAATAGTAGCTTTTAAAATTAAAAAAAAGTATTGATGTACTAGCGAACGAGGATAGGACTGGAACACTTGTTTTTGTTTCAGTACCGAAGGTTTTCGCCATATTATTACTGTACCTCCTTTATATATCACCCAGTGTGTCACTGTGTAGACAAATAGGTGTCAAGAACTAGAGGATTCATTTTTTGTCATTGTGACCGAGTGTTAATGTCTCTTCTCTCTACACTAGTGAATAATATCAGATCAAAATTAACCAACTGAATTCGATTGAGACATAGTTATTTACATGAAGTATTTCTTTGATTTATATCCTTTATGATTCTAACTTTTAAAAATACTTTCTTTTACCTAGTCATAAATTATTGACAATCAATATGTATCACGCCCTCAAAGAAAAATGATAAAACTGTCAGTTGAAAAAACATAAAACATCTTACACAAAAAGTTCCTGGCGAGGTGCAATAGTGCTAGATTATTTAAAACCAGGGCCAGAAAAATGTGTATTTCCCAGGAACAATTTCATCAGCCCTCAAATTTCCGGCAAGGTTTTGGGAAAAGTTGTGACTTACAACAGGCTGTAGAGTCATGTTGATATCCAAATTGGAAATTCAATGACCTGCTTATTATTTATGTTAATAAGTAGACAGATTAGTAGAATCTTAAAGGTTTACCTTGTAGAATTTGAGCACAGCAAGCTTGACCTTCTTCTTCTTATGCTTGGCCTTCTTTGGTGTGGTGTAAGACTTCTTCTTTCGCTTCTTGGCACCACCACGGAGACGGAGTACCAGATGGAGGGTAGATTCCTTCTGGATGTTGTAGTCGGACAAGGTGCGACCATCTTCAAGCTGCTTGCCAGCGAAGATCAACCTCTGCTGGTCTGGGGGAATGCCTAATGACAGACAATAATGATGCATGCAATAGATTAGTCAAAGGATTAGGACAATGCAAGTCTTGATTTGGAAATATCTCTACGTCACATCAAAACTATTCTCAAGGGACAAACCCAATACATAAGGCCAAATAAAAAAATATAGTAGTTTCTCGTCCTCGCGCGCATGCGTTTTGGATGCCGCATCAAGAAAAGTGGGTTTTTTTAAAATGTTATTTGTCTAATTCTATTTTTTCATTGTCTTTTTCAAGAAATGTTCGAAAATCCAAGTCATTTCCACAATCTGCACTTTTTCCCAATCATGAAAATATTCTCTTATGGAGTCTATGCATGTTAGTGTAGTAAATACTACCTATGACACTATTATAAATTCTGTGATAAGTCTTTCCAAGTGCATCAAATCCTCCGCCATCTTGGATCGGCAATTTTGAAGAAGAAAAAAAATGGGGAAAAAAGTGCCTGCATCCTCCATTTTTCAAAAAGTTCAGACAAGAAACTAGTGGTTTTTTTTACTTGGCCTAATATGGAATATCAGTATAAGAGAAGGCCTACTTGCCAGAAACTGATCTGTTTCTCATCTGATCACTTATAATCAAGAGGCATATTCTTGGATGTTTTGCAATCATCTTGTCCACAAAAATACCAACAAATGTAAAGCTCTTAAAATAAACTAACAATTTATTGATGTACTAGCGAACGAGGATAGGACTGGAACACTTGTTTTTGTTTCAGTACCGAAGGTTTTCGCCATATTATTACTGTACCTCCTTATATATCACCCAGTGTGTCACTGTGTAGACAAATAGGTGTCAAGAACTAGAGGATCTATTTAATTTTTTGCCATTGTGAGTGTTTTACTAGGGAATATTATCAAACAAATTATCCATTTAAATTTGATTGTGATATGGTGCATTTCTTTGGATATATCCTAGACATAATTCTTAATTTTAAAATTACTTCAAGTCCTTGGACCAAGTGCCAACTTTTGCTGATTCGATACCATGTGTTGGGGCAAAGATAGTGGTACAAACTTGTTCCTTACTTCTACTTAAAGACATGCTACCACTCTCGGTTGCTAGTCACCTCCAGTTGTCTCGGAAATTTGACACGTTTACAATTTCTCTGTGTTAAATTTGTCACCAAGTGAACAGGTTTATGACAAGATCGTCTGTGGCGAACAACCAAAGTGGTAGGCCAGCTTTAAAATATGTTTGCTTACTAGACTTTTCATCTGTGCAGCTTTAAGGCATAGTCCATTTTGGTTACAATGAAAGTGAACATTTTCGCACAATTGTTCACGCTTTGCCGATTTTTAACTGTGGCATGTTTCTAAATTCACGATTTGTAGCTACATCACATAGACCTATACGCAAGTTACACAATGTATCTCCAAAGTTTACAAAACTTTCATGCCGTGAATTAGGCACATATTGCCGATTCATGAAATTTTTAACTCACAAACATTTCTGGTTTTACAGTAAATTTACCTTCTTTGTCTTGGATCTTGGCTTTCACATTTTCAATTGTGTCACTGGGTTCCACCTGAAATCAGGAATACAAATAATTATGCACGATGTCTCACATTATTAAGGGTATTTTTTTTTCTTCCCCCGATAGGAAATGTAAACCCCATTTACGCTAAAATCCCCAAATGAGTCTGTAATACAGAATATAGCCAAGTCAGATAATATTGTTTAACTGTAACAAGAAATTCAAATTGTATAACTTTAAGATGGCTGCCTCATGCTTTCTATGAATGGAGACAAGCAATACCCTCAAAATACTTCCTCCACACCACACCAAATCAAGCATTATGTACAGTACTACTACTTAGTACGCCTTTTCAACACCAGTTACTTTCAGTCAAGCGCACTAAAAATGTCTGATGTTGATTGTGAGCCAAACGCAATGGATTGCATGTAAAGAAGCCCTCTTTTTCGTAGCTTATCTCTTATTCTTATATCAAGAGGCATTTTGTTACTTTTTGCACTATCTTGTCCACAAATATACCAACAATTGTTGATTTGAAAATAATAAAAAACGTATTGATGTACATGTACTAGCGAACGAGGATAGGACTGGAACACTTGTTTTTGTTTCAGTACCGAAGGTTTTCGCCATATTATTACTGTACCTCCTTATATATCACCCAGTGTGTCACTGTGTAGACAAATAGGTGTCAAGAACTAGAGGATTTATTTCATTGTGAGTGTTAATGTGTCTACACTAGTGAATAATATCAGATCAGAATTATCCCACAGAATTTGACTGTGACATGGATACATGAAGTATTTCTTGGATTTATATCCTTTATAATTCTAACTTTTAAAAATACTTTCTTTTACCTAGTCATAAATTATTGACATTCAATATGTATCAAGTCCTCAAGCAAAATGATAAAACTATCAGTTGAATATAAACCTTACACACACAAGTTCCTGGCGGGGTGCAATAGTGCTATTTTATTCAAAATCAGGGCAAGATAAATGTTTATTTCCTGGGAACCAATTTCATCAGACCTCTAAAATCCTTAATTTTGCTCTTTTTCGCCGACCACAATTGTGTCAAATATCATATATATGTAGGAAAATTATGGGTTTCTGGTAAACATATGGGTCCATATTCCCCGAAAATTGGTAACTGTTTGGGTCAATTTTCATTTTGCTGGCGGCACATCCCTAAGAAAAAAGAGTACCACCACCCACCCCCCTCGGATCTGCACCATCATTCGATTTCTAGTTTAGGTAGGCATGATCATAAAATTTTGAAAATAAAAAGATCTCTTTGAAAATGGAATACATGGAAACAAAGTACTTTACAATAATAATAAAAATGATGGTTCAACCATAACCAAAAGTAGTTTGCCTTATAAGGCCTATTGCCAAAAACTGGTCAAGTCATGCAAATTTAAACCATTTTAGCTTAAATCGGCTTTACTTTCATGTTGTCCAGTTGCTTGTGTGTGGTTCGTAATAGACCATCAGTGAATACATCTCAGCCCGTTTCTTCCTTTTTCACTAGATTTAAAAGAGGTATTATAAACATGGAGTTTTCCAAATAGCTTTCCATTTTTTTAAATTTAAATGTCGCCCTCTGGTAATCAATTCAATGATATGAACATCTAGTTTAGGGCCGGGCCTAGCCAACTACATGAACTAACCCCCGGTGGGGGGGGTACTTGGATTTGGTTTGGTCGGGGGTGTGCCGCTGGAGATTCAAAACCCATACCCATTTTTAGGGGTGATTTTGGAAAAATCGGTACCCATTTTTAGGGGTTTTGCTTCCTTTTTAGACCAAATTTTCGCAAAATATCGGGAAAATAGACCTAATTTTTGCAAAATTTCTCGAAAATAGACAAAAATTTCTCAAAAATAGACACAAATTTCGCGAAAATAGACCCATTTGTAAAAAGTGACCCCATTATTAGGGATTTCCAGCACAAAATCATACCCCATGTTTAGGGATTTTGTGCCCAAAAAGCTACTCATTTTAGAGCGGCACACCCCCGTATACCGTCTTGGGTGAGTACCCCCCCCCCCCCCCCCCCCCCCCCGGGGAACTAACACTTGTTGGCAATGTCTGGCTAGATGTCCCGTAACTCAAGTGCGCATGCTCAAACCAATTGAAATATGTTGTAGCTATATAAATATATACGGTTTATTCTGTACGGGACGTGACTCGTGAGGCAAGATATAGCCCACTTGTTGAACACGCTTGTTTTATTATAAATTATAGTGCTGTGATTACCATTGTAAACTTGCTATCTATCTTTGTAATCTATTTTTCTTAGGGAAACCTGTTCGAATATATTGATTGTTAAAATTTCAATTAGTTCACTGACCCGACGAGTTAGTTGTAGAATTCGACAGACTCGACAGAAAAATTACTAACCTCAAGGGTGATGGTTTTACCCGTCAAAGTTTTGACGAAGATCTGCATCTTGGCGGTCGTGTTACCACCTGGTTAAAAGAAAAAATAAATGCGGAAAAAACAGTTATAGATCATGGCGATTTCCAACCACCAAAAAGGGTAAAAAAATTAAAAAGAGTTACGACCACGTTTCTTACCTCTCACGGAAGATGGCACCGATGGCAAAAAGGACGATTTGTCGTTCCGTGTTTCTAGACTATTTAAAAATATCTCATTTTACAGCTTAAATATTACTTTAATCAATATATTTATATATGTAATGCTCAGTGTCACAAGTATATATGTGTAAAACCTTTCTGGAATGATGATTTGCTTATGAATATAACTAAAATCGTGATTTTTTTAAATCAATGCGATATTCTATTTAGATAATAAAAACACGGCTCTTGCGCGGATGATTGATTTAGGAGCCAGTCATAAAATATTATGATGGGCAATGCATAATCCGACACGGCCCGTGCGCGCCAACCCGCAAGTCCGTCGGGGTCGGGGGACACAACAACGGTCATGTTGAATTTTTTTAATTTTAATTAATTTACTTCAGAATTCAAGATGAACATTAAAAATTGCCATTACTGTTGTTTCTACTAAAAAAAACCCAGCAAAACTTGATTAAAACAATGTTCTAGCCTGTAAAAATGCTGGTTGAATCAACGTTTTGTTGTACAAAGAGGGCTGATTTGTCTTAATCCTTATAGGTGTAAGTTCATACATGTAATACAATTGTAAAAATATACAAATCCCAGTTTTTATCAATTATCATACATTTTTGTAATTGAGCTAAAAATTAAAATCCAGAACCAATACCATTGGCTGAACGTGAACTAAGATATAAGTTTACGGGCTTTGTTTGCATGGTGCATGGGACCACATCTTGAACTGTAGTATCGTCACAGTGGACAAATTCAAGATTTCACTCGAGCCCGCCCCACTCGAGCATGATTTAGTGCAGGGGCGTAAAAGTCAGGGGGGCACAGCCCAAAAAATTCCTTGTTAGAATAATTCCGTCCCGGAATTTTTCGTAAAAGGTTGCCCCAAATTGTTTCCCAGTCAGTCACACGCAAGGTCACAAATTTCGCACGGTCACAAAATTTCGCACGGTCACAAAATTTCGCACGGTCACAAAATTTCGCAGTACAAAAAACACAACAGTCAACAATTTGTTGACTGTTGTGCTTTTTGTACTGCGAAATTTTCTTTCTTTCTTTCTTTCTTTCTTTCTTTCTTTCCCTTTCTTCTTTTCTTTCTTTCCCCTTTTTTCTCCTTTTCCTTTTTCTTTTTCCTCCCTTTTTCCTTTCTCTCTCTCTTTTCTTTCCCTTTCCCCCTTCTTTTCCTCTTTTCCCTTCCCCCATTTTTCCTGGTGGGTAGGTTTGAATTTCCTGCTGAGCACCTTCAGGGGTGGCACTGTGCCCCTTCCCCTGCCCCCCCCCCCCCCCCCCCCCCGGCTGTTACGCCACTGATTTAGTGTCAAAATGAAGGCAAATTAGTATGATTTGCAGAAAACCGCGTTTGATTTGGTTCAGCAATCACGGAGAACTTGGGAGATTACGTAATCCGAAAGAACCTAAGTCCAAGGTTCAGCTCATCGGACTGAGAGTGATTCAAGACAGCACAGACAAGAAATGAATCAAAGGCTTCTCTCAAATAAAGTATTTTGAAATAATACATTCATTATCTTTTTCTTGTTCCCTTTTTCTTTTATTCTAAATAATATGCCATTTGTATAACCAAGTTTTTCTCATTTAACATGACGCGGGAATTTTAAATCTTCACTCACTACACGCCTTAAGAAGTAATGAATGGTGTGAATTTAGACCAATCACAGTAACTTGATCCACTTTAATGAATAAAACCTTTGAAAACATTAAGTATAGGCCTACATCAATTAAGATTGCTATTGTTTGGTTTATTCACCTGTTCTTGTATCTATTAAACTCCAGATTAGACTTAAGGCCTAGACTGAACTCCAATTCAACCATAAGTTCACTTTGCGCTTTGCTTTCTCAAGCCTGAGAAGTTATAATTATTTTCAGATTAATATAAAAGAGTCAATCGTAAAGTCTCTCTCTGCGCATTGTATTGTTTTGTGTTGATTATGAATGTCACGATCGAGTATTACTCAGTAGTAAATCTCATAGATATGAAGAAATGCATTTATCAATTCAACAGTATGAGTAACAGTTTAGTCATTGTAGCCAACTAAATGCCTTCATTTTGTCATTAGGGACCGCTCATTATTTCCACCGGAGGGGGGGCCGGGAGCCAAAGGCAAACCACCTCAGAAAAGTATATGACCCCCCCTTCCTATCACATAAAAACCATATGACCCCCCCTGTGTGATTTACCAAAACCATATGACCCCCCCCCCCCCCCCCCACCACCACCACAAAACCTTGATTTTTTTTTATCTTGCTTGTTTTATACAAATATGGAATAAAATATTATATACTCCCGCCTTTTCACCGATTTGCATGCAGTCCATACAGTCATATCATATGGAAATCACAATAGAAAAACTTCATGTTGGTGTACACAAAGGCATATGTGTTTGCAACAAAAACATTTTGTTGCAAACACAACATTCCTTGATTAGGCAGTGTCACCTGCAGTAAAGGAAGTTTATTTCAACAACGATAGTCCAAGCATGGAAACCCATGCCAATTTGCCACAACCTCTATCCATGTTAGAGGTGAACATGGATATATTTGCAGATTTGCATGCAAAAATAAAATCAAAAAAAATAAAATCATTTTTTCTATCGCAGATGTTATAGATTTTATGAAGCAGGATATTAACAAAAAAGTGTCACGGTCAAGTAGACCTGAATGAACATTTTCGTAATTCACTCAACTTTAATACGCCAAATAAGTTTGTCTCAGAGGAAACTGGAAAAATAAAAACCTATGCGAAATGCGGTGGGGTTTTAAAAAAAGCTATGCGAAATGTAGTACAAATATTCCTTTTTTCTTCATTTTATACAGGCCACTTTTTTTTGTGACCATGAATGACCTAAAAAATCAAAACTTTTTGGCCCCAATTTGACTTTAAAAAAGTCTCACAAACCTAAAAAACTTTTTTTAAAAGTGATGACTTGAAATGCCAATTGAAAAACTTCTGCGTGTGGCTTTCTGAGACAATTTTTTTGTTGTTGGCCTTTTATGCATGAGTATTTAAAGTTTAAAGTGGTCTACAATCACAAGTTGAAAGAAATCAACTGTGAGTGCATTGGTTGTTTAGTCTGTTTTCATCATTGGTACTCTGGAGTTAAATAAGTATTGTAGTGAACTAGTTATAGTCATTATCAGTCAATAATTGTATTCATCTGATCTTCCTGTGTCCCGTCCTGTGTAGTGTATACAAAATGAAAAACTTTATAAAGGTAACAATCGCCACTGCACATAATCAAATGAGCTTGAAGTTTTGATAGAAATGTGAATAGTAATCAATGATGCTTGTTTTTAAATGCCCATGAAGTTGGCAAGATATCAAAGGCTGGAGATTTTAGATTTGTCCTGTTTGACCACAAATGAAACAAAAAGTTTGCTGACACAGGAAGGGTTTTTTTTAATTTAATTTTTGGACACAAGAGTGTAAAGTTGTGTTTGCTTGTCATTGGAATATGCCATTACAAATGAGCCAATATTGAATCACTTGTAAAATGTAATTAAGTCAAAATGTTGCATTGTTGTAATTATTGTTGCAAATTTACAGTGGCGTAGCTAGGTTATTCATATTGGGGGGCGAGAAATGAAAATGACAAGATGAGAAGACGACAAGATGTGTGATCCAAGAAATGCGCGCATAGCGCGCGAAAATTTTTGACTTTTGAAAATGCAAAACCATATGACCCCCCCTTCCGATAATCTAAAATCATATGACCCCCCTTTTTGCTTGACCAACACCATGTGACCACCCCCCCCCCCCCTCTTTTCTCCCGGCCCCCCCTCCGGTGGAAATAATGAGCGGTCCCTTAGCGCATTAAATAGTTTAGTACAGTAAAGTACAATTGGTGTCATAGGTGGGATTTATATATTTTCTTGTTAAACATCCATTTTAACCCCGGTGCAGCCCCGGGGGTGCAGCTCTGTGAAAATTGATGTTTAACAAGAGAATATGCACCGGGTTATACCCTGTGCATGTGGCTGCTAGGAGCACATTATTATAGCAGTAAATGGCACCAACCAGCAATAAAAAGCTACATGTAGCGATAGTAAAGAAAGTGACTGATCCCTAAGCGATTAAAAAAATAGCTGCCATGTAAATTTGTCGATCGAAAGGCTGCCTTGATTTGGAATAAGGAAAACATCGAAAATGGCCGCAGCGAGAAAAGGAGCGTCCCGAATCGAAAGCGATATTGAAAAGTACCGCCTAGAATGCAACTGGGAGAAAGTGTTAGAGTCGGTGAAAGGCATTAAAACAAAGACACCGGGCTTAGGTATGCAGTTTGTAATGTTCTTTCATTTGATTCTCTTTAAAAGGTAGTTTCAGCCAAGTCCTTTTTTCAAGAAAAATTAAAAAGAGCAGAATTCGTCAGTCACGCCCACTCGGTTCTTCTTCGTATCTTCTTGGATCTTGGATCGGTGAACCTCTAAAATCAGGGCTGTCAACTCAACGAGTCTCCCGCTCTCCCGCCAATTATATAAAATCACCCACATCATAAATTTATTATATGGACATGATTAACATTAACATATACTAATCAAATCATGAAATATAGTGTGTGTGGGCTGTAGCCTGTGCTTTAATAATAGCTCGTTCACGTAGCATAGTGTTGTCGTTCCTCCCACGTGGAGAGTAGATCAGTGATTGTATCGGAACAAGTCTGAGCCACCTCGGACTAGGCTGTGCATGGGCCGTGGCTAGTCCAGTGGGCGAGGGCACCAAAATCGAGTCGATTGGGGTTTGACTGTTTGATAGCACTCCACTGTTTGTTAGTTATCGAACCTCAATTTTGCTCGCAGTTTGGGGATCTCACGTCACGACGAGCCCCCCCCCCCCCCCCACCCAAATATATATGTATGCCTTGGTTTAATATCTCAACCTGTTTTGTATTTCCAAGAAAAACTGGCTTGAATTTTGATCGCCATATTCCCTAACCCTAACGTCCTTACCTAGTCCTTTCATGACCCATCATCTAAGGATGGGTCATTGACTTGAAAAGCCCACACAGGGTAAAAGGGAACACTGCCAAAAGGATGTCAGCCCTAATTGTAGGGGTGGTGTGGTAGAAGTTGAAATTGACAAAGTTTAATACCCGTGTTGCCTTGGAGGTAGCATCAGGTTGACGATTCCGTCAGAGGTTTCTCTGTAAAAAGATACCTAGATGTTATTATAGTTCTTCTTCTTCTTCTTCCTGGTGAAGTACATTCCTCTCTAGGAGAGTATTATCGTACTGAGTGCGGTGCAAAGTTGGGCGAGCACACGGCTGCAAAAATGCTCGTAGAGGTTGTATACATGTACAATGCTTTCATCAATGAAACTCAGGTGCGAGTAAAAATTGGAGGCTGGCAGGATTAGCCACGGAGTTTCGAGTTGCTCAGCTGATTCCGGAACGAGTCCAAGGATGGTGCTGAGACTACTGCGGCTAGGAGTTGATTCCACAGGCAGATGCTACTCGGGAAGAATGAGTGTTGATGCACAAGGATCCTACAGTGCTGTTGGCGGAACTGCAAGTTATGGCCCCTTGTACTATGTAGTCACTCCATGTGGGATGAAGAGGGGTGGACCAGATGGGATGGCCACCAGTCCATTGACAATGCGGAACATCATGATGACCTTGGTGCGTGCCCTTCTCTCACCAAGGGTTGACCATTGTAGATCATGGAGCATGCTAGTGACACTGTGTCGTTGATCAGATTTTACAAAGCGGGCTGCACGTCGTTGAACCATCTCCAATTGGGTCACAAGGTCTTGTTGATGAGGGTCCCATACGGTGGAGGCAAACTCAAGTGTAGGGCGGACATAAGTTTTGTAGGCCTGATCCTTAACTGCAGCAGGACATCGCCGGAGATTTCTTTGTAGGAAACCCCTGGTGCTGTTGGCTTTCTTGCAAATATTGTTTATGTGAGTCTTCCAGTTTAATTTGCTTTGAATGGTAAAGCCAAGGTATTTACCTTCATCAACAGTCTGGAGAGTGGTGCCATGGATGGAATAGCTGGCATTAACTATCTTCTGCTTGTTGGTAATCCTGAGTACCTCGCACTTGTCCGGGTTAAAAGCCATTTGCCATTTCTTTTCCCATGTTTGCAGGCGATCAAGGTCAGTTTGAAGAGAAGCAGCATCGTCAGATGAGGTAATGGAGCAGTACAATAGGGCGTCGTCAGCAAACAGGCGGATGTTGGAAGAAACCACGTCCGGCATATCATTAATAAAAACTAAGAACAGGAGGGGACCAAGAACTGTTCCCTGGCGAACTCCTGATGTGACGTTGCATGTGTAGCTCGTCTTACCCTCTAAAACGACTTGCTGGGTACGATCAGATAAGAAGTCACAAATCCAGTCCAAGAGGACCCCACAAACTCCAAGATGGTGAAGCTTCAAGAGGAGACGTTCATGGGGGACCCGGTCGAAGGCTTTGGAGAAATCGAGTAAGATGGCATCAATATGTTCCTTGTCACGAAGACCCTCGGCCAGGTCGTTAACTGTAAGCAGAAGTTAGGACTGACATGATCTTTTTTTGCGAAAACCAAACTGCCTGTCTGTCAGCAAACCTTGGGTGTCAAGGTGGTGGATTATCTGACTGTGCACAACATGTTCTAGGAGCTTGCATATTATAGATGTCAATGAAATGGGATGGTAGTTCTCTGGTTTGTGTCGATCACCTTTCTTGAATATAGGTGACACATCCGCTGTCTTCCATTGGTGAGGAATCTTGCCTTGATGGAGTGAGGCTTGGAAAAGCAAAGCTAGAGTAGGTGCTAACTCATCAGCTCCTTCTTTGAGCAAATAGGCAGGAATATTATCAGGGCCAGAAGCAGTGAATGGCTTTAACTTTGAAAGCAGCTTCCTGATACCATCAACTCTCACAGAGAACTTTGGTACTTCAAGGTGGTCAGCTGGGCCAAGACAGGGGTAGAATTTCGTTATCAGCCGCGAGAATCCAAATGGATTTTGCGAGAATCTGGATTCTCGCAAATTTTGAGAATCCATGGATTATTGCGAAATTAATGCAAATAATATCAAGACGAAGGCTATAAGCTTGCACAACGTCCAACTTTGGCATGTTTGTTGACTATGGGTCAAATACCAGTCATCTAAGGTCCTGTTTTGGAATTTAAAAAAGAAGAAAAAAATTGTTTGTTTTTGTTGTTGCGCGAATCCACATGGATTCACGCTGTAGTGATTTTACGCGAAGATTCGCGCCAAAATTCTACCCCTGCCAAGATCTGGTAAGGAAGAGGTTTCTTCTCTAGTAAAGACAGATGCAAATTGGTCGTTCAGTAAGTTTGCCTTTGCTGTACTGTCACTCTGCAGCATGCCATTTTTCAGAAGGGTGCGACACCAGAATTGTCACAACGCTTGCTTTTGATAAAAGACCATTCGTTTTTTAGAGTTTCCAGAAGAATCATCGCATATCATGTCGGCGACGTAGCGTTTGTAAACTTGGCAGGACTCAAACTGCATTTGCTTTTTTAAGAATTTATACCTGGAATGGTTCTTTAAAGATCTGGAACGTTTAGCTTTCCTGTAGGCTCTTTCTGGCAAGACGTTTCAAGTAACCATTAATCCATGGCTGATTAAAGCGGGTGTTGGTTAACTTAGAAGGTATACAGGCTGCCATGATCTCATGTAACTTTGATGTCAATTGCTTCCACAACTCATTGATAGGTGTATCGATGGTGTTGGATGAGGTAAATTTGGTAGAGAAATCTCTGAGCTGACCTTTCATGCTTGGTAAATCTGCTTTTTCCACAATATAATTTTTCTGCGCACTGGTTTCTGGCGTTTGGCGGAGGCATCTGCAACAGTCAGTACCAGTGTTGTCACTAGCCAAAATTTTACTGACGGAGAACAGAATAAGTGTTGCGAAAGAAATGCATTGGGTCATGGCATTGGGTCTAGAAGCCTTCTTAATGTTTTTAGGGGTTATTAATGCACTTTGAAGGTTCCTGCCACATAATTTCTTGTTTTATGAGGCAGTTTAATGATTTTATCCACAATTTGTAAAAAATAATTAATTTTTTTAGAGTGCCGGTTTTGTTACCCTTTTTTTCTAAGAGTGCCGGTCGGCAAACGTGAGTGCCGGCTCCGCCCGACCGCCACCGACCGCCTTAGTGACAACCCTGGTCAGTACCATCTCGTGATCGCTAACACCTGGTAGTGAGACACACTTGTTGATGAGCGTGGGTCTATTGGTTACAAATAGATTCAGTTGTGTGTGGTCTGTCTCTTGAAGACTCGTGTTGAGCATCTTGACTACTCCAAACGTCCCAATCAAAGACCAAGTGAGTAGGAGGTTGTGCGATGCTATGTGTTAACTTAGTCCATTCGTGTATTGGATGGATCTTGGATGGATGACCTCAGAAATACTATATAGTCAAGTAGTTAGAGTATTGAACCAGGGATTCTATTAATGTTGGGATAGGAAAGTCCTATACTGATGTACGTAGCGAAAACGGTCCCTTTTTGCATATTTTCATAAATTAGGGTAATCGTCCATGACCGCCAGTTGACGCGTTTGACGTCATTTTTGGTCAGCATAGCTTTGGTGTCGCTGTTCGCGCGGTAGATTTACATACAGCCTGCTGTCAATCATTCAGTCGTAATACGCATTATTCATGATAGGGCAGAGAGCAGACGACGAAAATAATGGCGACTGCGCCGACTGAAATTCAGCTGCGAAGTTCTACCGAAAAGAAAGTATGCCAAGTGCTGTGTTCCCATCTGTTTTAGTAAAAAAGAATCATTTCCAGATTTTCCTTAGAGCATTCCAAAAAAAGAGCCAAGGTATATTACATTCGCTGATTTTGTTGTTTTATCGCGGTTACCTTTAATACTACATGTAAATAACTCCGCCCTACAATCACGCCTGTATAGCGCCACCAAGGCTATGCTGACCAAAGTTTTAAGTTGGACTGACCGGAGGACTGAGGTAGATCAGATTTCAAATGAATGATTGATAATGATGAAATGTTTGGCATGTGTTTTTGTTAAAGTTGAAGGAGATGACCCCATATATTTCTGGAAGTCTTCCGGCTCAGTGTTATTGTTGTGGTTTATGTCTATTTTGCTGTTGATCATCTTATGGAGACAAATTAGATTATTAGTGATGCTAGTGTCTTCCCCTAATTATTAGCGAACAAATCTTGCCTCTCGTCTCTGGGTCTTTTTGAAGGTTTCAATGTTCTTTTTTTTTAATAGCATTGGCGTCCCTAGCTACGGAGTCTACCTTGGAAGCAGTGTGTCATCATTTTTATACTGTAGCGGGGAGGTGTTGATCCCAATTCAAGTCAGCTTTTCTGCTGTTTGAAATAGGTTGACCACGTTTTGCCCCGAAAAACTCTTCTTTTTTTTCATCCCACAGCAAAAAAATAATCGAAATTGCGCAACTGTGGAAGTGTTTATTCTACACCTTGTTTAGTTTTAATTAAAATTAATTAATGGTTTGACAATTAAATACGAAATGTGTATACATGGAAAGGCGCAACATTGCCACGCATTTGTGTTTATGTTTTAACAATAACACATGCCATATTTTTGTGCGAAAAAACTCACTTTGCCTAAAAACTTTTCCCCCCATAAGTACTTCCCCCCCCCCCCCCCCCCCCAGATACTTTTTCCAAAATCAGGCAGAGGCAGCACATTTAGTGCTTTTAAAAAGCACAAATTGACTATCCCTACCTTTAGGGCTCTAAGTTCAGATGAAGGAATGCAAATAATTTTAAACCATTAAAATTAATTTAGCCCGTGTGATGTAGAACTGTTTTGATGTCGCATTTCCACTCTAAATAATTGATCCATCTTTAAATCAATTCCATACAGAGACTTTGGGTCATTTAGCTCATGGTGAAGCTGAGCTTGAGTTACATCTATTGCAGCATCCACCCACACATCAGAATGTAGAGCTTGCGAGGACAGAACTGTCTAATGCCAAACATCATCTGCAACTGGCAGCTAAAGCAAGCAACAAAGTAAGTTATTAATAAGAAAATTCGAAGATGTGCAGTTTGCATATAACAATATTTGAAATATACATTATTGCTGAAAGTTGCGTCTGGTCTCTTATTAATGAAAGTTAAGGAAGACGAATTTGTAAACTGTTCTTAAGCAAAGTTAAAGAAATAAGAATATTTAAGATTCTTTCTAATATCAGCTTTGTGAAGTGGGGCAAAGGTCTGAAGTTAGAATTGAGTTCAATGTCATGCAGATCAATTCATGGTTTCTTAACAATCTTCTTAAAGAAAAAGTTAAACAACATTTTTGACACTGATCGCAAATTGTTTCTCATGTTAGCCAACCAAATGATCTACTGTTATGTAGCATAGTTTCCTTAATACATGATCAGTGATAGCAAGCAGGCCTCAAATTAAGAAATAGAGAGGCCACTGCAATTTAAGGCAATTTGAAATGGGCACCAACTTTCTCAAAGGCAATAATGTACTTTTGAATGAGAGTGGGAAAAGGCAGAAATTGAGGGCATCAAGGCAACTAGGTGGGGCATCTAAGGCAATTGCTTAAATATATTAGAGTGCCCTAATAGCAAACAATAGAGGGTCTGAAATTAGGTCTGTCTGCAGTGATAGCTAGTGCTCTGTGATGATAGACATTTCAGTTTGGATACAGCTTATC
This sequence comes from Ophiura sarsii, assembly GCA_035610835.1. Classification (NCBI taxonomy): domain Eukaryota; kingdom Metazoa; phylum Echinodermata; class Ophiuroidea; order Amphilepidida; family Ophiuridae; genus Ophiura; species Ophiura sarsii. The sequence goes on along the minus strand of CM069441.1, from coordinate 122,576,217 downwards.
AACTATGTCTCAATGCAGTCTGAACTCTGGATTTTAAAAGGTTAACATTTTAGTGTTTAAAAGATACAAAAGCAGATTAACGATATACTTAAATTAATGAATTGTAGGACCTATATTACAAGTAAGTTTATTTCTTTTGGCACATTTTAGTGTTGAAAATACATGGTGTCCCAACATTGCCATTTGAACTATTGCTTGAAAACTATTAAAGTATGGACAAAATTCTACTGTATAAAAGCCACATTTATATGATATATGTGTTGTTTATTCCATTCCAGTCAGATTAGAAGATTTCACTTGCTGTTTATTTATTTCCAACCGGATATGAAGAATAAAGAACAAAGATTTTTAAAATATGGAGAATATGTGCATTCACATTTATCACTTTCACAAGCAAAACATTTCAAAGCATTCAGTGTTATCAAGTATTGAACACATCAGTATACATGTACATTCACATCGTGGTAATTTTAAACAAGCACTGGAGTATGCAGTGATTTCTAGTATGGTATCAAGTACATACACATCATAAACCAACACTATCGTTTGTCCAACGATATCCACATATCACAACAACAAATCTAGCACAGATCTGATTAGTCAGCAAAATTGAATCAACATTTACTTGTATTCTTGACGGCATCACTATCACAAACTAAAACACTTTTGTGATTATTTCATCCCGCCTGTATCTCACCCCTATCTTACATGTCTGTTTGTATGTGTTGTTTGTGTATATATGTTTGTCATTATTCTTCTTCTTCTTCCTTTCATTCTCTCTCACTCTCAAATATAATTTTGCCAACACCGCTTTACATCATCATCATTGTTTGCATGTTGTAGCCATCTGCCAAAACAGAAGCACTCACCCTAGCCCTTGCCCTAACCACCCACCCAAATGTTTCTTCATATGCGCAGCATGCCCTGAAAACAGAAGCGCAGTTTTTGTTGGCCAAGTTGCATTATGCTACAGGGGATTACGACGACGCCCTCAAGTTCTTGGAGAAGGCGCACCTGGAGGATGTGGTCAATGTCAAGGATACATCGCCGGGACGATTGAAGATGTTGGCCGAGTCATATGCTATCAAAGGTAATGTCAGAAATATGCTCTATTTGCCTATGCATTTGTAGTTATGTCAGGGTGTTTTTGTATTAGGTGTATTACAGGACTTTGGTGTCAAGCAGTGCACCCACACAGTGAAAGGTGGATCCAGGAACTTATGTTTCAATGCTGCATCAGTCACACCATAATCCCTCAAATTCCTAAATGTTGTGGTTCTAGTGCATCTAAGAAGGGAACCAAAAATGAAGTTCAGCAAGTTCTCTATGCCAAATTTTTTTTCCCTAAGTCCAACATTTTTTAGATCCCAATACAGAAATTTGCATACTGAGCCCTAAACCCCAAACAGAGAAAATCTTGATTGGAATATGCACTGATGTCACTGCAGAGAGAATGTTAAATGGATTGTAGAGGTCATCAATGAGGAGGGTCCGAATCAAATTTGATTTGGGATGATGATGATGTGTTTATGGCACGACTATAGAGTTTGAAATGGGCAAACACAGTGTACATATATATATTAATATTAATAGTACTTTTTGAAGAAATAACAAACCTCGTGAATCGAGAGTTGTCCAAATAATAAGCCTTTTTTCACTGGCCTGACGATCAATATTTAGACAAACAATCTGTAGACAAGCGGCGTACGGTCAGTATGAGGATTGATCCTCAAAAACAGGGCCACTCTGTGTGAATTAATTGACCGATGATCTATCAAATTTCTTGTACATTTTAAAACGGCTGAATTAGTCTCCACTTGGTGATCATCGATCTTTAAAGATCGATCGTCGGACCAGTGTAAACAGGCTTTTTTCGCACTTTGCACGGTCTACGATTTGCAAGAAGAGCCTCAAACTGGTACCGCAATGAATGGGACTATTCCAAAACATTATGTAACTATTTGGACTCTCTCTACACAATATAACTTGTCATGCAGTGAGACATTGTGAAATGATGCAACACTTTCATTCAATCTGATTCCAGTTCAAGGTTCTCCTAGCAAATGGTGGATATGTGCAAAGAGTGAATATTGGAATGAAGTTGATTTGCCTGTCTACAAGTATATAATAAAATCTCATTTGAATCCTTAGGCATTTTCAATTTAGCAACCTATTGGAATTGCATCCAAGGCCATCTGTCAGAGTTAAGGTGGCTCTATTGGCCGAGTCAAAACTTTAGATTTCCTTTATAATCTAACATCTTGTAGCCCTTGGTCTGACAATTCCGGAACTGAAAATTTTATTTCAATCGGACATTCGGTTGCTGAGATACGTTAGGTCAAAGGGGCATAATACCAACATCTTTGGCAACAACTTTCTTTTTATTTTCTTTATTTTTTCCAATTCCAGTTGCCATGTAATGTCCTAATTATGGCTAATTATGTATGCATGAAATATGCAAAGTAAAGTTTGTGGACTAATGAGATGAACTATGATGCTGTGACTTGGTTTATGGGTAGTACTCTTGGAGAGCTAAAAACGTACGTTAGCTTTTGTCTAATTTCCATTTGCATAATTAATTAAGGCCTAATTAAAAAATGTTTAAACGTTTTAATTAGTGGGCCTAATTAATTATTCAAATGGAAATTAGACAAAAGCCAACATACGTTTTTAGCTCTTCAAGAGTACTACCCATAAACCAAGTCACAGCATCATGGGTCTTCTCATTAGTCCACAAACTTTACTTTGCATATTTCATGCATACATAATTAGCCATAATTAGGACATTTCATGGCAACTGGAATTGGGAAAAACAAAGAAAATAAAAAGAAAGTTGTTGCCAAAGATGTTGGTATTATGCCCCTTTGACCTACCATATCTCGGCAACCGAATGTCGGATTGAAATAAAATTTTCAGTTCCGGAATTGTCAGACCAAGGGCTACAACATATTAGATTATAAAGGAAATCTAAAGTTTTGACTCGGCCAATAGAGCCACCTTAAGAACAACAACAAAATTGTCCCACTGAATTTTGAGTTTTTAAACTTTCTATTGAAAAAATAAGTACCATATTCAGTGTCAGTGTAAACCATGTAATGTCTTACATTCATTTGGAGTTTTGATTTGAAGTTGTAATTCGTCTTTCTTCTTTTTTCCTCTGAGAAACAATTTCAATATTAAGGGAAAACTTAATCTTATCTGTGTTTTATACAAATGTTACCATCACTTAAATGAACAACATTGCCATTTAAGTGAAACTGAATCTTATTTATCAACTTTGTTTTCATACACATCATAAGACTCTCATATCATAGGAAACATAATACAGGCAGGCAACACCATGTTTCTACTTACAACATATTGAAATAAGTGTGTTGCGTCAACTGAAATCAGGTCTATAAAAAGCAAAATGTGCAGAAAGATAACAATTTTCCTTCAAAAGGAGAAGATTTCTTCGAAATAAATGTTTGTATAGTTACTTTTTTCAGAGTCGTTGGTAAAGCAGCAACAATTTTGGCGACTTCTTCAGCATTGTGATACTGTCCCTCTTGTCACATTACTGCAGACAAACAGGTCCCTTTACCGCTGTAGACCATTTCAAATTGAGATCGGAAATCTTCGGAAAAAAGGTCACGTGGAGTAGGTGCGCAGTGCGTTCTTCGCAACAGTTGATCACATTCATAGCATTGGTTGTCCACCTAGTGATTTACTATGTTTACATACACGCGTACAACCAAGCGAAGTAAAACGTGGAACAAGACTATTTTTTCTTTTTATCAACAATGGCGTTGACCGGCAAATTCCAAATCTATCGAGCAGACAGTAAAATGAGAAAATATTACCCCAAATCTCTTTTATCTCACCGGTTTTTGTTACTGAAACACCGCAACATACAAGTTTGTGAGGGAGACAATCTATCACCAATGACACCAGCGCAACAGCGCAATCGACCACACCGGCAGACGGGTGAAAACACGGTTTGTTTTTCTGTACACATGGACATGACTTGTGAGCTCACACGTCATGTAACCGAGAGTCAAAACACTCGGCTAATCGGAACCATTTGGAACCGATCATATATTTTCGGATTTGAAATGGTCTATAGAGAGCATTGTAAGGAACACAAACACTCCATCAAAATGAACAATATTTAAGTAATAGCATGTGAGGATCATTTCTGGAAGAGGAAAATCTGAGCCATCGAGATCAAGACCCAGCAACCCACACTCAATCGAGACACTGGCTATGACCTCGCCATCTATGATGATCTTATGAAACCCTATCGCTATAAAAGTGATCATGTGACCTGGGGGACAGCATCACAACGCTGAAGAAGAGGCGATTTACCTCGAAAATGACCTCGAAAGCTACATACCAAGGACTCTTTAAAAAAATGGTATAATATTACAATCCATGCTGCTATTCTGAGACGATGATATGTGAACAACAATGTTTCACATTAATCAAACAATTTATCAATAGATTTTAGAAGACCATTTCATGAAGTACACACATTTAAAACTAGAAAAAAACTTACTGTTACATTGAACTTATCTGTATAGACTGTTGAGAAATTTTCTAGCCAACCATTCATTTGTCAATCTGAAACATTGACCACCATACCTAGTATAGTTTTTCACTTGGGAACATTTTAAATGGGATTGCCATTTGCCACCATCAATGGCTGCCATGAATTAGGTGGAGAAATACATGAAAACAGATTTACCTATAGACGATGTCACATGTAACGTCACAGCAGCCAAGCAAACAAAAGCTTGCCGGCCTGTGTGTGCGCGAATTGCCTGCCAAACAAAAGCTTGCCTGCCGGTGTGCTTGCGAATTGCCTGCCAAGCTTGCTTGCAGGTATGATCGCGCATTTGAAGGGGTTGTCCATAACAAACCATACACTAAACCAAACCAGTCATCTCCATACACTAAACCAAACCAGTCATCTGTAACAACAGTGTCCCCCCATGCATGGAATAGAACCAGGCACTTACCATTGTTGATAGAGGTGACATGGTCTATAGCTAGCAAACTCATTTTTTTTTTTTTTTTACACGGTCGGTCCGTACGGACACACGCTTGGGTCCTGAAGGGACCAGGCTCAAGCAAAATGCTCAGGCCAGGCTTAAAGCCTATATAAGCATGCTGGCTGAATGAAATGAAAGTTAGAAAAGATGGAAGAAAAGAATGAAGTAAAAAGAGCCACTTTCATTTCAACAAATAAAGTTAACAATTTTGCTGTCAGCCTTCGGACATGAGAAAAGAATAGTCTTGATCCAATCTCATTTGCCACACAGGCATTGTATGTGATTACTTTATGTCGCTTTTTCTAAGTTTCATTGAACCATTTGCTTGTTTTTGAATTCCTGATTTGAAAGAAATATATTCACACATTTTTGCGGTAGCTGCTTGAAGTGCTAAAAAAGAGAGAAATTAATTTAGCGCAATTATTTCTATGTTTACAGTACCGTGTCTTATTGCTGCTGTCACTTCATGAGTAATGATTCATAATCATCAAAGAATATGCTACTTGAGACAGATTTCAATGGACGCATGTCACATTGAGTTGACCTCACGTTAAGGTACGCGAGGTCAACCTCACTCCCAAGACGGTAAAAACGGACATCCGTGGTGCGCAATACGTAAGGTCGACCTTCCGCTCTGATAGGTTCCCAGAATTTTGTGTGCATGAGTAGTGGGCTAATCAGAGTGTACCTGCCAGGAGGACATGTGCCGTAGGTCCATCGTGTCATCAGCTACATGTAGTTTTTTGTGTGCTCAAGATTTATTCATTTCACTAAGCATCCAAACAAATTGTGTGTATCACTTCATTAAATTCTCACATTCTCATAATGGCAGACCACATCAAAAATCTAAACAATGTTATGTGACCTGATGTTTTTCGCTCAGCTTAGTTGGCTTTCATTTTGAAATCAATAAGAAAATCCACACAAATGATGATTAAATGTTCACAGTTTAAAGAACCTATTGCCAGGAATTGAATTAGGTACACAGGGCTAATTTTGCCCATGTTAAACCTGAGAATATTCCTGGTTCTGTGTGAATTATGCCAAATCTTCGTTATTTTATTGCAAATCTTCAGAATAGCGTCGGAAGATATGTGATAGAGGTAACTTTGGGCTATAAAGTAGCTTCATGATCTAAAACAGCTTTTTCAACCCCTGCCTTAGGCCTGGATTCCCAATTATAGTCAATTAGGTACAAAACTTAGATTTTATTATGATGTGATTCATATATTGTCATTCATTTTAAAAATTACCATTCCAATCAATGATACACAAAACAAAATCCTCTTTAAAATCAACTCATTCCAATTCACAAATTCAAACAATTTCCATGGTATCACATGATTTTAAATTTGAATTGAGTTGACTAAAATTCTCTAAAAACCTATTTATATCCCTTCTCATAGGTGATATGTTGGCGACATACTGTAAAGGTGACATATTTTCAAAGTTATTTTAATTATAGTGTTAGGTGTAATGTTAATTGTCACTGTATAGCAGATATTTAAAACTTAATAGCTTTTATAAGAAACTTTTAAATGATGCTTTATACAGGGTGTATAAAAAAACGCAACACTTTTTGGCGAGTACTGTACCCTTTACCCTACAGCAAATCACATATCACTCTGCGAAGTAGATATCCTGTTAGAGTTATGTATTGGCTATCACATTATAGCGATATCGATCATAAGATTGCTGAGATTTTACGGATATTTTCATATAAGTAGACAGTTTGAAAATACAAATTACATCTTTCATCCTGCATACCTGATTTTCTTGTCCGCCATATTACGGACTGGCCTGCTCGCTCCCAAGATCTTACACCGTTAAACTTTTTCTTTTGGGGTTATGTTAAGTCTCAAGTCTTCCTGACACTACCAACTAATCTCAACGATCGTGAGGAACCGCATCGTCAACACTGTTTAGGGAATAAGGCGCACACAAATAAAACGTTGTTCAGTACTTCACCGCTTGATAAAGGACAGCATTTTGAGTGTCAAGCAGCACTAGAATATCACCTTCAAAACACACTTACAATGAATGATTAATGCAGGACAATGTCCTCCTTCACTGGACTACTTCATTTGTTTATTTTTTATAACCCTAACTTGAGGTAGCCACTTTTTTCAGATTTTTTTTCCCGCGGATAAAAGTCACCCCAAAAGTCACCCCGGAACTCAACAAAAAGTGTTCCTTTTTCTTTGATACACCCTGTACACGTAAATTCTTAGTGACTCTTAATTGTCAGGAGTGGTCATCTATACAATGTCATTGTCCCGTTATCCTCTATTCTTTCTTGTTATTTTCATAAGACCAGAGACCAGCATGTTTTAAAGGCTGTGAAAGGCATGGCATGTATTTGTATTTCTTAACCCTAACCCCCTTACCAGGTTTTTAACTGGGATCACAATTTTAGAAGGGAAAACACCAACTAAATGACCGGGAATTGATCCGGGAACCCTCCGCACATCATCCCACCCACTAAGCCACGACTCTTAGCTACTCGTTCCCACCGTGTACCGCGCTCACTATATAGGCTTGGTTGATCACGTCATCGAAAACCATCCGTACATGCGCTTGGAGATAGGCTTAGAAGTTGCATTTGTTTAGCATGGGGAGGGGGGGGGAGTGGGGAGGTCAGGGTTAATAAAACGCTATTTAAAAAAAAATGATACCATAACCCTAACCCTCCTAACCAGGATTTTAATCGGAATCCCAATTTTGGAAGAGAAAACGAAAACATGTCAGCTTGTCATCTTACCCACTAAGCCATGACCCTCAGCTACTTGTTCGCCAAGTATACTGCGCTCACTATATATACTTGGTTGATTATGTCATCGAAAACTGTTCTAACATGCGCTTGGAGATAGGCTTAGAAGTAGTATTTTAAGCATGGGGGGTGGGGGGGGGGGGGGTTAGGGTTAATAAAAAAGAAAATGTTAATACCATAACCCTAACCCCCTAACCATGTTTTTAACCAGGATCGCAGTTTTGGAAGAGAAAACTCCAACTGAATAGATTCGGGGACCCTCCGCACATCAGCCCGTCAGCCCACAACCCTCAGCTAATTGTTCGCCCAGTATACCATGCTCACTATATAGGCTGTTGATTACGCACATGCGCTGGAGACAGGCTTAGAAGTAGTCTTTTTTTAGCGTTTAGGGGTTAGGGTTAACAAATATGAGTGTGTCCCATCAGGATCCAGGGTTGTTGTTTTAAAACAAAATGATTAAAAAGCAGCAAGCTTTAAGCAATAATATAGCCATATAATAATTTTTTTAAATGCTTCCTCTTTATTGAAAATTGTCTTTGAGCTGTTATGATGAAATGTTAGTCTGTGAATACGCATAAGGATGTGTCTTGCATAAACCTTGTACAAAGTTGTACTATGATATGTGAACAGCAGACATATAGAGACTTTGTTGTATAATAGATATCATATGAGAAAATTCAGTTTCATCTGTAGAATTACTATTTCATAGACTATAGGGACAAGATATGTTAGTTTTTTATTTTCTCATCAGATATCATTGTTAGAATTGAAGAATCTAATCTGGTAAAGATTCTCCCTCTCAAATTTACACAAGTCTCCTCAACATAATTAATGACGAAAATCTAAACTAGATTCTTGTCAAATTTGTTAATGCAAATCCATTGGGACTCCCACAATGTATAGATATTAATGCTTCAAAAGATAATTGCTCTTCTGAAATTTATCTTTTATGAGTTGCTTATGTGCAAATCCTTATTATAATGCACTAACTTTTAAAAATATTGTTTACCCCATATGAATGGAAAAAATACCAGCTGAAGGGTTTGATGTGCCAAACATGTATACAAGTAAAATCAGATTTGTCTTCGTATGGATAGTATTAGTAGTAAATGTGATTCAGCTTCTAAGATTTTTTTCTAATGATTTGATCTAAATTTGTCTCCATAGGGATGTGCTTAGAGTGTTTAACGAAAAAACCAACCGCACTTCAGAAACATAAGAAGTTTGACAAGACAGACAAAGAAGGTGACATCCTGGCATGCTATGAGAAGGCTGGGGATCTGGCTCTGTTATATCTCCAGGTGAGTGTTTGTCCTGGCATGCTATGAGAAGGCTGGGGATCTGGCTCTGTTATATCTTCAGGTGAGTGTTTGTCCTGGCATGTTATGAGAAGGCTGGGGATCTGGCTCTGTTATATCTCCAGGTGAGTATTTGTCCTGGCATGCTATGAGAAGGCTGGGGATATGGCTCTGTTATATCTTCAGGTGAGTGTTTGTCCTGGCATGCTATGAGAAGGCTGGGGATCTGGCTCTATTATATCTTCAGGTGAGTATTTGTCCTGGCATGCTATGAGAAGGCTGGGGATCTGGCTCTGTTATATCTCCAGGTGAGTATTTGTCCTGGCATGCTATGAGAAGGCTGGGGATATGGCTCTATTATCTCTTCAGGTGAGTGTTTGTCCTGGCATGCTATGAGAAGGCTGGGGATCTGGCTCTGTGAGTGTTTGTCCTGGCATGCTATGAGAAGGCTGGGGATCTGCCTCTGTTATATCTCCAGGTGAGTATTTGTCCTGTCATGCTATGAGAAGGCTGGGGATCTGGCTCTGTTATATCTCCAGGTGAGTGTTTGTCCTGGCATGCTATGAGAAGGCTGGGGATCTGGCTCTGTTATATCTCCAGGTGAGTATTTGTCCTGGCATGCTATGAGAAGGCTTGGGATCTGGCTCTGTTATATCTCCAGGTGAGTGTTTGTCCTGGCATGCTATGAGAAGGCTGGGGATCTGGCTCTGTTATATCTCCAGGTGAGTGTTTGTCCTGGCATGCTATGAGAAGGCTGGGGATCTGGCTCTGTTATATCGCCAGGTGAGTGTTTGTCCTGGCATGCTATGAGAAGGCTGGGGATCTGGCTCTGATATATCTCCAGGTGAGTATTTGTCCTGGCATGCTATGAGAAGGCTGGGGATCTGGCTCTGTTATATCTCCAGGTGAGTGTTTGTCCTGGCATGCTATGAGAAGGCTGGGGATCTGGCTCTGTTATATCTTCAGGTGAGTGTTTGACCTGGCATGCTATGAGAAGGCTGGGGATCTGGCTCTGTTATATCTCCAGGTGAGTGTTTGTCCTGGCATGCTATGAGAAGGCTGGGGATCTGGCTCTGTTATATCTCCAGGTGAGTATTTGACCTGGCATGCTATGAGAAGGCTGGGGATCTGGCTCTGTTATATCTTCAGGTGAGTGTTTGACCTGGCATGCTATGAGAAGGCTGGGGATCTGGCTCTGTTATATCTCCAGGTGAGTGTTTGTCCTGGCATGCTATGAGAAGGCTGGGGATCTGGCTCTGTTATATCTCCAGGTGAGTGTTTGTCCTGGCATGCTATGAGAAGGCTGGGGATCTGGCTCTGTTATATCTCCAGGTGAGTGTTTGTCCTGGCATGCTATGAGAAGGCTGGGGATCTGGCTCTGTTATATCTCCAGGTGAGTGTTTGACCTGGCATGCTATGAGAAGGCTGGGGATCTGGCTCTGTTATATCTCCAGGTGAGTATTTGTCCTGGCATGCTATGAGAAGGCTGGGGGTCTGCCTCTGTTATATCTCCAGGTGAGTATTTGTCCTGGCATGCTATGAGAAGGCTGGGGATCTGCCTCTGTTATATCTCCAGGTGAGTGTTTGTCCTGGCATGCTATGAGAAGGCTGGGGATCTGGCTCTGTTATATCTCCAGGTGAGTGTTTGTCCTGGCATGCTATGAGAAGGCTGGGGATCTGGCTCTGTTATATCTCCAGGTGAGTGTTTGTCCTGGCATGCTATGAGAAGGCTGGGGATCTGGCTCTGTTATATCTCCAGGTGAGTGTTTGTCCTGGCATGCTATGAGAAGGCTGGGGATCTGGCTCTGTTATATCTCCAGGTGAGTGTTTGTCCTGGCATGCTATGAGAAGGCTGGGGATCTGGCTCTGTTATATCTCCAGGTGAGTGTTTGTCCTGGCATGCTATGAGAAGGCTGGGGATCTGGCTCTGTTATATCTCCAGGTGAGTGTTTGTCCTGGCATGCTATGAGAAGGCTGGGGATCTGGCTCTGTTATATCTCCAGGTGAGTGTTTGTCCTGGCATGCTATGAGAAGGCTGGGGATCTGGCTCTGTTATATCTCCAGGTGAGTATTTGTCTGTGTGTACCTCTGACATAGCATAGATTTGTTTTTGTCTGATTTCAGATTGGTTAAAAGTGAGTCACATGACATGAAATACATTTTAGTAGATTTTTAAAAAAAAATCTACCAACTCTTATCAAATCTGCATTGTTGTTCTAAGTCCAGTTCTTTTTTTCAATGGGCATTTTTACAAGGTATTTACTTTGTGTACGTAATTTTTACTTTCACAATCTATAATTCATTTCTCAACAGAAATTGGACAAGAAGAGTGCAGGTGCAAGTGCCAACCTGTCTGGCGTCAATAGTCTTGGCGGAAGCAGTCACATGGCTGGACCTGTGCTGGAGACGGCTGTACAGAGAGCACCATTACTACGTATACAAGAAGGGTAATAATTATACAAATGATATAACCATGCTTATAGAGCAATGTAAGAAAGAAAATGTTAGAGTATCATCATACTAATAAATCATTAATACTAACTAAATATATACGTCAAAGTTGGCACTGTTCAAGTGTCTTAGCTGCTTCAAAAAATGACGTTTATATCATCCCATTCACAATCCCAATAACAAAAGTGTGTTTGAAGAATTGGCTCATCATATTTTCAGTTGTCAGTATTATTTTACTGGACACTTCAATCAACCATGGTTACAGACTTCAACATATGTTTTTGTACTACATAAGAAATAAGATCCCCTACTACATGTGTACTGCAAGTCCTGTATCAAAGATTGGCTGTTTGCTGATAACAAGTATTTGAAAGTATACACATGATGAAATTATCCATAAAATCATATCTTATATCCCCCTCCCTCTCAGGAAACTGGATGAAGGCATTGACAGATTCCGCACCATCCTGAAGGCAGTAGAAGTGCGTACATCCCAGACCATGCGTACCACGGTAGCAAGGGAACTGGCCGAAGTACTCCTACGAGGCGTATGCACGCATCACTATACACCGCCGCAAGCAGAAGGCATGATGACCAAGGAGGAACGATCCGGGAGTCTCAAGTCCACCAGTAGCTCTTTCTCCAATCTGAGGCCAACTGCTTCAAAAGGGTCTTTGAAACCAAAGCTTTACAGTACTGAAAGGTCAGTCAGTGGAATTGTCTTTTGCTGGGTAATTGTTGCATTGTTGGGTTATATCTTCGTGAATAGGTCTTCCATCAAGGCTCAAGATAACAGTTGTTTTACCGGGAGCTACTTTTTTTTCAAAAGTAGCGCCCGGATCAGGAGGATTTATTGAGAACTGGGAGCTACTTTTGGTCAATCGGGAGCTAACCTTTTATTAAATCAAATAAGCTTAAGCGAAATTGATGTTTTGGGCAAGCTTCCCGGGCGCTGGTTTGGACAAAATATCAGCGCTCAGTTGTTTATTTTTCAGCATAACCGGGCGCTTTGGCAGAAGGACTGAGGGGTAAAAATCACCCAGCGCCCGCTTATCTTGACCCTTGTCTTCCATATAGAATAAATCATAAGGCAGCAACCCTTTGTAGATAAGTTAGATTTCAAATAGTGCTTGTTTATGTTTTAGAGACATTGCCCATTGTACATATCCAACATGCACACATCCTCCCCTTTTTAGCTGGTTTGGACAAAATATCAGCGCTCAGTTGTTTATTTTTCAGCATAACCGGGCGCTTTGGCAGAAGGACTGAGGGGTAAAAATCACCCAGCGCCCGCTTATCTTGACCCTTGTCTTCCATATAGAATAAATCATAAGGCAGCAACCCTTTGTAGATAAGTTAGATTTCAAATAGTGCTTGTTTATGTTTTAGAGACATTGCCCATTGTACATATCCAACATGCACACATCCTCCCCTTTTTATTACTTGTCTCTCTTGGTTAAGAGGGGTGATTATGTGCAGTGTTCTCTTTGTAATGTTTTGCTACTTATGTATTTTTATTTTGTTTTACATTTTGAAAAATTCATATTTGATACCATGTCAAATCAAATTACCTGTGGTGACAACTAAATCAGTAAGTGTTCAGGCATTTTCCTGATTTCAGGCATTTCCAAGCCATTTTTAAGTAACAAACTTTAAATGAGGCAATATTCAGGCTTTTTTATAAGTAAGTAACTGTTGTCACCCCTGTTAAATAAATAGACCAAATTCATGAATAGAGGGACTGACCAAAATCTAGAGAAAATCATCACTTAGATTGTTGTAAGTTTATTTTGATATGAAATGATTCATTATCAACAATCATCTTAATGTCATTAATGTAAAGTACAAGTAATCATCCTGTAAATGTTTCATCAAAGTAAAATATTGTGAAGTAATGTAATATATGATAACAGCTAGCAGCGCATGTATGTATGCATGATACAATGGTGCTGTTTTATTTCCCACAGGAGGCATAGTCGCTGCCCGCCGGAACTGTAAGTCATGTGTGTTTATAAAACATAGTGAGATTGTTTGATGTTTATATTTATAGCACAGGACCCTTAGTATGGTTATACACAGAGTCTGCCTGATTAGTTCCAAATTAGTTGGCCTCATAGCATCACAATGGGAGCTGTGTGGAGTGTTATAATTTGATGCAAACTTTTTATAATGGACATGGACCCCCATGAAAATAGGAAAGAGAAACCAGAAGTTTACCCTGTGTAGCCCTCTTGTTTATATGTCATTTAACGTGCTGTGTGTCAATTATGCAAATTCAAGGATTCAAGTTTTTAAATGCATTTGACAGAGATGTTAACCAACAATGTTTAGCATGGCTGTTGCACTATTTTAAATGCCATAGAAGCCAGATATTGTGGCAGCCAGACTCTGGTGTCTCTATATAATTTCTATGGAGGGTCTTAACACTTTCCACATGGCTATTGGTTTTACCAAATACAACTTTTAAGGTCTATGAAAACCCACCACATGGTGGGATTTTTCATATTGGCGATATTTATATCACAAGAAAGCTGAAACTGCTGATTATTGAACTGTTTCGATCATTTTTGTACGATCACTACAAAAAAAGTTATGAGTGAATGATGATTGTGATGTCATAAAAAGCTACAAAAAAAGAAATCATGAAAACAGGCCAAAAAGATACATAGTTCAATAGAATAACATTATAAGGTTAATTAGAAAAGTGACTCAAGTAAGTTTTTGAAGGTGAAATTTCATAAAAAATGATGACACAGTATTTGGAAATTAATTTTCTAAAAAAATCTTGAAAAATAAATAAATGAAAAATATATATATATTTTTTTACATTTTACCCATAATCCCTAGTTCACATTTTGCGACATCAGACAGGTTTTCACAGATCGCATCACATATGGTAATCAAATTCAATAATTTTTACATATTTGAAACATTTTGTGAAAGTTTGGAATGTCTCGTGCAGACGTCTGCCGTGTGGAAAGTGTTAAGTGGGATTACCTTTGTGGGTGTATTCACAACAACAAATCTCAAAATGTGGCTACATTTTGGTACTGATCAGGCTTACAATTACAGAACTATAAAATCTCACCTTTATGTTGTATGCTGATATGTATAGATAATGCACTTTTTGAGCATTTGACCACTTGTCAGTACTATCTCTCTTACTTAGTAAAATCAACCAATTACTTTATAGGCATAATTGAGCTTATCATAAATAGTAGTACATGAGCTTATGTAATAATAATACATTACATTTCTCTCTTAAAAACAGTGAATAACATGAAAAACCATACTTTTTTGTAATATTATGTAATATTTTTATACATCTCTAACTAGTGATATCGATAACCCCAAGTCACATATTTTTGTGATTAAATGTGTATATGATAACTGCCGATGATTTAGTGTCTCGGTGGTTTGATTTAGCAGTTTCTCCAAAGGCCAGTCTCAAGTTAGAGATATCTGAAGCCTCTCCTCTAATAGATTATTATATAGAAACTGAGTAATTTAGCACATATCCACCATATTGGTCTTCATGCTTAGAGTAAACTATGGAAGTGTACTTGATTTAATAATATCTCCAATATACTGAAATTCAATTATAATATAAGTTAAAAACTGAATAACATGAAAAAAGCATACTACAAGTTCTGTATACTCTTACAAATCCAGGGGCGGATTTAGGGTGTGGGGGGGGGGCATGTGCACGCCCTTATTTTTGACAGGGCACCTGCGCCCCCCCTCTTATTTTTGACAGGGTGCTCGCCCTCCCCCCCCCCCCCCCTTATTTTTGACAGGTCGCCTTTTTGACAGGGCGAAAACGTTCAAAACATGTAAAAAGGGGGAACAAAAACATGTTAAAACATGCACAAACGCCCCCTTGACCCACTCTGGCGCCCCCTTCCTTTGGCGCCCCCTAAGCTATCAAGATGGGTAACAAAGTTGAAAGTTCTACAACATGTAAAAGTGATGTTTTATGAGAAAATAGCTCTTGCAAATTGTACAAGGCTTTTCTGGTGATGCATTTCTAGACACAGAACAAGCAGGCAAGATTTGTGGGAACATGCCTTAAGTAAACGAGCCACCTGTCCTGCCTTCAGTTTGGAACGCACATCGTGAGTATAGGTCTCTCTAAGATGGCTTCGATCACCTTCATCTGTCCAGTACCAATTGATTGTGTGACATTATCATCTTATGTTGTGAATTTTCTTTGTGACAACATTCCCAAATTAGTGATTTGTCTAAGTGAAGCGTGAAAATAATTTCATTAATGTATAAAAATAACATCAGGACCGTGAAATTTGTAAGTGATTAATCTGCATTATCTACTTATGTAGCCTGTGACTGACATCACTTTTCATACAGAATTAAAGCTGTACACTGGAGTAAGCATAAAAGCTTATTCCCTTAGACACTGCTGATTTAATCCATGCAGAATTCAGATCAGAAGCCCCAATTATGCTAATGCAAAACAGTTGTGAAGTTCAAATATTATCTTCATAATATTTCTTAAATGACAAATTTTTTTCTTCTCAATACCATACATTTTCAATAGTATTGACATGAAGAAAAAAAATCCAATTTGGCTAGTTAGAAGCCAAAATCAGGATTTTACCCATAACAGAAGTCAGATAAAAAATCAAAGAATCCACTTGGTGCCAGAATCATATTTTTGTTTTAAAAATGGTGAGAAAAGTTTGTATCAATATTCCATTACTTATTTCACATCTTTGGTCAATGATCACACAACATTGATTGGTACTGTACATGTCATCTAACCGCCGACTGTATTTGCAATCATATTTAAACATTAACAGGTATTTTTAATATCATGATCACAATGGGCTATAAATTCCATACCACAATATATCAAATATGCTTTTCCACATCTGCTTACAATAAAAAGTAACTGCTAATACATATTACCATAGCCCAGCTAGATGCCATAATAGAAATTGAAAGATCCAACCAATGTACACAAAATTGCATTTTTTCTTCTTTCAAAATTAGGAAATTAATTTAAAATAAAAGACTTTATATTAAGTAGTTGTGGAAGCAATATGAATTGCTCTGATTTCTTTACAACTAGGTTTGAAACATAAAGCATGGTAAAATGAAGTCATCTCAAATTTGAGCCAGGTACCCAGGTTATCTTTGTTGAGATATAATATATTGATGAGTCTTTGTACCCGAATGTTTTTACCATAATCAATGCACTTTTAGTGAGCCAAATTGTAGCAAATGTGCTCATACATTTATGCTTCATAAAATTGTGCCCTGAAACTTATCCCAAATGTCCTCACTAGATATGAGAACCTGCGACAAAATGCTCACCAGTCTAAACAGTATGCATAATTAATGAGCTAATTTACATAATACGCTATTTATCTATGCTTATATGCTAATATATACATATGCATGGCATGTCATGCGTTATAAATTAAAAATCCATGTAAACTGGATAACATGGTGGTTACAAATTAAAAACAACATCGAGAAAAGTGGCAATTGCAAAACTGATTTACATTCATACCAACTATATGACTGCTTATAAATAAATAAAAATAATCTTTAAACCATATGAAATATGAATTTTGGTCTATTTTGCTTCCTCGATACAGTGTATACTTAATTCCAGCTGAAGTATGAACATGACATCATTACATACTAGAGGAGAGGACACAGTGTATTATCGCTTGAATGACCTTTTATGTGCTAGCTTATGTACTCACTTGGTCAAAGAGTGCATCCCTGTATATTGGGATGATTCTGTGTCTATCTGAGAAAATGTACCAATGTCATGTATATTAAGAATAGTTTGGAATATGGTATTATAGTCACCTTAAAGGTACAAAATGCTGTTCCAGTTATTACTCAACTTCTTTTCATTTTTTCCAAGATATGGAACATATTGATTTGGGTTGACAAATTTAGTGTCATTCGTGAACTATCAGCTGCCATCTCAGACCAAATATGACGCAAGGGAGTTATTCTAATACATAGCCTAATCAAGCATTATCATTTACCTTTGATCGGTTGATTTGGGTTTAAAAATACAGCACTTTCATTTCTTTCAACCCAATTGTGGTGCAATTTCATGTCATTTTTCAGTGGTTTTCTTCAACCTGTTCCTCATTATTGCCCTTCCTTATGTCATGCTTACTTATGGGAACAGTCAATTGTCATTTTACATCACCTTATATTATAATCTTTGCTATTTTATGCATTATTATCAATATTTATATCATATGATTTTGCTAAATTTGTATAGTTATAGTTATTCAATTTTATTTCATTTTGTTAACATATCAATATGCTTCATTCTGTTAACATTTTTGTTCGCCTTTTTTTCTATTTTATTTCATTTTGTAAATATGCTTCATTATATTAAATGGATTTTTCTCTCTTTTCATTGCAATTTAATGTTCTCTGTTTTGCCAAAATCGTTTTAAAGACATTTTCTTCGATCACACACACATCACAGAGAAATGTTACTAACAGTAACAGTTAGGGTGATAATTGACCAGGATGCACACATTGCATATAAACACTCTGAACATGTTATGATAAGGCCAAATAGATTTTTAAAAGTTTGTCTCGGAAGACCGTGTGTGTAGCTTTTATGATTCTCATTTTACCGCATATTTTCTTTTTTTCTTTTTTCTTGAACCTTTTAAAATGATGGTGTGAGCCAAGTTGTGACTGTATGGAATGTTTTCCAATATTAAAACAGTATTTAAACTCAAGAAAAACAACTCATATCAACTTCTTGCTTCACAGCGCCCATCTTATGGTGTTTTTTTAAATACCGCATTTCGCATAACATTTTTGCTATTAAAAAAAATTAAAATTAAAAACTTTTCAAAAAGGCTATGCGAAATGCGATTTAAAAATCGCATTTTGCCTAGCCTTTTTTCTGAGGTAAACTTTTTTGTTAATATAGTTGATATACACCTTTGAATGCCTTATTTGCTATCAAAAGTTGCAAGATTTACAATGTGTTGTAAAGAATTATGCGGTCTCAATTGTCACAAATTACAAATGTACGCACGCTTAACAGGGATAGCGCGCGTTTAGCGCATATTTTTTTCATTTTGGCGCAATAAATTAGCTGAAAATCCAAAATAACCCTTTATTTTTCAAACTTTTATGGGGTTCAGGGTTTTAAAAACCCTTAATTTAAAAACCTAGCGCTACCCCTGACGCTTAATGCATGTATGCCAAGATTCAAATTGAATAACCCGCCTAAATATCCAGTGCATACCGTCAACAGAGCTTCGAGCAATACTCCTTGTGTATGCAATGCATTGTGCGTAATTATAGAAATTGTGACATTTGGAACGGCATATTTTTCTTAAATTGTTATCAATCTTCAACAATTGATACATTATAGTATCAAAATGTAGCTATAAATGTCTTCAAATATCAATTGTATGATGATACAATGATCAGATTCAAATTTTGCGGTGATTATTCATGTGATTCTGTGAAGTTTGGAGATTTTTTGATCCACAGATTTGTGCATGTTTCATACACTGGGGAGCATTGTAAACATATACATGCATGGATTTTGCATACTGCAATTGCACTCAAATTCAATTGGAATTATAAACTACTTGTTACACGCTAGACATCCGCAGTCCTTATGACATAAAACATATATGATCCATCATGTCAAAGCCCACCAGTTGTGTCCTGAAATGAATATTGTGATTTAATGCTCATGTTAAAAAATAATTTTTAGCTTCAAAATCACATCTTACCTGTTGAAATTGGACATAGAACACAGATTTATGCCGCTTTTGAGGCTTACAATTATTTATTTTCTCATCTTCTTTTATTATTTACAGCAAAAAAGGCTGGTAGACAACTATTTAGTTTCTTTGTGATCTTGTGTAATTTTATTTCTAAATTATATAAACGATAGTATCAAATTTAGTTGGTGTAACTTGATTTATTTAGCATATAGATAGTTAAATACAATAGGGGATGCAAATGCATTAAACTCAACATGGAGAAGAGTTGCCATTCCATATATACTGCTGTTGGTGGTGGACATGTTATATCTCTCAATAATTTGTTATGATAAGTCTATTTTGTTTTAATGTCCATAGAAATAATGAAAACTGATATCAAAATATTGGGAAAACTCTTTTCAATTATTTACCCCAAATCTTAAATATGTTTTATATGCGAATAGGCTAAGGCTGATTAATAAAAAGTGATTTTTATCGCACTGCAATTTGGTTTGACCTAATACATAAATAGGACAATCACACGGTACATTTTGTAATATTTAATTTAAAACATGAATTTAATTCTGTTTTTTTTGTATCAATCTATCTACCTACAGTTTATTTATACCAAAGAGCGTAGAGGAAGAAGCATTACTGTTATTGTTGATAGCAGAATTACAGGTGGGTTCTTAATCTTTTTTACATGGAGAAAGGGAAACCATGATTAAAGGTTGATGTTCCGATCACTTTCGCTTACTTTAGAATACAACTATTTTAAGGATGACCCTTCATGTAGAATATAAATAAAAGTTTAAAATCGGGTCAGCAATCGGAACATCTACCTTTAAATGAACATATATAATACCAAAAGAACCGGAGCATCATCCCGGTCACCATCAAGATCCACGAGCCATTGGTTCCATTTCTCTCCACATGTATGTTTATAGTTTAATCAGTTCCATATTGGCCAAGCCTCATTACAGCAGCGAATTAATACAGAAGGATGCAGGCATGCATGAAGGCAACAAGAGCACTGTGTATCATATGTGTGATGCGTACATACGACAACAAAATTTTGTATGTGGCCATAATCGCCTGCGTAAGCTTGGATTATTTTTGTGCGCAGAGAGATAAAAAACAAATATTTCTTGCCAATTTGGAACTGATTATACTATAGAAGCATATAGACTGATATAGTTTATCACCTTTAGTAGCGATGTTTTTTCCCAGTTATTAATGTTGATATTATTGATTTTTCTTATCACTAGGTGAATCGTGATGTTGTGTTAAGTCGACACAAAGAGCATGCTCAGAGCAGGGCGCATACATTCCTCAATGCTACAGCTGTATATGACCTACTGGCTATTACTCTTGTTAGAAGGGCACAGTATAATATGCTGGCAGATGTAAGTCACCCCATATGTTGAAAAAGTATTCTGAGTATTGACATTACACAAATTATTTTAGGCAATATTTTGTTTATACTCTGATTTCAACTTTAATTAAATGCCCAATTGACCTTTCTTGCTCGAAAGGTATGGCTGTGTGGATAGCTTGTTTTGGTCCTTTTTAAATATTTTTTTCCTTATGTCAAATATTTAATGGGAATCAAGAAAGATTTAAACTCCTAAGGTCATTTCTATCCTTTTTTATCCTTCTTTTATAAGCAGCCTGATGATCATCAAGTGAAGTGTGTGTAACCCTGGGTAGCAGCAATGCCAACAGTTTAACGTGATAAATATAAATAATAAAAAATAAAAATAAAAAAGTATTTTTTATCCTCATTATTTATACAAAACCAAACAGTTATAGACTGCCCTGACTGGTCCATGGATGTTTTAAATTTGTTTGACTCTTGTCAGAATATATGAAGCAAAATAAATGCTCCCATATTTTAATCAGTGAAATATATGTGTAAATTAATAAATTTCATAAGTGATTTATTGATGAAATTATTTAACAAAATCAATCAAACAATGTGGTAATTGATTAAAATATTTACATTTTGTTTTGTTTTATTCCCCAGACTTTGGACAGAACCATGAAGTTTTCCTATGAAGAATTCCATATGTGGTTTCAGTTTGGGCTGTCTCTTGCCAGTGCTGGAAGGGTAAGTGGGTATCTCTTTGGAAAAAAGAAAGGCTATTTCTCATTTACATAGGATCATCATAGTGTGCTCATGTGAGGCCATCTTGGGGTTTTCAATGTCACAGAATGGTAATTAATTACCAGCAAATCATTGCAGTCTACTTCATAACAAGCTTCATATTACAACCTATTCATTCTTCCTAACCTTTAGCCTCCATTAGAATATTTGTATACATTGCTCTTTATATTGATTTGATGGATGGAGCAACAATGACACACCATGTTTACCCATTTAATGCACCTACCAGCATATCATTGTGTTTACTATAGTTTGTTCAGTTCCAAATTGGTGAGCCTTCTAACAGCAGCTAATTGATACAAATGAAAGTGGGCATGAATATGCATAAAGGCATCAGGCGAAATGTGCATCATATGCTGCGTGATGTTGTGCATCACATGCATGAAACATGCATATCTCAAAATTGCTTGCCAACGTCAAGATTGCTTTTTCGCGCGGAGTGATACAAAATGCATTTTTCTTGCCAATTTAGAATTGACTTAACTATAGCGACCTCTACGTGATGTGGTGTTTTCTTCGGAGAAGAACAAAATGAATGTCTTCAACCGATTCAAAGAGTAGAGGTGAGGTTATTCAATCAATAGAAGTTTATAGAGAAATAGTTCAGATTCACAAAATGAGGCCAAAATGAGCAAGTACAATTTTGAGTACCTTGTAGACTGTTTAAGACTTTGCTATCTTTGTAGGTTCTAAATTGAATCTAAACCTCAATTTGTACCTAAACAAAAGATATCTTCAATATTGTATAGCTTTCGTTTAGAAAGAGGGGTACTATCATTGAACATCAAATTCTTAGGTCATTTTTGACTTGATGAAATATATTACAGTTGACATTATGAGACTGAAAATTTAACAAATTGTTTTGTTTTATTATTTGTTATTAGTATACAAGAGCCCTTAGAGTGTTGCGAGAGTGTTCTAGAATGGAACCTACAAACTATATTGTCCTGTTGGAAGCAGCAAAGATTTGCTATGATTACCTGCAACTGGTAGGTGGTACAATAGGTTTCATTATTTAATGTGCTGACTTAGTCAAGAAGTGTACTACAGTCTATTTTACTTTGCTTGAGCCCTCGGAATTTGAGGCACTAAATATTCATTATTATCAGCACAGACGTCAACTGTATGGGAAACAAACAAGCACTATTCGATCAGCCAATAAGATATCTTGTTCTCTCAACGAGATTCACAGCTTGGTCAACCAATGAGAGCACAGCTCAGTTAACCATTCATTGCACAGCTCAGTTAACCAATCATATGAATTACAGTTCAATTAGCTAATCGGATAGTAAGCTATACTCTATTTGGCTTCCTCTGGTCAGTGATGTTACTTAACAGGCGCAGCTTTTAAGCTCACGTATGTATCTTCCGCCTTTCAACGCTCGTGTGTATAAGCATGGCCTGAAAATATGTTTTTTTCCCGGCAAGCGATTCCAAATTTCCCTCCAAAATGGAATGCATTTCTTAATGAAAGAGTAACATTTCCCTCCAAATGCCAAATTTTCCCTCCAAATGATCAAATTTCCCGGCAAGGAGCTTTCCGTATTGCCTACTTTTTCAGTCTGTGTGTATAAGCCAGGGCCCAAATTATGTGCTGCAATTAGTAGAATACGCGGTTATGTCACTATCTCGTGATGGCCAAATAGACTATAGTAGCAGCGCCTGCTCAGAAGATCATAGAGAAGCTCATGTGTCTCCTTCATAACTTCAGTGTGGATGAAGACTGAATCAATTATTATTAATGTGTGACCAAATAAGTTTGCTGACAGTGTACTTATTTTAAGACTTACTTTTTACTTTAATGTCGTAATTGATTCATTTACAATTTATTGTTATCACTTGTTTATTGATTTGTATTACCAAGATTGATGACGGTATTGAGTTCTCAGAGAAAGCAATAGCAATAGAAGGCAGTAACCAGGCAGCACTTAGTAGAAGTTATCTTATGCTGGGCATAGGATATGGACACAAAGCTGATGAAGGTGAGTTATAAGTAGTACTGTAAGGCGACAACAAATGCCTATTCAACAGAGGGGTTGACAGACCTCTTGGGTATGGCTGTCGGGCATGTTTTTTTGTATGTATGTTGTTGGGTTTTTTCTTCAAATTTCCAAAAATGTTCATCATTTTTAAAATGTCCACAATTTTCAACAAATTTTTCTTCAAATTTCCCCTCAAAATAATTTAGGAAACCAATTTCTTTTTCTTTCTTTTTTGGTTGGTGAAGAATGTAGAAAAGTGTTTTTATCCTTGAACTAATAGCAATAGAATAGGTAGTAACCAAGCTTCTCCAGTAGAAGTTACTTCACGGAGATAAGTTGTGAATATTACAATACTGTAGCTATCTGAATCTTGATTTGTAATATCAACACTCTAATATCAACACTCTATCAACATACTTTTGTATGCCTTTTTTGCTGGATTGTTGAAACAGTTCTTAATAATTTGATATTCAGTTATGAGGAAACAGGAAACAACTATAATTTGAAGTTAAACTTTTGGTCTCAACACAAGTAAAGATTACCTGGAATTGTCTGATGCTGCTACACCTTTCAACAGCAGATTTATAATCCAATTTTGTGAACTTGACTTTCCGGAAATGTGACATCAGAATCGGGTCATAAATTGGTACCAGCCCACAAGGATTACTGAACCAATACTAGGCATGTTTGTACTTATTACAATGCATTTCTCATGGTGATTCCAAATATGCTAATTATATTCAAGAATTTGACATTTTTTTGAAACATTTTGTGAAATTGTGGAACTTTTTGGATCCCTATCCAATATAGGAAACTGAAATTCATTTTCTTTTTCTACAGTGACCATACACAGTGAGAGGCAAGAATATCAGAAGAAATGTCTACAAGCATTGAACAAAGCCTATTTAATAGATTGCCAAGACTACAGAATATTATACCATACTGCATTGCATTTAGCACTGTCCAGACAGGTAAGGCCCATGAATGTATACTTAAAGGTGTATGTTCCGATCACTTCTTTTTGGCTATGATTTTTTTTTCACATCATGATATTTTGATATCAAAAGAATCCCCATATTTTTCTCATTATGTCTGTAAAATCTTAGGGGCCAGAAAGGTCTACCTTTAAGACTATACCATCCTAGATCGTACCGCATTGCAGTTTTCACCATCACAATTTCACTACAAAGGCTATCGCCCCTATATGACATAAGTGCAAAACATGAACAAGAGTTAGACTTCAGGTGGTTTCCCAACCCATGATGTCTTTCTGTCTTCCACAGCTGTCTTGAACTCCTCTGCCTCTAACCCTGTGCCCTGTTTGAAGAAGTCATGTAGTCATGCTGGTCTCCCGGGATTTCTTGGTCAATGCTCTAATATCCGGTGTATGAGACAGGCTTATTAGCCGTCTTGTAGAAATGGCCTGTAGACTTTCTGACCTTGTCTTAGATTTTGGGTAGATCAACATCACTACAGGCATAGCCAAGGGAGTTGTTTTGATTATTTAAGATATAAGATGGTATAAGACGGATGAAGAAATCTTTGTGTCATACCACATATTTTGCTTCTGCTCATAGAATAGACCAGTTTTCTACTCTTTTATATTTCAGATTCCTGAGGCATTACAAAAAGTAAGAGGTGCCCTGAAAATAAACGGCGATGACTTGAGCTCTCTTCACCTGCTGTCATTGCTGTTGTCTGCTCAGAAACAGTTTAGTGAAGCACTCAATGTCATTGAGGTTGCTGCCAACCAATATCCTGATAAGATCAAGTAAGTCTTCAAAATGGATGGTGTAAACCTCTCTTCCCCACATGAGTGGTCATTGATTGAACTTTAAAAGTGTGCTACATATATTTTCATGCTCAAAGCAACTACTACAAAAAACAAACAAAAAATTGTGTGTATACATGTAGGTCTATGGGATGAAGCTACATGTCACAAATTAAGAACACACAACAAAGTTTTAAATGGGCAAAGCAACCCCTGTTTTGGGGACATCCCTGTAGTGTAAGCAATTTTTACTAAGTGCCTAGGGCCAAATAATAAGCCTGATCTGTAATTCACCTTCATAGCAGACATTCTTTTGTTTTAAATATTTGTAATCTCTTTACATTATCTGTTCGTTATCTGTTTGATAATGCATTTTTAGTCTGTAAAAAGTGTGGGAAGGTGTTATTACAGAATTATTTCAAAGTAAAATCTGTTCTCTTTTTTTCAGTACATTATTTACCAAGATCAAGTTAGAAGAGGTGTGTCTGGGACCAGAGGAAGCGTTGGTCACTTGCAAGGAGCTGTTGAATTGTTGGAAACAAACCTATGAGGCATCATTAAGAATAAGGTATGAAGGAATACATATGGGCTGTTGAAATGTGTCCATCAACCCTGATCTGCATGGACAATCTGCTGTGAAATACCTGAAATACTTGCTAGACTGAAGGCATGAGAGTAAACAAAATGCTGTTTCGTATACAAAATAAAAACATTGTATAATGTCAGTTTGAGAGAAGAATGCACTTGGGCACAAACAAATTGGTCTCAACCCTAATTTCAAACATATTTCTCTTAGTCTCATGGTGCATTCTTTATAACCAAGAATTTGTGTGACATTTTGTGTTTGTGGAAAGTAGTCCTTATAAAAAGTTTTTGAGTAGTTGGTTGAAAGTGTTATGGGTTTTATTAAGTTGAAGTATTGCAATTTGAAAAGAAAGAAATGATTATTAAATACAGTTGATTTGATTTGTTATTTAAGAACCATTGGTGACCCTGGACATGTTTTCTTTTAAATTTCAGTGATGAAGTTTCAAGAGGTACTGGTCTAATTGATAAAGTCACCAGTGACAAGCGGAGTTTGGCACAGATGCATCTGTCAGAGTACAGCGACAGAGACTCAGGTAAACCTAGTTTATCGCTAACCCTTTAAACCTAGTTAATTATTAAACCCTTTTAACCTAGTTAAGAGTTTCCTATCCAACAGGAGGAGCAGTTAAAGTATGCATCTATATGTTTGCAACAATATTGATTAGTTGCATCTTTTGACAGAATAAGATGAAATTCTTGAAAGAAAGTTAAATTGTCATATAAATAAATAAGACATTTTGAACAAGTAGTACACAATGCATACATTTGTGATAGATGAGTAAGAACACTACTCTGGTATAAGCATATGATACAGTTGATGAAGAAGAAGGACAAGTTTTGAAAAATGACTAAACTTTTAACTGTAATCTGATCGAAGTGGTGACGAGTGGGTCTGGGATAAGTTAGTTAAACCAGACATGATCGAGTTGATAAAGGACCTGTACATCTAGTGTCTAATTACATTATAACAGGCAGTAAGGCACCTTAATTTACCTCTATCTACGTTTTTCAATATAGCTATATTATTGTGCGCTCTCACTTGCTATTTGCTTTTTCAATTCGCTTTTCTAATTCACCATTTAATTTGCTTTCTTCCACTTAGTGACACGATCAAGAAAAATGAGTCCAATTTGACATGATCAATTTGGGTTATTGGCATTAAAATGTCTAATATTGAATTGTTTTTGGCAGTGTCTATTTTACCACCCCTTACGGAATAAGCGTAAGCTTAATACACTACTTTAGTACAGTGTACAGCTTTATTCTTTAAGCAAAGTGATATCAGAGGTGACAGAATAGAAGATACCTTGTTTTCATCATTTAATAATGGCCCATAACAGAAATGTATACCGAAGTTGATGGTGTTTCAAAGGCCAGAACTAAACATAACTCAAGACATTGCCAACATGTGACTCATTTCCCTAAGATCGTGTGTGACATTACTAACTCATTTAGCTTCTGTTTTATTTTGCCAAAAGTTCCAACCATAAATTTAGGGCCAAACAAAACCAAAGATTCAGGTAATATAATGAAAACAACACAAATATATTGTCCAAATACAAATTCAATAGTTATGTTAAAATTGTATGTTTAACTCCTCTTATAATCAAAACAAATCATTGTTGATTCGAGCCTCATGATCCGAGCATTATGATCCGAGTGTTCACGTTAATCAAAAGGTTCAACGCGGTCTTGCGATGCACTGCATTCCAAAACAACAGACGCACAATGCTGTTGCGATCACGCAGATGCCACATAGTATGCCAGGCAATATTTTGAAATGATTGACAATTATTGGTTTTGATTATAATAAATTTTGTATTGTATTTCTTGATACGACTAACGTTTATAAAGTAGAATTTATAGTGTTTGAAATTGTATTGATTTCCAGCATACAAGATCATTATATGGTTATCTTCATTCTAAAACATTTTGTAATTCCTATAAGATACCATATAACCTTTAAAATAATTCATTGTCATTGAAATGTTTCTAACTTCTAGCTTACATGTCCATATTTTGTGTTGTAGTTCACTTTTTAAGTAGAATTTTATGTCATTGAAATTTTTCTAACTTTCTAGCACTCAAAGCAATCTTTTGTTCATCTTTATTTAAGACATGTTTAAAACAAAAATGCATATCAATTTTCAATTATCTTTCTAACTACTAGCATACAAAAGACAGCTTTTTTGTAATGGCATACTGTGGCATGACAAATTGTGCATTTACACATGATCATTTATTTTAAAACATTTTATTTGATACCTATAAATTGCCTTTAGGCGATGGAAAACAACATCCCTGTTCTACAGGCCAGGCCGACCCTTTTTCAAATAAAACAAAATACAATTATTTTCCAAATTTTAAATTATTTTGACAGAAATTGGCAATTTTTGAATCTAAAAAAATAAATTGAACATTTCGAAAATTGTTGAAAAATTCAGCAAAATTGCCGCAATATTTGTTGGAAAAAAAACAGTTAATCAACTGACCCTACCTGATGAGAGGTCCATTTGCCTTATAGTCAATCATTTGCTATATGTGATGCGATCTGTGAAAACCCGGCACATGGTGGGATTTTTCATATTGGAGATATTTATATCATAAGAAAGCTGAGAAACTGTGCTGATTACAGAACTGTTTCGATCATTTTTCTATGATCACTACAAAAAAAGTTATGAGTGAATGATGATTGTGATGTCATAAAAAACTACAAAACAAGAAATCATGAAAACAGGCCAAATAAGATACATATTTCAATAGAATAACATTATAAGGTTAAAAATAAAAGTGACTTAAGTAAGTTAATTAAGACATTAATTCTCTAAACAAAACTTTTTTTTAAAAATGTTAAAAAAAAATTTACATTTAAAAAAAAAACCATTTACCCATAACCCCTAGTTCACATTTTGCGACATCCGACGGGTTTTCACAGATCGCATCACATATGTAAAACCTTGCCCAAAGTGCACAAACAAATTGATATTTTTATAACCACTACATCTTCCTTGATATGCCTTACTTTTATACAATTGATGTAATTTTAATATCTGTATCTCTTGTAATAATCTTCTTCTTCAAAAAAGTAGCGCTATATTTATCTATTTAATAAGGAATACGCATAATAATGTATGTGCTAATAATATCAATTGACACTTTGCCGTGTTTTATATTTAATGCTCTTTGCTTAATTGACAATCCTCTGCAATCCTATTTCAGTTACTGCTCATCAGCCATAAGCTTGTTGCATTTTGAGTTAATGTGTATTGCTGCTAATTATTTCATTTGATAAATCTTGAATTTATTTGATTGATCAATAGTTTAGCTTTGATATTGATTGCAATAGAAAATTAATTTGGTGTTGCCTGAGCGTTCAGTAGTAAGAATTTGGTTTGGCTTAAAGCATGTAAAATGTTCAGTCAGCTATCTGTGAAACAAAAAATACAAAAAAATGTGTGTCTGTAGAATTTGCCAATTTTTTCAGAAACAAATTTGGGTTATTTGTTTTTCGCAAAGCATGCTTAACAAATTTTGTGGATATATCTCTAATTGTTATTTTTGCTAAAATTCAAATGAATGAAAAGTTCGTTATTTAATTTTTGTTTTCTGCATTGATTATATAAATTGGAAAACCAATTCAGCAGTAATATAAAAAGAAATAAAATAATGACAAACACAGTTGTAAACTGATGCTGTGTCCTCCATATTAGTTTGCTTGATGTGCCTAATCATTACAGTGTTTTAGCAGTGTTACATTTCATTTTGTCCATCACTCATGCTTTCTTGCAGTGCAAAAATCAAGTCCCAAGAGTGTCAAGAGTAAGTCACCAAAGACTAATAGACCTAGTCTCTACTCAACGGTTCTTGCTAACCTGACTTGCCCAGCTGTCATTTTATTGGACATTCTCTTATTGCACCACCCTCCCACTGATTAATGCTGCCTTGCTTCATTGCTTGATATTCCCTCATTGCACCACACTCCCTCTGGTATTGCTGCATGCTGCATTATCAAGTGCTTGACATTACATCATGTAACTACTATCCCTCTGGTAATGCTGTTTGCAGTAATAGGATTACTAGACATTCCATCATTGCATGATCCTCCCTCTGACTTTGTTTTTCCAATGCAAACTTTTGTTCATGCATATTATTAGCCTGAATCTGTATGCAATTCCTTTCCTACTATAATATGATCATTGAGTATTTATATAATCCAAAAGTGATTGAACCTTTATCATATATCATGTAATTTCACTTAACCCCATTCCTCTTACCCTTTTACAAACAGTTGACAGAGATGTTCTAACTTTCTTAACTCACTCCCCCTAATCAGCCCCACCCTATAAGATTAAAAAAGGGGAATAAACCTGCCCTGGCCAAACCTTTATATCTGGTTCCCTGGGTGCAAGTATTGTATGTACAAACACAGTAATATCTTAATCTATAATTAAAAAAAGGGCATGATGAATTATTTGAATGTTGAATTATTTTGGAGCGAGTCAATGACTTCACACTTTTACAGAATGAACTATGCATGAGCATGTACACTTTCAAGTTGGGCATGTGTTTTTTATGCTGACGGGAAATTTAAAAGATACAGAGTCACAAATTGGGTAAGAAATGATGACTGGTTTTTCGAGTGTGATATAGCTTTACATTGTTATATTTGGTGGAAATAATGATTGATAGAAAGTAGCTGCTTGTCATTAATCTTGTAACAGATAGAGATGTAACTTTTGAGGATATATCATAATGTGGGGTGGGGGTATATGGAGCTAGAAAGGAATGTGTAAAATGCAATGAAAAATATGTGAAATTGTTCACATTATATATAAACATTTGCAAAATGAACAAAAACCTGTGCCTTTGAATCCTGTTCAATAACTCATGCATTCAGTATGTTTCCTAGTTACATCTCTAAATAGGAAAGTCAGGGTTCTTTTGGGGACATATTTGATAGCTTTTAAAGATTGTAAAGTATAGTGAGGCTTTATATTTATTATAATCAAATAAATAATTGTCGATCATTTCGAACCATTCCCTCGTGTACTATGTGCACCTGTATTACCGCGACAGTGTTTTGAATGCAGTGCTGGCAAGACCGCGTTCAACCAGAGCGCTCGGATCGACAGTTACTTGTTTTGATTATAATAATTTCTTGATTTTCGGAATCAATACATACATGCCCACCATAACATTCATTTAGCCCAAAAATAACATCTATACATTAAAAAAAAAATTGAAAACTTTTTTTTTTAATTCTTGAATTTGTGTGAAAATGGGAAACAATGATTAAAAAGCATGCCTGGCCAACTTTCTTCAAAGGTCTGTCTACCCAAGGAACACAGTGTTTTCTGTGGTTAAATTAATGTAGGTGATCCTGACTCTCTGTGATCATTTGTTCCTTTGTAAGGTTCCGTACACAATTCTCTTGCTGCTTCCCGTGTTGAGCAGGCGTTATCAGAGGTTGGGGCATCTTCCACAGAAAGCTCAATACCACGTCAAGGATCACATTATGTGTGGAATATACAGGCACAGATATGGCTTACAATAGGTGAGTTATTGTACAATAACATGATTAATGGGAAGGGAAAGACTTCTTGCATATATTTGTCTTGTCAGAATTTTTGCTGGTCTTTATTTTAAGCATGTATTGCATGCAGTATGCCGACCACAGTGGTTCAAAGCAAATTTATCCAGGTGCGCAGTTGTTACTACTGCCCACTTAGTTTTGCATACACACATGCATATATACCACTGCAAAAGGCACCCAATTGTTGATGAATTGTAGCCGTTGTAAGGGTTTTGAGGCAAAATAAGCAAGTTCTAAGCCAAATAATTGTGCACCAATGATGTAGTACTAAACTCATGCCTCTTCAATAGCCCAACACTGTGACCCTCTAAACCTTCGTAAACCTTGGTATTTGAGACCCTGGTCTAGTGTTGAGGAGGCACTAGAAAATATGCAATTGTTTATCGTGTTCAGCTATACGCAAGCAATTATACAGGGGCCAGACCATTTTACTTTGAGGTATCAAGCTTGGTGGTATTTTCTCTAGATGTGTTATAATAATTATGATCTGACAGTGACAGAAGTGACAGCCAGTTCATAATAGCTGACCAATCTCAGCTTTGGGTGGCCTGTCACTATCATCCAGAATTGAAATTGATATATTGTTGAATACCAGGTCTGTTTGGGGAAACTGACATGTTCATTTAAGGGCCCATGGGGTTAATCATATCATAGTCGGATATTCTAGTGCTTCTCCCTTTGGTTGCATCTCGTTACGCTTGCAGCATGATTCTTTTGAGGCAAAATAAGCAAGTTCCAAGCCACACAATTGTGTATCCATGATGCAGCATTGGCTTCATGTTAAAACAAATACTATTTGATACATTTCTTTTGTTAATTTATTATTTGTAGCCGAGTTATACTTGATGTTGGATAAGCCCAGTGAAGCCAGCGCCTGTGTGCATGAAGCTTCAGTTCTTTTTCCTCTATCACATCAGATTATGTTTATGGTAAGTATGGTAATGAGGAATCTTGAGATCAAGTTAAGGATTAATCTTGCAATTAAATATTCGGGGGGGGGGGGGTACTAGGATTTAGTTTGGTCAGTTGCGCTGCTGGAGAATTAAAACCCCTACCCATTTCTAAGGGTGATTTTGGAAAAATTAGTACCCATTTCTAAGGATTTTGCTTCATTATAGCACAGATAATCGACACAGGGATGGTTAAGCCCCGGATTATCTCTATTGAAATGTTGTGTGGAGCTGGTCTATGTCTGTTTTGCACACACCTGTATGACTAGCATTTTTGAAAAGCCCGGTAAACAGAACGGGTATAAATTAGTCTATTGCTGCAACTACAGTATCTGGTACTAGCTAACGGGATACATAAAATTAGGTTGATAAAAAAGCAACGGGGAAAGTTAAGATACTTCTAATATTTGAAACATAACAATTAAATACATGCATTCACCGATGCGATAGATGTAACGCTAGTTGTGAAGTTTATAGACACTTATTTCACCCAGTTTTCTATTACACGTAAACTCAAACTCATGATGAGCGCGATGGACAATAGCACTTCTTTTGAATCGATTTCATGCATCTGGGAACGAGAGTGGCGTATTATTTATGGATGTTAAGAAGTTATTTCATGACAGGGCGAAAGGCTACATCGGTTTTTGTGGTTGAGCTACCTTGGTCTGAAACACACATAGCTTTTAAAACAAAACACCCACTTAACCATCCCTGTGTCGATTATCTATGATTATAGACCCAATTTTTTGGGAAAAAAGACACATTTTTCGCGAAAATATGACCAAATGCAAAAATAGACCCATTTGTAAAAAGTGACCCCATTATTAGGGATTTTCAGCACCTTATCATACCTTCCTGTATATCCCTGTATACCGTATTAAGCTCAATAAATGATTTTATTTTCATTTACCTGTCTTTTGAACATCCTGAAATAGACTAACTTTGAATAGACTACCTTGAAATCTAAGGCCACGAAGGAGTTCAATTAGATCATTTTCAATATATTGTATCCAATTTTGGCCACATCACAAATCAGACAAAAATTGGTATGCATTTATTTGACTCTTGAGCCTGGAGATCAGTTCAGGTCATCAAAGATAATGCAAATTCTCTTGTGGGCACCTGTTGGACATTCCAGAATTGTAGTACTCATACAATGCCTTAATTATTAGGTTTTTAAGGTTTTTAAGGGCCCAATCGATTATTTATCTAATTACACTGCATTCACTTAAGGTTTAGTGACCTACCAAAAAGGGTGTATCCTTGGTGTAAGACAGCACAGAATTAACCTAGCACAAAAATTTCTATTGAAATAGATTTAAGGATTATACAGCTTTATTCCATAATGGGGGTCTTGACACTAGACTAACATATGAATGTCTTACCAGGGATACTATTAATTTTGGGATAGGAAAGTCGTATACTAACGTACGTAGCAAAAACGGTCCTTTTGAATATTTGAATAAATTATGATAATCGTCTGGAATGCGTCGGTGACCGGCGTGTTAGTCAGCATAGAATTGGTGGCGCTGTGCACGCGGTAGATTTACACACAGCTTGCTGTCAAAAAATTGATACTGACACTGTTTTTGGATGAAATAATTTAGTTCCAACGTGTGATGAATTTTATGGGGTCATACAATCAAAATCCCGGGCAAAATCCATTGTTACATTGAAAGTAATGGAAATTCAAAATTAACGACCGTTCGTGTCTACCATCGTCTGCTACAATCCAGGCCTTATCAGTATAGCGCTGAAAAGCATATACAAATGTGTAAACATGCCGAAAAGCATATAAAAATATAAAAATGCTGAAAAGAAAATGTAATGATATTCAATGTTAACATGAAAAGCACATGAAAATGTGTTATGTGTTATGTATGTAATTGTGTAAACATGCTGAAAAGCATATGAAAATGTACTAGTATATGAAAATGTGCTATACATGATATGAAATGTAAACATGCTGAAAAGCATATGAAAATGTGCTATACATGATATGAAATGTAAACATGCTGAAAAGCATATGAAAATGTATATGAAAATGTGCTATACATAAAATGTGAAAATTATGTAAACATGCCGAAAAGCATATAAAAATATAAAAATGCTGAAAAGTACATGAAAATGTGCTAAACATGTATATGATATGCAATGTAAACATGAAGAAAATCATATGAAAATGTGTTATACATGTATCGAAAATGCAATGTAAACATGATGAAACTATGTGAAATGTGAAAATTATGATAGAAATAAACAATAAAAGATAAAAAAATTAAAAAAAGTATAGCGCCATCAATTCTATGCTGACTAAGTTCAATTTAAAAGTGGACCCGATCGGCAAGCTCAGTGGCACACCCCTGGTCTCACACCAAGGATATACTCACTTGTAAACGGAGAAGTGTAGCAGACCTTTGCAGGTGGACAACACCAATACCAATTGCATTAATTTTAAGGCAGTATTTACTAATAAAATAAATAAAAATGTATTTTTTGATAATAACTCCCACTCTGTTTACCTTCCCACAGCGTGGATGTGTGAATGAGCACAGAGAAGAATGGACCGATGCCAAGCATTGCTATGACAGTAGTCTGGCAATCAATCCAACTCACATCAAGAGCTTACAGAACCTAGGCAGAGTGCTGTTTAACCTAGGAAACTACAAGCTAGCGGAGAAAGTATTGAGAGATGCGGTCAATGTGGATCCTACAGCACACATATCATGGTAGGTTGGGGTTGAGATCAATTATATCTTTGGTGGAAGAGGGGGTATTTGGTCGTCTTACCGTACAAAAAATAAAATTAAAATTTCTATTTCCTCCGAAATTGTTCAAAAAAAATGTGGGGGGAAATATGAAAATGTGAAGAAAAAATGGGTCGGTCAGTTGGTCAGAACAGGGTGTTGGTTTTAGTTGTCGTCTTAGCTGTTAAGTTACTAATATCATTAATAGGTTTAGGGCATGACATGGCATATTTACTGAAAGGAATATTTCAAATGTTGATGGTAATCTGTGTGAATATATTGGTTTGACTTTCTTATATATTTGTAACATGGCTGATGGCATCCTCAGAAAGGATTGCAGTTGGGATTCATATACTAAGTTTTGGATATGCTTATGACAAGGCCAAAGTCTAATACTTCTGCAATAGCTCTTGTCAGTGAGACCTTTGCCCAGGGAATGGTTGTTTAACAAACATGGAGGATGACTTCTGGGAAAAAATGTCACTTCTAAATCAAGATTAAATGTGACTTTTGTCAATAAAGTGTGTACACACATAACAAACAAGAATGCTGGGGTTAGGGCACTTTGTGAGTTGATTTGTCACTTTTCATCCATTTTGTATATCAATTTTCACTTTTCGTTCTTTTTCAGGATCAATCTTGGTAAAGTATTGGAGGCACAGGGTGAATACACAGCGGCCAGTGACTGTCTGTTGACAGGGCTACAACTGGAGGCCACTAGTCCGGTTCTGCCATTCTCCATCTTGACCACAACTCTCTGATACATCAAGGCAGCATATTGAGAATAAATTTATAGCACTCAACATTTAATTGAACTACATGCAATGGTGTATAGCATTGTTGCTGATGCTTATCACCTATTCACATGTCCTTTTTGTTTGAAAACATTCCATGTTTACTAAGTGAAAAATGCATCAAGTAATTATTGATAGATGCAACTTGATCTAATATCGATAAAGACATGAACAACAACAAAAAGACGCCCGACCAACTGACCCTACTTAAGAGGTCTGTTTGCCCGTAGAACAGGGTCGTTTTTCTTTCATCGCCTAATGGGTAATTAAAGTCCAAAAAGGTTCTCCAACTAGCAAAGAATTCAAAATTCAATTTTAAGAATTTGAAAGGGTTCTTTCACTGTAGGGTTCCATTTTCTAAACAAAAGTTTTCTTATGGAAATTTTATAACAATTTTTTACATAAAAGAGAGGTTACCACTCCAAAGCATGGTTTATATGTGTGGAAAACAGGGGCAATATCTGTTGGCACTTATTGTAATTCGAGGGGTTTTGTCTTCAATACAGAAAAAAATGTTGATGATATTTAAATTTGTAAAAACTGAAACTTTTATATAACATGTTCAAAGATAACATGCCAGATTTGGACAAAATAATCAATAAATAGCATTTTAATTTACTGTCCATTTTATTCATAACTAAATATTACTTGACTAGCTCCAGCATGCCAACGGGAGCGAGAAAAAAGATAATTTCTATGTTCTGTAAAAATGTGCATATTATATATAACTATAATGTAATTGACCAAATAACTGTGAAGTTGGATAGCTAATATTGTGTTGTATATGAAGGAATGTACATAATATGTATAAATATATTTATGTTTGCCGGGCAAGCAATATTGTAAAGGATCTATAATATGAAATGAAAGCAATTATGTGATAAAGAATACTCAAACTCATTTTAACAATTTGTTTGTAAAATCTATCAATTCTTTCTGTTGAGTGTATATGATACAATATTATGATAGGTTGGACATATTATTTTGAAGTCAGTAGTTATTATTACTCTATTTCACTCCCTCTGGACAGTGACATAGGTCTACAGACTCAGCGTTTATGCACGCATGTGTATCTGGACAGTGACATAGCTCTACAGACTCAGTGTTTATGCACGCATGTGTATCTTTCGTCTTTCCTTTCTACAAATGTCTGTATGTTCCTCCACTTTGAGTAGGAAATGAAACAGTCTTTAGAAGCCTTATTAAACCTTTAAACTCTAAATATTATATGGTCAATGATCTCTTATCATTCTGACCCTATGTTTATAGCAGTTTACCAACCCTTTGCAGCTGTGTGCTTTTCAAGATATATGAAAACAGACAGAAACAAATAAAGAAACTAATAAGAGTTTTTACTCGTAAAATCTGAATCCGTTGATCAATTTTGATAAATTTGGTGTCATTTTATTTTAAAGCTTAGAAAATGCTATGAGAGCACACATAATATACTGAAAATTGACTTCACCTGCAAAGTCCCCCCTTTTGATGTGCTGCATCACATACGAGGGGGTATCAAAAAGTTTTAGAAATCACCCAGAAGTGAAGAAGCCAGAAACTTCAATTTGATATGTGATCCTTCAGACATCTTTACAAAGTCCCTGTGCAAAGTTGCACATTTCTCCCACTATTTTTTACCTGTCCACAGACCGCCATTGTAGAGATCCTCAGATTTATCGCCATTGATTGATTATCAGATTGCCACAGATTGTGTTATTCCCAAAACAGCAATAAATAGTTTAAAGTTTTGACAGAAAGGGGTCAAAGGTCATTACAAACAAGCTTTGTGACAATAATCGTATGGGTAACATGGGGTGTACACAGATTGACCTCTAATGACCCCTACATGACCTTTGACCCTTTCTGTCAACACTTTAAACTATTTGTTGCTGTTTTTGGAATACCACAATCTGTGGCAATCTGATAATCAATCAATGGCGATTAATCTGAGGATCTCTATAACGGCGGTCTGTGGACAGGTAATAAATAATAGGAGAAATGTGTGACTTTGCACAGGGACTTTGTAAAGATGTCTGAAGGATCACATATCAAAATTAAGTTTCTGGCTCCTTCATTTCTGGGTGATTTCTAAAACTTGTTGGTACCCCCTTGTACGACAACACATACACTGGCAAATGTCCCACCTGAAAAAGTTAGCCAAAGAAATTTGCCAGTATGGGACTTGAACTCACAACATTTAAAATGGCTACTTAAGAGTTGGTATGGTGACACAGCTGACTGTTCTACGACATGCCTGCTACCAGATGTGTTTAGTACAGGCTAAGCTGAAATGGTGTTAGTAGCTCTTTGGCTACATTCACCAGCAGTACAACTGTATTTGAGTGAAAACATTCAGAATGTCTAAGCTGATGTTGATGTCATTGCATGTAGGACTTTCATTGGAAGCTACTATATGGTTATTTCAGGTTCACATGGTTAAAGATCTATTATTGTTAGAGGCTGGCTCTCTGATGAAGCAATTATGTAATGTTGGTTGAGGACCACAATGCTAATTAAATCTATAATTAAATGAAGATATTTTGTGAACATGGCTACTGGCTAAAACAGTTTGAATTTGTAATCCCTTTAGGCATTTCAAAAAGTGTGTTTGCATGCAAGCAAAATATAATGTAACTGAACCACAAATACTTCCATAGCTTTTAGATTTCACCCATAGGTTACCAAACCCTAATTATGACCCATTTCAGACCTCTTTTGACCCATTTCTGTCCATTTCTATCCTTATTGACTTATTATTACTCATTTTGATCCATTTCACAATTACAAACTCTTCCTTTAAACTAATGTGGATGGTTTCTATTTGTTAATTATAATAATGTTTATTGCTTATAGAATGATAAATTTGATTGACCATTCAGTGGAAATATGCCTTTTATAGTTCAGTCAGTTCTAAATTGGCGAAAAATATGTGTTATTTATCTCTCCGTGCGTAAAAGTAACCTAAGCGAATGTTAGCCATACGCACATGAATTTGGCCAAATGCACGCGTAACACATTAAATGCAGTGTGCTTGTTGCGTTTATATGTGCCTACACCAAGCGTGTGCAACCTGCGGCCCGCGGGCCACATGCGGCCCGCCGACCTCTAATCTGCGGCCCGCGAAGCAATCCTAAAATTCCAAATGATGCGGGGAACTCCCTAGTTTTACACAAATAGCGGATTGATTTGGTGGTGTGCTCCCTTATATTAGTAGAGTGACGCGCTGCATTAAGTAAATATAACCAAGGTGTGATTGCGTGATAAAATTCTTGGTTAAAATGGCGCTTGCAGCAGCTAAAGCGAGTAAAAAGAGGAAATTACACGAAGAGAAGCGGGTATTCCATGAGCAATGGACTTCCCCTTTCCCTATTACTCCTCCTCCGGACGTGTTTTGGAATGTTTGACAATCGCTGCGGCCCGTGAATAGATCTCAAAATCGCAATGCGGCCCGTGTGGTAGAAAAGGTTGCACATGCTTGGCCTACACCCTTCTGTATTAATTCATTGATGTAAAGAAGCTCGCCAGTATGGAGATGATCAAACTATAGTGTTCCTGTAAGCTTTGCATTCATAAATGTGCTTAATACAGAAAGAATTGTATAGTAGGGTGTCCTAAAGGTGACCCAATTTATGTTGAGACACATACATTTGGCTGCAGCAGCATAAAGATATTTTAATAGGTCATCGTTAGGTTGGTTTAACCCTCTGAGCACTACCGGCCGATTGGTCTGAAAGAGGGATACATCATTTATTGCACCAATGAGAGACATTGTTAGAATAATTGTATCCTTGATAAAGATGGGAGTGAAACATTTTACAAGCTGCATTTGAATTGGCTATTCATATGAGTATGTCTTGTAATAAACCAATCAGAACCACTGTACGATAGACAGGTAGACCCCAGGGGGTTAAGGATGGGTCATGTTAAAACATGATAATGAAACTGTTACTGTTTGCTTTTATGAGAAATAGAAATGTACCATTTGTAGCAGGTGTTCCTCATTAGGGAAACTTTGTACAATTCTTATTTGTAATTACAATTCTTTGTAACTGTTTGCTTTATTAGAAGTAGAACTAATGTATCATCTACATAATTATATGAAGGGTGTTTTACTCAAGGAAGCATCCCAACTCCCCACCAACAACAAAAATGTCCCAGGAAGGATCGAAATGAACAGGTGTTGGCTTCTGCCAAACAGTGTGTGTCTAATCTATAAAATGACTTGAACCCGTTTTCAAATAAAAACAATTGAAACTCACACAAATTTGCAATCTTTGGTCAATTAGATCTACAGAACAGAGTTTTGTATTGCCTTATTAATAAAATGAATACTGTAAAAGTGTTAAATTTTGGCGCGTGTAAACTTTCGCGCTTTACACATTTTGAACAAGTTTGCTTGTTTTTATTTTCGCGATTTTGACCTTCTTTACATAGACCTACATACTAAAAGAAATATGTGTGTGCGTTTTTATTTTCGCGCTTGCTGATCTTAGCGTGAAAAGCGCAAAAATAAATGTAGCGCGAAAATTTCCACTTTTACAGTACCCCTCCATGTTCTATTTCTTGGGTGTGATGGGTGTTCCTATGAATTCCTATTGCTCCATAGCAGTTCTCAGCATTGAGCATTTTTTATTGTCACTTGCATATTTTTATATGTAAAAAAGGGACAATACAAACAGATTTTATATTCTGTAACCCCGGATTAATTTACAGGTGATGTTGATGTTGTTGTTTGTCAGTGCCTACTAATAGTTCAAAACAATTAGCAATAGAATGAGGCTTGCCAATTTAGTGAGGAAAACACTATAAACAGCTCTGAAACACATGATGCAATATCATACCTTCTTGTGTATTTTTTGCCTTTGTTTATTTATCATTGGGTCACCTTGAGAGCAATGTTGCACACTGAAATTTCACACTTCACTGATGCCCGGGAAAGTAAGCACTGCCAAGTTTGTTTTAAAGGTAGATGTTCTGATTGCTGTTCCGATTTTCAACTTGATGTTTTCTTTTTTACATGAAAGGTCATCCTTAAAATTGCCGTATTCCAAACTCCAATGGTTCTTATTTTAACAAATAACAAGGTAACAAATAATGTGCTCATTGAGTAGTACACTAACTGATTGGTGGTTAACCAACTTTGGCAGTAATTCACCACCTTTTATAGCCTATAACTTCTAAATGGAACATTTCTGGCCCCTAAGAAGAGGAAAAATTGTGTTTCTTCTGATATCAAAATATCTTGATGTGAAAAAAGGTGATCAGAACATACACCTTTAAGAATACAGATATATCAGTCTAACTAATCTGATACTGCAAAACCATAACAACATATGCAGCTGAGAATAATAGCATCTCTTGTATACGAATTCTTAGATGACACAACATATGAACAACAATGTGACTACTGATTTGATGCATAACTACACAAAATACTCTTTGATGTACGACTCAGAAGTAGCCCAATCTGGCTGGTAAACTGTGACGTTGGCTGGCAACACTGGTTAAAACACATCATTGATAGCTCCCACGATACCTCGGGGAGGTAGACAACTGGGGGGAAACATGAACTGCACGTAGGCAAAACAATCATACAATTCTTTGTAATAGTCATGCCAAGTATAAATGGTACTTTAGACTATCCAAAAATAACATGAACTTGTGAACCAGGGAAAAACAAGTTTATAAGCACAACACATGTCTATATTCTCAATTCCCTGTACAGAGTCCAATGTCTCCTTTTACTAGAAATAGACACTATGACTTTGGAGTACGATTTGCCAAGGTAGCGTGACACTTATGAACTTATTAGGAACCAGGAAAAAACTGGTTATAAAAGATATTTATATTTTCAATTCCCTGTAGCCAGTCCAATGTCTCCTTTTACTAGAAATAAGCACTTCAATTTCTGGGTATGATTTGTCATACCTATAGAATACCTAATGCCAGTTTATAACATTCATCATATTCATGTGTCTAACAGCTTGTTCCGATCATTGCACACTCTCCAGAGTTACGCTTAACTGCGACCACTCCGCAATTTGATCAGCATTGTATTGAAGTTTCTTCACGAAATATATATTTCTGCATCATGGCTATCTCTACTATCTTGCTATTTACCATCATCATGGTTTCAATGAATGGTACCAACAGTCACAACAATGTGACTACTGAGCTGCTGCAAACACTCAATCTGATGGCTAATACGCAATCTCAAATAGCAAACAATTCAAATCAGAATGCCGGGGCACAAACTCGCGTGGAAGAAACTCTTTGATATTTGATATTGTCAAAACCTTGAAAGAGAGCATGGACACCCAACATCGCATTGAGGACACGCTTGATCAAATGGCAAACGCTTTCACTCAGAACGTGGACACCCAAAATAACATGAAGGACACTCTTGATCAACTCGCAAACACTCAAACTCAAATGGCAAATACTCAAACTCAAATCGCAAATACTCAAACTCAAATCGCAAATGCCCTCACTCAAGTGGTTAGCCTTTTGCAGATGCATAATGAACAATTGCAAAATCCGATGGCTACAACGACTTACGTGAATGAACAACTCTCTACTCAAAATCCGATGACAACGACGTACATGGATGAACAACTCTCTACACAAAATCAGATTATTTCACTGCAACCTAATGACCTAATGGATTGCTCAGATCTTGCTTCTAGAGGACCATTTCCATCGGGATCTTACACCATACAATCCAGGGATAACTTAAGAAGCTTCCCTGTATACTGTGACATGGACACAGATGATGGTGGTTGGACTGTCTTCCAAAAGAGATTCGATGGGACTGTTGATTTTTACCGTGGCTGGGATGCTTACGAAGACGGTTTCGGCAGCTCTGATGGTGAACATTGGATGGGACTGGGACAGCTACACCATCTGACACAACAAGGCAATTGGACCTTGCGTATTGACTTACAGGATTTTCAAGACAATACTGCGTTTGCCGAGTTTGAGTTGTTTTCTGTCGGAGATGCAGCATCTCATTATCGGCTGACCATAGGTGCATATAAAGGTACTGCAGGAGACTCGTTGACATATCATAACAACCAAGCCTTTTCTACCAAGGACAGTGGCCATGATATCTATAGAGACTATAGAGATAAATGTGCTCAATACAGACAAGGTGCATGGTGGTACAATGCCTGTGCCTGGTCTAACCTGAATGGTCTGTATCTGGGGGCATCACAGGACAATATCACAGGAATGACATGGAACCATTGGAAAAGCTGGGAAGTACTGAAGCGATCAGAGATGAAAATACGACGGACCCAATAATTCACTTCAATAGGTTTGAATACATTACATATTTGTAAAAGAATACTAAACAACTATGAATAATCATCATTAATAAGATAAGGATATAATATGCTTAATATGCTTGAATAATAATAATATCATTAATAAGATAAGCTTGCGCGCGCAGATATAATAATGTATTGTTAAAATAACTTTGTTAATATCATCGTTTAGGCGAAGAAATCAATGCAATTTATTCCTCTTTTTTATTGTTAGTTAGGGCGAAATCTATTGTTTAAAATGACGTTCAGGCGAGTTTCTTTTGAAAAGAACTTCGCCTTATTCCACTATTAACATAATAATAATGATATATTATTAATATAATAATGTATAATACAGGGTGTCTCAGAAAGAACCGTACCGTGTTTCTAAAATACATAAAAATACAAAATGATTGTTTTAAATTTAAACACCTGTAATATAAAGGTGAACATGTTTCCTATATTATATGTTAATTTCATTGAGATGATCTCTTTTTGTTCTCGTGTGGCAAGACATAATCGAAAATCGATGAAAAACGTGTTTTCAATTTCAATCAATCATCTCTTCCACTACCCCCCCCCCCCCCCCCAACATTTCAAACAATGTAGCCCACACTACATAAGCAATATTCAAAACTCCCGCCAAAGAAAGGAAAATTAAAACCACTCAAGCAGAACAAATCCCGGTTTATTTGCGGATTAAAAATCAAAATTTATCTCCAAATTTCACCCACAAAAGTGAAAAGTTGGGGATATGGCGACCAAAAATTAAAAACCCTGTCCTTTGGACGGATGGGTAATCTCAGGTAGGGTTTTTAGTAAGTTCACAGATTTTTAAAATTGATCATTACGACCAAAACTGAATCTACCATCTTTACCAGAAAGTCTGTATTTTCCATCAGAAATATCCGATTTTCAAAATTTAAAATTCTTATGAAAGCTGGGCATTTGCGCAAGATACACGTGAAAACGGTTTGAACAATATCGATCGAATTCATACCGTAATAAATCATATTGCCTCGGTACAGTTCATTCTGATACACCCTGTATGATTGTATTATTAATAATATAATACATAATAAGTAGGCCTATATTTATGATTATTAATAGTAATGTTAAAAGTTGCATGATTAAAATGATTAGGCCTATAGTTAAAGGTAGATGACCCGATTTTCAACTTGATGTTTTCTATTTTACATGAAAGGTCATCCTTAAAATTGTTGCGTTCCAAAGTTTGAGTTGCATAACTCCAATGGTTCTATATTTTTAGAAGCGCAAGGTCAAAATGTGCCCATTGAGTAGTA
The DNA here is from genome assembly GCA_035610835.1 of Ophiura sarsii. NCBI lineage: Eukaryota > Metazoa > Echinodermata > Ophiuroidea > Amphilepidida > Ophiuridae > Ophiura > Ophiura sarsii. The sequence continues at coordinate 122,531,726 of CM069441.1, read as the reverse complement.
CACACACTGGTTGGTGGTTAACCACCTTTGGCAGTAATTCACCACATTTTAGCCTATAATTTCCAAATAAAACATTTCTGGCCCCTAATATTTTACAGACACAATGAGAAAAATATGGGGATTCTTCTGATACCAAAATATCTTGATGTGAAAAAAAAATCATAGCCCCAAAAAAGTGATCGGGTCATATACCTTTAACAGTAAGCCTATTATGTAGGTCAAATACAAGAAACATATTTTTATACCAAGTTTCCTTAGATCGCTATTCAAATGTTTAATTATTATCTCAGAATTTTTCAGAAATTGTCATAAGATTATTAAAATCATAAAAAAAAAACATTTCTTGACTGTACAAGAAAATCCTAATTATTAAGACTAGGTAGAAATCGCCCTGAAGGTCGGTTTAGTTAACACGGTTCGGTCCAGGCGGTCACTACGCCAACCTTTTTAAAATATTCCACAAATAATGGAATATTCCATAAATATTAATTTTGTGGAAATTTAAATATTCTTTAGATTTGGATTATTCCATTAGTATTTAGTACGATATGGAATATACGATGAAGATAGATGTGCAAAATTCCATGAATATATTCAATATCTATAATGATATGGAACTTGATATAAAACATGGACTATTAAAGACATGGATTGTTAATCAAGATATGGAAAATTCCACAAAGATATTTAAATATTCCATAAAGATATTGACATATTCCATAAAGATATCGAATATTCAGTAACAAAGATATGGAATAATACTAATCATAAATAAATATATAAATTTAAACGCGCATAGTAATTTTGAGCCACTACTCCCGAGTTTCACGACTGTGTCGATCTTCAGGTGGTCAGTAATACTAATCAATAGAGGTATGGGATTTTCCATGAAGAATCGGGATTTTCCATCGGAAGAATATTCCACATGGAATATTCCAAAGAGATAAGGAATACCCATAAAGATGTGGAATATTCCATACAAATGGCCAGAGTCATAAATGTGTCATGTCCGGGTCCACAAAGTGATCACCTATGAAACCCCTGTGGCATGGTATCTTATTGGCTCGTCCAAACGGAATGATGGCAGTTGCAGGACTAATCTGACCAATAACACTCTATGATTTTTTTCTTCTTCAAACACTAAGCAAATACTTATTTGGTGACCCTGTTGCCCTATGAAATAAACCTTATGAGGCAATGGCGTATGCAGGACTGCTTTGATGGAGGGAGTGCCCCCTGGATACGCCACTGTATAAAGGTGTGTAGTATATAACAGCATTTCTTCCATTTATAGTGTTACCAACCAAGACATAACCAAACATATTAATTGTGTTTTTATTACTCAAGTACCGTATCATATGCATGAAGTTGTGATTATGGAATGTGTGATTATGATGGAACCAAAACAATAAAACAACAAATTGAAAAGCTTTGTTTAAAATGTAGTGCTTGATATTGGTTAGCTAAAACAATCTAATCGGCATTCCGTCTGGGATAGGGGCTGTCAATTTCTTTTCCTTGGCCCCTATACGGTTTATTTTATTCATATTTGTGCATATGTAATCGTTTCTGCATGATCGTGATGATTGTCTAACATAGCAAATTAATAAAAGTCACCTTCCTAATGGGGCCCTCACATGTATCCGTGTGAGCTGAGCGGCCCCTTACCGTGTGAAAATGGGTGCGGACGGCGGCACACACGGCGGGCCGTTTCCCGTCCGTTGAACACGTTCAGGGGACTTTGCCGGCCACCGGAGTTTTGAACATGCTCAAAACTCCTGGCGGGTGAGAGCCCGGTACGAACGATGAGAGCCCGGTATGAAGACGCCGGGCGCATCCGTTTCGCACCCGTTTCGCGCCCATTCGCAGGGCGGTGATTGACGGTGAGTGGACGTCGACCATCTTAGCGACGGACTGCGAATGGCCGCATGCAGTCTATAGTAACCGTTCGCGGAACGGACTCTCAGCAGGCATGTTGCAACTCTCTAAATGTAAAAGAGCTAAAACTCACTCTTTCGAGAGCTCTGGGAGGAACAGATCTTTTTTTGGAGTGAAGTTCATTCTTAAAAGAGCGATTTTCACTCTAAAAAGAGTTAAAATCACTCTAAAACTAGAGTTAAAATCACTCTAAAAAGAGTTAAAATCACTCTAAAAAGAGTTAAAATCACTCTAAAAAGAGTTAAAATCACTCTAAAAAGAGTTAAAATCACTCTAAAAAGAGTTAAAATCACTCTAAAAAGAGTTAAAATCACTCTAAAAAGAGTTAAAATCACTCTGAAAAGAGTAGAAATTACTCTTGAAAGAGTGACAAATCACTCTAAAAAGAGTGAACTTCACTTCTTAGAAGAGCCGTCCCTCCTAAAGCTCTCGAAAGAGTGAGGTTTAGCTCTTTTACATTTAGAGAGTATTATAATGTGGTTCGTACGAATTCCGGAATACAAATGAAGCGGCGAGCTTGAGCGCTCAGCTTGAAAAGGGCGATTTGATGATGTAATCAGACGTTTCGGCCGGTACCCACGCGTTTCGACCGGTTAGGAACCGGTATGGAGGTGGTATGCACACGATGAGGACACGGTGAGAACGGTAAGCTAGAACTGTATGAGGCCGGTGATCCCAGGACAAGGCCGGTGAGAACCCGGGACAGACCCGGTGTAGAACGGTATGGACCGAGGACCCGGTGAGGAGGTGTTATGCACCCGGTAAGAACAGTAAGCTAGAAATGTATGAGGACGGTGAGCCCAGTACCCGACCGGTGACGACCCGGTATAGACCCTGTATATAACGTTATGGGCCCGGTGGCCACAACAAAAGATTAATGCGCCCGCTGACATTTTTTACTGATTGTTTGGACTCTGTTGTTTTTCTATTAGACGGAAGGTGGCCGCCTGCCATTACCGCCCTGCGAACGGGCGTGAAACGGGTGCGCCGTCTTTATACCGTCCTCATTGAACCGGGCTCTCACCGTTTGCCGCCGCTTTTACTCACCCGGCAGGACCCGGCAGGAGTTTTGAGCATGCTCAAAAGTCCTGCCGGGCGCGGATGGCCGGCAATGTCCCCGGCAACGTGTTCAACGGACGGGAAACGGCCCACCGTGTGACATCACCATGTGCCACCGTCTGCACCAATTTGTCACACGGTAATGGCCCGGCCAGCTCACACGGATACATGTGAGTACAAATGTATTTTACAGACATTCCCGGAATGTGAGCGAAGCGGCGAGCTTGAGCGCTCAGCTTATACAGGGCAGTTTGATGACGTTATCAAGGCGGTTCGGTCGGTACCCAAGCGTTTCGGCCGGAGGACCTGGTGAGGAGGTGGTGAGCCTGGTTCCAGGCCGATAAGGACCCGGTATAGAAGTATGGACTCGGTGACAAAAAATAAATCAATGCGGCCGTTGACATATTTTGCTGATTGTTCACCGTGTTGGACTCTGTTGTTTTTCTATAAGACGGTAAGGGGCCGCCCAGCTCACACGGATACATGTGAGGGCCCCATAAGGTGTCCATTTGTAACCCTCTTATCAGATGCGCGATAATGTTGTGACCAATCCCCATTTGCGACACTTGAGTGTGTGTATAAAAAACTGGTATTCTTGACTGCTGTGAAGTGAAAGAATTGGAATTTTCTTTTTAACAAATCCATATGTACTCACTATTATCGACGTTTCACAACCTACTTCTCTGGTTGTTTCTTCAGGAAAGTGTTTTGCGTGAATTTCTAACTTTGCCAACTAGTTTATCGATAAACAATGTTTTTCGATCAAAAACAAATGATAAACTGAGTTTATCGATGATAAACACTATGTTTATCTCGATAACTCAGTTTATCAGTCGAAAAAACACTGTTTATCAGCGATAAACACTATTATTGTACATCGATCTTGCCAGACGCAGCATCGCAGTCGTAAAATCTGAGAGGTAAAATTTGGGTCGCATACCCCCCCCCCCCCCACGTTTGTTTGCATAACTTCACACACAATTATAGACATTGTGAGCAATTGCCAGAGAAGGGAAAACGCTTGGCTACCCATAGAAACTTTTGACCTTTTTAATATCATGTTTACTATTCCCAAAACGGTCACATTTCCCCAAAATGTTTTCAAGTGGCCTTTTTCAAGATCCAACAAAGTTTACAAAAGTTCTAATGGGGTTTTATCAATTCATTTCAATTGTCTTTATTTCAGACCAATAGTGCACCGCCCCCCCCCCCCCCCCCCCCCCCCCACCCCCAATTCACATCAATAACCTCCCTGCAAAATGCCACTTTTCGGACAACATCATTTTGGGGAAATGTTACTATTTTGGTAAGTAATAATGCTATTGAAAGGGGAAACTTGCTATGGGTGGCCAAGCGTTTTTCATTTTCATAGTGTTTCAATCTTTGAAATAGTCCAAGTGTGTGTGGTTATGCAAACAAACGTTATCTAATTGTAGGGGGACTTACTTTTTTTAACCCTTTAGTATAAGGTCATTATCTTAAATTCCGTGACAATTTTCTTTGGACCTCTTTTTCTTGGTGGATTAATTAACATTCCGGAAACATCACACCTGAGACGAAATCGTCTCAGATCACACAAAGGATACATATTGGTGTGTTTATAACTAAGATCATTAATTGAACACTTTATGAATTTGACCCCAGTAATAGTTCATGATCCTTTCACGGATTCCGCCCATATTTTTGAGAGATACGCCCAGCTTATCTGTTCTTAAAATGGTTCATGCTATTACTATTAGCCCTAAATCCACCGAGAAAAATAGGAACCCCATTTCGAAGCAACGGAACGGGCGATAACATTTCGGGTGCGTTATTTTCTATAAGTGCAAGGTCTTTACTATAAATGACAATAATGGTTCATAATTAAGCTAACTATTTGAAGGGGTCCATGTCCATATCTTTGGAATACGGGTCGTAGAATATCTGTATGCTTACTTTTTCTACCCAATGGCAATGAAGGCACAACTGCACCATATTTTAAATAAATGGGGAGAGGGCTTACGGGGTGACTGCGTCCCCATCATTTTATTAATGTGGGGGACGTTAAAAACGTTATACTGGACCTTTTTAGTGTTAAAAATGCCAATTTTGCGGGCTTTGCTCGTATTAGCTTCATTGTTTCATTATTCAAGCTTAACAAGATGGCGTCAGAAACATTTTTTCTGAACTCAGTTTTTAGAATTTTTTTGGCTCGTTTTCGCGCTCATTTTTCCTACAGGTTTCAACATTATAATGGGTCTCGAACCACTGTTAATATTCTAAATATTATGATGGGGCGTTAAAAACGTCATACGGGACCTTTCAAATGTTAAAAGGGCCCATTTGTGCGCGCTTTGCGCGTCTTTAATGTGTCATTTATTGAAAATGAACCAGATGGCTTCAGGAAAGTTTTCCATGACCATTTTAGTTTAAAAACTAAAAATCTTTGCGCGCATTCTTTCTACGGGTTACAACATCCTATAATGGCTCACGACTCTCGAACCACATTAGTATGTGGGGTACGTTAAATACTTTACTTTAAACTGGACCTTTTAAAAATGCCAATTTTTCAGCGCTTCGCGCGTATTACTTAGTTTCAATGTTTCATTATTCAAGCTGAACAAGATGGCTTCAGGCAAGTTTTCTATGGGCCATTTTAGTTTAAAAACTGAAAATCTTTGCGCGCTTCGCGCGCATTCTTTCTACAGGTTTCGACATTATAATGGGTCTCGAACCACACCAAATATTATGTGGGGAACGTTAAATACTTCATACATACTGGACCTTTTAAGTGTTAAAAAAGCCAATTTTGCGCGTTTCGCGCGTATTAGTTTCAATGTTTCATTATTCAAGCTGAACAAGATGGCTTCAGGAAAGTTTCACATGACCATTTAAGGTGTTTGGTGCACGTAAGAACCTATTGAAATTTTTGCTAAGATTGCGTATAAATGAATTTCCATCGATGTGCAACTCATTTCTAAAAATAGGGGTCACCGACTTCGTTTTTCCACGAGAATGATTTTAAAAAACACTTTTTTCGAGCAAAATAACACAGTCTATGGGAAATATGGATTTTTTTTTACACGTTTTGCTTCATAGCAAAAAAACTAGATTGAAATGTTATGCCGGATTTTTTTTAAAAGATGCGCAAGTATATGGCCTTTTTATTTCTTAAATAAAAAATGGGGGTCACCGACTTAATTTCCCCACAATTTAACGAAAAGTGTCCTTTTTTTAGTGTTCAAAAAAGTGCTGCCGTGGAATACCGCGTATGACGCGAAAGAAAAGACGCTTTATTGCCTGCGTATTTATTTGTACGCGTATTCACACAAACGCCCACCCACCCACTACACACACACTCTCTATTAATTCATGACAATGATAATAGCGTAACCTTACCGGGGCGCTTGGGTATCTCCCTCCCAGGATCACCTTATTTTTTAGGTGTCAATCCGTCAGTGCTAATGAATATACGGGGTATCCTAATAATAAGTAAACGTTGTTCCATGAGTGCCCGTGAGGGCACGAATGGAACATTTTACTTGTACGCCTACCCAGCCAATAGTCCCACTGTGTCAAACTTGAGTAATGAGGGCTCACCAAGTTGTTATGATTTCATTACTTGTTATGATTTCTAAACACCATAACTCAAATATTGTGACATACCTGTCGACAAGGACACCCCCCCCCCCCAAATTATAGGTCTAGTTCTTGTCCGCAGTGACAGTTAGCTTATACAGCACATAATACATGACATAACTAAAGACAAGCATGAATTCAGAACATTGTCTGAGCATGGTCTGGGTTGGTCTAGGGTAATGTAAACATCACCTGTCATAATGTAAACACTAGCTGTCTTAGTATGGCCAGAAATATCTGTCATCAGCTCCTGCCCCTTGCTGGTGGTTGATCTGGCTAAGTTTGTTATTACCCTATCGTTGAATTCCTCTGGCATAAATTGTATGAGGATTTTTTTGGTTTATCAGTAGGGTATTTAACGAAGTGCCTATTTGACATCAACATAGGTACATTTTTCATGTACAAGCTGAATATGGCCAATACTTTCACTGTAAACAAAGTGTCTCTAGAGCTGAAATCACAACAATAATAATAGGCCTAATAATAGGCCTAACCTTAGTTAATAAAAATGAATGACCCTGGGATTTTCAAATGTCTCTAAATTATAAAGGTTTATGAAAGTTTATAGGAAGATGTCATACCACATTGATTAGTTATACCTGTTTACTCCGCAAAGTGTGACAATATAGGCCTACTTTGCAAAACAAGACTAACCCGTGGTTTTTCTATATCATTTTTCTCTGTAAATTGCCAGCGCTGCCGAAGCCCTTCACGTTCTCTTCTCGAGAAGTATAATTGCAGGTTCTGATAGGTCGGCAATAGGCTATATCCAACATAATTTGCTGCATTATCCTATGCTGTTTGTGCAATCGTCCCGGCAATCGTCTCCTAATAGTATTGACTCCCTGACGACAGAATAGTCCTCTAAAACGGATAATTTTCAATGAGTTTTCGGCCGGTATCCTTTATTTTGAAGATTCCGCACGTTAACGTTATACGCTTATACGCGAGCAATCTTGCGCGTGGTCAATTTGAAATATGCGCGCGTCTCACAGTTCACGCAATCGTGAATTTAACGCACGCGTAGTGAAAAGAATATCGCTTTCAAGATTTCGACAACATTTCAGCTGAAAGACAGCGCGTATTGAGGCGCGTGCACCAAACCCCTTAAGGTTGGTGTCAACCCTGTTTGGCGCCAAATTTATCAAGCACTGTAACTTTTAAATTATAAATGTGATGTACATAAAAGTATACATTTTTTGTAATGAAATGAGTCAGAGAATCCATTTTTGGTATCAAATTTTACTAAAATTAGTGATTTTTACATTTTTGCCCAAAAATCACCTTTTTGGCGCCAAAAATTTTCAGACAACCTAACAATATCAGTTTTTGATTAAAAATTCCAAAATTTCACCAAAATCATCTAAAATCAATTATCTAGGAGCGAATTTTTTTTTTGGCTTAAAATTTGTTTGTTTTGAAAATATTGACCAAAAAGTGCCAAAAAAATGTTTTTTTTCTCAAAAATCTCATTTTTGGCACTTTTTGGTCAATATTTTCAAAACAAACAAATTTTAAGCCAAAAAAAAAATTTCGCTCCTAGATAATTGACTTTAGATGATTTTGGTGAAATTTTGGAATTTTTAATCAAAAACTGATATTGTTAGGTTGTCTGAAAAATTTTGGTGCCAAAAAGGTGATTTTTGGGCAAAAATGTAAAAATCACTAATTTTAGTAAAATTTGATACCAAAAATGGATTCTCTGACTTATTTCATTACAAAAAATGTATACTTTTATGTACATCACATTTATAATTTAAAAGTTACAGTGCTTGATAAATTTGGCCCAAACAGGGTTGACACCAACCTTAAGGGTACTGCACCACGGTAGAATTCCTCCGCCAATTTGTTTTATATTCCCTGTGAACAAAGTCTGAACGATTATAAGAACGAATCTCGAATAAAAAATGGGGGTCACCAGCTTACTTTTTGAGCGACAGCCATTTCAAAACGCGTGTTTTTAGCCATATTCGACTACTATTTAGTACACAATCCTATGGAAATAGAATTTTTAGGTCGAACATTTCTGTATTTAAAAAGAAAACCGCTCCGCCAATTTTTTTGTAATTTTAATAAAAGTTGCGCATTAAAGGGACACTAAGAGATGTGTTGGAGGCAGCGCCCTCAATTATGATAAAAACTGAGATTAGTTTATTTTTATAATTGTATTACATGTATGAACTTACACCTATAAGGATTAAGAAAAATCAGCTCTCTTTGTACAAGAAAACGTCGATTCAAAAAATGCTGGTCCCGCGGGACCAGCATTTTACGTCCGACAGTATCCCCGTGCAGCACGCGTGATACATAACGCGAACCATATTTGCATAGAGGGCGTTTTTCAATAAATAGCGATGATATTGTTTTAATCTAGTTTTGCTGTGTTTTTTGTTAGTAGAAACAACAATAATGGGGATTTTTAATGTTCATCTTGAATTCTGAAGTAAATTTTTAAACATTTAAACTTTTCAACACCACTTAATGTCCCTTTAATAGGCACTATAGATTAATGAAATTAAAAAATAGGGTCACCAGCTTATATTTTGAGATAATTCCATAAAAAGGCCGATATTTTGGGGTCAACAATGTTGGAAAAGGAGAAGCGCGTTGTTGTAAGGCGTAGAACGCACAGTAAAACAACGCGGCACGAGCGCAAAACTGGTCTGAGTCGCGTACTCGCGTCATAACAGACGCACTGTCACTGTGTCTTTACGCACGGCCATGACTTTCGTCACACATGGCTAGCGCCTCGACTTTTAAAGGATCGGGCAAACGGGCACTGCCGACAATTGGAGGGGGTGGGTGTGGGGGGCTGTGGGCCCCAAGTCAAGAAATGTTCGCGTAGTAAATCCCGACTTTAATGCATTTTTCCATCTGCTGAGTTTATTAGCTTACGGCCGGCCATGTCCCTTGTACACAGGAACACAATTGATAGTATATGAAAACTTGATCAGCTAGCAATCTTTAATGTATTCTAAGCTAATGTAAAGCGTATGACACTGACCTTAAGGAAAATATGCGCAGTGGCGGTACTACAGGGGGCAAGGGGGAACCCCCCCCCCCCCCCCCCCCCCCCCACACACACACACAAAGATTGCTCCCCCAATTCAATTTAGTTGAAATTAGAAAAAAATAGACAATTACGATCACTGGTTCGGTCGTCAGTTCTAGTAGTTTTTCTTGATACTATATGTAGATAGTTGTTAAGACTTCTTTTCGTGTGGACAATATCAGATCATCTTTTGGATGTGGGGTGGGGTGGGGGGTTAGGGCATGTTATCTCCGAAACACAGGCGAAAAATGATCCTTTTTAAATGGTTAACGCATATGCATTACATCCCGGCGGAGAGTGGGGTGGGGCAAGGGGGGGGGGGCACAAACACCTCTGTCAGGGGCGGCATTCCCACCCCATGCCCCCGGTAGCTACGCCACTGCCCTTTTAATCCCTTAGCCCCCCCCCCCCCCCCCCCCACCCCCCCACCCCACCACTCACTTTTATACAATAATAAGCATGTTACAGCTTCAATTATGTTTGATTCTGTGCCTTTTCAAATAATTCCAAAAATCTTATTATGGCATAACAATAGCACGGTAAGAATTATCGTAACTATAGGGTCTTCAGCAGTGTTCAGGGGGGAGGGAGGGAGCATGACTGGGTCAGCAGGCCTGTAATCAGGGGCGGGCACAATACATAATAGAGTTTGTCTTTTGGGGGTGGTAGGTCGAGGGGCGAGCCTTCTAGCAGGGACCCCTCTAGTTCCGCCCTCCTAGTATTTAAGAACTTTATGCTCTTTGGCCTTCGGTGAAAGGGCATCCAGCGCAAATAGACCTAAAACTATTTTTCCCTTCTCCGTATTCCCTAGATGGTATTAAAATTCCTAAAATTAAATTACAGCAACGATGTGGCTTACGTTTCACAAGTTATTGCTAGAATTGTAGCTAATCTTTGGAACGCCTTACCCATTCATGTTAGATCATGCACATCCCTGGCACAGTTCCAGACGTATTTAAAAACTCATTTGACAAAGGATGCTTTTTATTAAAAAATTGTTTTTTGTTATAAATCATGGACTTATTATAAGTCCATGTATAAATATATATTTCTTTAAATTTTAAATGGTATATACATGTATTTGTAGTTTAATTTTTGTGTGTAAGTTTAAATTATGATATTATTATTGACATCATTACTATACTAGTCTATTAAGTTGTAAGTTAAATAATTGTAGATTAAGTTGTACATGTACATGAAAATGTATGTTGTAATGTGTGATATTTTATGTAACGCGCCTCGAGCACCATTTTGGTGGATTAGTGCGCATTATAAATCAACATTATTATTAATTATTATCAATCCAACCGGTCATGCGGTGTTTCGCGTGAGCATCTTGAGATTCTTGACAACATCAGCTCTTTCAGGCAGCGGTGACAACCTTGCATGCATCAGTTGTGTCGTTATCCAACCGATATTCACAACGCGGTTACCTAAGCACTCTGGCCATACAGGTTGGGGGTTCGGAGTTTTTACCGAGTATGGGTCTTTAACTGTGAAATCATATCGCAAACTACTGCAAACAAACTGACCACTCTTTCTCCTCGGCTTCATTTTGAGTTTTCGCGGCATATGAACAAAATAGAAACAAGCGGGAAGATGCGCGTATAGCGCTTTTTGTCGATCGACGCGCATTTGGAATATTTTGAATTTTGTCAAAATGCGCTTGCGGCGCAACGCCAGTAATTCACGCTCGCGCCTTTATTTGACGCTACGCTCGCATTTTCGAGTCAAAAAATCAGCTGGCACAGTGCCAGCGGCACTGCGCGTCGCTACCGTGGTGCAGTACCCTTAAGGCCACCCCATACTCCACCAACGCTGCAACGCTGAGCGCAAGCGTTGTCACGCTACGCTTGTCATAAAATGTACCAACGCTCTGCCGCTCATCGGGAATCTACGCTGAACGCTAGCGTTGGTCAACGCTCGACCAAATCAGCAAATGCGTCAACGCTGTGGGCGGGGCCTATGGTGTTCTGGAAAACAGACGACCAAACTACCACACAAAACGCCGTAAATTTGTATTTCTAGCACAGCACAGGCATCAACATCGCAACAAACTTGCTTAGGCCTACTGCTTTAACATACCTTGATATACACAATATCATTCCGTCAGCAAAAATAGCTTGATTTGCCTGTGATTTGCGTATTTCGGCTGTATTTTCATGAATGGGAGCTCAAGAAAAAATATGTGACGTCAAAAGTCCGGCAAAGTAATCTGCTTGCTGATTGGTCCGTGGACAGCGTCAACGCTACAAAGTTGACCTGAATTCAACTTCAGCGTTGGCCCGAGCGTTCGCCGCTTTCACCAAAAGCGTAGGCTGATCGAATTATCGGAAAACGCTTTTCTGATCGAGCGTTGTTTTGGTTTTGTTATGGGCACTAATGCGCATGTGTCAGAGCGCAAGCGTTGCAGCGTTGGTGGAGTATGGTCAGGCCTTTAAGCCTTTAAAAACTGAAAATCTTGGCGCGCATTCTTTCTACAGGTTTCAACAATATAATGGGTCTCGAACCACACCAAATAATGTATTATGTGGGGAACGTTAAAACGTCATACTGGACCATTTAAGCCGTGTTAGAAATGCCAAATTGTGCGCGCTTCGCAGCCTTCGCGCGTACTATTAGTTTCAATGTTTCATTATTCAAGACGGAAGTTCAAGAAAGTTTTCCATGACCATTTAAGTTCAAACAATGAAATATTTTGTGCGCTTTGCACGCATTTTTCTGCAGGTTTCAACATTATAATGGCGTTCGAACGACACCGCATATTCTAAATATTATGTGGAGGAAGATTACTAAACCGTCATACTGTACCTTTTAGTGTTAAAAATCACAATTTTTGCGCGCTTCGCGCATATTTAGGCCTATTATATTCCAATGTTTCAACATTTAAGCTTAATGGCTTCAGTGAATTTTTCTTGACCATTATATAGTTTAATGATACACTGAAAGTATTTGCGCGCTTCGCGAACATTTTTTATACAGGTTTAGGGGGCTGTCATTTTCTTCGGGAGGGGGCGGGGGGCCACAAATATGGTGGTGGGGGTCATAATTTTGTAAAATCTAAAATAGGGGGGTTATAGTTTTGTGTAGCAATTCAGATTCTAAAATTTCAAAACGGCCATTTTTTTTGCGCTTCGCGCGCATTCATCTAAGCATATCCCTTATAAATGTACATATTTACAACACCTTTCCTGTTTATTTTTCATTATTTGCTATTTTAGTTATTACAAAATCTAACTTCGATAGGCCGGGGGGGGGGGGGTCATAACATTATTTTGTATCGGATAGGGGGTTATAAATTTATTAACAATGGCCAATGACATATTTGTGACGCCCCCCCCCCCCCCCTCCCGAAGAAAATGATAGCCCCCTTATGGATCTCGACCACCCTAATTCTTCTTGCTTCAGAATACTGAATCTTTGCCTTAATAAAAATTCCATTGAAATGGAATGGGGGCGATCCAAAAGAAAGAAGCATGTTTTGTAACCATTTTCTGAAGCAGCTGTTGCAAACCAAAATACCAGGGAAATGGTGTATGTATTTTCCATAATTCAAACCAAAAAACAAATCAAAATACCGCAGTCTAACCACTTATTAGACAAACCCACAGCAATTGGGAGGTTTCTCCTATTTAGTCAAACAAGATAAGCTATTATGTCTCTCTGTGGGGAGTCTATAAACATAATGAATCATCAACAGTCTTTGCATCAACTAAACAAATATAGCTTTGACTCCATCACAGACTGCAGGACTGTTAAAATAAACTGCATAGGTATGTAATTTACAAACATGGCTGCCCCCACTTATGTCTAGAAAGACCTAAATGTGTAATATTTTGCAATCTGATGCTATAAGGGTGGCTTCGCCCCCCAAAAACGCCGAAAACCATGACCCCCGCTGGTCGCTCCACTGGTTTCGCTCACAAGGATACAACCCCCCCCCCCCCCCCCCCCACCCCCCATCAAAACAGTCCTGGATACGAACAACAAGAAACTTGATTTGTACATGATGAGCAGGAGCTTTAACACGATTCTTTTCTTGATAGGAAGCCAGTGGAGATTTCTGATGACGTGCTTATAATATGGTCACATTTCTTTGCCTGCCTAACTATTAATCTTGCGGCCGAGTTTTTAAAGGCCTATAAGTGCATAAACCCATCTTGCGTTTTAATCTTGGATCTACATTTTTACCAGAATCAGACTTTAATCAAATTGATAAAGGAAATAAATAAAAGCCTTTGTAATCATACATCACCTTTAAGGGGTGGGTTGTTGATTTCTTCAGATGTTTCTAAAGAGCATTGGATGGATGATTAATCAGCTATGGTAATTTGTCTCCAAGGCTTTATCCATAAACAGATTGTATTAACTTCCAAGGAAATAAACGCTTCAACGAATCTCTATCATAAAGACTGAATAAAATCTATAGAATACGTACATAATGTGATTTCTGAAAGCACAGCTGTAAAGGGGTTCGTAGGCGTAAGTAGCATTAATAATTATACTACAATAGGCCTCAAGAGATTTTCTAGCCGAATTGACGCAGAAGAAAAAAATCATTGTTGGTGGAGTTGTTGCCATAACGAGTTGATAGGGGAAGGATAGCAAGCAAATCCGTGCAAGCAAGTTGAGATTCATCAGTTTCATCGTAAGTACAGAATATAACAATACAATTATTACATTTTTGATTTCTTTTACGAAAACATATTTGACGGCCTGAGACTGACGGCGACCTTTCATGGGCGACGGTTTCTGTTATGCATAAAAATTGAGTGGATAGCCTAAGTTATTGTGGTTTAAAAGCAGAGATATGTTATTACTGTTACAACACCTCTGTTAAAAGTGGCCAGACCCATCAACTATTTATAATATCATAAGATCATTAATTTATAATATCAATACTATCCCATAGAAAAATAATTGTCTACAACTTTTTCTCATTGAAGGGAGACAATGTCATGTTGATTTTCTTTTTTAATTTTAATTAATTCACTTCAGAATTCAAAATGAACATTAAAAATTGCCATTATTGTTGTTTCTACTTAAAAAAAAAACCCAGCAAAACTTGATTAAGTGACAATGTTTTAAATGTTGGAATACCACCCTTGACCATGTAGAATACTGGTTGCGGCTCTACCAGCATTTTTTGAATCGACGTTTTGTTGTACAAAGAGGGCTGATTTTTCTTAATCCTTATAGGTGTAATATAATACAATTGTAAACATATACAAATCCCAGTTTTTATCATATATTTTTGTAAATGAGGGCGCTGCCTCCACCACATCTCTTAATGCCCCCTCCAAGTACTTTTTCTTTGTGAATGTATCACTATATTACACAGGGTGTCCCAGCATGATCTATACCGAGGTAATACGATTTTTTTTCGGCATGAACTTTATTGGTATTGTCCAAACCGTTGTCATATATCTTGCGCAAACGCCCAGCTTTCTTAGGAATTTTAGATTTTGAAAATCGGACATTTCGAATGGAAAATACAGACCTTTTTTGTAACGATAGTAATTTTCAAGTTTTTGTCGAAATTATCCATTATGAAAATCTATTAAGTCACTAACCCTTTTATTCGCATTATTATTGTACCCTCTTCTTATTTCAATTGGCTTTTTGATAACAATCGATTGTTGCGTGCGTGCATAGAAACTTTTAACAAAGCTTTGATTGAATAGGGCAGGATTTGTTTAGCTTGAGTGGTTTTAACCTTCCTTTCTTTGGCGGGAGTTTTGAATATAACTTATAAGGTGTGGGGTTCATTGTTTGAAATGCTGGTAGTGCTAGAAAGAATAGCTGTAAAGATGAATTATTATGTCTTGCCACAGCGGATCAAAAAGAGATATCTCAATTAAATGAACGGCTGTAGGAAACATTCCCACCATCATATCGCAAGTGTTTGAATTTGAAACACTATTTGTTTTATATTTTATATATATAGGCCTATAAGTTGTGAATGTATCTGACCTTGATAGGCATGATAAATTGTGTGACCAATCTTATTTCAACTTTTTGAAATACAAATCTTTGAATAGAGCATGGTAGAACCGGTTTTAGCGATGTTAGCAATATTAAACCACCCAGTGCTGCATGCATTTGCGCACAGGGCTTGAATTAATCGAAGGCATCGAAGGCCAATGCCCCAATGACTTGGTGCCCTCAATTTCTGGCTGTTTTTACTCCATTCAAAAATCAAAAGTACATAATGGCCTTGGATAAAGTTGGTGCCTCTTTCAAATTGACTTAAATTTCCTGCCCTTTTAATTTCTTATTTCAAGGCCTGTTTGCGCGTGCCGAAGTGCAAGTTTTCCCTGGGTGGAATTTATTCTCCAAAATAACTTTATGTTTGGTCAAACTATAAGCTCATTTAAAGTCCATCCGTTTACATTTTGGGTTCTGAGTCTGATTTGAATATTCAACAATAGTTACATCATAGAAAATAACGCTCGATTATTGTTAATAATAATAATAATAAACTAATTTTATTGCAATTATAGGCCTACTATAATTGACAATTCTGCTTGTAATCGGAGAAATTGTTACAGCCTCTAAAATATTTGACATATAAATTATTCGTTTCTCTCTAAAAATAGATATTTGACAATATGATAAAGATATTTACAAGTAAGCAATACATTAAAACACCAGTCTTGTGAAGTTATTTCGGAAGAAATTAAAATAAATATATAATTATTCTTTTTGTTAAATGTGTTGCCTTTGAATAATCGTATTGCTGTAAAGGTATTCCAACAAGGTTAAATTGCAGGTATTTTGGATAAATGTTGAGCATTAAGTAAAAATACTTTTATTGCAGAATCCCAAATGTAAACAGATGAACTTTGAACTTAGTCTTGGCCAAACAAAAGGTTATTTCAGAGAATAAACTCGATGCAGGGAAAACTTGCACACAACTCACAGAAGCATCGCATAGGTGGTTTATTGCTAAAATCGCGGTAAAAACGGGTTCTTACCAAGCTCTATTCAAAGCTTTGTATTTTAAAAAGTTTACAATAGATTGGTCTCACAATTTCACCACTGAATGTCTAATGATATAATGTATATCCCGATATATAGCAGCTGTTTCCTATACCTGTCCAGTTATAAGCTAAAGCTCTCCAATTTGTGGACCCAGTTTTTTGGGACACGCTGAAGATAGGCCTACATGTACTGTGGTAACCATTCAAACCTATTTTGTTCACTAGTTGTAAATATGCTCTAACCCCAAACCGGGGGCGATAAAAAAATTTCGTACATCATTTTAACCAAATTTATTTATTCCGTATTAATACGAAATAAAGCGAAATTCACTGAATAAAAATGATTTTTTTTATTTTTACATTTTATAACAAATGAACTGATTTTGGTTAAAATGATGTACGAAAAAAATAATCGCAAACCGCGAGGGGGGGGACTCAATACCGGAAGTAACTAGGGGGTCACTTGAATCGTTGCGGAGTTTTACACTAAAAATGGGGTTATCATGGTTATTGGAGGCTCCAGTTAGTACCACTTTTTCTTCTTTTGCAGATATTTTCAGCCCAAGGAATATTCCCAATCATGTATTCTTCAATACTTTTACTAGTTGTCTCATTTGCGACGATGACACTCATTGCGGTACCAAACATTACACATGGTAAGAATAAGATTTTAAAAATCCCCCCCCCCCCCCCCCCCCCCCACTTTGAAAACTTACAAGTACCAAGTATCTAAGTCGGACCAATTAAAGCCATTGCATGTATACACATGGAAAAAAGTATCGCACCACTGTTTCAATTTTTGTTGTTGAAAAGTGCCAATGTGGCCTCGAATATCTTGCGCCAAATACAGTAATTCAACTAATATAATGACTATTTTAAGTTTTTAAAGTCTATTCAATATCGCGTTATACCCAAACTTGTTTCATGCATGTTTTTGGACAAAAACATGCATTTCCCCCTTCGCCTTGAAAAACATTACATCGATTACGTCACAAACTAAAATGTGGCCTTTTTATTGCACAACATTTTGTTGGACAGCTTCCGCAAACAAATGATCCTTAATATCACACCATGGTGGCAAAATTCGAGGCCACACTTGCACTTTTCAACAACAAAAAGCAGTGGTGCGATACTTTTTTCCAAGTGTATAAATGAGTGGAATCACGCATGATATTTCTAAGCAATATGATTGTGCAGGACAAGAAAAAGATATTGGCTCTAATAAGATTCATATTGGTAAATAAAAATTCCAAGTATCCGCTTTTATAAATCCATATTTCTCAACGATATTATCTGGGGGTGGGGGGAGGTCAACATGCGTGACCAAAAAATTGAAGCCTCTGAAGCCAAAATTTCATGAAATGAGATTTTGTGTGTTTTTACTCCCCCATTTGAGTATATTATCGACAGAATTTTGAATAAAAAAGTACACATTTTCTTGAAAATGGACTATTTCATTTTAGACTCCTTTGGACCCCTTCGCGCACCCATCTATCACACTAAACACATGTTAAAGGCATATTATGTGATCTTTTCGCCCTCTATTCGGTTTTTTTTTTGGAAAGTAGATTTTCTTGCAGATTTACATTTCCGATCATAAATCAAACATACATTCCAAGTTACAGAGCGATACGATTCCTAATTACCTCAAAATCATGGTTTTAGAGTGAATTTAGAGTGAAAAATATAAACTGTCGGGATTCCGACAGTTTATTTTCACTCTAAAACCACGATTTTGAAGTAATTAAGAATCGTATCGCCCTGTAACTTGGAATGTATGCATGATTTATGATCAGAAATGTAAATCTGCAAGAAAATCTGCTTTCTATTTTTTTTCGATGTTGAGGGCGTTCCCTGGAAAGATCACATAATATACCTTTAACTTACTTTTTGAGGCATCTTGTAATGCTACATCTTGTATATTTTTGGTAGAAATGTATCTTAATTCAAGCAAGGAAAGCATTCAAGTACTAATATTGCTTTATTTTTCCCTACCCAGCTCAACAAGAAAGGGAGCAATCTGACAATGTTACCTGCATGGCAATGTGAGTACTAACCTTTGGCAACCAACTAAACCCTCATCCCCATATCCAAATAAAAACAAATCCTTTTCGCCATAGTGATCATCCACCCTTTTTGTTAACAGGAGATAACCCAAAGGTTTCCAAAATTAATTACAACATTTAGGAGGCGCCTTGCCCCGAAAATCAAACGAGCAAAGAGGGAAACTTCGTGTGTATATTGTTGAGCATCTGATATTGCTTTTAAGATATTAGAAGTGGTTTCCAAATTGTGCATGACAAGAATTTTTACGAAAGCCCGTTTCAACTATTTGTGCTGTCCAAACCTTAGGCTTCTGTGAATGTGAAGCCATTTGTTCATGGGCAGTTATGCATACCATTATCTTTTTACGCTTCAAGTAGCCACCATGAAAATAAGGTAAAATTCCACTTAAAGGCATATTATGTGATCTTTTCCAAGTAGCGCCCTCTATCATTGATTTTTACTATGAAAGCAGATTTTCTTGCAGATTTGCATTTTTGATCATAAATCATAAAGATCTTCTAAGTTACAAATCGATACGATTCAGAATTACTTCAAAATCATGGTTTGAAAAATAGATTGTACTGAGCGGTACAATCTATTTTTCAAATTTTACTCTAAATTCACTCTTTAAACATTGATTTTGAGGCTATTAGGAATCATATCGCTCTGTAACTTGGAATATATTAATGATTTATGATCAGAAAATTAAATCAGCAAGAAAATCTGCTTCCAATTTTTTTTTGAGGATTGAGGGTGTCCCATGGAAAAGATCACATAATATACCTTTAACAATAGTTAAGAATTCATTTAACTGAGAATGTTTTTATAACTCAATACAGGGCAACTTTCGTAGAGTATGCTGAAGACGATGTTGTCTGGTGCGATAAGAATCTGGAAGCACAAAGATCAACCATGTGTGAATGCACTGATTATATTGAAGAAAATAGCAAGAGATCATTACCTTCACAGGGTATGTAATATAGGCTTATACAATGTCTTAACCTACTTTACTACAGGAGGAAATAATCATTAGGAACCAGTTTGGTATGTGACTTTGTATTTATGAAATATACACATGGAAAAAAGTATCGCACCACTGCTTTTTTGTTGAAAAGTGCAAATGTGGCCACGAATTTTGCCACCATGGTGTGATATTAAGCATCATTTGTTTGCGTAAGCTGTCCAACAAAATGTTGTGCAATAAAAGGGCCACATTTTAGTTTGTGACGTAATCGATGTAATGTTTTTCAAGGCCAAGGGGAAAATGCATGTTTTTGTCCAAAACATGCATAGAAAAAGTTTGGGTATAACGCAATATTGAGAGACCCGATGATTAATCTCTAAAGTTGTAATCTTTGGTAACACAATTAAGTATTCCAAGGGGGTCAAATTAAACAAAAAAAACCCTTTTTCGTACGCCCAACGGTTATGGGGTCTAAGGTCAAAATAGGTCAAATTTTAAAGAAGTTCAAATGACAAAAGCAATATCGCGAAGGTGTTGACCTGGGCCAAATAAACAAAAACAAAATCAACGGTGACTAATATAATGACTATTTTAAGTTTTTAAAGTCTATATAATATCACGTTATACCCAAACTTGTTTCATGAATGTTTTTGGACAAAATCATGCATTTTCCCCTTAGCCTTGAAAAAACAATACATCGATTACGTCACAAACTAAAATGTGGCCCTTTTGTTGCACAACATTTTGTTGGACAGCTTACGCAAACAAATGATCCTTAATATCACACCATGGTGGCAAAATTTGTGGCCACATTTGCACTTTTCAACAAAAAAGCAGTGGTGCGATACTTTTTTCCATGTGTATATAATGCATTGTCCTGATGACTTCCGCTACAAAATTGAAGGACAATTTCAAACTTTTCATACCTATATATTATAATATAGCGCTCCTATGCCAATTGCCTCTGTAGCTCAATTGGTAAGAGTGTTGTGGATCTAATGCAAAGGTTGCCGGTTCAAATCCAGTCAGAAGCACATGGTTCTTTCTCAGTGTTTATGTGCATTGTTCTACTCTGGAGAAAGACAAATCATTGATCAGTTTGGTTTGTTGCTGTTTTTATGGTGACTACAAATCCACTGGTCTAATGTATTATACCCTGTTTAGCGCTAAACACAATATACATAGACAGATCATGAAAAAGAACACAGAATTTCAAAGGTGCGCACAATGTTCTTATAATTTTCCTCCAAAAAGATTGTAGCTCATCAAGTCATTATCAAAATAGAGTGCAACACAATATTGTAATGTTGTATTTGATTCTTTAGTATAGGTCCGCCTGGTCATCTGGGTACTTTTGTAATTTGCCGTTGACAACAAAGTAAAACAGTCATCAGTTTCTGCGCTATAAACCATACACAAGATCTTTCTTAGTGATCGTGTGAAGCTGTGTAAAGAGACTGTTGTTTACATTAGCAAACAGCATGTGACGTCATTCCGGGCCGACCTATACTGTAGTTGATGTCATCTTTTACCAGTTAAACATTCAAAATCATGCATACAACACAAATCTGTTTTTAAAAATAACTCTTTTTATTTATCTCATTTTTATAGTATCTGAGTTCATCGCAAAACAATTTCTGCTGGCCCTGAAGAGAGGAAGGCCACGCAAGGCTAGTCTCCAAGAGGAGTGTTGTATGGAGGGATGCGCCATCCATGAAGTACATGAACATTGCCGCAAACATCCCGATGCTGGCATCTATGAGGATGTATAAATAGTAGTAATGAACTTCATTTGATAACAATACTCTGTCTATTTATAATCATTCATTCTTTCTGATAAAATATACTGTAAAAGTGGACATTTTCACGCTACATTTATTTTCATGCTTTTCGCGATAAAGAGAGCAAGAGTGAAAATAAAAATGCGCGAATATATTCATTTTTGTATGTAGGTTTATGTAAGGAAGCTCAAAATCGCGAAAATTAAAACAAGTCAAATTGTTTTAAATGTGAAAAAAGCGAAAAATTACATGCACAAAATTGTCCACTTTCACAGTAGTAATCGAGGGTTGAGGGCCAGAAGGCCTTAACTCAAATAAGGCTGATTTAAAATAATTAACTTTGAATATTTGGGACCTCTAATTATAGTCAAAAATTGAGAGTGTTTACGAGTAATAAGTCTTTATGGTTCTTTAAATCTGTGGGTTATATGAATTATTTTGGTACCAAAATCTCATTTTGCCCAAAAGTTGAGTTACGGCCTTCTGGCGCTCTCCCTTGTAATGTTTTAACATAACACTATTTGAGAACATTTTAAGAAATCAACACTGGTTCTAGTCGGATTCATAATCCATGCCATATTGACATGATGTATAGAAACAACCAGTATTGCACTGTATATCACATGTGTACCTGATCCAGGGGTGAGTGGGAAAGAGGTGTGTACAACAAATATTGGTAGAGATATGTCAAGTTGCCTTAACAGCTTTTGAAGAAAACTTGATTCAGAATGTTTACTTAAAACCCATTATTTCTTCCATCCACAATTTGTTTTTAAATCACCATTTTTTTTGTGACAAAATTACGCAATTTTACAGCATAGACCCACAACTTTATCACAGTTAGCTTAAAAAAGGGCCATTTAGCAGATGGGTGAATAGGCAACACAATGTGTGGCACATCTCCATGAACCTCATCCTCGTATCGTAAAACACTTTGTATAATTGTTGCCACTGAAGGTTTCCACTGAATAAATCCAAATATTTAGTAATAGTATACTAAAGCATACTGCTAGCAGAAATATAAAGTATAATAATAATATTATAATAATATTTTCAATTTCTAATATCAAAATACACTGACAACTTGTACCGGAATAAACTGCTACAGTCATAATACTGAGTATTGTGTCAAACTCATCTTTGAATGTATCAGTGTCCTTTAATATACCTGCAAAAAAGTAAATCAAGTAAGATTGTAAAATCCATTTCACTTGAAATATCAATGTAAAGTCAGAGTGAATGGACGCACTGGTTAGCAGCATTTTGTGAGTTTTCAAGCATGCACAGTAAGCTGATCCAAGTGTGCCCGCGAATGTCTGACTGTGGCTAAGAGAATATGTGCCTTAGGTCCATTCAAATGATCATAGCCTGTTATTGAAAGTTTGACTCTAATTTGCTGGCATGTGTATTTGAGTGATCAAAGAGGAGTTTTGGTATTTAATAGTGTATGCTGCCTCCATCATTGGTATAAGCATTGAGGTCATGTATCAAGTGTAATGAAGTATAATGTGAATTATCATTCAGGAGTTACACACAGCTGGTGTTCTGGTATTACTTGTGCCATGGTACTCATCTTCCAATTGTTATTCTCGCTGTGAACTCCCTTTATCTATGGCAAGCCATCCAGGTCATAATCGTGTAATGCGTAAAGAGGCTCCCTTAGGTCTAATGATTTCTGATTGTCCATACATGTAGGGCTGCAAGACATTTGGTATAAGTACACTTCTGTTTGGTTGCTGGAAGTTCTCTAGAATGGCGATGATCATACGAGGCACTGCACAGGCTGTCCCGTTCAACTAATGAATGAAAACACAAGACGGGGCATGTCAACAACAATACACGGGCAATCAATAGAAATTTACTTTATTTACTAATTTAGTGGAAGTTGGGTGTTCAGCTTTTGCGATCCAATTTTATATAATATAAGGCTCTAATTTTATTTTTAAATAATTCATCGGGCTATAGTTGATCATTATTTAAGAGAGATTCGTTGTGTACTAATCAAAAAAAAGTGGTGAGGGTACTCACTTTTAATGTTACATTAGCACACAATGAACCCCCCTCTCAAATAACGCTTTAATTCTGCTGAAATTTGTAATACGAAAATAGTCATCAAATGCAAATCTATTGGTAAGATTTTATAAATAATCATTATCTGTATCCAATGAGTATGTCACTTCAAACATATACTGGATACAGAAGTATGGATCAAGAAAACCTGGATGACCATCTTCTACTTACATGAACTTACTGAAATGGGATTTACATTTTGAGGGGGAAGAGCTCATGGAAATAATACAAAACAGGATGACTTTGAAAGCTATCACGGTTCGGGAAAACCTAGTTATAAGTTGAAAATCTGGATCATCAGATCATTGTCATTGCAGGCCAGATCTGGTCTATGGGCTGCCTTCTAAGGATCCATACAAATTTAAGTGATTATAATGAATACTTACAGTATGTGCAAACTTGATGTCTCCAGCAGGTGTCCTATACTTGATCTTTAATCTCCGACTCTGGTAATCAGTACAATTAGATGCACTGGATATCTAAAGCAAGGTAAACGGAGATGACACACATTACTATCCATTTATTTTGGTTAAATTTGAACAATTATTGAATTTACTCTTTATTTGCATTGTATTACCATCAACGCAGTTACCTTTAGGTGACCAAAAAATGAAACCCTGTTGTACAGGCAAACAGACCTCTTTTCTAATTTTAGGACTTCTTTTCTAATTTTCCCTTGAAAATGACTGTAAAAATCGAAAACAATCTGTAAAATTCACAAAAATCTGTAAACATTTTGCTGTGTTTTTAACAGGCAAAAGACATTTGGGTCGGTATTCATTTGCACGTGAATTTTTTCCCACATATTTGTAAAACAATGGGTCAGTCGGGCCTGTACAACAGGTTTTTTCTTTTGTGTCGCCTAGGGTAAGAAATGTGGTATGCTTGAATGTATTTTGATGGGATTGTGTGACTGGAGCTATAAAACCGTAATCCACATTTATGTATTTTTTTCCTGTAAACTGGGACCAATACGTAAGGAATTTTTTCCTCATAGAACAACTCCTTTGATTGTTTTTCTTTCTTTTTATTTCAATTGGGACCTCTTAATTTTATTTCTTAATTTTTTTCTCAGAAAAACAATATCTGTCTAAGGATCTCTTGCTAAATAGTGACAAAGGAGAGTGGCCCTTTATAACTTAATTTTATGAACATCCGCTCCCTCAGTTCATGATGCATTTCTTCATTTCTTTTTGGTAGGGTGAGGTATTACAACGTTCATGTTGTTCTACTAAGCTGCTGAGAACCACTGATTGGCCCATAAAGATTACACAAAGAGTCATAACTTAAATACATATTGCCCAACTCAGCATTTTATGACAAATGTAAAGGGGCAAAAATTTAGAATGATCCCTACTTCCAGCATAACAAAGCACACCTACCTCTCCATATGATTTCCTTGCAGGCATCCAGGCTTCCATGTCATATTTCCTGTAGGCTGGGGATCCTAGATCATGGGCTGGCATGTCAAGAATTCTGTTAATTAGGAATGGTAATATTATTACTAAATTCAATGGTTGTGCCTTGAAAGACACTATTCGTATATAGACACTATTGCGTCGACACAAGTTACATTTTTTATACAGTAAAGAACATTAACTTGATCGAATTCTGTCATAGTTACAAAAACTTCCCTTAAAGACTTAACCTGGCGTAGATCGGATTGTAAAATTGCCCATGATTTGTGAATAAACTTGTCTAAAATATGTGACTTAAAAACATGATAATGATACTCCAGCCTACTGATATAACTGATTGAGAGTATCATTTTTAGGCCTATCTTGACAGAGTATTGGAATACATACATAGTGCCTTGAATGTGTCTGTACATGCCACTTAGTTGCGTTTCAGGACATTTATAATCAACATTTTGCAAATAGCCAGCCATCAAAGGTATTGAATTTGTCCATTCACAAAGCCAATGACCCATCCCAATGACAGATACACATATGGCAAGATCAAACCTTGACCTTAAATAATATTTTATAGTGCATTGTAGCTGAAATTTGGTGAAACTTACTGAAAGTGTAAACCAAGTTCTGTATACAATTCCCTTTGTATGCTGGTAAATTCTTCAAGGATGTCTTCACCTGCATGTTCATGTTCAGGTGCAACTACAGCAAACATTTCAACCTAAATGAAATACAAAGATGTGAAGGATTAGCTGCCAGGTATTGTACGGTGTAGTCTGCAGGAGAAACATTTTGTTACAAAATAAAGGCAACTTAACGCAGCTATTGAACATAGGTTTTGATATAAAGCTCACAACAACCGGTTTATATAAAGCTACTATAAGACATGATAGCACCTCGGTAGCTTACATCGGTCTCACAGGGGGAACACTTAAAGAACGATATGCAATTATACAAAATCATTCAGGAATATAAAATACGAAAAGGAAACCGAGCTGTCAAAATACATTTGGCGTCTACAAATATGCAATAACGCCTACAAAATTACATGAGAGATCATCAATAAATCCAACACATATAAGCGAAAAATTGGACACTGCAACCTTTGCATGGACGAAAAACTAGCAATTGCAACATCATAAACTGTAGATCTAAAGTGCTCTTAAAATGTCATCACAATAAAAAAGAACCACCGCCCAGTGAGCAACACACAAGTCTGTGTATCGCCACAGAGTGAAACCTAAGGTAGGGACAGACATTTTGAACCTATATTTTATATGTTTGAATAAGATCTAAATAGAAGAGCATAGAAATTTAAGATTTTCATTGAATATTGAGAAGGTTGTAGGCATAGGGGCAATTTTATCATCTTTATCTCAATTTTTACTTAGTTTCACCTAAATTTGATTGAAACAGTCACAAATTCACAACAATTGTAAGCCATTGCACAAATGGGTTTTTCAGGCCATATCGCCTTGGAATCATACTGCAACATTGAAATGAGTAACTACCTGGTCCTGTCCCCTCCCCTTCACAAAAAAGGTAGGATGGGGTGGGGAAAGAGGGTTTAACTATCACCAGAGTATCCTTGGTAAACCATTATAACCATAGGCTCTTTCAACTCAGGGTTATAGCTATGCCGGTCGCTGGCCGGCCTGCACTCGTAAAATAACATAGTCTCATCCTGATTACATCAGGCGAGACAAAAAAAGGTTAGAAAAAAGAAAAAATAGAATCATTAAACTGCTTCATAACACAAGAAATTATGTGGCAGGAACCCTCAAAGTACATAAAAAAACCCTAAAAAACCATGCCATGATCCACATGATCCACTACACTTCGTTCGCTACACTTACTCCGTTCGCCGTCAGTAAAATTAGCCGGCACTCAATCTGGCCTAGCTATAACCCTGCTTCAACTATATATTTAATAATAATAATAATATTTATTTCTTATATAGCGCAATTACATCAAAATGAACTCAAGGCGCTTTACAAAGATACATTAAAAGCGTAAAGCACACGTCACGGCAGCAATATATAAATATACAATATTTCACTTACCTTAGTAAATTGATGGACCCTAAAAAGCCCTCTAAATTCTGCAAGGTTAGATGCCTCAGCTCTAAAGCACCTGCTCACTGCCATAACTTTCTGCGGAAGATCCTTCAGCTCAAAGGTTCTATCCATAAAATAACCTGTAACAAAAGGTGAATTTTAAAGTTAGGCGTTACATTGAAATGTCATAATATAATAAATAGCCCAGTATATTGAAGAATGAAGATGTTGTGGGCTTTACAAAGATCTCAAAATGTCTTGAAAAATTATATGAGATGGCTTAATTTTGATTGGTCAATCAATGTGGGTGTGGGTGTGTGTACGTGGAGGGTGTTGGGTGAGGGGGTGAATGCATTAAAGTCCCATTGAGATATACTTTGGAGGGTATACTATTGCTTCAACAATAAAAGAGATAATTCTATGATATATATGCCTCTTGAAACTCTCCATTCGACCACAGATTTTACAGTGAATATGTCTTCAACATACATTCCAAGTCCCATTAAGAGGAAAATGGGTACCCCCCCCCCCTTCAAAACACTAATCACTTTGTAAATGTATATGACTAAGTTTTTTTTCCCATTTTTATAAAAGGTTTGAGCCATAATATTTTTAGTGTCCAACACCCTCTGCTTCATGGTACTTGTAGCACCCACCTGCAATGCCTACTTCTGCAGTTCCTGACAGACAGAAATTACCAGGATGTCTATTGCCATCTAACTTGTATATCTGAGTGTGGAGACCTTTAGTCCTCACGCCACATCCTTCCTTTAAATAGAAAAAAAAAGATTGATTGATACATTTTACTATAGTTCAGTCATTTCCAGATTGGCTTACAGCAGCAAATTAATTCATGAGAGCATGGGCGCATATAACCTTGCATGGCGCAATATGGCGCAATAAGGTGCATTGGAATTGTGTGCATGACACTAATTGCGTACGCATACACTTGGATTACTTTCGCGCGCGGAGAGATCAAAAATGCATGTTTATTGCCAATTTGAGACTGATTAAAGTATGAGTGTAGATTGGATAAAGTTACATTACATACAATGCATGGTTTACCGTATGATGCTGTAATATTTAAACCTTATCATTTTTTGTCTTTCAGTTCACATGGCCTATCTATACACTAACATTTTTCAAGTTAACAGGAATAAAAAGTACCTTTGTAGAAAAATAACAGATTAGTTTTTTCAAATGCCTCTATTGGATCAGTAATGTTATTTCATAATCACATACTTTGAAGGAAAATGTGGGAGGGGGGAAATCACAAGAGTTTCTAAAGGTTTTCAAAACAAATTTCACAATCGGGGTTGGTTGTACTAGTACAACAAGTTTGTTGTTGTTTGCATCTGAAAGCCCCCACACAATATTTGCTACTCACAAATGGAACAGGTTTGATAATGTCTGGTACACTAATAGCTTTGAAGCCTTTAGCTAACAGTCTGTCTGTTGTATATCGGATAAGAGCCTCTTCTAGTTGAGCTCCAGCACCTTTCAGATAATACGATCTGATTTCAGTTATATGACCTAAATGTCTGAAAAAGAAGAAGGAAACTAAGGTTAATTTATAACGACTAGAATATGAACTGAGGTGACTTTGCAATCACCTTCAATTGGAGGTGAATCTGAGTAAGCTTTGGGAAAAAGATTGCTTACGGTAATTGTTATCACTTTATATTAATCAATTTGTGCATGAAATAAGTGATGATTTATAGCAATAATATGTGTGGTGGCATAGGAAAACCCTTCACAGGGTCATTTTCTAGCAACTTGGTTTTTTTATTTGGCAGCAAGCTACATATTCTACTGATTTCAGAACTGTTTAATTTTTTTTAAATTCCATCTAGAACTACAGTTATAGTTGTTTAAAGACGGCAAGTTTATCCCAACAATAAAACATGAAACTTAAAATTCAAAGGTTAAAGTTCCGTACACAAAATCTTTGAATTTCTTTAAGAAAACTATGTGTTGCAATATCACACAGAATAGCTTGTCATGTTAAAAGGACTTTTGATATTAATCTTATTTGTTTGCAATGTTATTACCAATTTTAAATTCGTCACTTTCAAAATCTTTACATTGCATTGTCGGAATTCGCAAGTGGTTAACATGGTCATATCTATTCCTCCGAAGCCATAAGATTTCGGGCAACTTCACCGTTTTCAACTTCAACGTTTTCACTGGGCGCCGCTATCTTGGATTTTGACGACAAATATAAACAATACAGTGAAGTACAGCCAATTTATGGCACAATCTAGACTTTTAACATAGGAAATTGTATAAAATATCAATTGAATACTCCTTCAATCAATGAATACTCCTTGTTATTTGAAGTAATAGTTTGCATTCCAAAATGTTGACATTTAAGGAAATAACTGGTGATAAATGGTGTTTCCTCCACCGGGTTGAGTGACCTGTTGCTTCGAAGAAATGTGATACGCAGTAAATGATGTGACCTAAATATCAATGCGCATGTACATCTTCATACAGGGCATGAATAGAACTTTCCAACAATATCAAATTCAATGGGGTGCATGTTAAGTTCAAGAAGGAGTGAGCAGGTTCAAAAGACGTACATTTTAGTTCATTCACCTCTGATTTCTTGGCAAAAAAATGATAATCAAGGTTCAGAAAAGTGCTAAAAATAAACTTAACATCTGGAATTTTGCATAAAAAACTCCTGTGGACTAAAGTTAAAGGTCTAATCCCTATCTTGGGACCAAAGTTGGAAAGTTGACTTGGAACTCAATTGTTAGGAATAATTTGACTTGACCCAGATATCTCAATATTAACATTAGCGACTTCCTACGGGTTTTCCCATACCACCACACATATGTCAAGCTCAAGAATCATGATTTTGATGACAACTCTGTTTTGTTCTATTTGGCGCTGCACAACTTACTTGAATCTGAGTATATCCAATCCTTCACCAATATCAATGTGATTCTTTATGGGAAAATCAAATACAGGTTTGGTTCCTACTAACTCTACCATGGTGGGCTCAGCATCCTCAGCAAGTGGCTGCAAGAAACAGATATGGTTTTAGTTGATGTCATTATGATTTTATCCAAATGTGACCAAACATGTACAATTGCTGATTTGTTTAATTTTAGTGATCACACTAATTTTGTATTCAGAAGCCTATTACTCTTTATGTTTATTCTTTCTTTATTGAGGGTAAACAGCTTCAGTGTCAAGCACTGCTTTCCAAGCAGGCCCTCATCATACAGAAAATAATACAGTATTTACAAAGACATGTTCAACTATTTACACATAATACATGAATCAAACAGAAATAGCAAAATAATATTTACATGTATAATTAAGAAGTACTTTGCACACAATTAGAGTCCGTTAATCTTAGACTTAAATTGGTGCACGGTCATGTTCTCCAGTTCAATTCTGACTGCTGCTGGTAGGCTATTCCAGGCATATGCTGCCCTAACATGAAATGTGCGCAAGCCTGAATTGGATTTAAATTTTGGCACAGCCAATGTATTACTGGTGTGATTTCTTGTAAGATGTGAATGGCTGTTATGAACAAATTCAAATTGGGCAGATATGTATGATGGACTTAAATTTCTCAAACATTTATACACAATAAGAGTTAGGTGATTATGCCATCTTTTATCAAGTTTTACCCATTTAAGTATATCCATCATATCATTTGTTGGTGTTCTAATATCAGCTGATAGAATTATCCTAGCTAGGTTATTATGAAGTACCTGTAATTTGTTATGAAACTCAGCAGAAAAGTTTGACCAAACAGTGCTTCCATAATCAAAGTGAGGAATAACAAGAGCATTTGATAGCATTACAATAGTCTGATATGGAAGAAAATGTTTCATACGTTTGATGATACCAGTTCTTTTCCTGACATTTTTAC
Organism: Ophiura sarsii; assembly: GCA_035610835.1. Lineage (NCBI taxonomy): Eukaryota > Metazoa > Echinodermata > Ophiuroidea > Amphilepidida > Ophiuridae > Ophiura > Ophiura sarsii. The sequence goes on along the minus strand of CM069441.1, from coordinate 122,500,854 downwards.
ATAAATAATCAACATGAGCCGACCAAGACAGGTTGCTGTCTAACTTTACACCAAGGTACTTAAATTCATCTACTCTTTCAATAGTCAAATCATTGTAAGTTAGTTTAACATCTTGGAACCTCTCGAGCATTTTTTTAGTACCAAATATCATGAACTTAGTCTTGTCAACATTCAGAGTAAGTTTATTAGCTTTGAACCAGTCAGCTACTTTATTTAAGCATGATTCTAATTGAATTTGAAGATCACACATATTGTTAGCTTTATACATTAATGAAGTATCATCGGCATACATTACAGTCTTACATCCATCTACAGCTTCAGGTAAACAATTAACAAAAATTATGAAGAGTAATGGGCCTAAGATAGAACCCTGAGGAATGCCTATGTTAATAGGTTTGAAATCAGATAAACTTGAATTTACATTTACTGTCTGTAATCTGTTGCTTAAATATGACTCAAACCATAAGAGTTCATTATTATTTATAGGTTTTCCATGCCCTTCAACATGTATAAAGTAAAACTGCCCAATAATTATACATAGGAAGGGTTGCTTTAAACATGTTTAGAGGGTACAGCACTTAAAAGGTTTTGATTTATGTATTTTTGGTCCTTGACTATATTTAAAGCAGATTGCCTAAAAGGCTATACATAACAAGGGACAGATGGAGGTATGAGGTTTTGACAGAACAGTGACGCTATATCCTGGAGATCTGTTTTAGGGTATTGTATATTGAAGAAATAAAACTTATTCCATACTCAAACCCAACAAGTATGTGTAGATATTACTCACCACTTCTGGATGGGTACTATTGGGTAGCTGTGCTGCACATTGGTACAACTCATGCTCTCTGCTCTCCAATTCTGCCTCAAGTTCTTTCATGGCTTGGGATGCTTGCTCAAGTTCTTTGACATTGGCATTTGACGAACATGAAGACTGTTAGCCAGAAAAGAGAGATTAACAAAATATAAGAAAGTCTGATTGAAATGGTAAACAAATACTGATTGACATCACATGTGGTGTATGTATTGTACCCAAATTTATAAGCTGCAGGTATTCTTTCCATAAATGATCTTATAGTTTTGAAACAATGCACTTGTTGTAGAAATACTCAAATTTCAAATATCTAGAAATACTTCTTGACACATGCACACACTCCCCCACACAAATTAACAAAACAAAACTCTTTTAATATTATGTCTGTATCACTTGCCACAATCAGATGAGTAGTGATGACTAAAAACAACAAGCGCTTGATTTCTGCGAAAATTAAAATTACATTTTCACATAAGGACACAGTTTGAGACTCAATTATGCTTTTTAAATAGAACATATATTGAGATGTCTAGAATCAAAATGTTGACAAATTGGTTTGAATGAATTTTCCAAAATTAATATCTTTGGAAGGTTGTGCATCTCTGAATCAGGAATGATGTACCAATTAATATTTATTGTAATAACTAATTTCTTTATTTTTTGAATGTATAATGTAAACACCCTTAAAAGCACAAATGCAGCAGAGTGTATCCCATTTATTCAATTTTATTTACAAGTAGAATAGTTCAATGATCAATATTAATCTAGTGGCTACTTTTTAATGAGTAGAAGTTTTATTTCAATTCTCAATTTACTCTTCATTTTATGAGCTGAGTAGAAATTGAAATTAATTTTGTGAACATTTCATAACAGCACCCAAATTAACCAAGTCTGAAAGGTGTACATTTATGATACAATGCTTTTATTTGAGTGAACTGAAGAAATTCAATATTTGAAAACTGTGATTGACCTTTGTATATTTCAGTGCACATTTGAGCAAGGTTACACCAATACCTAAGTAAAGTGTGTTTCCATTGGAACACCATATTTAACAAACGAGCAAACTTGTTTGTTATGGAAATTATTTACCCACTAATTCTTACGTCTAATTTTTGTTGAGCTATGTCGTTGATCTTCTCCCAGTATTCCTTCTTCATCTTTTGAACTGATTTCCATAACCGCACCTGTAATAATAAAAATAAAAAGATAGTTTCCCAATTATATATTGACAATCATGAAAAGGAAGTGTGAGAAAGGAGACATGAGATATTAAAATTAAAAGTAACTTGATAAATTTATTGGAATAATAAAAGAATACAGACAATATCAGAAACAGCCTAGTGATCATGAATGCATATTGCAGGGGCTTGCAAACCTCTTTTGTACTGTCTCATTACATGGCAGAAGTGACACTATTTACTAGGGAGTAAGGATTATATGCAAAAATGTAGACAGTATGAAGGGTAGGCTAACAATACTAAAGAAAAAACATCCACAAAAAAAACAACTTGTGACAAGCAAATTTTGGGTAAACTGCTGAATCCAATACATTCCCTAAATCCAACATACATGTACATCATTTTAACAAACCCACCATAGAATAAAGTGTAACGACATTATTAATGCACGATATTATGTATCTAGTCTAGCCTGTATGCTGCACTCAGCAGTTGAGCCCAAATATCTGTGTCAACAGTTCTATAGAATCTTGTTTGACACATAGTTTAATGCCAGTACATGAAGACATTGTACTCCAAATAGTTCTATTTATGAGTGATAAACAAAATAGTGCCAACCACATACAACTAAATACATAAAGCTCCTAACCACTGGTACTTAAAAAAGTTATCTAATTCAATTATCTGATATTTGCATTTAGTGCGCAAATTCATTCCCCGCAATTTGAAACCTCTTTTATAAAAATTGAGTTGATACTTTTAAAGTTATGATGGTTTATTTTAAAGTGACCAGACCCAACGAAATAAAGGTGTTTTTTCTATAGGATATCATTGCTTTCTGTGTGCTGCACAGTATCAATGTGTGTGCGATGATTCACAGCTAATTATCCATCCATAACCGACTGCTTTCGATTTGTACTATACAAATTAATCTGAGATATGCATTTAGTGCCCAAATTCCTTCGCTGCAGTTTGACACCTCTTTCTTAAAGATTGAGTTGATACTTATGATGGCTTATTAAGTGACCAGACCCAACAAGAAGAAAAAAGTAGGTTTTTTGATATGATATGTGTGTGTAATGAATCACAGCTAATTATCCATCAATTTGTACCATACAAATTAATGATATCCCAGAGAAAAAATCATTTGCTTCAACTTGGGTCTGGTCCACCACAACTCAAAGAATGAGGTATCAAATTACGGGGAAGAAATTTGTATATAATATATCTTAGATTTTTAGTACCAATTATTACTTTTGAATTAGCCAACATATCAGGGAATAGTTATGTCTGTCTGGATACATCTTTTAAAGTTCTATAACCTTCATACTTACTATATGTTGTACATCAACATCCCCCTTCCTGTGGCTCACATTCTTTTCTATTTCAACCACATTTTCAGCCAAGTCGGTAAGGTCCAATTCAGGGCGAAAATTTGAAGTATAGACCCAATCACTCGCCTTGGCTGAATCGGTTTGAGTGCACAAATTATGTTGAGAGCATATATTAGGATTCAGTCTATAAAGAGGTGATAGTTTAGTCCTGTTGAGTTGTGTGTGTGGTATACATTGATGTTGTCTAAGCTCGCATTTGCGAATTACAGAGGAGCAAGGATGAGGTGATGATGTGCTGTAGTGGTGTAGATTTCTTGGTACTTTTGCCCGTTTAGTGACAATTCTGACCCAGTATTGCTGAAGTGTTCTGAATGCCATCTTGAGGGTTGTATCTTCCTACATGTAAATGTCAAATCGAAATGAAAACATGTGATAAATGGCATCAGCATTTCAAAATTCTTATGTTAAACAGTTCTGGTACAAGTGCATGTTACAAATAATTATCTATTCAATAGTCTGATCAGCAGCCTTGTCCCCAAAGGATGTTTTATTTCTAGGTGATAGAGTGGTTTGATACAAAGTCCAGATCTGTCAAACCCGATTTGTCCCTGAACTTAGGTCATGATTATCAGTCCTAGAAATTGACATTTAAGATGATTACAAATGGCTTTCTATGAGGTTATTTACAGGTACAATGTTGACCCCCAAGAAAGACCTGATATTGTGTCTCGTCTAATGATGCACCAGCCAAAGACAGTGGCATCATCACATAATATCTATGTGTAGATGCACAATCCAATGACTCCCTAGCATTCACCAGCAGAGCACTAAAATCAGATATCTTGACAGTATAATCTAAAATAAAGATGAAATCATCCAAATGGTTAAGTGCTTGACAGTATAATTTCCATATAAACTGCTCACAAAAAGTATCGAAACACTTAGAAATGATCCAATATATAACGGCTCGAAAGGGTATGCATTAATCGAAGCTAATAACCAAGTGCATAATTTTGTCCTGCATATTTTGACACCTCGATCGTTGAGATACGATGTTGCTGAGCGGAATTATTGTCATTTCAATGATCGTGGGTCCAGTTTCAAAAGTGACACTCATCCCTATTGAAAAACAAGAATCTGATCATTCTAAACAGTAATGCAAACTTCTTTCTACTTGTATATGGCTCATTCCATGAAGTTGGGGCATTTGTTAAAATAGCAGAATTTGGTACTTTAGGCAGCTTATAAACTGTTTTACTCTATGTGTATATCAAATTTTTTTAGTGTCCAAAAACAGTACTAGGTTATAGTATTGAGCCATGAAAAAAAAAAAAAAATCGACCCTTCCTTGAAGAAGAAAAAAATAAAAAATTAGGTGGTGTCCAAGACCATTTTTGCTAAAAAACGTGACATGGAAAACACAACAATTAATATGAGTTTTATGTAAGCAAAACTATCATAGAATTGCTTGGAAATCGATTTGATTAACCCTAACCCCCCTGAGTGCTAAAAAATGCTAATCCAAAGTCCCTCTCCAAACGCATGCGCCGTCGGTTTTCGATGACGTAGTCAACCGAGCCTATATAATGAGTGCAGTATACTGCACGAATGTGTAGCTGAGGGCCGTGGCTTAGTGTTAGGAAGGTGGGGCTCGAGAACGGAGGGTCCCCGGATCGAATCCCGGCAGGTTCCCGGAGATTTAGTTGGTGTTTTTTCCTCGAAAATTGTGATCCCGGTCAAAAATCCTAAACCGGGGTTAGGGTTATGGTAAAAAAAAAAAAGTTTTTTTCACGTGTTCTATTAACCCTAACCCCCCTGAGTGCTAAAAAATGCTAATCCAAAGTCCCTCTCCAAACGCATGCGCCGTCGATTTTCGATGACGTAGTCAACCGAGCCTATATAATGAGTGCAGTATACTGCACGAATGTGTAGCTGAGGGCCGTGGCTTAGTGTTAGGAAGGTGGGGCTCGAGAACGGAGGGTCCCCGGATCGAATCCCGGCAGGTTCCCGGAGATTTAGTTGGTGTTTTTTCCTCGAAAATTGTGATCCCGGTCAAAAATCCTAAACCGGGGTTAGGGTTAATAAAAGATACATGTATTCATAGTTTACTGACCAAAACACCTCGTCACGCTGGACTGATTTTTCACCCAAGCAACATGAAAATTGCCTTTCCGATGCTACGCACGGTGTCCACAAAATATACACGTGTAGCATCGGGAGTTTTCATTGCTGAATGGGGGTAGTTCTCTATCATACATTTTTTAATTATTTTCCAAAATTAAGAGCATTTATCAATTGAAAACTATTGCAAATGAGAATAAATTTCATGAAGACCATTCCATATATTCATGAAAAAGTATACCGTGCCGTGTGCATGGTGTCCTAACCATAAAATGTAGCATCGTGATAAACATCCTATGCAATTTGTGGGAATCCCCCCCTGGAGATAAATAAAACATTCCATATTTCTTTTTGTAAGGATAGAGGTCAATAGCTATCAGGTTTGTTTGGAATTTGCCACACGTGGGCTAGTTTTATCAAGGTTTCAGTCGCTGGTGTCCCGTTGTAGCATCGGGACTTTTATGTAGCATCAAAATGTAAACATTGGATAGTTTTGTGAATGGTAAGTGCGATTGTAATTATTTCTTAATGTTGCTTGTATGTCTGTATTTATTTATGTATTTTTATTGAAAGGGAAACACTGAATCAGAATTTCTTTTCATGTTATGATATTAATTTTGAGTCACGGACGCCATAATAATTTGGCGTCCATGTAGCATCGGGCATAGCATGGGCAATATTTTGCATTGGGTATTGTTATAGTTCGTTGATTTTTTTGTTTGTTTGTAGAATCACATCATTAATAAACTTTGAAGTTAATAATGAATTAGTTTTTGCTCTTTTAATGCTAATAATATAGCTTACCAATACGATGCTACATGGACACCATGTCCATGTAGCATTTCATAAAATTTGCCTAATTAGACTAAAACAATTACCCCATTCGAAATTATCCATCACCCAAAACATTCAAAACATTGCCTACATTTTACTACACTTTACAGAAAAAAAGGCATATTATGAGAGATGTATATCTAATAAAATATATTAATACACAATGCTACATGGACACCATTTCCATTAGCATTTCACTGAATTCACAATAAACATTCCCTTATTTTAGTTTTATTTACTATAAATAAAACAAATAATTGTAAATCATTTAAGTTCTCTATCCTTTGCTATTCTTTTTCATGTTAAATGAATAATAAATAAAATACTCCAGCATGATTTTAATATAAATATTTTCCTGCAACACAAAAAGTGCAACATGAATAAATAATCTACTCCAATATCAATACACAATGTTCCATGAAGATACTATAAGCCATAGGGTTTATTTTGTTTTGCTTTGCAGGTTCTTGACATTAATTCAGAAGACAGTTCTATCGTCCTGGAATTTATGGAGATGAAGACAAGGAATCCATCATTTTCAAAAACTAGTACCTTTCCAAAGAAATCCATCATGGCAATTAAATTATTTTTTTGCAAACTGACTTTTTAAGTGATCAAACTTTTCAATCATCTTTATCAATAATAGAGGATGACTCAATCAGAAACAAGCAAAGAGACTAAGATCACAAAGGGTACTTTAAGAACAACACTGCATGAAGTTTGTTTCAGTGGACATCTTAAGTTTCTTTGATCAATGGTGTATTGTTATTGTGTAATTGTAAGAAATGGTGTATGTGTATCATAGGTAATTATTTGTTTGAAGAAGTTCATCAGGATTGAAATTTACAATGAAAGAATTGGAATTTTCTTTTTAACAAATCCATGTGTACTCACTAGTATCGACGTTTCACAACCTACTTCTCTGGTTGTTTCTTCAGGAATGAAGATGTTATTGATCCAGTGTTTCTAGATGATTTCTGGGAGGGGGCAAAAATCCTACACCGAGAAAACGAGAGATACACTAGATGGATACGGGAATCCATCTGGATAAGGAGAAGAGGTGAAACAGCCATGAACAATGACGGGGGCGGGGCTTATCAGCTTAGTCATGCATACGATCAGCTGATCCAGAAATCATCTAGAAACACTGGATCAATAACATCTTCATTCCTGAAGAAACAACCAGAGAAGTAGGTTGTGAAACGTCGATACTAGTGAGTACACATGGATTTGTTAAAAAGAAAATTCCAATTCTTTCATAGGTAATTATGTTTTATGCTTCATGGCAGGTTATCTTTTTGTGTAATTTGTAGTTTTACAATCCATGTTATTAATTTTATCGTGTGCTTATAACATAAAAAGTGAACATCATAGTACATCCTCTCTATTGATCTGAAAAAGATGCACCTGTTCAAGCTGTTCCAAATATTTTAGGGCACGGTGTCCATGTAGCATCGTAATACTTAAGTACACAGAAAAGGTAAATTTTACATGAACAGTGTTTAGATCAATTTCAAGCAATTCACTCTGTGTATCTACTTGATATGATAAACAAGTAGACAAACCATTCACACTCAAATAATTGTAACAGTATGAATAGTCTTATTATTAACAATGTTACAAGACGCGGTGTCCATGTAGCATCGGTAGTGCATTTTATAACATTATACAGGTAAATAATACTTCATATACTTACTTTATGACTATAATGTAATCAATGTGCATGGTTTATAGAGTACTTTACATCAAACAAATATTGATATGTACTTTATTTAAATTCATTATACAAATTGCAAAATAAAGAGTCACTTTTCAATGAGTTTTTACATAAAACAGTTAATCTACGATGTCTTGTTCGTTAAGTTATGTTCAACCTAGACAAATCTGGTTTCTTTTCATGTATTTGTGGTTCCAAGTAGTTAATTGAGGTATAGAAACTTGGCCCACATCTTAAGCTATTTTATTAGAAAATGATATGGAAATGAGAAATGGTGTCCATGTAGCATCAGGATTTTTTGGAAATGTCATCCAACTGTTGAACATGTGCGGTTATTTTACACCAAATGTTACATTAAAATAAAAAGTTCTACATTGGACTTTGGTAAATGTAGAACCTAAAAAAGAAGAAAGAGTTGGAAAATATCCATTTTGAAAATTTCACTTGGATGTCACATAATATGCCCCAACTTCATGGAATGAGCCATATAGGATGATTGTCACTTTTGAAACTGGACCCACGACCATTGAAATGACAATAACTCCGCTCTGCAATCTCGTATCTCATCGATCGTGGTGTCAAAATATGCAGAACAAAATTATGCACTTGGTTATTTGCTTCGATTAATGCATACCCTTTCGAGTCGTTATATATTGGATCATTTCTAAGTGTTTCGATACTTTTTGTGAGCAGTTTTAATAGATGTATTCATATAAATGCCTAAATCACAGCACAACCCTCTGAAGCATACTATGTGCACACAACTTGCAGATCTAAATGTAAGAAACACACAAAAATACTTTATACAATGTGTGTATACTCTAACTTTGTCAAACTAAAAGTACCGTAGTTCAAGTCAAGTCAAACAGTACGCAACATTCAACTAGATTTGATTAAATTTGAAATCAGATTTCTCAGCTTAGAGGATATGCACATGGGCGCGAAGCTTGTTAGCTAAGTATACACATTGTGCATCATATTTTCACTGTAGTGTTTATTTTTTTATACCAGCAATATTCTAATTATTTTTCAAGTTAGTTTTCTCTGAAATTGATGGAGCTTTAGTTTAGGCTTAGCCATTCTTTAAAAAAAATTATTTAAGATATCTGAAAATTGAAGCAAAAAATATCAATTTTATGTCAGGAAAGTTGAAAACATTTAATATTTATACAAAAATATTTGATGTACAGGGTGAATGCATGAATTAATTGTATAGCTTTATGTAATTGTAATAGAGTTACTTGTCATTACAAATTAGATTTCTTTGGTGGTTTGAAGCTGACAGGAATCTATTTGAAAAATAAACACATTCATTTTCTGTGTGATGCCAAGTGGCACTCGGAGCCATCAATACTGCATACTGGCTCACCCATGGGGCCGCCATGGCATGCTCATCTGACAAATCGGCATGCTCATCTGGCGCCCGCTAGGATGAATTTGGGAGTTGAGCACGCCAGAGATAATTCATTTCGCATCCAAATGTTGTCCATTTTCACTATCCCAAAGTGCTTAGCGTCAATGGAGCAAATAAGCCGCCACAATGTGAACTACATGTACTGCGCAAGCGCGTAAATTAGTTGCGTACGATAATTCAAAAATGTGATTTTTCTTGTACTACGATAGCCACCGTTCGGACTAAAATTGTAGCTTTACGAGTATACCTCGACATATGGTCCTCAGCCAAAATATTTTCCTCAGAGGTATACCTACATTTCTGTATGTGACTTTCAAGATCGCATAGAAAATAGTATTTATACGACCGGAAAATTGACACGTAAATATGATCGGGTTTTTTCCTTTGCACTAATCTCTTAGTCTTACACAGCTGCTAGAGTAACACTATCAAGTGTTTCTAAATGCGCATCGTGAACTCTAGTATTTAGGTGTCAGAGATTGCCTAAGGGTGACCCATGCTGGGATTTAATTTTCAGACCTGATTGCCTCGAATAATGGCAAATCGCAAACTAAGCTTTTTCTGGCTGTTCCCCACCTCGAGTATTAGTATATACTATAATAGATCCCTGGCCTTAGGCTTAGCCTTCAGTTATGCAATGTTCTTGAAGTTGTGAATTCAGTGGTATTACATGTTTTATACAATATATTAAGGAATATTGAGACTGAGTAACAACTTACATTTTTAATAACAATATAATATTATATAAGCTTGATTTTGAAATTGATAGTGACTTCAGTTGTTGGCCTGTGAATTGCTTGATACCTAGCGTGTTAAATTCCTATTCTAATTTGAAACTAAATGATTATACATGACATGTTAAATAGCTTTTCTTTAGGTTTTACCTTGTAATAATATCTCTAAAATAGAGAATATGCCTTCCAAAACACAGCACTGATCAAAATAAATTTCAACCCTGATCGATAACTAAATGCAGCTCGTCACCCATCTACTGCCCTCATAATGAATACACAGGTATAATTCGTATAAGGTACAGGGTGAAAAATGAAACCTTTTTTTGTGATTTGGCTGAAAGAACATGTCGAACAAGACTAACTGAGAATCTCATAAGATCTGATGACTATAGGGCCACGGCTTTAAAAGCAGATAGAACAACTAGAAAAGAGTTGGAGGCATTTACACCCTGGACAAAAAGAGCTCAACCCCGCGCCCCGCTCAACAACATCATGCACACAATTGGGGAGACTTCCCCACCACACCACTAACCGCCAACTATTAAACGCCGGGCTAAACACCTCTGATACCAAGTGTGCAATGCCTTGGTTATACCATTCGCAGAGGGGAGTGAGCGAGAATTCAGTATTGATATGAATATACTAGAGATTAGTGAGACCAAAATATCTTTGGTTTAACTCAAACTTGCAAACTTACGAGGGTCATTCAATAAGTTCTACCGCTACTCCTTGCTATAATATAAACCTAACCATTTGAATTTTGTTACTATGAATCTTAGCTATTATAGGCCTACATTTTAAGACATTGATAATTGATAGTAAATTATTTGATACCTGTCTTGCTTTTACCCTGTTGCCAAAGTGAAAAGGTCTTGTAAGTGCTCATTCACTAATTGGGTTACTTCTTGAAGACATAATGCACCTATCGGTTAATTTTCTAAACATTGCAGATTTTTTTGTTAGACTCCAAAAGCAGTTAATTTGTTGGAGGAACATCCAATATGTTTTGATCAGTGCAATCAGCAATTTCAACTCTCACTACTCTGCAAAAGCCATGATTTTTGTTTTTGAATCGTCTGAGCTCAACAGGGACTACTCTGAAAAGAGATGGCAATCTACAGTTAATTACATGTACAATTTTATTGAAACATTTATGAAACGGGAAAACCCTTGGCTACCCACACAGTTTCCTCTTTTCAATACCATGTTTTTTTCCCCCAAAACAGTCACATTTCCCCAAAATTGTGTTTTCCGAAAAGTGGCAAGTTTCAACGATACAGGGAAGTTATTGACGTGAATTGGCTGGTCATGAATGAAATAAAATCATTTTATTATTAATTTCCATTAAGGACCAGCTCAATAAAGAAAATAAAGACAATTCAAATTAATTTTAAATAGCACTGGAGACATTTTTGTAACTTTCTTGCATAAGATTTTGAAAAGTGCCACTTTTCTGAAAACGTCTTGGAAGAAGTAAACATGTTATTGAAAAGTAAAAACTTGCAATGAGTAGCCAAGCGTTTTTTCTTTTGATAAACGTTTAAATTTTTCAAAAGGTACATTTGTGTGTGGAGTTATGTAAACAAACGCGATCAAATTTTAGGTGGGGGGGGTTACTTTTTTTTACCCCTTTATGAAGATAATGAACAAGTTATGGAGAGGTGGTATAACTTATTGAATGACCCTCGTATATGTGGAAAAGTGGTACAACCGTATGGCTGGGTAGGATTGGCTCCAGAGTTGAGGCCACTTTGGTTTTACTCTATACAAAAGGAATATTTTACATCACTCAACTCGTGAACATAACCAACACTGACAGATCTATATAACTAATGCATGAGCATTTGAAATGATGGGTAACTAATGCATGAGCATTTGAAATGATGGGTGATACTAAATACTCAACTGGTATAATAGTATATCGTTCTTAATAATCTGGAGATCAGAATATGGACTGTTTGGGGTTGGAGTGTAAATAGGGGGAAGCAATTTCATGGCTCGATAAAAAAAATGCCAGCCTCTCAAGATCGCCATTTAAGTTACGTACGCTTATGGTATATTTTTACCCCCTCCTGTACGTATCTGTTAATGGCGAAAATTATGGACGACCCCTAAGAACTGCCTGAAATTAGCTTAATTTGGCTGAAATTAGTAATAGTAGACATTTCAGACCAATTTTTAAGTAATTTTGCCATTAAAAGTCAACATTTTGGGGTGTGGCTTGAGCTGACTGGGGGAGGGCAAGTGAGGAGGAAAGATCGTGACTGTGAGTGCATTCCCCCCCCCCCCCCCCCCCCCCCCCCCCATTGTTCCACTACTGCATGCAATGCAAAACACAAGAATATGTCAGAGCATCGTATTCTAAACAACAAGTAAGGTAAAAGTGCACATTTAGGATTCTAGATGACTTTTTAAAAAATATTTTGTACTCAATTTAACCATTTTTAGCTAATCTCAAGCAGCCAATACTCAGTTATGTCAAAATGTCTTTTTATTCATAAGTCAATGCGCATGTCTAAACATTGACCTATTACTTTTATTTTCAATAAGAAGCATTCCCAGTCAAGAACAATCCTCTTTATTCAATTTAATTGCTAGCTAAAACAACACATCAAACACAGGCAGACACTTCGCTGCTGCAATATCTGTATCATTTATTAAGTATACATACATGCACATTAATGTATACAATTTGAAACAACACAACAATATACGAGGGCTATTCAATAAGTTCTACCTCCTACCTCATAACTTTGCTAATATATGAGCCAATCTTTTGAGATTTTATTTCCACAATTGTAGCTTTGAATCTCGGCTACAAATTCATAGTCTGAGAACTGGTTGTACTTTTTTGAGATGCAGTGAAAACCAAATGCCCATTTTGTGTGACAGGAAACAGGTGGAAAACATTGGCATCTTTATTTTGATGGTATACTGTTTCTGTCGTACAAAATCTCTCTCTGGCTTTGACTGTATCAGAACAAATGTGAAACAGGTATCGATCATCATTTACTATAAATGTGTAGCATAGATTCAGGGCTACAAACAAATGTTGTGGGCTGACATTTATATATTAGATACGAAGGAGGAAGTAGAACTTATTGAATGACCCTTGTATAATGACTAGTTTATTTGGTTATAAAGGTGAAGGCACCATCCATCCATTGAACATATTGCAATACGGGGCCTCAAACACACCCTGGCTGTGCCACTGTTTATACTCCAAACTATATTAGAAGTGCTATCAACTATTTATGTTGATAATGCTATTTTTATCAATAGTTAGCAAAAGGAACACCAACAATTGGGTGATTGGATGGTTTTTAACTCTATAACAATTGTTAGTCTGAATTAAAGAGGTCCTACTTGGATGAACCAGTGTTATATAACTAAACTCAACAAATTATGAAAATATCTTTTTTATACCATTAATATTTTTATTCTATTCAAATATATGCATCTGTACAGTAAGTTACATATCTACAATATATACATGATGTGGCATTTTTTGTGCTATAAATAGGGCTTAACATTCATGTTGTCGTCATCATTCTACAGGGTACACACATGGCCTAGTTAGCTAAGGCTTTGCGAAACTTGAAACACGCTGTCACAAGAAAAACATTTCTTTTATTTAGATGAAAAAAGGAACATTTGCTGGAAATCAGCTTCAAACTATCATATTTATTGTAAGAGATAGGAAAATATAATTGTGAGAATTGATGCTGTGATCAGACCATGTAATAATTTGAAGGTAGTGAAGAAAAAATATTATTTTGAAAATTTACAGGTTGTTTGTTAAATCATTTAGTTTAGAATGCTGATAGACGGTATTATTAAAAGGAGTCTATAGTTATGTTGTAACACAAATGACTATGCTACGACAATCATACCTGGTATAAAAACCACATTTTGTTCATGCTCTTAAAAAATAAAAATAAATTCTGAAAGTTCACAGAAGATGGCTAGAAGATTCATGAAGAGAAATGTTTTAAGTCCACATAAAATGTGTTTAAACAATGAGTATTTTTGTGGCCATATGCTTTAAACATTACTGCATCAGTTCAATCCCGAATGCGGTCTGTGCTCAGCCAGGAGAGGGTATCACTTGATCTGTTGGTGAAAACTCTTATAAAACTGCACAGATCATTTTATCGGGAAAAACTTTGGAATAGGCCATACCAACTCTGTAAATGAAAACAAAAGCAAAACACCATTTATTACATAGTTACAAACTAGGTGTATATGCAGTATGGAATAGACACCTCAAAACATGCATTATCTAATACTTAAACTTGGACATAGCATCATACTGGGGTGGGAAGACAAGAGGGCAGAGGGAGGTGGGAGTGCTCTACAAATGGACAAATTACCTTATCACTTAGTAGCTATAAATAGATACAAATGCTGTAATCTGATTGGTACATAGCCATTTAGCAACCACGCAATATATAAGCGTATTGCGTTGTAATCAGCTGTTCCAACAACGCAATATATTTGGTATTTGCGTTGTTGGTTGAATAACAGCTCTGATTGGTTAAATAGAGATTTGGGTTGATCCATTATCATTTTTAGGGGTTGGTGGTTGTGGTGATGGATAGGGTGGCCGTAGTGGTTGGGTTATCATGGGTGCGAGGGGAAGGGGGGAGGGGGGGGGGGGGGGGGGGGGGGGGGGGGGTAGGGGATGTGGGGGTTGACCTGTCTTTTTGGTGGTTCCAGTTGTCATTTTGGTGGTTCCCAGTGTTTTGGGTTCCGATATGTTTTTAGTGCTTAATAAATATGTTTAGGGGGTTGGGCTGGAGTGTGGTGAATAAGGAAGGAGATGAGTTGACAAAATGGCCTTTTTTGGTGGTTCCCAGTGTCATGTTGGAGGTTCCCAGTGTTTTGGGTTCCGGGATGTTTAAGTGCTCAATAAATATATTTTGGGGGTTGTGTTGGGGTGTATAGTGAATAAGGAAGGGATGGGTTGACAACATGTTTTTTTAGGCGGTTCCCAGTGTTATTTTGGTGGTTCCCAGTGTTTTGGGTTCCAAGTTGTGTAAGTGCTCAATAAATATATTTGTTGGATTGGGCTGGGATGTGGTGAATGAGGAGGGGATAGATTGTCAAAATGGCCCATTTTGGTGGTTCCTTGTGTTTTTGGGTTCCGGGTTGTTTAAGTGCCCCCCCCCCCCCCCCCCCCCCAAATAAATATATATTGGGGGCTGTGGTGAATAAAAAGGGGGTTGGTTGACAAAATAGCATTTTTGATGGTTCCCAGTAACCTATTGGTGGTTCCTAGTGTTTGAGACACTGGGAACAACCAAGATGACATTGGGAACCACTAAAATATCATATTTGTCAATCCTCCATTTTCTACCGCCCTTCCATAACCCAACACCAATAATCACATGTGTACCCATCCACAAAATGTCAACCCCTAACAAATCTTATGGTATTAACCCCTCAAATGATAATGGATCAATCAAAAACTTGATTAATCCAATCAGAAGCTACTACGCAATACCAAATATATTGTGTTTTTCCTAAGTGATAAATTCGTTATCCCCTGTTTGATAACGCAATACGGTCGATACCTATGGTTGGGTGCCATATCACATTCGGCCTCATGTGATATGGCACCCAACCATAGGTATCGACCGTATTGCGTTATCAAACAGGGGATAACTAATAATACTGGGGGATCCAGCAAAACTAAATTGCCTTTTCAATCATTTGGTATACCAATGACACCTTTTCTAGGTCGTTTTTGTTCTATTATCAATTGGTTAGATTTATTTTATAATTTCAAACCAATATTGAGTCATTAGACACAATTTTGGGATGATATTTGTGAAAATGTTTCGATATTCTTTTGGAAATTTAAGGTAGAATCTAAGCAGAGCACATTGTGTTAAATTTGCCCAATTATGTTGTGTTTAGGTATAAAAATGGATTTAGGTAAGTTGTTGGTTGAGTCCCCCCCCCCCCCCCCCCCCAGACGTATCACTCTTCAATCAACCGGAAGACTCTCCATCAACGATCCATTCATGCACAAAGCCCTATGTCACTAGGGCATTTGCAACTTCTACCCAAGGCTGTAAAATGCTATTTCAAATTACATCATACGGTTGACATGCACTAATCACTATTCTATTCAAAGAGCCACATACATATCTAGTCATCATAATATGACATAAGCCCTGGGGCATTATAGTAGTTCTTGGAAAATGTATGAACTTTAAATACACATCAAATCTATTTTAAAAACATCACTATTCCTTTATCTACCTCTGTGCATTGACGTCAGATCATGTGTGAGAGTGATGGGAGGATTTATGTTGTATGGTACAGGTACATACATACAATAGGGAATTAGAATAACGTGAGTGATAATAAATTGCAATTTCCTGTCATCATTGCTGTGAATGAAGTATGGTGACATATTATTCCTTGAGTAAAAACTATTTTGTTTTTGTTTTTCTGTTAAGTCAAGTCAAGTCAACTCACTCATTTTGTTAAAGTCATATCAAGTCACCCTGAAACATGATACTAATTGCTTCATGTACTAATCGAGCTATGTTCAGTTCACTTTTCATAAAGTAGGATAGGAATAATACTTTTTTTGACAGTCAATTTTCTATTTGGACTCAACTTACTAAAATAGACTTGATATGCTTGAGTCAAATCAAGACTTTTGGATGAGTGACTCAAGTCAAGTCAAGTCAAGTCAAGTCAAGTCACCAATCTCAGTAAGGTTACGTCAAGTCATGGCAACACTGAGAATTTCTCACCTCTCCGCTCGAACTTTAGGTTATACAAATATTTGATTAATTCAACTTACCACTATCTAATACTAAGTCTAGTGGTTTGTCATATCGGTTGAGAAAATTACAAGGTGTACACAGGTCGTCAGAGTGTAGAAGGTAACCCAACAAATCTGAAACAAAACATTGAAGTGATATTGTGAAAACTATGCCTATATGGGGGCAATTACTGAATTCTCAAATTGGGATGTGATATAAAATTCCAAACATATCAGGACTACTCTACCGCAGGGTGTTAACACTTGTATCACATGGAGCGTGTTTCTACTGGGGCACTGCAAAAAGTAAACACCAATAAACGCTAAGTTTTAATCGGTAAGTTTTTAATCCCCTCTGTTTCTACTCGCGAAAAGTTACCGCTACGTTTATCGATCCTAGTCGATGGGCCACGACATTTGACATTGCAACTGCACCTGAAAAAGATTGCTTCACAATGTGTATAACCCAGCGTGACACGATTCATGGCGCAAACCGCTAAGATTATCGCCTTTCTGTTTCTATTTGGTTTATTGCTGATTATTGCCGGTTCCAAACCTGATTTGTGAAGGTTTCTGAGATTACCAAAAATACCGATTTTTACCGGGTTCTGCCTGTTTCTACTGGGCAAACTTAGCTTTTATTAGCAGTTTCTTCCCCAGTAGAAACACGCTCTTAGAGATCCATTATATTGAAACATTTGTCAAAAGAAAACAAGAAGGAAAAAAAAAAATCAATATTTTTTAGGAGCTATTCAATTACTTCTATTTATAATCTTGGCAATTTGGTTCATTTTTGTGCGACAAGTTTTCATTTCAAACGAAAATGTGCACTATTATCTCTACTTCATCCACTGAAAATAAATGCTGTTTTTCAACCTTCTGATAGTTGGAAATGGACATATTTTAGATATCAACCCCAGATAGAGAGATAGACATTTAGATAAAGTGCTTTGCAAACTTTACACAATATCAACCAAGCTAGATTTAAATCCACAGTCTTAAATTGTGAGTGTCAAAATACTTTTCTTACACCGTTTAAAGTATATTTTGCTTACAAGATCCCCTAACAATATGGGTGTAAACATACATGTATAAAACTATCAATCAGAACAAATGCTCCCTAATTTGGAACCAGAATATACAAGAAACAGACATCTCTATACTGTCCCTTGATTTATGTAAGTTTGTATACCGGCATATGACCTTTGAACCCCTACCGACTCACCTTGTGGAATAAGTAAATCGGGCACTTTCTCATGAAGTGAATCCATCACATTCTTAAGTGTAACCTGAAAATCAAATCAAACATTGTTTTAAATATCAAATGTGAAGCAATTGATTGCCAAAAGTTTTAAAAGGAAAACAAACATGGGCAATGTGTGCATGTGTATTGTTTAGGGTGTAAGAAAATAAAACAAGAAAAAAGAAAGGAAAAGGTTTTTGATTTTTAGCGAAAAAATGGAAATAGTTGTTAAAGGTACAAAATGTAGGAAAAGCATGAGAATAAAGTATCGTCATACTTGCAAGGTATCTGCAGATCTCTTCTGAAACGTTTACCTAAGTGTGTGATATCCACCTTTGTATATCAACCTTTGTATTTACAATACCGTTGCTGTACATATCTATGTCTACCACTTACCTTAGGTTGTTTTGCCAGGTAAGCCCCTAACTTAAGCATCAATGCTAGACATTCTGGAGCCTGTTGTTAGAAAACAAAAATTAGAATCAATTGTATTTCAGTTCTACTAATGACCAAAGTATGAAAAACATGTATGTATGTACAATTTACCTAAATGTTATTTTCTGGCTTTTTTGTTGTATAATTACAAATAATTAGATCATTATTATTTCTTGACCAGCACAAACCTGTATTTTTCAGTCTTCACATTTATAACCCTCATATGTAGTGTGTGTATAATGCTTTATAATTCATTCTAGTTTCAAGCTAGGAATGATAGGAACACAGACAAATGTTGGATTTTACTGATGTCAGTACCATATATTCTTGACTGGTGGTGGTTAACTGTGTTAATCTCATCCTTACCATTCCAATCACCCATTTTTCACCCTCTGGTAAAATGATGACCCCTTTTCAAAGCAATTTTTGGTAAATTTATGGGTCTAAAATCTTTGATTTTACTTTTTTTTCACCGAAATTTAAGCATAATCTGACAAATATATAGGAAAATTGTGGGTTTCCAGTAAACATATTGGTCCATTTCCCCTAAAGGTGGTAAATGTTTGGGTCAAATTTCATTTTGCTGGCGGCACATCCCTACCAAAATATATCTGAGTACCCCCCCCCCCCCCCCCCCCCCCCCATCATCACTCTCTGACAAATTATATTTCATTCATACTCTCGTCGTCAGGCATTGCATATTGTCAGTGGATATCAGCACACATGTTGAAGCAATGTCAACTTTTATCCGTGAATTAAATGCGATGCCCAACAACTTCAGTATGAAAGGGCCTTTAGGGTTAGGGAGTGATGGTAACCAGTATTGAATCATAATATGGTGCATAATTCAAATGTTTTGCACCTGCACATCAAAGAAGAATGTCAGCCCTAAGATGTAAATCCAGCCCCTATGACTAGAGAATGTGCCGATGTTACCCTCCCTCAAGATGAGGTGATATAGAGTGTATCCTGCTGATATCTAATAAATATTATCCCTTACCGCTATATGGATCCCTTCCCTATCATCCCAATCATTGGTGTCTATTCCCACAGATTCTTTCCTAGCCCTCTAAGATCCAAATAAAATGGAAGATCTTGACAAATTAAGTTCATTATAATTGTTAGGTTGTGCATTAAAAATGGTAAATTGTTGTTCCTCTTGTATTTAAAATAATCCTCTTACATGAAATTAAAGAAAATTGATAAGATGCTCATATAAAAATCTTCCCTCTTACACATCACACATATTATTTTACTTACAAATATTACATCATATGTCAACACCATATGTGACGTGATCAAGCGAAATGAGTCACATGTCAGCAGTTTTGAATGTTGATATTTGTCCATCATTTAAAGGCAGGTGATAAAGGCTACAAGTATCATAATGGTCCAAACCCCACTAAAATCAAGCATCTAGTTTTAAAGTTACAAACAGTTTACCAAATGAGAAAACAAGGTAAAACGTAAGAATTTGTCACTTCTTTTTACCTATAACTCAAAATCAATATGCCTGACATACGACTCATTCCGCTTGATCGCGTCACATATTATTATATTTGAATATGATTTGTATTTGAGCCATGTTAAAAGAGGAGTTATTATGAGCCATTTGATTTACCAGTTTCTCAATGGGCTCACTCGTCTCATACTCCTCCAATCTGGACGCTGGTAAATTTAGCACCCTGAAACTCCACTGGTTGAACAACCTTGTGGGTACATTACTTGAGATGACTAGGATCTTGCTCTCTTTGATGAGGCGTGTGTCGCCTGTCTCGTCCATGTCTCGTAGATCTCGTATGATGGCCATCAGCATCTCACTTGATGACTGTAATAAAGGAACAAAATTTAAAGATTAAATGAAAATTGTAAATTGGTCACAATTCGACTATGAATACAAGAGAGTGAAAATGATAATTAGCCAAAGATTAACCAAACAAAATATGGGGCACTCAAGAATGAGAATGCACACAGGAATCATAACCAGCAAAAAAATTGATGGGAAGATTTTGTCAGAGGACGTTTGTAGTTTGTAACATGTTAAGGGGTTGCTGGTGACAACAAGTCAAATCTGAACTGGCGGGTTAAGTGTTCAGTCTAACACCTCTACACCACATTAGTTATTACTAACCAAACAATTTTGTCCCCATATATAACCTTCTTAGCTATCCATCGTTGTGCAATGAGATTGACTGGAAAAAGTTGTGGAAACCAGCATACGCTTGATGTCATGTTTGTATTGCGGTGTTTGGGAAGGTTAGGGTTAGAACTTAGAAGTGTACAGTTAGTAATTTTACCATTCTTGACCTATGACCTTTGGCCTTTGTCCCCTCTGTGTACCTTACCTCCACTAAATGAATATAGTGATTTGGGTAGACAAGCAGCATGCCGGTAGCACCCTCTCCCTGGTAGTGATTCTGCCAATTCTTGAACTGTTTTTCATAGTGAGCTGAAGGAGTTAAAATGCAAAACAGTTAAGAGTTATCAATATTGGAGACACAAATATGGGAAAGTAGTGTAATTGGTATACGTTGCTTTGAAGACCACTTCTTTATCCTATTTCTTAAAAGCCTACTTTAACCCTACTCCAATATTGGAGAGACAAATATGGGAAAGTAGTGTAATTTGTATGCGTTGCTTTGAAGACCACTCCTTTATCCTAGTTCTTAAAAGCCTACTTTAACCCTAACTCCGCATGTTTTTGTGAATTAAACTATCAGGGGAGAAAAACGGGTCAAATTTGAGGGGAAAGTTAGTCTCCGCACGCGCCGCGGATCAAACCAGGGTCGTGTGCGTGCAAGTCTGTTGCTCTACCAACTGAGCTACATGGTTGATGTTTCAAAAACTTAAAAGTTTTTTTCACAAGTTGAACCACGCGCTGAGTGTGGCACGAGATTGATGGGGCCCCTGCACGGTACAAGATTGTAGCACTGTAGGGTTTTGTAAGGTCCAGGAAGGTTAGGGTTAAGACTCTTTCTTTTCAACATTTGTAAACCACAACATTTGTATTCTACAGCTCTTTTTTTTAACAAATTGTGTTATAAACACACATATTTGGGAGGGGGAAACCATGTTTTTTTCAAAGACCATGGATTTTAAGGGGAAATAAGCTGTCACCTATGAGAAACTAAGTGGTACATTTAATGAAAGGTAAGTGCCCCTTGGTTTATAATATTCACAATTAGACGACAATCTAATACCATTTTAAATGAAAAATGTCAACTTGACTATAATATTAAACACATGATAAGCAAACCCCAATCCATAACCGGTGGCTATCTTCAGTAGAAAGCAACCAGTATATGATACTTAAACCATGACAATCTTTTAAAAGACCCTAGATTTTAAGGGGGGAAACCTGTCACCTATATGTGACATGGTACCACGAAACAGGCGGAAAGTCGCGGCAAAGATGTTGCTGAATTGAGCTAGGAGAGCATGTTATTGATTTTTGCCGTTTGTTGTTAGTATGGACCAACCCCTTTTATTATAGCGGGATTATAAAATAAATAGCCTGGCATGGCTGGTAATACTCTTAACATATTAACAATACATACTGCTATTTTAGAATTCCCCTAAAGGGACCATGGGTCCATACCAACAACAATTTAAACGGCAAATCAATAATATGCTAGATAGATAGTAGATAGCAACCAGTATGATACTTAAACCATGACATATGGTACAATAACATTTTCTAAGTATACTTACACTATGATAAGTTGATAACTACACAACACACCACAATGAATGAATACCTTCAGTAGACAGCAACTAGGTTTATACTAAAACCATGATCACCATGATCAACAAACTCCCAGCCTTGATTACTATCTTCAGTAGATAGCAATCAGAATATATTACTTTAATCATGATAAACCAAACACTCAAATTACCATTTGTTGCTACAAATGATAATTTTCAATAGCAGTCATACTACAAACTCAAATCGTGAAGAAAAATAAACATGAGCACTATCTTAAATAGTATCTTCAGTAGCATTCACTCTACAAACTGTGTGTACATTTTCGTGCTTCGCATATTTTGATCAATTTTGCTTGTTTTAATTTCGCGATTTTGAGCTTTCGTACATAGACCTACGTATAAAATGATTATTTTTGCGCTTGTTGATTTTAGCGCGAAAAGCACGAAAGTAAATGTAGCGTGAAAATTTCCACTTTTACAGTACTCAAATCATGATGAAACCGCAAAATACATGAAGACTATTTATCTTCAATGAAGCAACCCACACAACATGATGACTTTCTTCAGTAGACAGTAGCCATATTATATAATAATCATGTTAACTAACCAACACACCTACCTGTTTGTACTATCTTAACTAGATAGCAACCCTGACAATACATTAAACCCATAATAAAAAACCACAAAACATGACAACTTGCTATCATCAGTAGATAGCAATTTTCTTATGAATTGAATTCATCACAAATATGATTGACTACCTTCAGCAGTTAGCATGAATACACCATGTATAACAGAGAACGTTAACTATACACTTACCACCTAAATCTCTCTTGTCTTGTAACTCTTCACTAAGTTTAGCTATGTAGACTAATCGATGTAAGAGAGATTTCTGTGAGAGAGTAAAAAAAGAGTAGATTATCATTGATGTAATCATGTTTGATAATGCCCTGAATCAGCAGTCCATTACCCGGCCAGCCCAATGTTCATATGTCTGAAGTGGAGAAAAAGATTAGCGAAGGCAGACAATATTTGACATGTTTTTTTAAACTGTCAGTTACATTGATGCTGATACAATATCATGAGAAAGCAACCTTGTATGATGATACAATTACTAAGTATACAACATGTGCAATTTCAATATCAGATGGATTCCAAAAACCAACTAAAGCTGACACAACATCTATCTACTGTAGATATTACAATGACATAGGCTCCTACCCGCTCTGGTACGTCTTTATAAACCCTATCAAGGTGATAATCCAACAAAGATTTCCTCGGTTTCTCCCAACTTTCCAGCTCTACCACCACTTTAGGTTTATTTGGTGGGAGCATCCCTTTAGGTTTACTGACTACTGGAACAGCTTTGGTGACATTTTTGCTGGGTTCATCTCCAGATTGATCAAAATTGTTGCTCGCCATACTGCCGTATCAACTGCACTGTATGGCTCTCAACTATATAAGAGAGTGCAAGTACATGCAGAGTGTGGCAAAACAGGAAAACAGCCATCTGTCATCTTTTATGTATACCCTGGCAACCAATCTGGCAAACCAGAGGAGAGGAAGTGCTGCCAAGCATGAAATGTTTGTGTTACAGAAATGTTCACATTTTTCGGATGTTGACGCGAATGACAAAAATATTATGAACCAAATTATTTTTACTCCATTATAATGATTGATGAAATAGTTAAATTTTCAGGCGATGGGCACTAAATTTAAAAAAGGTTATTGCTCAGCCACAAAAATATTAGTGCAATTGTATTTTATACAATTGCACTAATATTTTTGTGGCTGAGCACTTAAGTGCTTTACTGGTTGCTAGACACATCGCAGCAGGTGGAATTGATATATTTTTCTTTTTTCTTTCAAGTTTACATCACAAAAGGAATGACATGATGAAAACCTATCAATAGTGTCAGTCACTAGTACCTGGGGTCGGGGATTGGGGGGGGGGGGGGGGGGGGGTTAGTGGTTATTACTACTCTCTATTTATAAAAAAAGAAAATCATTAAGAAATGTGCAATCTTGAATTGATATCTAACACTACACTAATAAATATTTTAATTGATTTGTTCATTGAATAAGTGAAATTGAATTCACAATTATGCAAAAAGAAGGTGCAGTTTACTTAATCATAAACTTCAAATGACAATGTAGAGGAACTGGTAGAAAGGTTAACTACATGTAGGGCAACTAAAAGGGCAAATGGGGCAAGTAAAAGGGCAAATGAGGCAACAAAAAGGCAACTGGAGCAATTAAAAGGGCAACTAAAAGGGCAAATGGGCAAAACGGGTAACTAAAAGGGCAAATAGGCAAATAAAGAGCAGATACCGTTAAACTTCATCTATAAGCACTCATTGACTAATAGTTAATAAGCAGAGAATAGATAAAAAGGTATGAGCGCCCTCTTTTGATTATAATTGAATGGCTATTATTAAATCAATTTATTTCCAATAAGATAGAGGGCCGTCCATTTATACCGACCCATCAATCATACATGTAGTTATAAAACAGTATCTGACATAGCAGTCCCGTTTAGATCAATTGGTAAAGCCGACAGTTTGGGCTACATGTAGGGCAATTGTGATTGCAGGTTCCAGATGACAATTCCTGGTTCGAATCTCACTTCAAGACTTCTTCTTTTGGAAAGGTCATAATTTTCAAATTCTTGACAGTGTTTTATTTTTATCATGAATGAACAAGGAATCTATCTTTTTCGTTGGTTTTTTATTTTATTTTTTTAAATGAAACCAAATAAAAAAAACGCAAGCCATGGCCAGTCAAAAACGTTTTGACTGTTTGCCTGTTGTCCTCATTGATTCGAAACGCGATATTACACGTTTGTGCCATACCTATTCTTGGAGAAACACAAAGCACAAAACAAATAAAACAAAACTGAGTGGAAATAATAAAAGAAATCACGCGAAGGACTGATTTACGGCACCATCCATCTTTTTAAGTCTGTTTAAGTTTTTCGGAACTATAATACACACGTTTGACGGATTGCACGCCTAATGAACATGTCGTAGTTTGAGCAGCTCACGTGGTATTGAAGGTCATGCATTACATTCATGTAAATGGTAGTATAGTGGCCACGTGTTATTGATTTATAACGGATTAGTTTTAGGATTACGAAACTGTGTCTATATCACTAAAGAAGTCCTCTGCACTTATAAAACTCGCCCATTGCTTGTGTGTTGGATTTCGATCACGACAGGAGTATGCGCAGATGCGATTTTTGTGTAAGTGGTCTGTGATTTTGTCAACATTAAATTTTTACTGTGATGTGATTTGTCGATCTGCATTAAATGCAAAAAGAAACAACGCCCCCGGCTGGCCTCGAACCACCAACCTTTCGGTTAACAGCCGAACGCGCTTACCAATTGCGCCACGGAGGCGGTTACTTACTAGACTGTTTTGGTTTGTCATGTTCACCCGTACACTTCCCCGTACACTTTCTTGCAAAGTCGGGCATCGTTTTTTCTCAAATGTTGCCTGCATATTGCAGTTGTCAGTTGAACTTGGAACCAACGTTTAATTTGAACTGTCTATTTTCAATAAAAAAATATTCCAATACGGGAAAAAATTCACAAAAGCTCACATCATTTTACTCGACCTAGAATTTCAACC